>CM056209.1:49678098-50878098 GCA_029692085.1 Gymnothorax javanicus
AAAATAAACAAATGGCTGACCAGTAAGGCAGCACAAATCTAACAAATCTCCATTTATAAATGATATACAGTGCTGTACATAAAATATTCATACATAACAATATGCAATAATATCTCCTGTCAGCAGAGGGCATTACACCCCAGCAATATGGGGTCAGATTAAAAAAAACCAGAAGAATCCTTGTGCCAATGATATTAACTGACGTCTTATGTACAGCGGCCAGTAGTTGTTGAGACAGGTGGTATTCACATGAACATTTTCTGTTTGAGTATTTAGAAGGAAATATTGCCATTTTTTTTACTTCTTTTGACGATGGAAAAAGAGTTTTACTTCATTGAGGCCTGCATGTTCTGTCTTCTCCGTAAGAAAAAGTATTTTCTGCTCTGAATAAATATGGACGTCTCGTATTTGAGTTAAAATTCTGTTTTTGATTGTGATATTTTTCAGCTTAGCAGTGATACTTGCGTTCCCCCATATACAGTTATCACTGGAGCCATTAATGTACAGCAGTCTCTAGTGTCTCAGTTTGTAAAAGCTGGAGGTGACATGAAGCTCACTTGCCAACATGATGACAGCAGCTGTGACAGAATGTTCTGGTACCAGCAGCTGAAAGGACAACGTACATTCAACCTTGTTGGACTCCTTTATTTTACAACTATCAATCAGGATAAAGAGTATGAGGGAAAGTTTAATTTGTCAGGTAGTACAGAAAGCAAAGGGTTTCTAACTATATCAAACATGAATGCTGAAGACAGTGGCACTTATTTTTGTGCGGCTAGTATCCACAGTGGTGTCGGATGTGTTGTATCCTTTCAAAAGCCCTTCCACGATAACTAACCACAGCTATAAACACCTGCCTGAATGTGTTTGCCTTCTTTTTCACCAGACACATTCTCATTTATACCAGTTATTTAAGATACTGTTTTGAGAAGATGGCATGTTACATGTGAATGGTGTGGCAGGTGGGTATGTTGTATAGTTTTGAAGGTGGGCATGTTGATGGAGTCAGAGATAATTATATTGTATGGCGAAGACCAGTAAAATCCCAGTAGATAATTTAATGAGAGGCGCAAACTAGTGATAGCACTGTACATTTTATGAGACTGTGATTGTGAGACGCAAAACAGCTCCATTGCGTTTGAATTTGAGAAGTCTTGATTTGTTCAGAAAAATTCGACTCAGGGGCGCGATGTTGTAAGTCCAACCATTATGAAGTGAACCTGTGAACTAGAGCAAGCAGCCAACCTCAGCTGTGATGCCATCACATGACCTACATTGTTCAAGTCAATCCAAACTGTGCTGCACCCCAATATGGCAGCCTTTTGACACCAGCAAAGCACACTAATTCACCCTTAGTTCCTCCCCACCACTGCTCACCGGTAGCTAAGTTGCTGCTGCTGCTGCAAATTTCATCCCACCTCCGTCTCAACATCCACCTGTAGGCTCCGATTATACGTACTGGGGGTAAGATCCAAATCCCTGCTTCTCTCAGCTTTCTTCGGCATATGCTCCTGAAGAGAGCCTGGGCAACGCCTCAGTAATTATGTTTATACATTTCAATGCATTATTGGTTATGTTTACAAAACTTCCAAATCTGCCAATTATTAATAGGAACATTTAACCAGCAGTGTGTTTGTGAGTAGAAACCTAAGATGTGATGTCATCCGAGCCTATGGAGGAGGGAACATGGAGGTTTTATCCTCCAGAGCGAGAATCAGATCAGATGTCCTGTCCTGCAGTGTGTCATGAGCTCAACGGCAAAGATAGCCTCCGCTATTAATCGGAAAACTTTGGGACATGAATACGGTATCCAGTTGCTGCAGCATCAATGGATTGTGGTCCTTTTTTTTTTTTAAATTTCTATAAATTTGGCATCTCCAATCCCACCCGAATCTGGAATGCCCAATTGAGGAACTATGTACAAGGTTTGCTCGTATCGACCCCCTTGCTGCCAATTCAGGAGAGTGTAGACAGTTAGCGGCTCTCCTCCGAAACTGCCTGTCAGCCACTGCTTCTTATACACTCATTGGTTGAATCTTCGCAAGTTCAGAACGAGGGCGGAGGATACCCGGACATGAACAGGCTCAGAATCTTCCTGAAGAGCGCCCATCTGGCCAACAGGAGGCGCTTGAGCATCGAACAAGGCAACTATTATTTTCCCTTCCCGGCAGTCCCTTCCCAATTTGCAACCCTGTAGCGCAATAGCCAATTGTGCGCTACTCTGAAAAAGCTGCCGACCACTGCCGGCTGGTACGAGGCGGGGATCGAACCCGCGACGTGATAGTCACTTCTGCTTCGCAATGTGATGCTTCACCGAGTGAGCTATTGTGCTCCATATTTGATCTTTCCTTTCACCTCAGGTTAGGTATGTGTTTCTTTGCTGGAAGAAGCAACAAAGGAGCTAATTGTCTCCCTCATGAAATCGGCGATTTGGACGCTCTTTGTAATAGCTATAGCCATATCTTCCCTCATCTGCTAAGGTTTTGTTTTTTTGTTCAGTCGACTGATGTTTTCAGAGGATCGTACCTTAGATCAATGAGAAGTGTTCTGAACAACAACGACTCAATTTGAAACATGCTGACTTTTTTGAGAAAAAAAAACAAAAGCAAACCTTATCCACAGGGGAATCTAAATTAATAGAAACTGGATGCTGCTCCAGATATGGTTTCAACCAGAAATTACACTTTATATACAGTGTTTCAAAGCCTTCCTATATTTATCAATGCACTTTAAGACATGCATTATGGGAACACACCTACTATTTCCCCTAACCAAGGCTCTCGCTTTCAAACTAGATTAGGTCTCCAGGCACTGCACTGCTGCTCGCTGATGTAGATTGAGTGAAATGCAAAGGACAACTTACCTTGCGGGGTTTAATAAAGGATATCTTATTCACTGCTCAGCACTGGCAGAGAGGAAGTAGTTGTGAGCTGTAGTTCTGTTTCTCTGCTTTAAATAGGGGCATCTTGAGTCAGTTTCTCAGAGCTCGGAGAATGGAGCCGGGAATTGGCCTGTAGGTGTCCGATAAGCTTCTGAATTTGCTTTAAAAATGCTGGCAACATTAATCTGCACTTTCCAGGGAATAGTGGGACATGACATTTTTGTCCATGCAGTATTTTTGTTCAGATTTTATTTTATACACTGTTGTTTTGTATCTTAAAGTTTATTCATGGGATTGAAACCGCTGCTTGTTTATTTCCACAGATGTTAAAGGTCAGTCCCTACAGAAGGTCTCTCAGTGGCCCTCACAGTCTGTAGTGACTCTGGGCTCCACTGTGGAGCTCCAATGCAGTCAGAGCAGCTCTGATACCAACATGTACTGGTACCGTCAGCAGAGATCTACAGGACTCCAGCTCATCATGCTCTCTGTGTACATGAGTGAGCCAGAGAGGGGAGAGAAGATCAGTGATAGATTTAGCAGCACCAGACCCAAGATGGAGATCATCTCTCTCACCATCAGTCAGGCTGAGGAGTCAGACACAGGTGTTTATTTCTGTGCAGCGAGTCTCACAGCAACCAACTCTGTCTCAGCTCCTGTAGAAAAACTTCAACGCATGTTCAGGATCAGTCTTTCTGTCTCATAATCTCTTCCATAGATCCCTGAAGGGAAATTAATCCACCGCGGCCTTTTCTGATGTGCGTTCCTGGAATGCAGCCATCATATACATAAAATCTGATGCTGATCGCAGTGAAAAATACTTTGCCAGAATTTTCAGTTCAAAAGGGATGTAATTTTGTTAATCTTCAAATTCATCATAGAAAAAAGCTCTGCACATCTATTACATAGGACAGGTGCATAGGAGAGGCATGAGATGATCAAATAATATACTAAACTCCCACGTACTGTCTCATCTGCAAAAAAAAAAAAAACAAAGAACTGATAGTTAATGGCAAAGTTTCACTCCGAGATTAAATAACTATTGAATATTTTTTGCAAGTGAGATGGTGTGCAGGAGTTAATATTTTTTAATCTTCAAATTCATCCCATGCCCTGAAATAACATTTCAAAGTTTGTCCAAACAATAGTTAGTATCAGAACTTTTATTCTTGAAATCTCCAAATTTATCTCTACAAAATTTTCAACAACAGTCACGTGTTGTGATATTATTGCACTTATGTCCTTTAGGGGGTGCTAAAGCACCATTAGTAGTGATATACTTGCGGTTTCCCACAGAACTGTAAACCATCTGTTCTCTCTGTGATGCTCCTTACAGGTGTCAGTGCCTTATTCTCTGAAGGGAAGATGGGACGGATAATGCTGCTTCTCCTCTGTGTTTACCTCTTTAGCATAAGTAAGTTAGCTAACACATTTCTGCTGGGATTGTTTCTTGATGCTATCGTTTTACCAGGTTACTCTAAAGCATTGGTCACCAATTGTTATCCTGGAGATCCACCATCGTCTTACTTTTCCCTCCAACCATGACAAACTGCACCTCATTCAACAGCTAAAGATCTCATGTAGTTACAAATTAGTAGAATCTTGTGTGGCAGATGAAGGTTGCTGTGAAAACTTTCAGGAGGGAGGGTCAGCAGGAACAGGGTCGGTTATCACTGCTCTGCAGGGTCTAAGTTATTATCTACAAGGCCATTATTATTGTTATTTGTTGCTGGGCTTGAGCACATACAGTTAGTATATGTGCTGTTTTAGAATTGTATTATTATCTATTGGCATTTTTGTATTTAACTGTCTCATAATGTTATGCTCCACAGGGTTTGGATGGAGTGCAGAAGTCCATCAGACACCTCTCCAGCTCATCTCAAACCCAGGAGCTGTGCTGAGTGTCTCCTGTTCTCACAAGGACAACAATCTAAATTACATGAACTGGTACCGTCAGCAGCTGGGGAAAGGATTAGAACTGATAGCTAATATTTTTACAAACTCTGAAGCTGAGTTTGAGGAAGACTTCAAACAGAATAAGGAGAGATTTGAGATTAGAAAACCTTCAGCTCTCTCTGGCTCTTTCATACTGAAGACTATAGCAGAGGAAGACAGTGCTGTGTACTTCTGTGCAGCTAGTAAACACAGTGACACAAGCCTGCCTCAGTCACATTCAAAAAGCCACTCAGTGTGTTTCCTGAAAGTGTATCTAGATATGCAACCATGACGAGGGGAGTTGTAGAGAAGACACTGCTGATACAAGGACGGAAATGTGGATATCTACTATTAACATTTTGACTAGTGAGAATGGATCTGAAGATATCATTAATTAGAATTGCAACTAGTCTAAACTACATTGTGGATATTTCGACTTGGAATTACAACATCTCAAAACTATATTAGAGATATTTGACGTAAAATTTCAATGGAAGTCAATGTGACTAGTTCACTAGTTGTAATTCATCTACAGATACAGTATTTTTGATGAAAATTTCCACTCGTGAGAAATTGTTGATATCAAAAATAACATTTTGACTAGTGAGAACTTGTTACATTCTGCATGTTCTGGTTTTATATTTATTTCCATTTGGTTTGTTGAGTTTATGCATTATGTATTATCTGCCATGTTATGCACATTGTTTTCCCCTGCGATGTCTTGGGCTTCTATGTTCTTTGCCAGTGCACGGCCCTGTCTGCGAGCTGTCACACTTCGGGTGATTTCAGAAGTTTCCGGTGTTTCACAAGTTCCTTCATGCCTCGTTTACTTTCTTCAACCCTAAATACTAATTAAGACACTGTATTTTTTGTCTAGTTTATCTACTAACCCTTACAGATAAACTAATCCTGTAAATAACTAGCATACTAACTTGCACATTTGGGTAATATTAATTCTGCACAGACTACTAACTCTACTAATTTATTCTCTCCACTTTCCACACTAATCTGTAACTCCGGCCTCTTTGCTCTCCCAATGCTTTGCCTTTGTTTCTGCAGAGACTTTGCTACTATCTCTTATACTAATCTGTTTCTCTCATCTCTCCCCACTTAGGCACTCCTTGAATGGAGCCGTTGTTGTTTAAGGATGTCCTGTGAAAACTAGTCTTTGTCATTGTTTCCCATTTTGTATTGTTTAATTACCTCTTGTGTTCTCCCCCCTCAGTTATTGTTTAGATTATTCCTCAAACCCGTTGCCCCGCCGAGCTCTTTACCCCCCTTGTGGATATGTAATCCCTCACTTCTGATTCACTCTTGTCAGACTGTTGATCATCTTTTCCTGCGCCGAGCTCCTTGTACATCAGTGATTTGTTTCTGATTCTGTGACACTCATCTGCTCGATTCCAATTTCTGTCTGTGCCTGTCTGGATTTGTTTGCCTTTTTCTTATGACCCTTTTCTGTCCAACCATGTTTTCTGTGTATCGCTGCCCTGGCTTACAAACTCCGATTCCGGACTCTCGACTCACCCACTGTTCTGCAATTTGATGCTGTACTCTGTGCTTTTTGGCTTTTGAGCCCCTGCCTGTTTTTGGAGTCTGTTTCTGGATTGCCCTTCTGTACTGTTACTTCGATCACCTGGCTTGAACTCGGACTGTTAATAAAGACCACGATTTTTGCATTACGGACTACTTGCATTTGGTTCCTTGCACCAGACATATCAGAACTTAGTTGTAGATATCTTTAATTAGAATTTCCACTAGTCAAAATGACATTATGAATAGTTTGGCTTGGAATTATCACCAGTCAAAAAGCAAATATCAAAAACTGTTATCACTGCTACTGATTAAATTTTTATACAGCTTGCCATATGCCCCTGTGCTGATGACCAATCAAATTCCAACTTCTGGTTCCAGTTTGTAATTTGTGTTCCATCTGAAGCAAACTGAAGCGATCGGCCGGTGCCCTGGGAATGAGAGGCAGTTCCGGGTGAGTGAAAGGACTTGTATTTATTCAATAACAAAGTGCAAATGACAAATTAATAAAAAACTTCAATGACTGAGGGTAACAGAAAAGACAGAAACTAAACCAAAGTGCTGTTAAAATGAAAGGCGTTACAATCCAAAGCTGCCTGCCTGTGAAGGGTAAGACAGAGGTTTAAATACAGAAGGGGAATGCTAATGAACTAAACAATAATCAGGTGAACGCAAATAACAAAGAGTGGGAGGATAAGGGGATAATTGTAATAGGCTGGTAGCGTATGGAGGGAACAGGGGAGACTCACACAAACCAGTCAAAGCCAATCAAGCCCTTCAGTTGGGAGAATATCTGAATTTTAAAAGATCAACATCTTTCCCTGCTAAAATATTAGTTTAATTCGTAATATTTTTGTCTGGATAACTCATGAACAGGTTGAATACCTTATTGAGTATACAAGTAATTAAGTTTGGCGCTGAATGGATATGCTTTTGGTGCAAGACTGCAAACAGCAGAGCTCAGTACCCTATCTAACTGGGACAAGAACACTTTTTTACCCAATAAAATGTATTTATGAACCCCCAGTACTTAGAGGTGGATCCAGACACCAGGTCACCGGTGGGATGAGCTCAATTCAGGGACATCTCTCGTCTGCAGAGGGCGCTATAACTCAGCATACAGTATATGGTCTGATGAACAACATCTATGTTCCCATGATATTAACCTTTTTATTCAATTTAAGTTGCAGTAGCAGTGGAGACAGGAGGTGTTTACACTGTCCTCAGTCTTCTAGGAAAAGTAAATTGACAACATATACCTCCGTAGAAGATGAGCCAACAGTTATCCTGCTTAGTGGCCTGCATGGTCTGCCTTTTGCGTAAGAGCAACATTTTTTTGTTTTACAAATATATTGTTTTCGATTTTTGAATTACTGTTGACTTCATATATATAAATTTATTACTTGTTTTTTGTACTTAAATTATATTTTCCATCTCGGTAATGATGGCCTGTCTTCTCTACAGGGATAACACAAGCCGTCAATGTGCTGCAGTCTCCAGTTACTCAGCTTGTAAATGTTGGAGACGACATGAAGCTCACCTGCCAACATGATGACAGCAGCTATAATCAAATGTTCTGGTACCAACAGCTGAATGGACAACCAACACTAGACCTTGTTGGATTTCTATTTGTTAAAGAGGTCAGCCAGGAGGAGAAGTATAAGGGGAAGTTTAATTTATCAGGGGATGCACAAAGCAAAGGCTTCCTAATGATATCTAACATGAACACTGAAGACAGCGGCACTTATCTCTGTGCAGCTAGTATCCACAGTGATGAAGGGCATCTGCTCTCCTTTCAAAAACCCTCCTGCCTAAACACAGCTGCAAGCACCTGCTCATCAGGGTTTCTCTGATTTCTGGGTAAAGTCTCTGATAGAATTAAAGTTTAGGTATTTCCTTTTAAGTTTCGGTTAACTATTCACCTTTAGCTGACTTTTTCTAAATTTTAATTATGTAATGAACTGTAGAGGGTTAGATATTTAAGTCCCTTCCTGTCTTTCTTTAAAAAAAATTGTTTTAAAACCTTTCAATGATTTGTGGGTAAACTCGCTATCCTCGACCCATCTTTGCTCCTGAAGGTCCAAGACTTTCCTGTTTTGAATGAGCAATGCAGAGACAAACATTAACTGTAGAGGGAGACATTTTTCACATCTTATCAGGTGGATTTTTAAGGAACCCAAATATGAGTGATTGCAGAAAAAAATACATTCATTTCTGTGTGACCATAAGACTGTCACCACATTTGTTATTCACCTCAGTGCAAGGGCAGTGAGAATGTACAGACATCTCTACCTTCTGCCTGCCTGCCTGCTCTGTTTACTGCGTAAGGGTTGGTTTTAAATGGCATATGTTGTCAGCGCTGGGTATCTATGGGCAGTAAATGTTCCTTAAATCTGATTATTTAGAGATATTGTGTGTCAGTAATTATTAATAATGTTGTCCTTTATCTGATACAGAGCTTACAAGAGCAGTCAATGTGCTGCAGTCTCCAGTGTCTCAGTTTGTAAAAGTTGGAGATGACATGACGCTCACCTGCCAACATGATGACAGCAACTACGACAGAATATTCTGGTACCAGCAGCTGAATGGAAAAAAGCATTAGACCTTGTTGGATTCCTTTATTTTACATATGTTAACCAGGTTAAAGAGTATGAAGGAAAGTTTAATTTGTCAGGGAGTGGAGAGAGCAAAGGCTTTCTGACGATATCTAACATGAACGATAAAGATAGTGGCACTTATTTTTGTGCTGGTAGTATCCACAGTGGTATGGGGTGCAGTATATCCTTTCAAAAACCCTCCTAAGGTACCTAACCACAGCTTTAAACACCTGCCTGAGCGTGTTTCTCCCTTCTTTTGCACATCATGCACTCACTGAATCACTGACTCTAAATTCACCGCACGAAAATATTTTACTGACATTGATGTTCTAGCATCTGGGTCTTTCTCAGTTTTTAAATGCTATATTTATCTTATTTGTATGACCACGTACAATCCTGTTTCAAAAATGTTGAGGCAGTATGGAAAGTGTAAGTTACGAAAGAAAGCAGTGATAGGCAGTGATGTAAATCTTTGACCTGTATTCAACTGAAAACAATATAAGACAAAATATTTCAAATTGCTTTTTCAGTAAAACATTCCAAAAACCTTGTGACAGCATCTATGTTAAACCGGGAATGTGTAAAAATGCTAGAAAACAAAATAACAGGCGGTGAGCAAGTGATGCTGTCAAGCTTTCATATAGAAGGAGCATTCAAGTAGGCCCAGCTGATTACAAGAAATGAGTGGTCGAGGCTCACCTCTTTGTAAATAACTGCATGATAGAATAATCCAAAAGTTTAAAAACAGCATTGAGAAAAAACACAGTTTACTACGCAAAGTATGATGAAAAAAAATCTGGGCCGTCTATGGAAATCTCCTAGGATTGGATGAGGTTGATAATCATCAGTGAGCGCCCATGATCTTTGATACTTATGATGGCACTGCATTAACCCCTTTGCGCAGAAGCTAAATATGGCTCTTTATGGGTTAACCTATTTAAGGCTTTATAATTCAAGATTTGAGCTTCACAGAGAGGGGTAAATGGCTTAAATGAAACAAGACACTTGTAGCATTTAGAATTCATTGAATTTCAGTTTTTTTTCCTTAATTTTAGTCCAGAGTAAGGGCCACAAACACAAAAAATCTTCAAGAAATTCAGCTATGAAATTGTAAGAAAATACTGAGAATTGAAAAATGGCTGGGAGTTAAAACAGTACACTTCTGGGATCATAAACTTTTTGACCACAAGTTTACTTCATCTGACTGTGATTTTTTAAATTATCTACTCTTTATCAGCCAAATACGATAGCTCTCTAAGTGGCTCCCCAAGCTGCCATTTTTATAATTTCATTGCTGAATTTTCATGAAGATTTTTTTTTTTTGGCCCTTAGTCTGATATAATTTTATGAAAAGAAACTGAAATATGGTGGAATTCTAAATTCTATGGGTGTCTTCTTACATTTAAGCCATTTCCCCTCTGTATGAAGCTCAGATCTTGAATTAAAAAGCCTTAAATAGGGCAATGCATAAATAGCCACTTCTGTGCAAAGGGTTAATTCATACAATTACTGAATAACAGGGATGGGACTTGACTCCATATCCTAAATTCGTAAGAGGCACTGCTTCCTCAATATTCAGTAACCGTTTTGGGTGTGCAACCTTTTGATAGAATAGCGTAACTGTGTGCATAAATAGAGCAGCCCCATGTCAGCGGGCGTCTAAACTGCGCAAATGCGTTAAAAATCTATAATCTTTTGTATCTGAATATTGCTACATGGGTTGGGAATACCTTGGAAAGCATTTTCAATAAATATTATTCATCATTCTATCTACAAATTCAAGTGAAGACTGTTTTATGCACTGCAAAAGCCATCAAAGCCATAGGTCAAAAACGTCCAGAAATGCTGCTTCTTCCCTGGGCTTGAGCTCATCTGAAATGAACTGATGGACAATGGAAAGTTCCTGTTGTTCCACCAGTCAAACTTACAATTTGTTTATGGCTATACAGAATGTTAAATCATTTGTTTATCCTCCAAATTTATCCTGATGCCTCTCATTGATACTGATGACAGAACAGTAACATAGTTATGTTTTTATACATATGTCCTGTAGGGGGTGCTGAAACTACATTTGTTGAGAATTTTCATGTAGTTTCTCCTTCAAACCAAGTATCTGTTTGCCCCCTCCTGCTTCCTATTCTCATCAGTGCCTTATTCTCTCACTAAAGACAGGATGGGATGGGTGAAGCTGCCTTTCCACTGTGTTTACCTCTGTAGTTTCAGCCAGTTAGCAAACACACATCTGCTGGGGTTGTTTTACTGATACGATTGCTCTACAGGGTTCATGTTCATAACCATGTGATTAATGCTGATACCTGAAACATTATTTTCCGCTAAAGCTTTCAACCCCCGTAGCTGCTGAATCACTTTGTGGTGAACATCACTGTTATTAAGACTGTTTGCTAAATGCCTGTAATGTGTTGAGATGTGATGTTTGCACTGAGTAACGTTACACATCTCATGCAGCCAGCTGAAATTGTTGTGCTGTGGAAAATTATGCATTTAAAAGTGAAAGTGCTTCAGGTATTTAATGAATTGTGACACTTTAGTCTTTTCTGGACTTCAGTAAATTCAGTCAGCATGTGCATTGCCTAAAAATTGTAATTTTATCTGTTATCAGTGAGGAGTGAAATATACTGCAAACCTCTGATCAACCACAGCATTTAATTACTATTAAATACGTTCATACATTATTATTGGGCTCATCAGTCCACATGTATTACCAGTCAAATGTTTGGACACACCCACATCTTTCAAACAATAAGTAATAAAAAAATACCTTTTATTTCGCAAAATATAATCTAAATCTTCGATCTATCAACCTAACCACCATTGATTGTACAATTTAATTACTGCTGAGCATATTTGTTTATTTTTTTCATTTTTACTTTTTTTTTTTTTTGTTTTCAAAAAGGACAGTCACAAGGTTATATTGAGGTCACACCAGCACGACTGTTGAAGTCTCCAAAAATGTGCTGCACTTGTGGTTTGCTTCTAATTCACAATTTTGTCAAAGTTGTCCTAAACCAGTCTGACATTTATTCAGTGGTGGAAAAGTGGACAGAAATATTTCATCTGTTTACTTCGCAAAATATTACTTCTTTCAGAACTACAAAATTTTGGAAGATTGTCAGAGAAGCAAATTATTCACTTCCCTCCTATCATGTGCCTTTTGAGATTATATTCAGCAGTTAATTCCCTTAAAATTTCACTAAAGACAGAGCACTATGACGGTAGTAAAGTGCATGGCTAATATTTTCTAATTGATGGGAAGACAAGATGTTTAAAAATGTTGACAAAAACTAAATAACATTTATTCAAAGTTCAATAACAATGCATTTTTTAACACAGCACCGACTCCATCTTTTTTGAGCTCCTACAAGAAAGGTTTTTTATCTCTTTTTTAGGTACAATCTCAAATATGTGATGGTAAAGTTCTTAATGCAACATTCAAAACTGCCGTAACGACAGAAACTTCAAGTACCATGAAATAACCTTTTTTGGTGCACTGGGCAAAGTGCACTGAACATTTGGAAAATGTGGGACTGGATTCAGATGCAAAGATGAAGCAGAAAAAGACAACTGTAAAACAAACAGAAAACAATGTTCCAAAATATTTATAAAAAGGCACTGTGCCTAAACAATCACTACAGCGCTAAAGTATTTCTAAAACTACATTTAATAAGTAAACAGTACAATGTCTGTAACAGACTAGAGCATAACAACAGGCTTACAAGGCTTATGCATCTTACGAGACTTCGCACTGAACAATTGCGAGAGGCGCGGTTATATAGAACAAGTAATGATACTGATACAATTAGAAACAGATGCGGTGGAGCGTGGAATGCGGGCCGGGTCTTAACAAGCCGATGATTGACGGTGCTGAGGGCCTGGCGTTACACACCACAGGACAGTAACTTCAATACACTGAGGTTGAGAAAACTGAAATGATAATTTGATGAAAGCATTTCATATAAAAAAATGATCAATAACAATCAACACAATTGACTCATGTCACATCACCACCTTCAATGATCACATGATCTCTTGTGTCTTCAGCATTTGAACTAATCTTTCAGTGATCAGAGCATCTGAGCACCTCCCAGTGAAATATGGGAACAACTTTATACCAAGTGCTTATAACATATCTGCTGTGTTCCTTTGGTGAGGAAAACCAAAATTGATCTAATGGTATTGTGTGTTTATGAGGTTACAGAGTTACTACAACCTTATTATAGTTGCAATGAATTTAGTTTTATATGCTCATCGATTTTATTTGGATTGCAAAAACCTTATTTGACCATACCTGAGTAATGTCTGATAAGGTGTCTGATAAGCTTCTCAATCTGCTTTAAAAACACTGGCAACCTTAAACTGCACTTTCCAGCCACCAAGGAATAGTGGGACATGACATTATTGTCCGTGCAGTATTTTTGTTTAGATTATATTTTTTACTTGTTTGTTTTGATATTTAAAGTTTGTCCATGGGATTGAAACCTCTGCTTGTTTATCTCCACAGCTGTTAAAGGTCAGTCCCTACAGAAGGTCTCTCAGTGGCCCTCACAGTCTGTAGTGACTCTGGGCTCCACTGTGCAGCTCCAATGCAGTCAGAGCAGCTCTAGAAAGCTACATGTACTGGTACCCGTCAGCAGAGATCTACAGGACTCCAGCTCATCATGCTCTCTGTGTACATGAGTGAGCCAGAGAGGGGAGAGAAGATCAGTGATAGATTTAGCAGCACCAGACCCAAGATGGAGATCATCTCTCTCACCATCAGTCAGGCTGAGGAGTCAGACACAGGTGTTTATTTCTGTGCAGCGAGTCTCACAGCAACCAACTCTGTCCCATTCAACGCATGTTCAGGATCAGTCTTTCTGTCTCATAATCTCTTCCATAGATCCCTGAAGGGAAATAAATCCACCGCGGCCTTTTCTGATGTGCGTTCCTGGAATGCAGCCATCACATACATAAAATCTGATGCTGATCGCAGTGAAAAATACTTCACAAGAATTTTCTATGTCAGTTCACAAGGGATTCAATTTTGTTAATCTTGAAATTCATCCCATGCCCTGAAATAACATTTCAAAGATTGTCCAAACAATAATTAACATTGAAACGTTTATTCTTGAAATCTCCAAATTTATCTCTGCAACTTGTTATTTACAATAAAAGTCATGCGTTGTCATTTAATTGCACTTATGTCCTTTAGGGGGTGCTAAAGCACCATTAGTAGTGAATATACTTGCGGTTTCCCACAGAACTGTAAACCATCTGTTCTCTCTGTGATGCTCCTTACAGGTGTCAGTGCCTTATTCTCTGAAGGGAAGATGGGAAGGATAATGCTGCTTCTCCTCTGTGGTTACCTCTTTAGCATAAGTAAGTTAGCTAAAACACTTCTGCTGGGATTGTTTCTTGATGCTATAGTTTTACCTGGTTACTCTAAAGCATTGGTCACCAACCGTGTTCCTGGAGATCCACCATCGTCTTACTTTTCACTCCAACCATGACAAACTGCACCTCGTTCAACAGCTAAAGATCTCATGTAGTAACAAATTAGTATAATCTTGTGTGGCAGAGGAAGGTTGCTGTGAAAACTTTCAGGAGGGAGGGTCAGGAGGAACAGGGTCGGTTATCACTGATCTGCAGGGTCTAAGTTATTATCTACAAGGCCATTTCTGATTTTTTTTATTATTAGTTTTTTTCTGGACTTGAGCTCATACAGTTAGCATATGCACTGTTTTAAAATGATAATATAATCTATTGGCATTTTTGTATTTAAGTGTCTCATAATGTTATGCTCCACAGGGTTTGGATGGAGTGCAGATGTCCATCAGACTCCTCTCCAGCTCATCTCAAACCCAGGAGCTGTGCTGAGTATCTCCTGTTCTCACAACGACAACAATCTTCAAACCATGATCTGGTACCGTCAGCAGCTGGGGAAAGGATTAGAACTGATAGCTTATATTATTACAAACTCTGATGCTGAGTTTGAGGAAGACTTCAAAAAGAATAAGGAGAGATTTGAGATTAGAAAACCTTCAGCTCTCTCTGGCTCTTTCGTACTGAAGACTCTAGCAGAGGAAGACAGTGCTGTGTACTTCTGTGCAGCTAGTAAACACAGTGACACAAGCCTGCCTCAGTCACATTCAAAAAGCCACTCAGTGTGTTACCTGAAAGTGTATCAGAAGACTTCTGATAGGAGCACAGTATCCTGCAAACCTCAGCTCTAATTTATGTAAATAACAGTCAAACATTATTACTGGAGTGATCATGGTTTACTGCCCATTTTATCTTTAAGAGATGGGAAAATATTTTTGCTTCCTTTTTTTGAACTTTATACATTTGAGTGATTATTTCCTTAAAATGAGTTCAATAAATTTCAGTTAAATTATGCAGCTGACAATGCACTGAATACAATCAGAAAAGTTTGAAATGAATGACAATCGATGTGAGTGCTTTCTTAACATGTAAATTAATGAGATGGGACAAGAAGTCGCTGCAAATAATAACGCTTTGAAAACATATTTAGCCTCACTATAGGTTTAAACTACTTAAATTTACAATCTTTCAAAGTTTCGGCCCAAGGGTTAACATCAATTACACTGTGATAACAAAGGACATTTAGCACTCTAAACTAAAAGGATAATCAACCCAGACAATAATGCCCGCGCAGAAGGATATTGATCACGATCTCTTTTGTTTTTCTGTATGAACAAATGTTTCCTTGATTAGAACTTTTGTGTTTCCCGAAATATGTGTAATGCTGAAGGAGTAGGGAGGCCAAAAGCAGCCATAGGGAAAACAGACCAGCAAGAACTTAATATACCCACAGGGAGAAATATAAACAAGGCAACAGAACAGCTTTTTGGCTTCCGAAGGGCCCCAACAATCCGAACCAGGAACAAACGAGGAGAAAAACAAACGGGAAAGAAAAAGAAATATCTGAGAACCGAGAAAGATAAAGCACAAAATTGGTGCAACACCAAAAAAGAGAAGGAAGGAATCAAAAGAAATTTCCAAAGAAATATAAATCGAAATATACGTAAGACTTTCGCCATAACCCCTTACTAGAGATAACCTCGGCCAGTGAAAACTGAAATCAGACACTCCAGCAAAGGCGTGGCGGACATCCGGCTTATAGACTTAGGGGAGCGCCCACGCCTGATGAACCAGCTTGGAAAAGAACCCGAAGGAAGAATTGATATGTCCGGGCCGAGAGCCAAAAAGAAGTCCTTAACACCGCACACCACCTAAACCATGACAATGGGCAATCTTTATATCAAGTGCTGACTACTTGTCTGCTGTGTTACTTGGTAAGAACTGAAATTGCTTTAATGTCATAGCATATATGTGCTGATGATGTTAAAAAGAGAACTGCGTTATTATTCAATAATCAAATTTTTTTTTAAAATATTCGTTTCCACCGGTTGCTAACAACTCTGACTATTCCAGTAATGTATTCTTTCCTCCCCCCAAAGAATACACGGGGGAATCACGGGGTTTAAACCCCCCTTTTCTCTTTAAAACCCACAGATCACGTAGCTCTCCTGCAAACATGATGGCAGCAACTTCAGTACATGACTGGTACCAGGGGGTGAAAGGACTACAGGCATTAGGCTCATTGGATTCCTCAATAACTTTGTCAATCAAGATGGAAATAAAAAGGGAATTTAATTTGACGGTCTTTCAAAAGAGCGGGCTTTTTAGATATATCCCTGGCGTAGAGGATAGTGGAACATTTTTCCCTGGGGCTTAATGGTGCACCTTACCATCTCTCTGAAAAAAAACCCTTCTCCCAACCACAGCTCGTTTTTCTTTCAAAATATTCTGTTTTTTTTTTTTTTTTTTTTTTTTTTGAAGGAGGCTCTGTGTGACCAAAAACATAATTTCCCTGAAAAAGCAGAAAAAAAAAACATTTGAAAATGAGTCTTTTTTTATGGTGAAAAAAGGGGAGACACCAAATGATTAAATACATTGAGGGAAAGGCATGGCTGTAAAAACATAGGCATTCCTATGGCACTATCTGAATCAGATCTTCCCAAATTTTGGGAACCAACTGTGTCGTGCAAGCCATGGAATCCCCCCTGTGTTCATTAATATAATTTTTTTTACCCCGAAACAAATAATCAGCTCTTCATTTGGGAATTTAAAAAGTATTGATAACATTGTCATGGAGGCTGGAAAATTGTTGTTCTATTAATGTGCATCTCCTCAGAATTTTTAAAACCCTTTTCCCAATCTTTTCTGGCTCCAGAAAATGCGAAAACTCATCCCCAAATTAAATGGTATATCTCACAACTACTTGGTCTATTTAAAATCCATTTACAAAAAAAGGTCCCTTGGGTTTTTTGTGGTGGTTAAAAATCAGTATATCTTCACTGAGTCGAAAAGGGAAAGGACCATAGAAAAAATTAAGATTCTTTTCCCCAAAAAAAAGCTTTTTTTTACCCTTTTTGAAATTATTTAGTTCCGCTGAAACCTCAAAAAAAATTACAGGACTGAACTCATTTGTCCCAAAAAGTTTTCTAATCAATAAATCAGAGTAAAATTAAAAGGGTTTTTAGTTCAGGAATTTGGGTGGCATTTCCTTGGAAATTTTGGGGATTTTTTTTGGGCATTGTGTGCCTTTTGGGGAATTTCTCGGCACCAAACTTTAAAACTCATTTAATTTTCTTCAGGCATAATTTCCCCTAAATAAAACCCAATTTTTGATTTTTTTTAAAAAACAATCAAGCCTAGGAAACACCCCCAAAATTTTGGACATTGTCTGCCTTTTTAGGTTTCTCAGCTACCAAACTGCCACACCATTTAATTTCACTTACAATATTACCATACAGGAAATTTTTTATCAATTACCCATTTTTAAGTTTAATTAAATTATTTTTTTGCAACAGTCTACATTATCTCATTCAAAAAAATCAAAAAATAAAATTTTACCCCCACTGGGGCAGATTTATTTTCAATAAATCAATTACACTGTGATCAACAAGGAACATTTAGCACTCTATACTGAAACAGGATAATCAGCCTGAGCGATCCGTCACAGTGCAGAAGGATAATGATCACGCAGTCTCTTTTTGTTTTCAGTGGTTGGTAAATGTTTCCTTGATTAGAGCACTTGAAATTACTTCCCAAAATATGGGCTATTATATCAAAGTGCTGACTATATGTCTGCTGTTACTTTTGTGAGCTTCAGGAATTGCTTTTAATTTTCATAGTATGCGTAACTGATAAAGAACTACCAAGTTCATTTTTATGTCAATTAATCAAATTTTTATTTACACATATTCATGATCACCTAGCACCCTAGGTTACTTTGAAGCTAACTCTGACTATTCTAGTATGTATTCATCCCTCTCCAGCAGAATACACAGGAGCATCACTGTTGAACAGTCTCTTCTTTGAAACCCACAGATCACGTCAGCTCTGCAAACAAGTAGGCAGCAGCCTATTGTTACATGTGCCTTTTCCAAAGTACTTGGCAGGTGAAAGGACTGAGCATTAGAATTTCATTTAGTTCCTCAGGTATGATTCTGTCAGTAGATGAAAATACAAAGGGAAGTTTAATTTGACAGGTCATGCTTCAGGCGAGGCTTTTTGAATATATCCAGCCTGGGTGTAGAGGATAGTGGAACATATTTCTGTGCTGCTGGCTCCTCACAGTGGTGCACCTTATACCTCTACTCTGACAAAAAACCCTTCTCATAACCACAGCTGTGTTCATCTTTCTGAGATATTCTGTTTTTTGGTTTTGTTTTTTTTGTTTTTGAAGGAGGCTCTGTAGGCCAAGAACATCAACTTCCTGAAAAAAAACAAAAAAAAAAACACATTACAAATTCAGAGTCATTTTTTATGGTTGCAAAATGGAGGACACTCCAAATGATTAAATACATTTGATGTGAAGAGGCATGGATGGAAGCATGGGCATTCTATGGCATATCTGAATCGGATCATATGCCTAATGTATGTGATGCCCTGTACTGTATCATGTGGCTTAAGCCATGGAATCCACAGCTAGCCAGTTCAATTAATTTGAATTTGTTTTACACCTGGAAACAAATAATCTAGCTCTTCATTTGGGATACTATCAAAAGTATTGATGAGCATTTGTCATGGAGAGCTGGAAAATCGTTGTTTTATTAATATTGCATCTCATAGAACTGTAACCTCTTCCAACCTGAGCTTCTGGCTTAGAAAATGCAGAAAACTACAGGCCCAAATGAAATAGGTATCTCCACAACTTCTCGGTCTATATAGACCATCAATGTTATCAAAATAAAGGTAACTTTTAGCAGGATTTTTGTGGTGGTATAAAAATCAGTATATATGTCACTGAGTCAGAGTAAATGAAGATGGAACACAGCATAAATAAAAGATCTAATTTCTTCAAGCAAAAACTGTTTTATCCTTTTGAAAATATTTGGTTGCAGTCTGAAACACAGAAAAAAAACCTGGATACATTCATTATTTTGTGCAAAATTTTTTCTAATCAAGTAAATCAGAGGAAAGATTATGACAGATTTTTGGTTGGAATGTATTGAGCATCTCCCAAATTAGCAATTTGGGTATCTTTTTGGGCATTATATGGCATTTGAGATTTCTCAGGCACCAAACTACAAAACTCACTTAATTTCACTTATATATTTATTCCAGGCATAGATTTCATCTCTGCAATAAATATTTTGATTCTTTTAAAAGCAAACCATATGCTAGAGCAGCATCACAAATTTTGGAAATTGTCCTGCCATTTTAGGTTTTCTCCTTCTTAAACTGCCACACCTGTTTAATTCCTTACAGTATGTGTCACCATACAAGTATACATTTGCATCCATTACAACCATTTTTAATTTCAATTTAATTTTTATTGCAACCAGTCTACATTATCTCATTCCAAAGAAAATACATACATAGAAACAAATTTGACTCACTTTCAGAACTGATTGTTTTTCGAAAATAAAACATGCAAATAAAATTATAAATACAAAAATGAGGTAAAATGGTAAAAAGTAAAAACAACAAACACCCCAGCAGTTAATTATACAAGAACTATGCTTCCGCTGCTCAAAAAGAACACATGTTCAGGCAGGGTTTGAACCCAGGATTCTCATATCAATGTGTGCAGCACCTGAGCCACTGGCTGGCTGAAATGGACTGCCATACGCCTCATTGCAGAAATGTTAACTGTGAGTCCCAGCTAACACGTCCTTACTGCTGCAATAACTCCCTCACTCAGTACTTGCACTGTGGTGCAAGGATTCTCCTATCAGACATTATAAGATTACTTTGGGGAAATCAACTATATTGCTGCATTTTGGTCTTTGTGTATAATGTTGGCCGGCAGCCAGAACACAGACAATGACTTGCCACTAAACCTATTTCCAATGACGTTTAGTAATTCCTTGTTAGCAATGAAGAGTCAGCCGGCTGGACATAAAAACTACTTCAATGATCTTGGCTGAATATTGAGTGGATAATTATTGGGAAAATACTAAAAAAAATTAGTTTAGCATTTATATTGTTGCGCTCTCTGAGTTCATGTGCATAATGGTGCATGGACTCTAAGTTAGATGCGCCGGGAAGGCAAGGCTCTATCTCAGTCTAGGTTTGTTCGATTAAGGTGGTTGAGGGCTTGTTGGAAACGTTAGAGCCCATAGAATCAAATGGCTACCAATAAAATCAATTGACAGCATCACAAGCCAATCACAGAGAAGAAAATACATTGCGTGCAAGAGGAATGCTCAGGGCCTGAACTCATTGGAAGTAGTGCCCCCCGAAAGAAACATGCCAGTAGAATGCCAGATGTAGCTTCAATATGACATGAACACATTGGACATACAATAGCCATCACAGATTTACCCTCATACACAGTTTTTTATAAAAAATATCAAGGGTAAGAAAACATTTTTGCTCATCACTGTAGAATGTAAAGTGTATGCCTGCTGTTCTTTGAGTGTGGGTTTCAGTTTAAAATGAGAAGGCTTATATCATTGGATTCTGTGGACTTTCCTCTTTCATTTGATGTATCATTTGTGTGCATGGAACAAACTCGTGGCTGCACTAACAATCGAGCACTGATATTTTTATTTGCATATTTTTGCTACATGCCTTACTTGCTTGGAGCTTGAATTGTGTTCAGTTGAGTAAAATGGTCATTACATGAACTTTTCTCAAGTTTCTTCTCGTTAAGAGGATATGCCGTGTGACGATGTTGCTATTAGGAAACATGGTGTATTTATAATGTGTATTGCTTGCCTGCAGTGCCGGGGGTGTTCGGGTGGAAGAAATCTGGATCATGCAGCAGTGTGGATATTGCTATGACTTGAAAATTTCTGCAAATAATCCAGTGTGTGATCTTATAATAAAACTCCAATTCCACCATGTAATTTAATTTAAAACTCAAAAACCTCTCTTATGACCAAAATCGCAGCATTTATATAAGACTGAGGTGACCTGGAAAGATTTACAGGAGTCCTGGGTGATCAGTGAAGATGCAAGAAACTCTAGAAAAGCACTAGTCTGGCTAATAAGCAGTATTGCGGCTCAGATAATGTTTTGCTACAGACACACCAGGAATACCAAATGATGAAACCAAAATAACAAATAGCTGACCGATGAAACCTTTAACCATCTTTCCATTTATAAATGATATGCAATTAACAATACCAAAATACTTATACATAACAATATGCAGTAATATCTCCTGTCAGCAAGAGGGCATTCCCACCCCCCCAAAGCAATAATAGTTAGATTAAAAAAAAAAAAAAAAGAAATCCTTGTGCCAATGATATTAACTTTGACATCTTCGTGCAGGCAGTTGTTTGAGACAGGTGGTATTCATCATTTTTCCATTTTGTCTTTGAAGGAAATATTGCCCATTTTTTACTTCTTTTGATGATGGAAAAAGAGTTTTACTTCATTGAAGCCTGCATGTTCTGTCTTCTCCGTAAGAAAAAGTATTTTCTGCTCTGAATAAGTATGGACGTCTCGTATTTGAATTAAAATTCTGTTTTTGATTGTGATATTTTTTTAAGCTATTAATGTACAGCAGTCCTCCAGTTTCTACTCAGTTTGTAAAGCTGGGTGACATAAGCTCACTTGCCAACATGATGACCTTCACTTGGCCAAGGAGTATTTCTGGTACCAACAACTAAAGACAACGCTACATTCAACCTTGTTTGCCTCCTTTATTTTACAGCATCATGGGATCAAGAGTATGAGAAGTTTAATTTTATGGGTAGTGCAGAAAGCAAACGGTTTCTAACTATATACCAACATTAATGCTGAACAGTGCCATATTTTTGATAAACTGGTATCACAGTGGTTAACCGGATGTATTGTATCCTTTAAAACCCACATACGATAACTAACCTTTAAACACCTGGAATGTATTTTGTCTTCTTTTCACCAGACACATTCTCATTTATACCAGTTATTAAAGATACTGTTTTGAGAAGATGGCATGTTATATGTGAATGGTGTGGCAGGTGGGCATGTTGTATAGTTTTGAAGGTGGGCATGTTGATGGAGTCGGAGATAATTATATTGCATGGTCAAGACCAGTAAAATCACAGTAGATAATTTAAGGAGAGGTGCAAACTAGTGATAGCACTGTACATTTAATCAGACTGCGATTGTGAGACACAAAACAGCTCCATTGTATTTGAATTCGAGAAGTCTTGATTTGTTCAGAAAAATTCGACTCAGGGGCGCGATGTTGGAAGTCCGCCATTATAGTGAACCCTGTGAACTGGTGCAGGCAGCCAACCTCAGTTTGTGATGCATCACATGACACCATGTTCAAGTTAAATAAACTGTGCTGCACCCCAATATATGGCGGCCTTTTGACACCAGCAAAGCACACTAATTCACCCTTAGTTCCCCCCCACCCCTGCTCACCGGTAGCTAGGTTGCTGCTGCTGCTGCAAATTTCATCCCAACTCTGTCTCAACATCCACCTGTAGGCTGCGATTATACGTACTGGGGCTAAGATCCAAATCCCTGCTTCTCTCGGCTTACTTCGACATATGCTTCTGAAAGAGAACCTGGACAACGCCTCCAATACGAATGGCATTTATACATTTCGATGCATTCTTTGGATATAGTACTTGCAGCTTCCATCATCGAGCCTATGGAGGAGGAACATGGAGGTTTTATCCTCCAGAGAATCCAGATCAGATGTCCTGTCACCAAATTATTGTGTCATGAGCTCAGCAGCCAAAGATAAGCTGATGTCGGAAAACTTTTGGGTCATGAATGCCGTTATTGACTTGGCGATGGGAAACACCAGATGCGGATATCTCAAAATATGAGGGGTTTTTGTTAAACCAACACATAATTAAAACTCAACCTGGGGCCAATAAAGCTTCACTCCAAGGCTGAAAGATTTGGATAAAATTACTAAATCGAGGAACATAAAGGGGCACAAAGGCCAACGAATAACTACACTCACAGAGCTGATAAAAATGGAAATAATAACAAAGCTAATAATAAAATGGCCAGGACTAGACACAGAGACTATGGCAAAGACCGAGAACTTGATAAGCACTGAACAGCATTTGTCAAAACAAGGATCCGTCTCTGCTGAATTGGGCTCACACTCAGAATATGGGCTCGGGGGCAGGATCAGGAACAAAAAGGAACACCTGGGCAAAAGCGAGAGGCGAGCACAGAAGCAAGCAACATGGGACAAGCAGCAAGACTTACTTGAGCCCATTAAAGAGAAGCAGGCGTGTTCGAAAGCAAGGAATGCCGATGTAAGGTGCAGCAGAGAAGGAAGGATGAGACTGTTAGCAGCAAAAGCAAACAAGA
The DNA here is from genome assembly GCA_029692085.1 of Gymnothorax javanicus. Taxonomy (NCBI): domain Eukaryota; kingdom Metazoa; phylum Chordata; class Actinopteri; order Anguilliformes; family Muraenidae; genus Gymnothorax; species Gymnothorax javanicus. Next base: position 49,701,850 of record CM056209.1, read on the forward strand.
TCTGGAAAAAAGCAAATGTGGGAAATTGTGCCAATTGATTACCCTGTCTAAATTAGTAAGGATTAGTAAGTGCCTGTCTAAATAAACAGCTCGATGGCCAGGTTTAGTAAATGTTAGTAATGAGTAAAGGCCAATCAAGCTTAGGACAGCCCTGAATTCAGATCAGCTGTGAAGGAAGTAGACACACCAGCCAGCGAACCAAAGCAATAGAGAAGGTGCAGCAGGAGCAAAAGCCTGGGCGGGCAGCAGACTGGAAGGTGGATCCCAACTGGCAGACCCGGACCGGGCTAGAAGATGAAAAGACACAGAATAAATAGGACACATAGCAAGAACTATGGGCGCTGGCTATGAAGAACTAAAAATACTTGCCAGATAGGCAGACAAACGGGCAAAAAACACAACAGCCGTATCAGTTGCTGCAGCATCAGTGGATTGTGCTGCATATTTCCTCTTCCTTTCTCAGGTTAGGTGTGTGTTTCAACTTTTTAACAGGAAGAAGCAACCAAAGACTAATTGTCTCCTCATGAAATGGTGATTTGGAGCTCTTTAGCGATGCTTCTCATGAAAAGCAGTTTTGGTTCATGTCAGGTTTGCCCAGTACCGTTCTTGCTCTTTAGAGATTTCTGATACACCCAAAGTTCGAACAAGCCCAGTCTCGCCATGTCTAAGTCATTTAGTGATACTATCTGACCAGCATCAATTTACAACAAAAGGCAGAAGCTTTTTGGTGTCCACTCATTGACATTAGTTTAAAAACAACCTACCCCTTGCCTATGACACCTTTGCGAACCTGATCCTAATTGACAATAAACACACCAAAAACCTCCTTTTTCCATCAGTAACTTGACAAGATGGTATTCACTATATGTGAGTGAAGCTTGAGAATGTGTTTTCCAGACAGGTTTTACGATTATCAGGGGAAAGTTAGATGAAAACAGGCTAAATGATCACCAGAGTTCAGCCTGAAGACTCTGTGTTGGTGTTGCAGCTTCTCCACGCAGTAAATCACCTTGGAGCGTCTGTGCAAAGCTACCAGCAAGCTCAATGTACTACGGACTGTAGCCTGTCTACTTCCTCATTAAACTAAACTGAACTGTTGAATGCTGTTAGAACAGCCCACCAGCAGGGGAACAACACAAGCAATAAGAAACCTTCAAATCTCATAGGAGGAGAGCATTGGGCTCTGAAAAGAACTGAGAGCAGCTGAGAGTTTATAGAGAGCTGTTCTGCTGGCTTTACTCATGTCCTGAAACACAGACACATTCCTCTCTGTGATGTGATGAATATCTACAACCTGCACCTTTCTAACATGGACAGAGTCTGCTGTGTGCTTCATGTCTGCATAATCTCTCTGTTTGGTGAGTATAAATATCACATTTCTCAGCAGATTATGCAATATATACTGTATACACACAATACATTCATTGACAAATTAATGAAGATTTATTTCATGTGATGAGCTGTCCATTTGAAACTCTCTTCTCTCTTGTGCAGGATCCTCTGGTGCCATCACTGTACAGCAGTTCCCTGGTTCTCTCTTTGGGAGCCTCAGTGATGATGCCCAGATCACCTGCCAACATGATGACAGCAGCTATCAGTATATGTACTGGTACCAGCAAGTTAAAGGACAACAGGCATTAGAGCTGGTTGGATTCCTTGCATATACTGATGTAACCCAAGATGAAAAGTATAAAGGAAAATTTAACTTGACAGGAGATGGAAGAAAGAGAGGCTCTTTGCTCATCACAAGGCTGAGTGCTGATGACAGAGGCACATATTTCTGTGCAGCTAGTAAGCACAGTGGTACAGGGTCTATTAAACCCTCACAGAAAACCCTCTATCGTAACCACAGCTGTGAAACCTTCCTCATACACTTTCTTTCACTGTACAGCTGTACGTACGTCCTACTTTAAATGCACTGACAATGACAGGTCTCTAGATGTGTCAGTATTGTTGCAGCAATACTTTTCTGTTCTGAAAAAGCAACCATCCTGGTATGTGGTGGCTTATTAAAGCATACACCCATATGTAGCTCCATCAACGCTGCATATTGCCATGGTCCTGTTCAATCCAGTACTGGACTGCATGCTGCTTCCATCAGTTAGCTTGCCAGCCAAGCTAAGGGGCGTGTAAATAAAATCATAAGCGATTCGGTCAAAAAGCCTGATAAAGGCTCAATTTCTGTGGATTATACTAACAATGTTATTTTTGCGTGTTTCTGGCTCAAATGAAATACACTGCAACCTTACTTGTTTAGGGCTATACAGTAACCGAAAAGCAGCTCGCAGCTAACTCACATGAAAATTGTATTGAGCAGCAGGTTTTTATGTAGCTCTGTAGCTAGCTAGCTGGCTACTGTAGATGTCAAATTATGCTGGCTGGGTAGGAATAATTTAGGCATTACCTTTACTAGCTAGCTGCATTCTCTGAACAGATCCTGAGTTTTTAGTTGAATCTGTGAATTTGCATCATACTGTAATTTATATGCAAAAATACACTTTATCGCAGGGTCCTGTACAATCCAGTATGACTGTACATTGCTTGTGATAAATGCTGTGTCCATAAATATAATTGTCTAGGTTTGGACATATCCTAATACAAAGTGTGATGTAGCTTCAGGAAGTGCTTGCAGGCAGACTGAGAACTATGTATGTGAAAATGTTCTTAACATGAAAAAAAATATATTTTCACTTTGAAGCTACTTAACAGAAAACTTAAGTGATAAGTTAGAGTTTAGGGGATTATAAGATTGCAGCACCTGAACTGTGAGAAGTGTGGGGTGTGGGGTACCTTTGATTTGTTTACATATATCTTCCCTCATCTGCTAAGGTTTCGTGTTTTTGTTCCGTCAACTGATGTTTTCAGAGGATCGTACCTCAGATCAATGAGAAGTGTTTTGAGCAACAATGACAGAATTAGAAACATGCCGACTTTTCTGAGAATAAAAACAAAAGCAAACCTTATCCACAGGGGAATCTAAATTAATAGAAACTGGATGCTGCTCCAGATATGGTTTCAACCAGATATTACACTTTATTTACGTGTTTAAAACCTTCCTATATTATTCAATGCACTTTAAGACATGCATTATGGGAACTTACTGCTATATTTCCCCTAACCAAGGCTAGCTTTCCAAGCTAGATTAGGTTTCCAGGCACTGCACTGATGCTCGCTGATGTAGGATGAGTGAGATTGTTATGACTTGAAAATCACAACAAAGAAAACCAGCAATGACAACTTAAACAAATTTATTCTTCACTAATAAAAAAAACCTCTCCAAATAATCCACTGTTCAATCCTCTAATAACACTCTAATGCTACTATGTAACTCTGTTGCCAAAACAAAAACTCTGCCTCTACTGACCAAAATCTAGCATTTATATAGACCCCAGCAATATTCTGGAAAGATCTGCAAGGATTCCTGGGTAATCCGCCCCCTCAAACAGGAAAAGATGCAAAGCTTCTAAAGAAAGCACTAGTCTATTACAAAAGTATTACATCAGATGTTTTTACTACAGACACCACCAGAAGGGTGCTGAAGAACAAAATAAATAGCTGACCAGCAAGGCAGCAACAACAGCATCAACAAATCTCCATTTACAAATGATATATGCTGTACATAAACACTCAAACACAACACCTCCCCTCTTTATGAAAAGAAAGGTTTGCTAAAAGCTTTCTTCTGTTAAAATTAACACAGTTTTATAATCAGTATAAACTTGAACTTTACACAAAAGTATCATTGATCATTATAATAATCCTTATACCTAACAACCAATTTTTAATTTTTCTAATCAAATAAAGAAAAAGAAAAATTTACGTTTTTCACAATCAAATAGAAGTAAAATTACATGCATGAAAATTAATCTGAGATAACATCTTTTCCCTGATGTAATCTCCGTCATGCTCCTGCAAGTAAACTCCATCTCCAGTCATCTTTGATGCTTGTTTTGATCTTATGCTGCAAGAATGTAGAGTTGTGATCACTGAGGAGCCTTGATGGAAGTAGCTGAACAAGTCAAATAGACTTCAAAATGTTGTAAAAGCCAAACAAGTGCCAAAAACATTCTTTTACAATTGTTGAAAAGTTTTTTCCTTGATGTTTATCAAGCTTTTTTGGAAAAGTAACAACAGGATGATCTACTCCATCAGCATCTTCTTGCAGTAAAACTTCTTTCACCAATATCACTGTAATATTAGCAGACTCTTTTTTGAAATTAGGAGATAGAACTGGTGCATTTTTGAGTATGAACTTTCAGCTTGTCAAATGAATTTTGACATTTTTCATCTGAAACAAATTTTGCATTTTCTTCAGTAAATTTGTCAAAGGTTCAAAAATAAATGAAAATTTTTTGCAAGAATTTTCCTGTAGTAGCCAGCCATCCTAAATCTCTTCGTTTGTCTTTAGTTGTAGGCCAGAAATTCAGCATTGATAGCTTTTGCTTTCGCCAATTGGTTGACTTGACCCTGTGTCTACAATATGACAAAGTAAACAACATTTACAAAGTCTCACTTTATCAAGTTTGATAGTCAGCTTGGCATCACTCACTCTCTGAAAGAAGTTCTGATGTGGGTGAGTCTCTTGGAAGCTGTAAGCTGGTGATGAAATAATATCTTCAATATAGGCCTCACATCCTGGTAGTCCAGCAGTCACTCTGTTTACCAGGCGTTGGAAGGTGGCGGAGGTACATTCAAAGGGCATGACCTTGTGGTATAATCCATCTGGTGTGGCGAAAGGCAGAGATCTCCTTTACTCTGTCTGTTAGAGGATCTGCCAAGCCCTTGAGAGATCAAATTTGGTGACATAACTGACTGTCCAACTTTGTCAATGCAGTTAATCCTGGGAATAGGATATGAGTCCGTTTTTGATAGGCGTTGGCTTTTATGATCCGTCACCATTATATGTTCTGCATTGGGTTTGAACTAGGATGCATAGATGCCAAATGGTAGAAATTACAGGAGCCACTTAGGACAAGTGATCACTCTGCTGTTAATTTTGATGTTTCATGGGAAGTTAAAAGGTGTGTTGAAACAAAAATTTTCAATTTTGATAGAGCAAACTTTGACAGGATCTTCATATCTCAGTGAAATAAAATGGGGGAACCTCCTGGACTGTGAGTCTGTAAATGAGATGTGGGGAAAGATTTAAGGGGGTTTTGCTTGATTCACAATGCAATTCATTTCAAAAGTGTCCAAGTAAGCTGAAAAAAGGCAGAGATCCTCAGTGGATGACCAAAAGTATTCATAGGATTTTGAGGGAAAGAGGAATCTTTATAAGATGTGCATAAGGATTAACAATGAGAACACTAAGGCTGAATACTGTAAAATGCGGGCTGTGGTCAAAAAAAGGAAGCTGAGGAATGTTTGAAGACTGTATGAAAGACAAATTGCAGAGGGGCAAAAAACTAACCCCTAGCGCTTCTTCAGTACTGTAGCAGAAAAAGAGAGGGGTCAAAACTTGATTAATTTTCCGAGAACTAAAATGGATCCCACTGCTATATGATAACAAAGGATATTGCGGATGCCTTAAACAGTTACTTTATTTAAATTTGCCTCCAAATTGTGTTAGGCCAGAGAGGGCATGAATTAGCTGGCGGAAATTGAGGTTGGGGATAACAAAAGTATTAGACAAGTTGCATAAACTAAAACTTGAATGGGCGGGTCTGTCTCCGGGAGGTGCTCAAGGGAAGTTGGTGAGATCAATGTTTAACCCGCTATCCGCCATCTTTAGGCGATTCTTTAAAGAAACTGGAGAGAAATACCAAATGATTGGAAACAGTGCAATAATGCCAATATATATAAGAAAGGGGACCATACTGAGCCAGGAAATTACAGGCCAGTCAGTTTAACTTGCATTGCGTGCAAAATATTGGAATCTATCATAAAAGATGAGCTGGACTTATTTCTTGAACGTAACAGTATCTTGAGGGATAGCCAACATGGTTTCAGTAAGGGAAGGTCATGCCTGACAAACCCTCTGGAATTTTTTGAAGGCCACCAAGACTTATAATGAAACGGGGCTTATGACGCCAATACTTGGATTTTCAAGCAATTTGATACAGTACCGTATAAGAGACTAATTTAAAATAGGCTCCATTGGAGGTTACAGGAACATTATAGGGTAGATTCAAAGCCGGTTTAAGGACAGAACACACACAAAATTGGTGGTCAATGGTGTCACATCTGAGCTAGGTATGGTGGGGGTGGCGTCCCCAGGGATCGGTGTTAGGACCCCTGCTGTTCTCTCATCTGCTGCATTAATGACCTTGATAGGAATATTGAGAGCAGATTAGTTAAATTTGTAGATGATACTAGAATTGGGGGTTTGGCAAATGGTTTAGGGGTCCACTAAAGAGTGATTCAGGATGATTGGGATAGAATCCAGAATTGGGCAGAAATGTGGCAAATGAAATTTAATGTGGCGAAATGTAAGAGTTGTGCATGTAGGTAATAAAACGATGAAGCGGGATTACTTCATAGGAGGTTAAAACTGAGTCTGCTCCCGAAAGATCTGGGAGTGATTGTTGACCCAAACCCTCACAGGCTTCAACCATTGTGCCATTAACAGTTAAAAAAGCCAATCGGATGCTGGGATACATTGCCAAAAGTATTGAGTACAAATCTAAGGAGGTAATGCTTCTTTTGTACAACACATTTGTCAGACCACATCTGGAGTATTGTGTACAGTTCTGGGGACCATACTTTAAGAAAGATATAGAGGCTCTGAGAAAGTTCAGAGAAGAGCCACTAAGCTCTTCCAGGTATAAGACATGAAAGCTACGCGAAGAGGCTGAAGATCCTTAATCTCTTTAGTCTTAGGAAAAGGAGACTAAGGGGTGATTTGATTGAGGTCTTTAAATATGTTAAAGGGATTAACAAAGTGAATTATATAGGATTCATCGACTAAGTGTTGTTAGTAGAACTCCCGGGGTCCTGAAATGAGTTAGGCCAAAAAGGTAAATTTAGCACTGATATTGAAGATGTTCTTCACCCAAAGAGTAATTTCGATGTGGAATAGCTTGCCTGACCATATTGCTGAGGCAGAGACCTTGGGGGTTTTCAAGAGTAGGCTTGACTTAAAGCTAGATACCATTGAGTCATTACCGACACAGACATGCTAACTGTTGAGAAGGGGGAATTTTTGCATGTTTCTTCGCCGTTTAAATTTTCCCAATCACAAGTTCTTTAGCTACAGAGCAGCGCACTTTAGTCGGCACTTCAGTATTTAGATGTTTGACGCGGGGTCAGTTGCTAACATAGTAAATTCGCTTGATTTCCAGTATATTCTCTTACAGTGAGCTTTTTATTCTTGAGAACTTTTCTAATTAACGGTACCATCCCGTGCGGCACACAAACAGTTCGCTGGACCTGCTGTTTATTTATTAATGTAATATTTTTAATACATAATATTGACTGGGGAAACCCAAAAGGACTATCATTTAACAAGCTTTCTGATAATTTTGAACAATGCCATTACATCATGGAACACAAAACCTGGCTGGAGTGCGCAGAGGTTAGTGTGTGAGGGAAGCGAACCACATCAGCCGTATGCAGCAGAGGATAATGAGTCTGTGGGTTCATCCAAATTCTCACACAGACGGTGTTCTTCCTCCCCTCTCCACTTTTCCTTTACCTCACTAGAAACTGACACAGGGGTCAAGGGAGATTTAGCAGTTACCTTGGGACGTGTTTGAGAAAAACTGGATGAACTTTCCTTCAATACATCGTAAGGTTGGTGACCATTGATTATGACACGTCTGATTCTACTGATGCCTTTCAACACTATACTTTGTGCAACCCACCTTCAACACCACACACAGTCAACATGGCTTCTTCTAAAAACAATGTGCGGCACTTCTGGTGTAATTAACAACTAGTGCACCACCTAGATTCTCATCGGTGTTTAACAAATTATGAAAATGATTCAGTAAATGTAGGACATGCGAAAGAATGAAAAACAGAGACAGGTGCTTACAGTTGTGGTTTGGCAAGAGAGTTTTTGACAGTATAAAAGACACCCTCCATCGCTTTGGATACTAGCAGCACAAAAATAAGTGCCACTGTCTTTATCGTTCATTTTGGATATAGTTAGATGGCCTTTGCTATTTGCATTCCCAGACAAATTATATTTTCCTTCATACTCTTTATCCTGATTGACAAATTCATAATTTAAATATCCAACAAGCTTTAGTTCTCGCTGTCCATTCAATTGCTGGTACCAGTACATTTTGTCTTTGTTGCTGTCGTCATGTTGGCAGGTGAGTTTTGCGTTCTCTCCAACCTCTACAAACTCGGAAACTGGAAACTGCTCCACATTTATGGCTCCTGTAAAATCTGTAGGAGGAAGGTATGGTTACTGCATAATGCAAAGATGGAAAATATAATAATCAAAAAAAAGTCAAATCTTAATTTAAGTGCATGAAGTCTATGCATATTCAGGGCAGAAAACACTGTTTCTTACAGAGGAGAGAGAACACACAGGCCTCAAGGAAGTAAAACTCCTTTTCCATCTTCAACAGAAGTAAATTATGGTAATACTTCTTCCCACGTGTGCTAACAGGAGGAGGACAGAGTGAATGTCACCTGTCCTTACTGCTACTGGAAGCTGAACTGAACATGAGTTACTCTGATGAATCCTTAGTTGCTTTTGTTTCTCTATCTAACCCTGTGTTGTACACTGAGCTGTAGTGCCCTCTACTGGCAGAAGATGTCACTTAATTATGCCTCGGTGTGCGCATGCGCACAGCGAGCATACGGTACTCAGTCTGTGTATTTGTTTGTTTGTCTGTCTGTTACCATCATAACTGCGACAGCGTGTGCATCAAGCTAAAGTAACAATGCCAACGCAGTGACAAACACTGTTCTCTTGATTTTAAATGTGCCAGAATTTTGATTTTTTGTAGCACTTCATGTTTCAGTATACACGTTTTGTGTACATAATGTTAAGCCACACCCACATGATTTTGGCACAAGGACCGCACTCTATCGACTGTTTATGTATTCAAGCTTGCGTTTATGTTACTGTACAACTATTGTACACATCAGTAGTGGCTCAGCAATACACACCGAGGCATCAGCACATCTGGTGCTTTCATTACATTCTGGTGTTGGGAAGTGGTCTGGATTTCCACAGTGCTGAGCAGATGCACATTAATTGAAATATATTTCATTTAATTCATATTTTATCATAACTAATTTTTAAGACGTCAACTTTAAACAGTTCAGTGCTCCAAATGAAGGGCTAGATTATTTGTTACAGGGGTTCTTCAGACAAAACACATCACATATGTACCTGGAACTCGCAATTTGACATTCCGTAGTTAAAGTAACATGGTGCAATTCAGCAGGGTATCACATACATTGGAAAAAGAGAGGAAACTGAATTTTGAGTTTTCATCCTGATAAATCCAGACAGTCTTGAGGTCACTAAAGCTTTCCACTTCAATGTTTTTAATTCTTTAAAGGTCATAACATTTTTGGACCATAAAAACAACACTAGTTTGCAAACTGATGTTTCTAGTAATTCTGTTTTCAGGAACTTAATCCTTGTAGTTGCACACATCTCCCTTCATTAAAACAGAAATACTCAAAGACGTGCACAGCAGTGGTTAGCTGGGAGGTTTTTAGTCATGGTAGATAACAGCCTCCACTGCTGTGGAAGCTAGCAGCACAGAAATATGTTCCACTGTCTTCTACACTCAGGCTGGATATATCTAAAAAGCCTCGCTCTTTAGAATGACCTGTCAAATTAAACTTCCCTTTGTACTTCTCATCTTGATTGACAAAGTCATTATTGAGGAATCCAATGAGTTCTAATGCCTGTAGTCCTTTCACCCGCTGGTACCAGTACATGAACTGATAGCTGCTGCCATCATGTTTGCAGGAGAGCTGGACGTGATCTGTGGGGTTTCCAAAGAGAGAAGATGGGGACTGTTCAACAGTGATGCCTCCTGTGTATTCTGCTGGAGAGGAATGAATGTATCACGCATATTAAATGAAGTCTCAGCAAGTGAAAGTGTCATTCATTAACACCACAGTAACTTTATAATCTACCGTACATAAATCATGCCATCAAAGCAATATCCATTCTCCTTACCACAGTAACACAGCAGATATGTAATCAGCACTTGGTATAAAGTGGTTCCCATATTTCACTGGGAGGTGCTCAGATGCTCTGATCATGAAGAGATCAGTTCTTATGCTGAAAGCTCAAGAGATCATGTGATCAGTGTAGTTTGGTGCAGTGATGTAAGTGGCTGGAGTGACATCATCATCTGCCAGGACTGCTTAATGTTCCTTATTGATCAGAGAGGATGATGGTCCCACACTCTCCAGTGGCAGAATTTCTCCCTGACTTTTGTTTTGTCTGTAATAAAAGCGTAGTCATGCAGATTAATCATTGAAACAATGATATATTCTGCTGTTTTCTGAGGAGCCATGAAATTGAGGCATCGTGAAAAGGTGGTGATCAATATGTACTGATGTTTCATTGTGCAAAAACAGTGATACTTCGATGCTTCACATGTAGAACAGGACTCCCAGACCCAACGGCATGAGTGTCTGCAGTTAATTTATCTTGTGCCAGTTTAGACTGCAGAATTTTCCTTGTTGTTCACCGTGAGGATGATGTTAATGAGTCATTTATTGGCAGAACAGCTCCCTTTTACAATGTTTTGTCCAGAATAAGCATGTATTGGGAGACTTAATAAATGCTACAGAATCACTGAATTCATATTTTTATTGAGAAACCGAGGAAATTAAAAGTTGAGAAAGATGGTGATTAAGATGGTGATGGTGATTTTGTTGAGTAATGAATGAGGCACAGTGATGTGTGCTTAGTCAGTATACGCTTTCTTACTGCTTTAATTTTCCAGTTGAATAACTCTGTTTGAGGAGCAGATGTTTTTTTTCAATGTTTCATCAACATTTTGAGCCATCTAAACCTCAACAGCTTTGAGTCACCAATTGTATTATTACAGCAGTTTTTGAATGGTCCATTCGGGGTCATTCTCATCACATATTTGTGAACTAACTCTTGAAAATGTTATAGTTTTCATTTTAGCTAAATAAAGATGATATTTGCACTGCCATAAAATTTTACTTTCAGTGAAGAAATTATTTATTTTTTACACAAATTTATAAACAACTCACCCTCGAAAATTTACTTTCATGGCCAGTCAGCACAGAAACTGATCTTATTTTAGTTGAAACTATTTATCCGATTCGATGCATTTTATTTAAGAAAATATCGTCAACATTTTTAAAATTAGTAAAACATTTCATTCATTTATATACTGGACAAAGGTTAGGGATCATTTTTCAATTTAAAATATGATATGGAAAAAAATACAAACTATCAAATATTTCAAATTCAAAATTTGGGGTGATCCAAACTTTGTCAGTTTTAATTCATTGATTTATGGAAAAAAATCACAAACTATCAAAATTTCAAAAAAATTTGGGGTGATCCCTAACTTTATTTGTAAAATATAATTGAATGTGAAAAAACAAAGAAATATTTCAAATGCATATTTGTCCAGTAATCTCCTGAATTTTCTAATCTCCTGAATGAAGAATATCATTGACTGTACAGTATATGAATACAGACAACCTAACAGCTCCTCAAATGTGAAGCCAAATCATCTTGATCGCCATCTAGTGGCTGGCTGCAGCATGATGTATAAACCCGCCCTCTCCATGCTAATGGGTGTGGCTTGGCCCACAATAAAAAATTAAAGTACGTGTCAAATATTTTTCTTTTGAAGATGGTTTCTGTCATATAAAGTAGTGTAACCATGCTGATGTATGTTTTTGTTCATTTTTCCCTAAGTTTAGTTTTATTTTGTTCTTTAATACCATAAAATGGGGGTACAACGTCATGATTGACAGACTTGATTGACATCGACTAAGCGAGAGAGTCACCCACTAGCTTATATCCGAGAGTTCTTTGGCGCTGGAATGTGACTGGCCAGAAAAGATTTAATGTCAACTTCACATTTGCATAAGTTGCTGGGTCACTGGATAACTAAATATTACCTATGGTGACTTTGGAGGTCCAACAAAAATTGACGCGAGAATTGTCTTTGCTCTGAACATGTCTTCATGTACTGTTTGCAGTGACTCTATTTTTAATAAGTAAAGTCAGTTTGTAAGCAAGCTAATAAGCTAGTTTAAAAAGATTCTATTACAGGTCAGTGTAACTTAGGTAGCAACAGCAAATTTATTGTAAAAAAAACATCTCTTTACTCAGAACATCGTGTTATGTACTATTAGCAGTGAAAGTATGTTCAGCACAAATAGCTTTTTTACCAGTTAAAAACGGTTAGCAAGCCAGCTAGCGAACTAGCTATCTAGCTCAAAAATTGATATTTCAGTAATAGGTCACTTGGCTAACATAATTTGATGGCTGGCTGGTGAAATAATACAGAAATAATTTGAAAACGCATGAAAGATGGGAGTCCATTAGCCCTCAGACTCCCGCTATTTACCTCTACGTTGAAGGATTGTCATGGATTTTGAAGTAGGGCTGAAGCTATGAGGTACTAAAACATAGTTAATGTATTAGCCACCAAGCTAGTTGATACCTAGCAGTTACAGCGAGTTGGTAGAGCTGGGCAGGAGCACATAACATTAGTATTGAGGCCAATTTAGCAAACGATATAGCTCTGCATAAGATAAGGAGCAAACGTATTTTAGCCTCAAAAACTACACTTGGAAAACTAGCTAACTCTTCAACAAGGTTTTATTAGTGCTAGAAAGGTGCTTTCGACAGGCCAGATGTTTAGTTATGTTTCCTAAAAAGGCACTGCAGACGAGAATAAATTACCCTGAGTCTCCTTTCTAACAATGACGCAGCCAGCTAGGCTGCCAAATAATGTTCAGGGATGTGCCTTTGCGACTAGGGTGGATGTACAGGCAGGACCTGGAGATCGCGGCTCAAACAGCCAATCGCTTCTCTGCAGACTCTGGCTCCAAATGTGCAAGATGGCAGCGTCTGTATGAAGGATGTTTTGGCTGAACTTTTGTCCAGTATTAAGGAGTGGAGACACATCATCCATCTTTATATACAGTCTATGGAGAATATCAAGACCAGCCCAGTAATAAATGTTTGAAACTTATTCATTGTAATTTCAAGCAAAGTCTGATCAGAGATCAGCAGTATCCTCTCCACCACTCCCTTCGTTATGGTTACATATGTAGATACACTTTCAGGAAACACACTGAGTGGCTTTTTGAATGTGACTGAGGCAGGCTTGTGTCACTGTGTTTACTAGCTGCACAGAAGTACACAGCACTGTCTTCCTCTGCTAGAGTCTTCAGTACGAAAGAGCCAGAGAGAGCTGAAGGTTTTCTAATCTCAAATCTCTCCTTATTCTTTTTGAAGTCTTCCTCAAACTCAGCTTCAGAGTTTGTAAAGATATAAGCTATCAGCTCCAATCCTTTCCCCAGCTGCTGACGGTACCAGTACATGTAATTAAGATTGTTGTCATGAGAACAAGAGACACTCAGCACAGCCCCTGGGTTTGAGATGAGCTGGAGAGGAGTCTGATGGACTTCTGCACTCCATCCAAACCCTGAGAAACACAACATTATGAGACAGTCAAATATAAAAATGCCAATAGATAATAATTTAATTTTAAGACAATTAATAAATATGCTAACTGTATTTGCTTCAGTCCTGAAGAAAACTACAGTATCATGACCATTAAATATAACATTTTTCCAATCTGCACGAAGAGAAATTTCGCCTAACTGCATTATGCAGTAGATGTGTAACATAATTCAGTACAAGCATTACATTCCAACACATTAAAGCTATTCAGCAGACGCTTTTATTCAGAATGATGAACAACACAACCTGCATCAGCAGCAACAAAAGGGATGAAAACCGGGAAATAATCCCACAAGTGTCAGAAGTAACCACACGAATATGAACAAAGACCCTGAGTAACGGCATCAATAAAAACAATCCCACCAGATGGTATAAAGTTAGCTTACTTATGCTAAAGAGATGAACACAGAGGAGTAGCAGCTTTATCCATCCCATCTCCTCAGCAGTGAGAGAATAAGGTACTGAGATCAGTTAGAGGCGTCACAGGGAGAAGAACAGGTGGCTTTGTTTGAAGTTACATGGGAACTACAAGGATATTCACAGCTGATGTTATTTTAGCACTCCCTACAGGACACATCAACAATAACGTGAACATGTTACTGAGCTTTTGCAAACATCAAAAAGGATCATCAGAATGAATTTTGAGACTTCAAGATAAAATTTTGGAATTATGTAATTTTTTTTAAAAAAAATCCATAAAATTCCTTTTGGCAGGGGAATGAATTTGTACATTTTAAGGATAAATTTGCGGAGTCAACAGATATTTTTTTATTCACGGCAACCATTAATACTTTTTTCGTCTCTTGAAGAGGTCAGTGGAGGAGAATCGAACAACACAAACTGATAAAGACTGAATATTTCAGCTTAATACTCAGTGTGATCATGCATGAAGTTTTACTACAGGTGCTGGGACAGAGTTGGTTGCTGTGAGACTTGCTGCACAGAAATAAACACCTGTGTCTGACTCCTCAGCCTGACTGATGGTGAGAGAGATGATCTCCATCTTGGGTCTGGTGATGCTAAATCTATCACTGATCTTCTCTCCCCTCTCTGGCTCACTCATGTACACAGAGAGCATGATGAGCTGGAGTCCTGTAGATCTCTGCTGACGGTACCAGTACATGTAGGTATCAGAGCTGCTCTGACTGCATTGGAGCTCCACAGTGGAGCCCAGAGTCGCTACAGACTGTGAGGGCCACTGAGAGACCTTCTGTAGGGACTGACCTTTAACATCTGTGGAGATAAACAAGCAGCGGTTTCAGTCCCATGGACAAACTTTAAATATCAAAACAATAGATAATAAAATAAAATCTAAACAAAAATACTGCATGGACAATAATGTCACGTCCCACTGTTTCCTGGAAAGTGCAGATTAAGGTTGTGACTGTTTTTAAAGCAGATTCAGAAGCTTATCGGACACCTACAGGCCAGGCTGAAAATAAACAGCAGTGAAATTTCCGGATCCATTCTCTGAGCTCTGAGAAACTGAATCAAGGTGCCCCTCTTTAAAGCAGAGAAACAGAACTACAGCTCACAGCCACTTCCTGTCTGCCCGTGCTGAGCAGTGAATAAGATGCTGTAACTTTATTGGACCTCCTGAAGAAAATTTTACTCTGCAATTCACTCGTCCTAATTACTAATGATCAGAGGGCAGCTACAGTGAAGCATCCAGGATCCGACTCCAGTTCTAAAGCCAGAGCCTTGGTCAGGGGCAATGATAGGACTCTTCATACAGTACATGTCTTCTTAAAGTAAAGAGTAATTTCATGTTGAAACCATATCTGGAGCAGCCTGTAGTTTCTTTTAATTTAGATTCCCTTCCAGACTGAGCAAGTGTTAAAAGTCGCATGTTTCAAACTGAGTTTTCTGCACATTGGGGGTAAATTATTAGTCAATAAAGCAGATGGTACCACACATTTGTACATGTCAGCATTTCTTACAATTCAGATATTGCAATTTTTAAAAATGTTTTAATTTTATTGATTTATTTATTTTTTTTAATTAAGTGTACCCAGGGAGGCTGCTATTAGAGAACACTGATGGCATAAAACCATAACAAAACTAACATCTGGAGACCTGGTATTATCAGTGCATTTCAAGTAGGCTACACACCCAAATGCACCATGAAAGAAAGTGTATGAGGAAAGTTTAGGCAGCTGTGGTTACGATAGAGGGTTTTCTGTGAGGGTTTAATAGACCCTGTGCCACTGTGCTTACTAGCTGCACAGAAATATGTGCCTCTGTCATCAGCACTCAGCCTTGTGATGAGCAAAGAGCCCCTCTTTCTTCCATCTCCTGTCAAGTTAAATTTTCCTTTATACTTTTCATCTTGGGTTACATCAGTATGTGCAAGGAATCCAACCAGCTCTAACGCCTGTTGTCCTTTAACTTGCTGGTACCAGTACATATACGGATAGCTGCTGTCATCATGTTGGCAGGTGATCTGGGCATCATCACTGAGGCTCCCAAAGAGAGAACCAGGGAACTGCTGTACAGTTATGGTCTCTGAGGATCCTGCACAAGAGAGAAGAGAGTTTGAAATGGAAGCTAAATGCACATAATAAATCACAGAAATACGAAGATGAATAAAATATATTGCCTATACAGTATATGTAACAGCATAATCTGCTGAGATAAGTGATATTAATACTCACCAAACAGAGAGATTATGCAGACATGAAGCACACAGCAGACTCTGTCCATGTTAGAAAGGTGCAGGTTGTAGATATTCATCACATCACAGAGAGGAATGTGTTTGTGTTTCAGGACATGAGTAAAGCCAGCAGAACAGCTCTCTATAAACTCTCAGCTGCTCTCTGTTCTCATCTGAGCCCAATGCTCTCTCGCTCTCCATTTAGATGTCTCCTCTTGCTGTGTTGTCTCCCCCTGCTGGTGGGCTCTTCACTGCATTCAGCATATGAGTCTGTACCCTCCTTTGCAGACATCATATGTGGTTTGCTTCCCTCAAACACAAACGTTTGCGCACTTGAGTGGGGTTTTGTGTTCAACCAATCAAAGAGAGCTCTGAAATTTCTGAAGCTATCGGTACGTACTGTTGTGGGAGGTAAGTGAAACACGTAATACGTCTGTAAAGGACACTAACCAACACTAACAAGTTAAATGTTCAAAAGGTGGAATTTCTACATGTTTCTTCGGTGTTTAAGTTTTCCCGAACACAAGTTCTTTAGCTACAGAGCAGCACACTTCAGTCGGCGCTTCTGTAGTCAAATGTTTGACGCGGGGTCGGTGACTATCATGGTAAAGTCGCTTGATTTCCTTTATGTTCTCATCCAGTCGGCTTTTTATTCTTGAAAACATTTCCAATAAATGGTAGTATCCCGTTCAGCACACAACCAGTTCACTTGACGAAAAGAACACGACTTATTATTGAAGGAATATTGATTTGGCTTTTTCCATATACACATATTTTCTCTTTCATTGATCCGATTAGTATGATAAATACAAAACAAATGTCATTATCGGTGAGTTTCTAGGAGTTTCTGAACCCGCTGTTTTTGTTTATTAATATTTGACCGGGGAAACCCAAAAGGATTATCATTTAACAAGCTTTCTGATTATTTTGAACAATGCCATTACATCATGGAACACGAAACCTGGCTGGAGTGTGCAGAGGTTAGTAAGTGAGGTAAGCGAACCACATAAGCCGTCTGCAGCCAGGGGCGGACTGGGGCAAAAAAGTGGGAATTCGTACCTGACTGGCCCACTCTCCAGACGGCGGGGATGGGGAGGTAGTGGCTGGCCGAAAAAAATTTCATTTTATTTGACAGAAAAGTAAGCATTTTAACATCATACTAGACTATATTTCCCATAAAACATTGATATTATTAGTTCTTGAGTTTATATAACACCAATTAGCCTACAACAAAATAATTGTTGTGTTTATCTAACATACAAACCCAGTGGCTATATGCATGTGTGATCTTGGCAGATGTTAACAGATCACCTCGTCCAACCCCCCTCCCATGTCCATGTATTTATGTACATTGTGAGTGAACTTATTATTCTGTAGGCAGGGGTTGGGTGGGTAATACCCAAAAACAAATAATCCTATTAATATTAAAGATCCTACTTAACCCGCAAGATGTCCTGAAATAAACTGGATATAATGATCCTGTCCTATATTAAAACCATACCATTTTCAACATATAACTAATGAATTTTACAGAAATGTTATTATTATTATTTTTACATGAATGGATGTGAAACAGAAATGTGACTTTGGGGGCATTGAATTTTTCAATAAGACCGCTGCATTATTTGGATTGATTCATACATAGCCTTTTTAAAAATAAAGTTCAGTGTTTTACTAACAGACTCTAATGGGCGTAGAATAGCTCACTAGCTTCAGAACTGCAGAAACTTCATTGCAAGTTTAATGGCAGGCGATTCTGAACGACAGGGTTTTGGAATTGAAAATTTGGAAAGTCTTCCTAAATTCTAGGACAAATTTTATTTGGCACCGTAAAACAACGAATCAATATGCATCAAATGGTATGCTAATAACTTGTCCATTGGGGTCGTTACGTAAGCTCAAGAAAATTTAAACCGAACTCATACTTGCGAGAGCCTGTTAATTTAACGTCAGTCTTACCGCTTTCCGTGTCCCCCTCCAAAAGAAAACTGCTTGCTGCATGAGGATCATCGTGGCAAAACAGCTGGTCGGTTTTTTGTTTGCATTTGAAAGCCTGAGGCTCCATTGTCTGCTTCCTTTATTCTCTTCGCTTTCCCGCCTCTCCATTGCTTTCTGACATTTTCGTGATCATGTCCTTGAAACGCGTTTTTAGACTGTTAACGCAGCAGGGGACATGCAAGGCCATTGGTCAAACAAATTTCCCAGCAAGCCTGCCTCCTTAAACTTTTCGAACGAAAACAACAAAATTAAATAAATTGGGAATAGCCAAAGCCCGTAAATCGTTTTCATTTGCAAGAAAACAGTTTTTCGGTCATTTCTGTTGCATAAAGCAAATATATAAATAAATAGGCTAATAACTTAAGACAACCGGAATAGTGAAGTAGAACCACTAGAAGTGTTATATAAAACAATGACACTTCCCACTACTCTACTATTGTAGACTGTCATAGATAGATTGGTTATAATTGATGCAATAATGCATCACGTCATACCTTTACCAAGCGTTCACTATGTTTGAAGCGAGTTGTCATAGGGCTGATCCCTCACGCTCCTACGCAACTCAGTACGGGCCGTTGGTCATTATACTATGGGCCGTCCGGGTATTTATCAATTTATGGCGGTTTTTTCGCTGACCGGAGCGGTCCACCGGGAAAAGTCCCGGTATTTCCGATGACCAGTCCGCCCCTGGACTGGAGTGTGAGAAAGTAGATTAGCAGGGGAAAAAAAAAAAAAAAAACTGGTGATGACTGCGTGGCGGCCACCGGCCGTCCTGTAGTACCGGCCATTTTGTGATTCTCCAGAACACACAGATGGCCAGTCCGCCCCTGTCTGCAGCAGAGGATAATGAGTCTGTGGGTTCATCCAAATTCTCACACAGGCGCTGTTCTTCCGCCCCTCTCCACTTTTCCTTTACCTCACTAGAAACTGACACAAGGGTCAAGGGAGATTTAGCAGTTACCTTGGGACGTGTTTGAGAAAAACTGCATGAACTTTCCTTCAAGTCGTCATGAGCTTAGTGACAATTGATCAAGACACCTCTGATTCTACTGATGCCCTTCAATACTATATACATTACAAGTACAACCCCCCTTAAATTTCCATTTTCAATTTCTTTATTTATTTAAAGAGACAGTGTGCATTAATCAACGTTTTAAGAAATGTAAGTGCACCCGAGCAAGCTGAAAGGCAAGTATTCATCCGCAGTCCCTTCGCCAGTTGTGAAAAAAGCATCCTTGAATAAATACAAACAACAATTAAAAAAAACATCATGTAAAACAGGTCAAAACATATCACATCATAGCAGAAAACACATCACATATACAGCGCCCTCCATAATTATTGGCACCCCTGGTTAAGATGTGTTAAAAGCCTTAAAATAAATTCAATTTTTATTGCAGAAGCATACTCTCACACTGAAAATTGTAGAAAAATGTAACCTTCAACTCAAGTGAATTTTAAGGGAAAAAAAAAATCCTGACTAAAAATAATTATTTTTAAGTAAAATCACCTGTTCCACAATTATTGGCACCCCTAACAATTCCTAAGAAATAAATGTAATTGAAGTATTTCTGTCATTTCTACAGTAGTTTACAAAGTTGATCAGAGTATCTAGGAACATATGATTAGTAATTCATCACTTCCTGTTTCCCTGGGGTATAAATATGATGTGACACAGAGGCCATTTCTCTTATCCACTCTTCAACATGGGAAAGACAAAGGAACACACCATTCAAGTAAGGCCGATGTGTGTCAACCTTCACAAGTCAGGCAATGGCTACAAGAAAATAGCCACTTGCCTGCACCTGCCCATATCTACTGTCAGAGGAATCATTAAGAAGTTTAAAACAACCGGAACAGTGGTAAACAAGCCTGGACGAGGACACAAGGTTATTTTGCCACCACGCACAGTGAGGAGGATGGTAAGAGAAATAAAAAGTTCTCCAAAGCTCACTGTTAAAGAATTGCAACAAATGGTAGCATCTTGGGGTCACAAAGTCTCCAAAACAACCATCAGGTGCTATCTACATGCCAACAAGCTGTTTGGGAGGCATGCACGGAAAAAACCTTTTCTCACTTACAATCATAAACGCAAACGTCTGGAGTTTGCTAAGCGGTACTGGGACTTCAACTGGGACCGTGTACTTTGGGCAGATGAGACCAACATAGAGCTTTTTGGCAACAAACACTCTAAGTGGGTCTGGCGGAACACAAAAGATGAGTATGCAGAAAAGCACCTTATGCCCACTGTGAAGTATGGGGGAGGATCGGTGATGCTGTGGGCCTGTTTCTCTTCCAGAGGCCCTGGGAACCTTGTTAGGGTGCATGGCATCATGAACGCTTTAAAATACCAGGACATTTTAATCAAACTCTGGTGGCCTCTGCCTGAAAGCTGAAGATGGGTCGTCACTGGGTCTTTCAGCAAGATAATGACCCTAAACATGTGGCCAAATCTACACAGAAATGGTTCACCAGACACAGAATCAAGCTTCTCCCATGGCCATCTCAGTCCCCAGACCTCAACCCCATTGAAAACCTGTATAGTGTGCTGAAGAGGAGAGTGCAGAGGAGAGGACCAAGGTCGCTGGATGATTTAGAGAGATTGTGCAAAGAGGAATGGTCGAAGATCCCTCTTTCTGTATTCTCCCATCTTGTGAAACATTATAGGAGAAGATTAGGTGCTGTTTTGTTGGCAAAGGGGTTGTACAAAGTATTAACATCAGGGTGCTAATAATTGTGGCACCCATGATTTGATGTAAAAAATTATTTCTTAATATGGGATTTTTTTTCCCACTGAATAAATGCACTTGAATTAAAGGTTGGATTTTCCTCTTTTTTTCATTGTAGTTCTATATTATTTAGAAAAAAACTGAATTTATTAGAAGCTAAAGAACACATCTTAACCAGGGGTGCCAATAATTATGGAGGGCAGTGTAATGCAGTTACAGACAAAATCCACTATCACTTGATACAGGTAAAATATACATTTATCAGTGTTCACATCTTTGGCTGTCAACAAGGCATTTCTTGTCATTAAACTTAAATGAGTGTTACGATGGAGACTCTCTAATTGTTTGTGCTACTGAATTCCACTGATAGGATGCCCTGAAGGAAAAGACGGCCTGGCTAAGAACAATTTTTCTTAGCAGGATCATGCAGTCTCCCCTAGCTGCCCCCCTATTAGCTCTGTCAGTAGTGGATCTAAAGATTATGAAGCCAGATAGAGGAGGAGGTGCTGAATCATGCATTATCTTACATACAAGACAAATATTTTCATACCTGATGAGGTTTTCCCAGCTCAGTAGTTTATACTTCTTCAGAATATGGCAGAGATGGAATCTGAAAGGTTTCTTGTCCAACGTTTTGAGTGCTTGTTTGTCCAATGATTCCAGTGGTTTCAGTGCTGTAGAGTGTGCATTAGACCAACTTATCAGACAGTATGTGACGTGGGAGACGACTATTGAGAAGAAGTATATCTTGGCTGCTTTTCAGTTGAAAGGAAGTCCCTGATAAACATGAATTTTGATAAACTAAACTTTGCTTTGTTACTTACTTCGTTCACGTGAGTTTCAAAACTGAGGTACCAGTTGACGTGCAGTCCAAGATATTTATATTCTGTGACAACCTGTGTCCTCTCCCCAGAGATGAGAACATCTGGTTTGCACATGGATAGTTTTTTGAGAAGGACTCACAAACAGTTTTTGACATGTTAACTCATTTGGCGCCACACTTTCAATGGTCCAGCTGGCCATTGTTATGCACTGAAAACATGGGGGAAATGTAAACACAAGAACATTCTGAGCGACCACAAGCATGGTGATGAAATTACAGTGCCATCTGGCAGAGATAGGTGGTACAGAAATTCTGGCAAATAGTATAATGCCAAGCGCCTTTAACGTAGATTCATGTCAAAGACGTAGATCAACGTCAATGGCGCCAAATGAGTGAAGCTGCAGACAGGATTGGTTGAGCCAAGATGTGATTGAGAACATGACATCTGTTAGCTTGGCTGCAACCTCCTCTTACATCTTCCCAAGACCAAAGATAACTCTGTCATCAGCGTACATTAAGGTGTCACATTCTTAACAAACAGACGGCAGATGATCAATATATTAACCCTTAAATGCCCCCTGTGACAAATTTGTCACATGATTTTGGGGTTTGTCAAAACCACTGACCCCACATAAATTTTGCAACCTAATGCCCATAGTGACATATTTGGACCATCAGTGCTGCCATCTGATGCATAAAAGTGGAACTGACACTACACTGGCTGCACCGGCTAACCTTTCCAAAATGGCCGCCCCCATGGAGGAATCCACACGATAGATCAGCACCCATTCATCACTGGATAAAGTAGACAAACAGGTAAGCTAATGAAAAATAAGCTATGCCTAATACTTCAGCTATATATCAACTACCAAAACAACAATGGACAAAAGTTCTCTTTATATCCTAGAAACTTAGAGTGACATATATGTCACAAAACTAAAATGTGGTCAAAGGTCACCAAAAATTAAAAATTGATATTGGGTTGTTATTAGCCCCTCCCCAGGACTTATTGACAGAATACATAGATTTTTCTTTCAACTTTTACTACAGTTGGGCATTTAAGGGTTAATATACGTGCTGAACAGGATTGGACCCAGTACAGACCCCTGTTGAACACCAGTTTATAATTGCAGGAGGATTGAGTTGTGATTATCAATTTTAACAAGCTGAGAGTGAGATGAACACCAAACACATAGAACATGCCTTCTTCTAAAATCAATGTGCGACACTTCTGGTGTACTTCACTTGAGGTGCACCACATATATTCTCAACAGTCTTTAACAAATGCTGTAAATGATTCAGTAAGTGTAGGACATGCAAAAGAATGAAAAACTAAGACAGGTACTTATAGTTGTGGTTTGGCATGAGAGTTTTTGAAAGGATAAAAGACACCCTCCACCACCGTGGATACTAGCAGCACAGAAATATGTCGCCGTCTTCAAAATTCATGTTAGATATAGTTAGAAAGCCTTTAAGCCTTTCCTTCCTGCATTCGCCATCAGGTTAAATTTTCCCTCATAGTCTTTATCCTGATTGATGGCATAGTGGGTGGCATAGTGGGTAGCACTGTTGCCTCACAGCAAGAATGTCGTGGGTTTGATTCTGGCCTGGGGCCTTTCTGTGTGGAGTTTGCATGTTCTCCCCGTGTTTGCGTGGGTTTTCTCCGGGTACTCCGGTTTCCTCCCACAGTCAAAAGACATGCATATTAGGTTAGATGGAGACACTAAATTGCCCATAGATATAAGTGTGAGAGCGAATGGTGAGAAGATTTGAATAGTGTCTTGTAATGAACTGTGGAGGGCAGCATTACGCCATACAGCTACAGCCTGCGGAAATTCAGATGAAGAAGAAGAAGAATATATACATATCCAGCAAGCTTTAGTTCTTGCTGTCCATTCAATTGCTGGTACCAGTACATTTTGTCATAGTTGCTGTCAGCATGTTGGCAGGTGAGTTTTGTGTTCTCTCCAACTCTTAGAAACTGAGAAACTGGAAACTGCTCCACAATTATGGCTCCTGTAAAATCTGTAGGGGGAAGGTATCAGTACTGCACAATGCAAAATAAGTTAAATTTTAATTTTAATTTAAGTGTGTGAAGTCTATTCTTAGAGCAAAGAATACTTTTTCTTACAGAGTAGCCAGAACATGCAGGCCTCAAGGAAGTAAAACTCCTTTTCCATCTTCAACAGAAGTAAAACATGGTAATATTTTTCCCAAGTGTGCTAACAGGAGGAGGACAGAGAGAATGTCACTGAGCCTCTTGCCACTGGAAGTCGAACTGAAAATCACCCTCACAGATCCTTGGATGTTTTTTAGTCTAACCCAGTGTTGTACACTGAGTTGTGACCTCTACAGACAGAAGATATCACTTAATTACATTCTGGTGTTGGGAAGTGGTCAGGATTTCCACAGTGCTGAGCTGATCCACATCAGTAGAACTGTTGTTGAAGCACTTGATGACATCGATCATAAACAGTTCAGTGTTCCAAATGAAGGGCTTGATTGTTTGTCACAGGGGTTCCTCAGATAGAAATGTCAATTATGTACCTGGAACCTGCAGGTTGCCATTACATGGGTAAAGTCACAGTGCAGTTCAGGGTATTACATTGGAAAAGAGAGGAAACTGAATTTTGGGCTTTGATCCTGATGAATCTAGACAGTGTCTTGAGTCACTTAAGCCTTCCACATCAATGTTTTTAATTATTTTGAAGTCATAACATTTTTGAACCATGTTTCCAGAAATTCTGTTTTCAAGAACATAATACTTGTAGTCACAGACATTTATCTTCACTAAAACAGAAAATCTTAAAGATGTGCACAGCAGTGGTTAGATGGGAGGTTTTTAGTCAGGGTAGATAACACTCTTCACCACTGTGGTAGCTAGCAGCACAGAAATATGTTCCACTGTCTTCTACACTCAGGCTGGATATATCTAATGAGCCTCTGTCTTTAGCATTCCCTGACAAATTAAACTTCCCTTTGTACTTCTCTTCGACATTGGCAAGATCATAATTGAGGAATCCAATGAGTTCTAATGCCTGTAGTCCTTTCACCCGCTGGTACCATTACATGAACTGATAGCTGCTGCCATCATGTTTGCAGGAGAGCTGGACGTGATCTGTGGGGTTTCCAAAGAGAGAAGATGGGGACTGTTCAACAGTGATGCCTCCTGTGTATTCTGCTGGAGAGGAATGAATACATTACGCATATTAAATGAAGTCTCAGCAAGTGAAAGTGTCATTCATTAACACTACAGTAACTTTATAATCTACCGTACATAAATCATGCCATCAAAGCAATATCCACTCTCCTTACCACAGTAACACAGCAGATATGTAATCAGCACTTGGAATAAAGTTGTTCCCATATTTCACTGGGAGGTGCTCAGATGCTCTGATCATGAAGAGATCAGTTCTTATGCTGAAAGCACAAGAGATCCTGTGATCAGTGTAGTTTGGTGCAGTGATGTAAGTGTCTGGAGTGACATCATCATCTGCCAGGACTGCTTAATGTTCCTTATTGATCAGAGAGGATGATGGTCCCACACTCTCCAGTGGCAGAATTTCTCCCTGACTTTTGTTTTGTCTGTAATAAACGCGTCGTCATGCAGATTGATAATTGAGACTATTTTATATTCGATTGTTTTCTGAGGAGCCATGAAATTGAGGCATAGTACAACCCCAATTCCGAAATAGTTGGGACAAAGTGTAAATTGTGAAAAAAATCAAAACGCAATGACTTTCAAATCACACCAGCCAGTATTTTATTCACGATATAGAAAATGTTGAAACTGAGAAATTTTAAAATTTTATCCACAAAATGAGCTCATTTCAAATTTGATGGCTGCTACAAGTTTCAAAAAAGTTGGGACAGGGGAATGTTTACCATGGTGTAGCATCCCCTCTTCTTTTTAACACAGAGTGGAGGCGTCTGGGCATTTGGGAGACAAGTTTGAGTTTAGCCATTGGAATTTGATCCCACTCTTGTTTAATACAAGCTTCCAGCTGCTGGAGAGTTTTGGGTCTTCTTTGTCGGACTTTTCGTTTAAATATGCGACAAATGTTCTCAATCGGTGAAAGATCAGGACTGCAGCAGGCCAGTTCAGCACACGGACTCTTCTACTACGAAGCCATGTTGTTGTAATAGCTGCAGTATGTGGTTTTGCATTGTCCTGCTTAAATACACAAGGCCTTCCTTGGAATAGATGTCATCTGGAGGGGAGCATATGTTGCTCTAAAACCTTTATATACCTTTCAGCATTCATGGCGCTTTTTAAAACATGCAAGTGTCCCACGCCATATGCACTAATGCATCCCCATACCATCAGAGATGCTGGCTTTTGAACTGAACGCTGATAACAGGAGGGGTGGTCTTTCTCCTCTTTATCCTGGAGGGCACAACGCCCATGATTTCCAACAAGAATGTCAAATTTGGACTCGTCTGACCACAGGACACTTTGCCACTTTGCTACAGTCCATTTTAAATGAGCCTTGGCCCACAGAACACAAGCGGGCGCTTCTGGATCATGCTCAACAATGTCTTCCTTTTTTTGCATGATAGAGTTTTAGGTGGCATCTGTGGATGGCACGGCGGACTGTGTTTACTGACAGTGGTTTCTTGAAGTATTCCTGGGCCCATTTAGTAATGTCAATGACAGAGTCATGCCGGTGAGTGGTGCAGTGGCGTCTGAGGGCCGAAGATCCGCGGGCATCCAGTAAAGGTCTTGACCTTGTCCCTTACGCACAGAGATTTTTCCAGTTTCTCTGAATCTTTTGATGATGTTATGCACTGTCGGTGATGAGACCTTCAAAGCCTTTGCAATTTGACGTTGAGGAAGATTGTTTTTAAAGTATTCCACTATTTCTTTTCGCAAGCCTTCACAGGTTGGAGAGCCTCTGGCCATCTTTACTTCTGAGAGACTCAGCCTCTCTAAGACATCCCTTTTATAGCCAATCATGTTACACTCCTGATGCCAGTTAACTTAATTACTTGAAATGTTCTTTCAGCTGATTCTCTTATATATTAATTGCTTTTTCAGCCCTTTTTTGCCTCTGTCCCAACTTTTTTGAGATCTGTTGTAGCCAGAAAATTTGAAATAAGCTCATATTGTAGATAAAAATGAAAAATGTCTCAGTTTCAACATTTGAAATGTTATCTATGTTCTATTGTAAATAACATATTGGCTCATGTGATCTGAAAGTCATTGCATTTTGATATTACTGACAATTTACACTTCGGAATTGGGGTTGTAAAAAGGTTGTGATCAATATGTAGTGATGTTTCTTTGTGCAAAAACACTGATATTTCGATGCTTCACATGTAGAACAGGACTCCCAGACCCAACGGCATGAGTGTCTGCAGTCAGTTTATTTTGTGCCAGTTTAGACTGCAGAATTTTCCTTGAAGGTCACAGTGAGGTTGATGGTAATCAGTCATTTATTGGTGGATCTTCTCCCTTCATAATGTTTTATCCAGAAAAAGCATGTATTGGGAAACGTAATAAGTGCTACAGAATCACTGAAATCATATTTTTACTGAGAAACTGAGGAAATGGATGGCTGTGAAAGTTGGGGATCAGTGTGCAGTGTTTTGTTGTATAATGTATGTGGCACAGTGATGTGTACAATTAACTTCATTTGGAGTTTTTTTCTTGCTTTTTACATTTTTCAGTTTAATAACGGTGTTTGAAGAACAGATTTTTAAGGTTTAGTCAACATTTTAAGTCGTCTAAACCCCAACTGCTTTGAGTCACCAATCACTACAGCAGTTTTCGATCCATTCATTTGGGTCATTCTCATCACATATTTGTGAACAAACTCTTGAAAGGGTTAAAGTTTTAAATTTATCTAAATAAAGATGGTGTCTGCACTGCCATAAAGTTTTACCTTCATTGAAGACATTATTTATTTTTGACACAACATCTCACCTTCCAAAATTCATTTCATGGTCAGGCGGCACAGACACTGATCTAAATTTAGTTGAATCTTTTTTATCTGGTGCATTAGGTGCATTCTATGGGAGTTAGAAAATATCAGCAACATTTTTTTATGAATATGAATTTAATTCATTTTAACAAAATAATAGCTTAAATGTGAAAAATCACACAGAACCTTGCATAGTTTCTAACTTCCTGAACAGAGAATATCATTGACTGTATATAAATACAGACAACCTAACAGCTCCTCTAAAGTGAGGCCAAAACATCTTGATCGCCATCTAGTGGCTGGCTGCAGTATGACTTATATACCCGCCTCTTCTATGCTAATGGATGGAAGTTGGGTCACACTGAAAAATTAAAGCACATGTCAAATAATTTTTTCTATTGATGGTTTTTGTCATTTAAAGTTGTTCTAAAATGCTGATGTATGTTCAAGTGTTCATCCGATAAGCTTGTGTTTATATAGTATTATGATTTTATAAAAGGGGGCATAACGTCATGATTGACAGACTTGCTTGACATCGACTACGGGGGTGAGTCACCCACTGGCTTATATCCGGGAATGCGATTGCCCATGAAAGGTTTAATGTTAACATCATACATAGATAAGTTGCTGGGTCCCTGTACAACTGAATGCAACCCATGGTGATTTTGGAAGTCCAACGAAAATTGACGGTAGAGTTGTCTTTGCTCTGAGCATGGGGTCATGTACTGTTTGCAGCGATGCTATTGTTAAAATGTAAAGCAAGCTGGATAGCAAGCTAGTGTGCTAGTTTAGCAAGATTCTATTACAGGTCAATGTAACTTAGGTAGCCACAGGAAATATATTATTTAAAAAAAAATTCTCTTTACCTCGAACATAGTGTTATGTAATATTTGCAGTGAAGGCATGTTCAGAGCAAAGAGCTTTTTTGCCAGTTAAAAATGGTAAGCTAGCTAGCTAGCTAACTCCTAAGCTTGTGAATTGATATCTCAGTAATAGGTCACTTAGCTAACATAGTTAGCTGGCTAGCTGGTGGTGTAGAACTAATGTTAAAACACATGAAAACGGAAAGTCCATTTACCTTCAGACTCCTGCTATTTACCTTATGTTAAAGGATTGCCATAGATTTTGAAGCAGGGTTGAAGCTGTGAGGCACTAAAACAAAGTTAATGTATTAGCCACCAAGCTGTACCTAGCAGTCGCCATGAGTTAGTAGAGCCTGGCCGGAGCACCAGACACTGGTGGAGGAGCCAGTGTAGCTAACGATACCGCTCTGGACGAGATAAGGAGCAAACATAGGTAGCCTCAAAAACTGCACTTGGAAAACTAGCTAACCCCTTACCAAGGTTTTATTTGCACTAGAACGGTGCTTTCAACAGGGCAGGCTTTTAGTTACGTTTCCTAAAAAGACACTGGAGACTAGAGCAAAGTCTCCCCAGTGTCTTTTCTAACAATGACGCAGCCATTTAGGCTGCAAAAAAATGTTCAGGGACATGTTTTCAATTAGGGAAGATATACTCAACTCCAAAAGAAATGCAAAGGTGAGGTATACGCTTTATTTGCGGCAAATTGACGAATTGATTGATTTTTATTTGCTTTTCCAGTGAAGCACGAGTGAAAATAAAGAAAAGCGAGTGGTATTGTAATCCTGACGCGCGCCACGTGCACGCGCCTAGCACTTCAGTAATAACAAACATTGAGCTGTTTGTGATGTGTACAGTGACACCTGACTTGTTCTTTTGGGTGTGGTCAATAGCCTACATAAAGCCAACAAAAAAAAACAAACTAGAGGCACTTGAAGAGTGCAAACCTCCGCCAAGGCAGCACAATCCAAATGTGCATGAGTGGGAGCAAAGGTGAGTTATCACGTGTGATAGGATTTCAAGATGGCTGCCATGGCGGCCATATTGTTTCATTGATCACAATCACAATCAATAGGGTCCATCCATGATGTAATAGCAATCCACCCACAAAATTTCAGACAGATCCGTGCATTGCTTTTTGAGTTATGTTGTTCACAAACAGACACACAGACAGACAGACAAACAAAGAGAGGCGAAAACATAAACTCCACCCCAACTTCGTTGGCGGAGGTAAAATGCTACTGCATCAAGAAAATGGAACGGCTTGTGGCACAGGAGAGAGAAAAAGAGCCTTTGGCATGTTATGGGCAGGTCTCAGCCGCCCGAGAGGTGGTGCGTCATTTGCACTGTCACCGTTCAACAATCAGTCGGCTGTCTATCCGAGAATGGAACACAGGCACTGTCACTGACCGACCCGCTTAGGGCAGCCACGCAGTGACTATGGTAGCTCAAGAGCGCCACATCTGGTTATAGCCTGTCACGTGACAGATTCCGGACAGCAACCCAAACTGATCATGAGGCGAGGTGTCGAGGCGATTGAGGGTGAGCGCAAGTGTTGTAGGAAATTTGATTTTTATATTCCTGGTGTTACCTTCTCAAGAAAAGAACTCAGAGGCAGAGGAAACAATAATCCAATTTACTTCTTTGCAAAGTAGGATCCTCATTACAGGCGAGAACTCTCGTTACAGGCAAGAACAAGGATAAAGGAAAGTCTTTTTTGGCAGTGTATAAGTAAGAGTCCATCTTGACATCCTCCTCCCCCCGAGCTGATTTACGCATCATGGCATGAACAGGAATGTTGCAGACGCGCACAGCCCACGTAAAGTCGGCCCCGAAGTACGCATATACATCTTATCTTTTCGGCATCCCAGGCTCCCCTTGTACTCTTTTTCCTGAGAACACATGAACTTGGGAGAGAAAGAGAACATCCTGAGAGTCCTGCATATCTCCAGATAAACTATAAGCAATTACGCATTATTCAGATTTATAGAAACTACAGCTACGCAAGGCCTAGGCTAATCAGAAACATGCAAGAGTACACACTGAGGCCTAAGAGAAAATGAGCAAGAGCAAAGCAAGAGCAAGCAAGGATAAACAATGAATAAAAATCAAATGAATCGATATTAAAATGATTCCACAGCAAGTACCGTTTGACTCCGTCTAAGTGAGCAAAACATGCGTGCACACGGCTCCTGCAGAAAACCCATTTTTTGCCTATCAACTAGAGTAGGAACGCTTCACTTCCGACTGATGGCACCTGCCTCTGTGTGATTTTTTGGCACTTGATTTCCCTGTTTCTGTCTGAGAATGGAAAACAGGGACTGTCGCTGACCGACCACGGTAAGGGCAGCCATGCGTAAATGGGCAAAAAATGAGTTTTCCGTAGGGCCCGTGTGCACGCATGTGTTGCTCACATAGAGGGCGTCAAACGGTACTTGTGCTCACCCTCAGATGTCTCAGACTCCTCGTTTCATGATCGGTTTGGGTTGTTGTCCGGAATCTGTAACGTACAGGCTGTAACCTGATGTGGCGCTCTTGAGCTGCCATAGTCACTCGTGGCTGCCCTAAGCGGGGTCAGTCAGTGACAGTGCCTGTGTTCCATTCTCGGATAGACAGCCGACTGATTGTTGAACGGTGACAGTGCAAATGTCGCACCACCTCTCGGCGGCTGAGATCTGCCCGTAACATGCCAATGGCTCTTTTTTCTCTCTCCTGTGCCACAAGCCATTTCATTTTCTTGATGCAGTAGCATTTTTCGTTTTTTTTTTTTGGCTTCATGTAGGCTATTGACCACACCCAAAAGAACAAGTCAACTGTCACTGTACACATCGCAAACAGCTCAATGTTTGCTATTACTGAAGTGCTTGGCGCGTGCACATGGCGTGCGTCAGGATTACAATATAACTCGCTTTTCTTTATTTTCACTTGTGCCTCACTGGAAAAGCAATAAAAATCAATCGATTTTTCAATTTGCAGCAAATACAGTACATACCTCACCCTTGCGTTTCTTTCGGAGTTGAGAAAATATAGGCAGGACCAGGAGACCACGGATCAACCCCCCAGTCACTTCTGCACAGACTCTGGCTCCAAATGTGCAAGATGGCAGCGTCCGTATGAAGGATATTTTGGCTACACTTTTGTCCAGCATTAGGGAGTGGAGACACTTCATCCATGTTTATATACAGTCTATGGAGAATATCAAGACCAGTCCAGTAATAATGTTTGAAATTTATTGATCGTAATTTCAAGCAGAGTCTGATGAGAGATCAGCAGTATCCTCTCCACCACTCCTTTCATTATTGTTACATATGTAGATACACTTTCAGGAAACACACTGAGTGGCTTTTTGAATGTGACTGAGGCAGGCTTGTGTCACTGTGTTTACTAGCTGCACAGAAGTACACAGCACTGTCTTCCTCTGCTAGAGTCTTCAGTACGAAAGAGCCAGAGAGAGCTGAAGGTTTTCTAATCTCAAATCTCTCCTTATTCTTTTTGAAGTCTTCCTCAAACTCAGCTTCAGAGTTTGTAATAATATAAGCTATCAGTTCTAATCCTTTCCCCAGCTGCTGTTGGTACCAGTACATGGTGCTAAGAGTACTATCATCGTGAGAACAGGAGACACTCAGCACAGCTCCTGGGTTTGAGATGAGCTGGAGAGGAGTCTGATGGACTTCTGCACTCCATCCAAACCCTGTGGAGCATAACGTTGTGACACAGTTAAATAGAAAAATGCCAATAGATAATAATGCAGTTTTAAGACAATAAATAAGCTAACTGAATTTGCTTGAGTCCTGAAAAAAAAAAACACTAATGTATCATTACATGCTTGAAGGCCTTTCACCATTAAATGTATAATTTGTCCAAATTGCAGGAACAGACATTTCATCTAGCTGCATTAGAAGTGTAACATAATTCAGTGCATGAATAACATTTCAACACATTATTGGCATTTAGCAGTCACTCTTATTCAGAATGATAAATAACACAACATGTATCTGCAGCTACAAAAGGTATGAAACAATAGTATCAATAAAAACAATCCCATCAGATGGTATAAAGTTAGCTTACTTATGCTAAAGAGATGAACACAGAGGAGTTGCAGCTTTATCCATCCCATCTCCTCAGCAGTGAGAGAATAAGGCACTGAGATCAGTTAGAGGCAACACAGAGAGAAGAACAGGTGGCTTTGTTTGAAGTTACATGGGAACCACAAAAATATTCACAGCTGATGTTGTTTTAGCACCCCCTACAGGACACATGAACAATAATATGTGAGCATGTTACACCCTGTTTACACTGGGCTTATGACCGGGTTGCCATCAAAAAATGGCCTCTGCTCGACCTCACTCGCACTATCTCGCACTAGGGTTGCAAGCTGGTCCCTATGCGGTCTCCATGGTCTCCGAAACCATCTCTCTTGGTCTCCATCACTCTCCATCGGTCTCATAGAGGTTTGCAGGTGTATGGAACTGCTCAAAACACTCGCAAACGTTGTGCGACCAGTGAAAAACACAAGAGGGTATTATAATCAGTCGTAATAAGCTCGCAGAAGTCTCAAATCACTCTCAACTCGGTATCACAGGTCGTAATAGACTTGCAAGCAGCTCGGCATGCGGTTGCATCAATGACCACAAGTTCTCAGGAATTTTTCACCCGCAAACTATTGCGAGCATTATGGCAAGCTAAATGCGATCCTTTTGCAACCCCATAACGACGGACAAATGTACACGTTTTAAATGCGACCGAATTTGCGACCACGCTGAGACCACATGCGTGATTAAAGGGATCGAAATCCGACCAATGGCGAGGCTTCCCGCGACCGGTGGCGACGCAGCTTACAACCACACGTTGTCTATATAAACACAGGGCCACCGCTCTCTCCATCACTCGCTGACACACTTTCTACGAGTACACACGACAAGTACGAGTATTGCGACCGCATCATGGATAATTTTTAGTTTTCAGTCATTATTCGGTCGCAATTAAAGTTTGGTGTAACTGCAAATAAGCGATCAAAGTAGGGAATGGCCGTGACTTGTGTGAGTGACCAAAATTTCACGATCGCACTGGTTGTATCGGGGTCATATCAGGGTCGTGGTTCGGTGTAAACAGGCCATTAGTGTGCTTTTGCAAACATCGAAAAGGATAATCAGAATGAATTTTGAGACCTAAAGATAAAATTTTGGAATTATGTAAAAAAAATTTTAAAAATCCATAAAAAATTCCTTTTGGCGGGGGAATGAATTTGTACACTTTAAGGATACGGTTGTGGAGTCAACAAATATTTTATTCACTGCAACCATTAATATTTTTCTTCTTCCCTTGGAGAGGTCGGTGGAGGAGAATCGGACAACACAAACTGATAAAAACTGAATATTTTAGCTTAAGACTCAGGGCTCTAAATTCGTTGACCAGGCATAGGCGCAGCACAAGCGCGGCGAATGAGGGGAGTGCCGCGCCAAAGGGGTGTATCCAGGCATATTTTGCAATTTCGTGCCTGGCGCAGCCCGGCGCAAGTACTCCTCTGTCCCGCCTCTGTCCCTCCTGCCGGCGCAAGTGGCAAAGAGGGAGGAGAGAAGCCTTGTGGGTTTAACACAGCCGAGTCAAATGAGCTCCTCTCCTGACCTTTAAAATGTTGGAATAAAGAAGCCTCTGTCCTATATCTGCATGATGCGTTAATGTTGCATTTTACTTTGCTGCTTCAGGCATGTTTTCTGCACCGCTTACGTCTATATTAAGCATTACGAACATGAGTTAGCTGGCTAGCTAGGTCATTCGCGAAATATTACCATTGGCGAACTTCAATGGAATTTCAAAACGAAACTATGTCAGATCATTCAAACTTATGAAGTTGGAATGAAATACGACGGTTGCTCATTTATTTCTTCTGCCTGCATCATTGGGAAGAGAAACGATGGATAGCGTGTTCCTATTATTACACCCTGTTGCTGCTTAAAATTTTGGGATTAACATGCATGGACAACAATGCAAGATACGCTGCACATTTATTTTCAATATGTGATCTCATCTCAGTATGAGATCATAGCAATCAGGCTGTATTCCTTTCCCCCACTAAAAACGATAAAACCTAAGTGACAATAATAGTAGTATTAAGCAGCTTGCACACTGGGCCTTGAAACGAATTTTTAAGACAGATTACTTTCAAAGTCAATGCAAAGACGCGAATACGCGCCTGTATTGGCATCTTTGCATTGACTTTGAATGTAATCAGTTGTGTGAAAAATTCGTTTCGCGTCCAGTGTGCAAGCGGCTTTACTGAGCATAGAACGCAAGCATTATAAATATATATATATATATATATATATATATATACGCACTGCCTGATGCCGAGGCAGTTTGTGGTTGGCTGAGAAAGATGTGAAGTTGTTAGTTTGCATCACTGATTCAGCTGCGTTGATTAAGCCAGGTCGAGTTTCCATTACGAGGACAATCGACATATAAACTATAATTTATGTCCTGATTCAGATAGTTACATTAAATAGTGGTTGCTGTAATTATTTATTGCATTGAAATGTGCCTGACATTCTGGAAACCTGCCTGTGAGGTTTCGGTGACGTGTCTTTTTGTCGCCGTCAATAAATTACCACTGCACAGAAAAGTAAACCAGGTTGGAGCTGGCGAGCTCTCTGCACACTTTTCGGCGGAGCCTTTATCCACGAAAATTGTCACTCGCGTCATGATGAATATGTGACACCTCCCCTACTACGCTGCCACACCCATCTCGGCGCACGTCCTTCTACCAAATTGCCAAAGTGGCTGCGCATGGTGTTGCACCGCACGAAATTACCACTGCGCGGGCTGCACCGGACAAAATTACCACTGCGTGGGCTGCGCCGTGCTGCGCCACCCTGCGCTGCGCCAAGGAATTAGAGCCCTCAGTGTGATTATGCATGAAGTTTTACTACAGGTGCTGGGACAGAGTTGGTTGCTGTGAGACTCGCTGCACAGAAATAAACACCTGTGTCTGACTCCTCAGCCTGACTGATGGTGAGAGAGATGATCTCCATCTTGGGTCTGGTGCTGCTAAATCTATCACTGATCTTCTCTCCCCTCTCTGGCTCACTCATGTACACAGAGAGCATGATGAGCTGGAGTCCTGTAGATCTCTGCTGACGGTACCAGTACATGTAGCTATCTGAGCTGCTCTGACTGCATTGGAGCTCCACAGTGGAGCCCAGAGTCACTACAGACTGTGAGGGCCACTGAGAGACCTTCTGTAGGGACTGACCTTTAACACCTGTGGAGATAAACAAGCAGCGGTTTCAATCCCATGGACAAACTTTAAACAGCAAAACAACAGAGTACAAAATAAAATCTAAAGAAAAATACTGCATGGACAATAATGTCACGTCCCACTATTCACTGGACAGTGCAGATTAAAGTTGTGACTGTTTTTAAAGCAGATTCAGAAGCTCATCAAACACCTACAGGCCAGGCTGAAAATAAACAGCAGTAAAATTTCCGGCTCCATTCTCTGAGCTCTGAGAAACTGACTCAAGGTGCCCCTCTTTAAAGCAGAGAAACAGAACTACAGCTCCCAACCACTTCCTGTCGGCGCGTGCTGAGCAGTGAATAAGATGCTGTAACTTTATTGGACCTCCTGAGGAAAATTTTACTCTGCATTTCACTCATCCTAATTACTAATGATCAGTGGGCAGCTACAGTGAAGCATCCAGGATCCGACTCCAGCTCTAAAGCCAGAGCCTTGGTCAGGGGCAATGATAGGACTCTTCATACAGTACATGTCTTAAAGTGCATTAAATAATATAGGAAGGCCTTGAAAGTGATGATAAAGTGTAATTTCATGTTGAAACCATATCTGGAGCAGCCTCTAGTTTCTATTAATTTACATTCCCCGCAGACAGAGTAAGTGTTTTTATTTTCAAAAAAAAAAGTCAGCATGTTTCAAAGTGAGTTTTTGGTACATAAATGACTTTTCATTGATCTACAGTACAATTGTCGCAAAATTCCATAGAAAACATCAGTTGACTTAGCAAAAAACAAACCGTGGCTGTTGAGAGTAAATTAGTAGTAAATATAGCAGAAGGTACCACACAAGTGTACATATCAGCATGTCTCACAAATCAGATGCTGCAAATTTTAAAAATGTTTTAATTTTATTGATTTATTACTTGGCCAAATCGATTTGGCCAAGTATGTTGATCAGTTGCGTTTTCTTGTGTGTTTGTTTGTTTTTTTGTCTGTTTGCAGTCTAGCGGCTTCATTTCTAAACGGATTTCGACGAAATATTTTGTACTTGTAGAGGTGGATGATAGCTCGGCTACGAACTAGTTTGGTGAAACTAGGTCAAAGGTTAAGGTCACAAAAAATTCCCGAAAATTGAAAAAATCCCTATCTTTAGCATAGGGCGAATTTTCAAAAATTCATATCTCCCTGAAAACTGAAAAAATTGGTCTCATATTTGGTGGAGCCATACAGGGTCACGACATGTAACGTCAGAACAATTTTTGTCCAGATCTGATCCGGATTGCGGAAATGGCGGCGTCTTGAATTTAACATACAATTTTCTATAAACACTCACCAACTATTTACAGTTCTTTTACTGTATTTTTTTTCTTTAATTTTAATACTTTTATTTTAAAATAAAAGGTCACAGAAAGGTCACACAGGTCTAATCTGACTTTAATCAAACTGTATTATCTAGGGCATTCACCAAACTTACATTTATTACATTTATTTTGCATGACAGTGATCTTGACCTCTGTATGTTCAATATCATTGAAGCTTGAAAAACTTATAATTATGATTCAGTTGCATTTAAACACAAAATCATCATAGTGACATATAGAAACCCATCTTAAGATTTGAGCTTTCATTTCAAGATACTACATTTGACCTGTTGTGACCTTAAACCATGAGTGTCAATTCCACTATCTAAGATTTGGCCAAGTGTCGTGCTAGGCACGAATTGCACGACTTCTCGTTTATTCGTTTTTTAAATTAAGTGTGCCCAGGGTGGCTGCTATTAGAGAACACTGGTGGTATAAAGCCGTGACAAAACTAACAT
The DNA here is from genome assembly GCA_029692085.1 of Gymnothorax javanicus. NCBI lineage: Eukaryota > Metazoa > Chordata > Actinopteri > Anguilliformes > Muraenidae > Gymnothorax > Gymnothorax javanicus. Next base: position 49,739,498 of record CM056209.1, read on the forward strand.
CTGGAGACCTGGTGTTATCAGTGCATTTCAAGAAGGCTTCACACCCGAATGCACCATGAAAGAAAGTGTATGAGGAAGGTTTAGGCAGCTGTGGTTACGATAGAGGGTTTTCTGTGAGGGTTTAATAGACCCTGTGCCACTGTGCTTACTAGCTGCACAGAAATATGTGCCTCTGTCATCAGCACTCAGCCTTGTGATGAGCAAAGAGCCTCTCTTACTTCCATCTCCTGTCAAGTTAAATTTTCCTTTATACTTTTCGTCTTGGGTTACAGTAGTATACGTAAGGAATCCAACCAGCTCTAATGCCTGTTGTCCTTTAACTTGCTGGTACCACAGCATTGTGTTTTTGCTGCTGTCATCATGTTGGCAGGTGATCTGGGCATCATCATTGAGGCTCCCAAAGAGAGAACTAGGGAACTGCTGTACAGTTATGGCGATAGAGGATCCTGCGGAAGAGAGTTGATGGTTTCAAATGGAAGCTAAATACACTTAATAAATGAAAGAAATACGTACATGAATAAAATATGTTATTTATACAGCATATGTAAGAGTGTGATCTGCTGAGTTATGCGAAATTTATACTCACCAAGCAGAGAGATTATGCAGACATGAAGCACACAGCAGACTCCGTCCATGTTAGAAAAGTCCAGGTTGGAGATATTCATCACATCACAGAGAGGAATGTGTCTGTGTTTCAGGACATGAGTAAAGCCAGCAGAGCAGCTCTCTATAAACTCTCAGCTGCTCTCAGTTCTCTTCCAAACCCAATGCTCTCTCACTCTCCATTTAGACGTCTCCTATTGCTTGTGTTGTCTCCCCCTGCTGGTGGGCACTTAACTGCATTCAGCATATGAGTCTGTACCCTCCTTTGCAGACATCATATGTGGTTTGCTTCCCTCATACGCTAACGTCTGCACACTCGAGTGGGGTTTTGTGTTCAACCAATCAGCGAGAACTCTGAAATTTCTGAAGCTATTGGCACTTACTGTCGAGGGAGGTAAGCGAAACACGTAAGACGTCTTTAAAGGAGGCTAACCAACGCGGACATGCTAACTGTTCAGAAGGAATTTCTACTTGTTTCTTCGGTGTTAACATTTTCCTGAACACAAGTTCTTTAGCTACAGAGCTGCGCACTTTGGTCGGCGCTTAAGTATTTAGACATTTGATGCGGGTCCAGTTGCTATCATAGTAAAGTCACTTGATTTCCTGTATGTTCTCATCCAGTCAGCTTTTTATTCTTGAGAACTTTTCTAATTAACAGTACCATCCCATGCAGCTCACAAACAGTTTGCTGTACCTGCTGTTTTTTTAATTTATATTTGACTGGGGAAGAGCTGCCAGATAGCTCACTCGGTAAAGCATCGCGCTGCGAAGCAGAAGTGACTATCACGTCGCGGGTTCGATCCACGCCTCGTACCAGCCGGCAGTGGTCGGCAGCTTTTTCAGAGTAGCGTACAATTGGGTATTACGCTACAGGGTTGCAAATTGGGAAGGGACAGCCGGGGAGGAAAAAAGTAATGGTTGCCTTGTTCGTTGCTCAAGCGCCTCCTGTTGGCCAGATGGGTGCTCGTCAGGAAGATTCTAACCCTGTTCATGTCCGGGTATCCTCCGCCCTCGTTCTGAACTTGCGAAGATTCAACCAATGAGTGTATAAGAAGCAGTGTCTGACAGGCGCTTGCTTCGGAGGAGAGCCGCGAACTGTCTTCACTCTCCTGAATTGGCAGCGAGGGGTCGCATACGAGCAAGCCTTGTACATAGTTCACCAATTGGGCATTCCAGATTCGGGTGGGATTGGAGATGCCAAATTTAAAAAAAAAAAAAAAAATTTGACTGGGGAAACCCAAAAGGAATATCATTTAACAAACCTTCTGATTATTTTGAACAATGGCATTACATCATGGAACACAAAACCTGGCTGGAGTGCGCAGAGGTTAGTGTGTGAGGGAAGCGAACCACATCAGACGTCTGCAGCAGAGGATAATGAGTCTGTGGGTTCATCCAAATTCTCACGCAGGCGGTGTTCTTCCTCCCCTCTCCACTTTTCCTTTACCTCACTAGAAACTGACCCAGGGGTCAAGGGAGGTTTAGCAGTTACCTTGGGACGTGTTTGAGAAAAACTGGATGAACTTTCCTTCAATACATCGTAAGGTTGGTGACAATTGATTATGACATGTCTGATTATGCTGATGCCTTTCAACGCTATACTCTATGCAACCCACCTTCAACACCACACAGATTCAATATGCCTTCTTCTAGAGACAATGTGCGGCACTTCTGGTGTAATTAACAACTAGTGCACCACCTAGATTCTCAACAGTCTTTAACAAATGTGTAAATGATTCAGTAAGTGTAGAACATGCAAAAGAATGAAAAACAGAGACAGGTGCTTACAGTTGTGGTTTGGCAGGAGAGTTTTTGACAGTATAAAAGACACCCTCCATCACTGTGGATACTAGCAGCACAAAAACAAGTGCCACTGTCTTTATCGTTCATGTTGGATATAGTTAGATGGCCTTTGCTTCTTGCATTCCCTGACAAATTAAACTTTCCTTCATACTCTTTATCCTGATTGACAAATTCATTATTTAAATATCCAACAAGCTTTAGTTCTCGCTGTCCATTCAATTGCTGGCACCAGTACATTTTGTCTTTGTTGCTGTCGTCATGTTGACAGGTGAGTTTTGCGTTCTCTCCAACTTTTACAAACTCAGAAATTGGAAACTGCTCCACATTTATGGCTCCTGTAAAATCTGTATGGGGAAGTTATAGTTACTGCATAATGCAAAGATGGAAAATATAACAATCAAAAACAAGTAAAATCTTAATTTAAGTGCATGAAGTCAATACTTATTCAGAGCAGAAAACAGTTTCTTACGGAGAAGACAGAACACACAGGCCTCAAGGAAGTAAAACTCCTTTTCCATCTTCAACAGAAGTAAATTATGGCAATATTTCTTCCCAAGTGTGCTAACAGGAAGAGGACAGAGTGAATGTCACCTGTCCTGACTGCTACTGGAGGCTGAACTGAACATGAGAGACGCACTGATGAATCCTTAGTTGCTTTTGTTTCCCAAACTCACCGTGTTGTTCACTGAGTTGTAGTGCCCTCTACTGGCACAAGACATCACTTAAATACATTCTGGTGTTGAGAAGTGGTTAGTATTTCCACAGTGCTGAGCAGATCCACATTAATTGAAATATATTTCATTTTAGTATTTTATCATAATTAATTGTTTTAGACATCAACTGTAAACAGTTCAGTGCTCCAAATGAAGGGCTAGATTATTTGTTACAGGGGTTCTTCAGATAAAACACGTCACATATGTACCTGGAACTCGCAATTTTACATTCTGTAGTTCTTCTTCTTTTCGTGGTTGGCTATATGACATTTTCCCATTTCTTTACACAGTCTTTTGCATCTTTATTGTACACTGCAAGATCCTTTGAGCTGCACTGGTTGGGTAGTCGGGGGCAGACAAGGCAGTGCTGCATTGTATGGTCCTCTTCTCCACATTCACAGGTGATTTGGCCAGTTTCATAGCCCCATCTGGCCATGGCAGCTTTTGATCGCCCCGTTCCTGTTCTCAGGCGATTGAGTGTCTTCCACTGGTCCCGTGGTCCGTAGTTAAAGTCACGCGGTGCAATTCAGCAGGGTATCCCATATATTGGAAAAAAGAGAGGAAACTGAATTTTGGGTTTTCATCCTGATAAATCCAGACAGTCTTGAGGTCACTAAAGCTTTCCACTTCAATGTTTTTAATTCTTTAAAGGTCATAACATTTTTGGACCATAAAAACAACACTAGTTTGCAAACTGATGTTTCTAGTAATTCTGTTTTCAGGAACTTAATCCTTGTAGTTGCACACGTCTCCCTTCATTAAAACAGAAATACTCAAAGATGTGCACAGCAGTGGTTAGCTGGGAGGTTTTTCGTCATGGTAGATAACAGCCTCCACTGCTGTGGAAGCTAGCAGCACAGAAATATGTTCCACTGTCTTCTACACTCAGGCTGGATATATCTAAAAAGCCTCGCTCTTTAGCATGACCTGTCAAATTAAACTTCCCTTTGTATTTCTCATCTTGATTGACAGAATCATAATTGAGGAATCCAATGAGCTCTAATGCCTGTAGTCCTTTCACCCGCTGGTACCAGTACATGTACTGATAGCTGCTGCCATCATGTTTGCAGGAGAGCTGGACGTGATCTGTGGGGTTTCCAAAGAGAGAAGATGGGGACTGTTCAACAGTGATGCCTCCTGTGTATTCTGCTGGAAAGGAAAGAATACATAAATCAGGTATATTCGGATGAAGTTTCAGCAAGTTTATACGCGTGAAAATGTCATTCATTAACACCACAGTAACTTTATAACCTACCGTTCATAAATCACGCCATCAAAGCAATATCCATTCTCCTTACCACAGTAACACAGCAGATATGTAATCAGCACTTGGTATAAAGTTGTTCCCATATTTCACTGGGAGGTGCTCAGATGCTCTGATCATGAAGAGATCAGTTCTTATGCTGAAAGCACAAGAGATCATGTGATCAGAGTAGTTTGGTGCAGTGATGTAAGTGTCTGGAGTGACATCATCATCTGGCAGGACTGCTTAATGTTCCTTATTGATCAGAGAGGATGATGGTACCACAGTCTCCAGTGGCAGAATTTCTCCCTGACTTTTGTTTAGTTTGTAATAAAAGCGTAGTCATGCAGATTGATAATTGAGACTATTTTATATTCTGTTGCTTTCTGAAAAGCCATGAAATTGAGGCATCGTGAAAAGGTGGTGATCAATAGGTACTGATGTTTCATTGTACAAAAACACTGATACTTTGATGCTTCACATGTAGAACAGGACTCCCAGACCCAACGGCATGAGAGTCTGCGGTCAGTTTATTTTGTGCCAGTTTAGATTGCAGAATTTTCCTTGAAGGTCACTGTGAGGATGATGGTAATGAGTCATTTATTGGCAGAACAGCTCCCTTTACAATGTTTTGTCCAGAATAAGCATGTATTAGGAGACTTAAGTGCTACAGAATCACTGAATTCATATTTTTACTGAGAAACCAAGGAAATTAAAAGTTGAGAAAGATGGGGATTAATATGTAGTGATGTTTTGTTGCATAGTTAATGAGGCACAGTGATGTGTGCATAGTAGGTATACATTTTCTTACTACTTTAATTTTCCAGGTGAATAAATCTCTTAAAGATTTTTTTTTTTGATGTTTCATCAACATTTTGAGCCATCTAAACCCCAATTGCCTCAAGTCACCAATTGTATTATTACAGCAGTTTTTGAATGGTCGATTCGGGGTCATTCTCATCACATATTTGTGAACTAACTCTTGAAAATGTTGTAGTTTTCATTTTAGCTAAATAAAGATGATGTGTGCACTGCCATAAAATTTTACTTTCAGTGAAGAAATTATTTATTTTTTACACAAATTTATAAACAACTCACCCTCGAAAATTTACTTTCATGGCCAGTCAGCACAGAAACTGATCTTATTTTAGTTGAAACTATTTATCCGGTGCATTCGATGCATTTTATTGGAGTAAGAAAATATCGTCAACATTTTTTAAAATTAGTACCATACATTTCATTCATTTGAAAGAAATAATTGCTTGAATGTGAAAAATCACAGAGAACAATGCACATTTTCTCATCTCCTGAATGAAGAATATCATTGACTGTACAGTATATGAATACAGACAACCTAACAGCTCCTCAAATGTGAAGCCAAAACATCTTGATCGCCATCTAGTGGCTGGCTGCAGCATGATGTATAAACCTGCCCCCTCCATGCTAATGGATGTGGCTTGGCCCACACTAAAAAATTAAAGTACGTGCCAAATATTTTTTTTCTGAAGATGGTTTCTGTCATATAAAGTAGTGTAACCATGCTAATGTATGTTTATGTTCATTTTTCCCTAAGTTTGGTTTTATTTTCTTATTTGATACCATAAAATGGGGGTATAACGTCATGATTGACAGACTTGATTGACATCGACTAAGCGAGAGAGTCACCCACTAGCTTATATTAGAGAGTTCTTCGTCGCTGGAATGAGACTGGCCAGAAAAGATTTAACGTTAACTTTACATATTCATAAGTTGCTGGGTCACTGGACAACTAGATATTACCCATGGTGACTTTAGAGGTCCAACAAAAATTGACGGCAGAATTGTCTTTGCTCTGAACATGCCTTTATGTACTGTTTGCAGCAATTCTATTTTTAATAAGTAAAGTCAGTTTGTAAGCTCGCTAGCAAGCTAATTGAAAATGATTCTATTACAGGTCAGTGTAACTTAGGTAGCAACAGCGAATTTATTGTAAAAAAAAAAAAAAATCTCTTTACTCAGAACATAGTGTTATGTACTTTTAGCAGTGAAGGTATGTTCAGCGCAAAGAGCTTTTTTACCAGTTAAAAATGGTTAGCTAGCCAGCTAGCGAACTAGCTATCTAGCTCACAAATTGATATTTCAGTAATGGGTCACGTAGCTAATGTAGTTTGATGGCTGGCTGGTGAAGTAGTACAGAAATAATGTGAAAATGCATGGAAACGGGGAGTCCATTTGCCCTCAGACTCCCGCTATTTTCATTATGTTGAAGGATTGTCATGGATTTTGAAGTAGGGTTCAAGCTATGAGGTACTAAAACATAGTTAACGTATTAGCCACCAAGCTAGTTGATACCTAGCAGTTGCCACGAGTTGGTAGAGCTGGGCAGGAACACATGACATTGGTGTTGAGGCCAATTTTGCAAACGATATAGCTCTGCATAAGATAAAGAGCAAACGTATTTAGCCTCAAAAACTACACTTGGAAAACTAGCTAACTCTTCAACAAGGTTTTATTAGTGCTAGAAAGGTGCTTTCAACAGGCCAGATGTTTAGTTAGATTTCCTGAAAAGACACTGCAGACTAGAACAAATTACCCCGAGTCTCTTTTCTAACAATGATGCAGCCAGCTAGGCTGCCAAATAATGTTCAGGGATGTGCCTTTGCGACTAGGGTGGATGTACAGGCAGGACCCAGAGACCGCGACTCAAACAGCCAATCACTTCTCCGCAGACTCCGGCTCCAAATGTGCAAGATGGCAGCGTCTGTATGAAGGATGTTTTGGCGACACTTTTGTCCAGCATTAGGGAGTGGAGACACATCATCATTATATACAGTCTATAGAGAATATCAAGACCAGTCCAGTAATAATGTCTGAAATTTATTCATTGTAATTTCAAGCAAAGTCTGATGAGAGATCAGCAGTATCCTCTCCACCACTCCCTTCATTATGTTTACATATGTAGATACACTTTCAGGAAACACACTGGGTGGCTTTTTGAATGTGACTGAGGCAGGCTTGTGTCACTGTGTTTACTAGCTGCACAGAAGTACACAGCACTGTCTTCCTCTGCTAGAGTCTTCAGTACGAAAGAGCCAGAGAGAGCTGAAGGTTTTCTAATCTCAAATCTCTCCTTATTCTTTTTGAAGTCTTCCTCAAACTCAGCATCAGAGTTTGTATAAATATAAGCAATCAGCTCCAATCCTTTCCCCAGCTGCTGACGGTACCAGTACATGTAATTAAGATTGTTGTCGTGAGAACAGGAGACACTCAGCTCAGCTCCTGGGTTTGAGATGAGCTGGAGAGGAGTCTGATGGACTTCTGCACTCCATCCAAACCCTGTGCAGCATAACATTATGAGACAGTTAAATATAAAAATGCCAATTGATAATAATTTAATTTTAAGACGATTAATAAATAAGCTAACTGCATTTGCTTGAGTCCTGAAGATACCTACTCTATCATGACTATTAAATATAAAATTTTTCCAATCTGCACGAAGAGAAATTTCACCTAACTGCATTATGCATTAGATGTGTAACATAATTCAGTACAAGCATTAAATTCCAACACATTACAGGTATTTAGCAGACTCTTTTATTCATTGTGATGAACAACACAACCTGCATCAGCTGCTACAAAAGCGATGAAAACCATAGCGGGATATAATTCCACAAGTGTCAGAAGTAACCACACGAATATGAACAAAGACCCTGAGTAACGGCGTCAATAAAAACAATCCCACCAGATGGTATAAAGTTAGCTTACTTATGCTAAAGAGATGAACACAGAGGAGTAGCAGCTTTATCCATCCCATCTCCTCAGCAGTGAGAGAATAAGGTACTGAGATCAGTTAGAGGCGTCACTGAGATAAGAACAGGTGGCTTTGTTAGTTGAAGCTAGTCGGCACCCACAAGGATATTCACATGTGATGTTGTTTTAGCGCCCTCCACAGGACACATGAGCAATTACATGTGAGTTTGTTAGTGTGATTTCATAAGCATCAAGAAGGGTCATCAATTAATTTTGAGACCTAAAGATAACATTTTGGTTTTATGTAAAACAAATCCATAATTCATCTTGGCAGTGGATTGAATTTGTACATTTTAAGGATAAAGTTGTTGGGTCAAGTGAAAATATTTTATTCACTGCAACCATTAATTTTTTTTCTTCTCTTGAAGAGGCCAGTAGAGGAGAATCGGACAACACAAACTGATAAAAACTGAATATTTCAGCTTAAGACTCAGTGTGATTATGCATGAAGTTTTACTACAGGAGCTGAGACAGAGTTGGTTGCTGTGTGACTCGCTGCACAGAAATAAACACCTGTGTCTGACTCCTCAGCCTGACTGATGGTGAGAGAGATGATCTCCATCTTGGGTCTGGTGCTGCTAAATCTATCACTGATCTTCTCTCCCCTCTCTGGCTCACTCATGTACACAGAGAGCATGATGAGCTGGAGTCCTGTAGATCTCTGCTGACGGTACCAGTACATATTCTGGCCTGAGCTGCTCTGACTGCATTGGAGCTCCACAGTGGAGCCCAGAGTCACTACAGACTGTGAGGGCCACTCAGGGCCGGTGCTACCTGAAAATCTGGGGGAAAATATCCATCCCTTTATTGACTACAATTAGTCCTGGCTAAGTCTAGATGCATTTCCTTTATTAACACGTTTTCCAATTCAAGAATAATCAAGTGCCAATTGAAGACACGGCTTCTCTCCCCCATGCGATCTAACAGCGACAAAATAATGGGCTACATTCAGTACAGAAAAATAATTTAATTAGGCTATAAATAGGTCTGTGCACTGGCGCTCAGCAACGATAATTTTTTTTCCAGCGAGAGCGGCATTTCAGAACTCATTTGCGAATGAAGGTAATTTCGGCGACAAGTACGCACACCTGTTTTTGCAGCACGGTCACGCAACTAACTTGCTGTAAAAATAGACAGCTGTCCGATTGGAAAATGTAAACGGACGAAACCACGTACTTGTCACCAGAATTACCTTCATTCGCTGAAGAGTTCTGAAATGCCGCTCTCGCTGGAAAAAAAGTTGCGTCGCTGAGTGCCAGTGCATAGACCTAATTATAATTAATTATTTTTCTGAACTGAATGTAGCCCATTTGTGGCTGTTAGATCGCATAGGGGGAGAGAAGCCATATCTTCAATTGCCACTTGATTATTCTTGAATGGGAAAACGTGTTAATAAAGGAAAACCATTAAGAACAAGCCAGGACTAATTGTTGCCAATAAAGGGATGGATTATTGCCTAGGCAATCGTCTAGGCGAGCGCCGGCCCTGGGGCCACTGAGAGACCTTCTGTAGGGACTGACCTTTAACATCTGTGGAAATAAACAAGCAGCGGTTTCAATCCCATGGACAAACTTTAAACATCAAAATAAACAAGTGAAAAGTAAAATCTGAACAAAAAATACTGCATGGACAATAATGTCATGTCCCACTATTCCTTGGCGGCTGGAAAGTACAGTATAAGGTTGCCAGTGTTTTTAAAGCAGATTGAGAAGCTTATCAGACACCTTAATGCTGAAACCATATCTGGAGCAGCCCGTAGTGTCTGTTAATTTAGATTCCCTTCCAGACAGAGCAAGTTTTTTTTTTTTATTTGCAGAAAAGTCAGCCTGTTTCAAACTGTGTTTTTGGCACATTGAGGTTCAGGGGTCTTCAGGGTAAAGTGTAGAAATAACCATAATAATGTAAAAACTACATTTTAACCTCATAAAATGTAGTATTTTGATAAAAATTTACATGGCTGCCACGGAAATGGCAATTTAATGACAAAATCTGAAAATATTTTGTGGCACTGATATTTCAATTACCCATGGTCAGATTTTACTCAAATTAGTCTCATATGAAAGGTCTAAGATAGTTCTGTTATGGCCCCAATTTGTTCTGGCGTCAATTTGTTATGACGTCACGGACAGCAAGGGATGACAGACAAAATTCTTAAACTTCAACAGATTTAATTAAACAAACACTTAGAACTAATCTACAATCTACCCTACTGACCAAGATTGAAAAAAAAAATGAGATATTTACAGTCCCTTGGTAATTGAGATGGGCTGCTGTGTTGCGATGTCCTAGGACAGGAAAGTGCTCCAACACAGGCAAAAATCCACAAAAAGCTTCGCAGGTCTTTAAAAGAGTGACAGGTCTGGTCAAATGTATCCTTCCACAATTTCTCCTTGCAATTTCTCCTACTACTTTTCACTCTCTCAATTTTTCTCCTTATATACTCTTTTCCAGCCCCCTCTGAGGCATGCCCAGGACATGCCCCAAACCTAGCTCCAGACTGAGCTTAACAAAAAAAAATGTCAATACTGCCATCTAGTGGCTTTTTTTTTTTTTTTCCCACATTACAGTTCTATGAAATGAAACAGGATTTTTTTGTTTGGAACATTTAGGAATATTTAATGAGCTCTGTTATGTAACCATAACAAAAATCGCTATCATCAACTTGCTTCATTTTCAAAATTAACCCCTTCAGGATGCACCTATCTAGAAAATCCTATGTCATTTCATAGATCTCCAACAGATACAATTTCAGTCCAAATTTCAAGTCAATCAGATGAATATTAATGATTTTATGAATGCCACAAGGTTGAAAATCAGTCTAAATTTTGATTTTTGGTAGTTTGCATTTAAAGTCACAAGTAACGATTAAGGCAGAGGAAAAACATAGATTCTTGGTGTTTACTGGCATCTCACTGCATTTCTTTATTTCATGTGAAAATCAAAAATATTGAAATTTTCAAAAAAATTGAAAGTTTTACCCTGAAGACCCCTTAAATTATTACTAAATAAAGCAAATGGTACCACACAAGTGTACATAGCATTTCTTTGTATTCAGACGCTGCAAATTTAAAAAATGTTTTAATTTCATTTTATTTATTTATTATTTTTTTAATTAAGTGTACCCAGGGTGGCTGCTATTAGAGAACACTGGTGGCATAAAGCCGTGACAAAACTAACATCTGGAGACCTGGTATTATCAGTGCATTTCAAGTAGGCTACACACCCGAATACACCATGACAGGAAGTGTATGAGGAAGGTTTAGGCAGCTGTGGTTCTGATAGAGGGTTTTCTGTGAGGGTTTAATAGACCCTGTACCACTGTGCTTACTAGCTGCACAGAAATATGTGCCTCTGTCATCAGCACTCAGCCTTGTGATGAGCAAAGAGCCCCTCTTACTTCCATCTCCTGTCAAGTTAAATTTTCCTTTATACTTTTCGTCTTGGGTTACATCAGTATATGCAAGGAATCCAACCAGCTCTAATGCCTGTTGTCCTTTAACTCGCTGGTACCACAGCATTGTGAAATAGCTGCTGTCATCATGTTGGCAGGTGATCTGGGCATCATCATTGAGGCTCCCAAAGAGAGAACCAGGGAACTGCTGTACAGTGATGGCACCAGAGGATCCTGCACAAGAGAGAAGAGAGTTTCAAATGGACAGCTAATCACATGTAACAAATCTCATAAATATGTCAATGAACTAAATGTATTCTATGTGTACAGTATATATAGCATGAGCAGCTGAGAAACAAACAAAGAGATTATGCAGACATGAAGCACACAGCAGACTCTGTCCATGTTAGAAAGGTGCAGGTTGTAGATATTCATCACATCACAGAGAAGAATGTGTCTGTGTTTCAGGACATGAGTAAAGCCAGCAGAACAGTTCTCAATAAACTCTCAGGTGGTCTCTGTTCTTTTATGAGTTCAGTGCTCTCTCACTCTTTGTTGGAGCTTTTTGTTGCCGGCATTGTCCCCCCCTCCTGGCGGGCTTTACTAACTGCATTCAGCATTGGAGTCAAAGAGAACCAGGAAGTACCCAGTATACAGTCAGCACTTCACTGGTGGTTTTTAGACAGGACGGCCTACAGGATTTACTGCTGTGGAAAAGCTGCACAGTAGTACACAGCTGAGTCTTCAGGCTGAACTCTGGAGATGATGAGCTCTGTTTTCATCAAACTTTTCCTGGACACCTTAAACCTGTCTGGAACTCCATCTCCCTTCTCTGTGACTTCATCTGAATTTACAGTGCTGAAGATAAACTGCAGGGGTCCATTGCTCTTCTGCTGGTACCAGTACATGTAAGTATTAGAGGAGGTCTGGGAGCAGCTGATGGCTGCAGTCTCTCCTTGTTTCAGCGTAAGGACGCTGGGGCTCTGTGTGACTTCAACAGCGGACTGACTCTCTGCTCCTGTCAGGAGGACATTACTGAATGTATGAAGATACACATACATGTATTTCTCAATAACATTATGACAATACGAACAATTCCTTTTATTAAAAAAAAAAAAAAAAAAATTACAACCGCAATTTGTCATAAGAATAGTTTTGTAATTGAATAATCATTTAATAAAGAAAGTATAATATTTAAAGATTAAAAATGACCCAGCAGACAGAAACTTCAATACATTTGATCAGATAAATGTCAAGTCATGTTCATAATTTTATTTCTCCTTTGTGTAGCACTCTTACTTGGCAGAAGTAAAGCAATCCACTGCAAGACCAGCATAAAGTTCATTGTTTTTGGGCAGAACAGATCGTTTTTCTAAATTAGTCTCTGGCTCTGCAGGATAAAGCCTTTTTGTCTGTTCCTCCAGAATCTCTGATTACATCACATCCTGTCAGGTTTCTGTGATGTCCTTTAAAACACAGAAAAAGTTGAGAACAGTCTGCAGGATCTTGTGAGGAACTGATCCAAAGACATTGGCAAGATCTAAGAAAATCACGTGTAGGTCTCTGCTTTCCTTCTTGGTAATTTGTGCTAGATGATGTTCGCATGCTCCAGACATCTTGAAAAGCCACGTATCCCAGCTACCTGCACTGAAGTGTCGACAAAGTTGACTCTTTGCCGGAATGTTGAGAGCCTTTGGGCTAGTACACTGAAGAAGATCTTTCCTTCTTCATCCAGAAGGCTGGTCTGGTGGAACTGGATGCTGGATGAGGAATTCTTCTCCTTTGAGATCAGGAAGCCTCCTGCCCATCGCCATGCCTTAACCTCTTTCATTCGGGGCTTGTGTTTGGAGGGATAATATTCCTCCTCTCACCTCGCCTTAAAGCGTATTACTTCTCAAAACACGTTCCCATTTATGTTATCTAATTAGCAACTAATTACCCAGCAAACACTACATGTTTCTTCCACTTGTAAGTCATGTGAGAAACTGACATTTTTTTAAACGTCATAAGGAACGTGTAATTAACGTGTAAAAAATGTGAAATAAAGCACGTTCCAAACCACACCTGTAAAACAAGTCGATTAAAATTTTTTACATTTTAGTAAATCCAAGATTAAATTTGTAAGCGCAATGAATGCTCTATCAATCACAGTTAGCCTGCAACTTAGTGAACCTATGAGCTAACTAGAAACGGGGCTTAATAAACTACTCATTTTACGATACTGTTTGAGTTATTTTTTGATGCTCTGAACTGAAAATAGCTCCGGAAATGGACGCATTTAACAGAAATCTCAGGTTTCCATTCACTACAAGTGCACTACTGTTATTCACTACTGTTACATAACAGACATAGACTTCCGCCCGAGGAAGCCAATGGCGGATCACAGCTCGCAGTGGAGGAATTTTGAAAAGCTCATTCTTCTTTCACCAATCAAGAAGGATGATAGGAACACCAAAACGTAAATGTTTTACTGCCCAATTATTCCTTCAGGCATAAATCTCAAAATGCTTTTCTTCCCCTTCAAGCATCAAATTTCTCTGTAATATATTTTGTTTTGTGTTTTTTCACAGAAAAGTTCAAACTTCTTCCTGGACCCACTCGGAAACTATCGCTGCCGGATGTCACGCGCGCCAATCTAGGACTTGAGGACAAGAGACTGAACAGAGCTTCTCTCTCAGTCTTGTGTCACACTTTGGTAACACAAAAAAGCAACGGTTTTTATCCACTTCATTCATTTAAAAAATCTACATTTCTCTGAATTGCATCCCCGTATTCATTTTTTTTCCCCGAATGTTTGTTGAACGCATTACAGCCTACAGGTTACCACTTAGAGAACCGTCAAGCTTGCAAATACAAATCTGTGGTGTTTCAGGTGTTTATGACAGTGGTTAAGGAGTAGGGTTTATGACAGGATGACAGACATCTTTCACCGCTGTGGATACTAGCAGCACAAAAATAAGTGCCACTGTCTTTATCGCTCATGTTGGATATAGTTAGAGAGCCTTTGCTTCTTGCATTCCCTGACAAATTAAACTTTCCTTCATACTCTTTATCCTGATTGACAGATTCAAAATTTAAAAAACCAACAAGATTTAATTCTTGCTGTCGATTCAATTGCTGGTACCAGTACATTCTGTTATAGTTGCTGTCATCATGTTGGCAGGTGAGTTTTGTGTTCTCTCCAACTTTCACAAACGTAGTAACTGGAGACTGTTGCACATTTATGGCTCCAGTGGAATCTGTGGGAGAGAGGGCATCATTACTGAGCAGCACAGCAATGGGAAAGATACTAAAAATATTTATTAAAGTTATAAATTCAAAATTATAAAGTCTAGTTAATAGGCTTCATGGTTGAGAAGATGGTTTAGTTGAACGAAGAAATCAGTCTTACACAGGAGACAGAACATGAAGGCCAAAAGGAGGCAAGAGTCACTGACCATCTTCAACAGTAAATGTTGGAAATACTATGAAAAAATATGGCAGATAGAGTGAATACCACCTGTCTCAACTGCTACAGGAAGTCAAACTGAACATGAAAGATAATCTCAAAGGTCACTGGGCTGCATTATAGCGCCCTCTGCTGATGGGACATATCACTGAATTACATGCAGTTAATACGTAGTACCAGGACATGCACATGTAAGAGCAGATGCACAGTAATAGAAACATTACATCAATCTTGATCAGTATGAGAGAGTGTTTCACATGAAGGACTTTATCTTGGGCCACAGGTGTGCTTAAGGTGGAACATTTGACATACCTGGAGGTCGGGATTAACTGATTTATGTGACATGAACACAGTTCAAAGTACTGCACACAATGTACAAAGAGTACTCACTGATCACTGGGCTTTTATCCTGATTAACATCAGCAGCATCTTCAAGCTATTTATGCCATCCACATGAATTTTTTTTTAATTATTTTTAGGTCACTGTTTTTTGAAGTATATGGAAAATGACAAAAATTTCTGATCAGTGTTTCTAGCCATGATACTTTTACTCAAGTACTGCAAGTGTGTAATCATAAAAACCACCATTTACAAAACAGAAGATGTAAGACAGATGTACGCAGCTGTGGTTATGAGGGAGGTTTTTTGTCAGAGTAGATGGTACTCTTCACCACTGTGGAGGCTAGCAGCACAGAAATATGTTCCACTATCTTCTACACTCAGGCTGGATATATCTAAAAAGCCTCGTTCTTTAGCATGACCTGTCAAATTAAACTTCCCTTTGTACTTCTCATCTTGATTGACAGAATCCAAATTGAGGAATCCAATGAGCTCTAATGCCTGTAGTCCTTTCACCCGCTGGTACCAGTACATGTACTGATAGCTGCTGCCATCATGTTTGCAGGAGAGCTGGACGTGATCTGTGGGGTTTCCAAAGAGAGAAGATGGGGACTGTTCAACAGTAATGCCTCCTGTGTATTCTGCTGGAGACGAAAGAATACATTACTCAGGTATGGTCAAAAAAGGTTTTTGCAATCCAAATAAAATCGATGAGCATACAAAACTAAATTCATTGCGACTATAATAAGGTTGCAGTAACTCTGTAACCTCATAAACACACAATACCATTAGATCAATTTCCATTTTCCTCACCAAAGTAACACAGCAGATATATAATCAGCACTTGGTATAAAGTTGTTCCCATATTTCACTGGGAGGTGCTCAGATGCTCTGATCACTGAAAGATTAGTTCAAATGCTGAAGACACCAGAGATCATGTGATCATTCAAGGTGGTGATGTGACGTGAGTCAATTGTGTTGATTGTTATTGATTATTTTTTTATATGAAATGCTTTCATCAAATTATCATTTCAGTTTTTTCAACCTCAGTGAATTGAAGTTTTTGTACTGTGGTGTGTAACGCCAGGCCCTCAGCACCGTCAATCATCGGCCTGTTAAGACCCGGCCCGCATTCCACGCTCCACCGCATCTGTTTCTAATTGTATCAGTATCATTACTTGCTCTATATAACCACGTGTCTTGCAATTGTTCAGTGCGAAGTCTCGTAAGATGCATAAGCCTCGTAAGCCTGTTGTTATGCTCTAGTCTGTTACAGACATTGTACTGTTTACTTAATAAATGTAGTTTTAGAAATACTTTACCGCTGTAGTGATTGTTCAGGCACAGTGCCTTTTTATAAATATTTTGGAACATTGTTTCCTGTTTGTTTTACAGTTGTCTTTTTCTGTCTTTTCTGTAACACAAAAAAGACATAATAAAACCAGCTTCATCTTTGCAGTTGAATCCAGTCCCACATTTTCCATTTTTCAGTGCACTTTGCCCAGTGCACCAAAAAGGTTATTTCATGGTACTTGAAGTTTCTGTCGTTACGGCAGTTTTTGAATGTTGCATTAAGAACTTTACCATCACATATTTGAGATTGTACCCCTAAAAGAGAGATAAAAAAACCTTTCTTGTAGGAGCTCAAAAAAAGATGGAGTCAGTGCTGTGTTAAAAATGCATTGTTATTGAACTTAAAATGTTATTTAGCATTTTTAAACATCTTGTTTCCCATTGAAAATATTAGCCATGCAATAAATAGTTATTTTTAGTTTTATAATCTCAAAAGGCACATGATAGGAGGGAGTAATAATTTTTCTCTGACAATAAAATTTTGTAGTTCTGAACAGATGAAAATATTTCTGTCCACTTTTCCACAACTGAATAAATGTCAGACTGGTTTAGGACAACTTTGACAAAATTGTGAATTAGAAGCAAACCACAAGTGCAGCACATTTTTGAAACTTCAACAGTCGTGCTGGTGTGACCTCAATATAACCTTGTGACTGTCCTTTTTGAAAACAAAAAAAAAAAGTAAAAATGAAAAAATAAACAAATATGCTCAGCAGTAATTAAATTGTACAATGAATGGTGGTTAGGTTGATTTATGAAGATTTAGATTATATTTTTGCGAAATAAAAAAGTATTTTTTTATACTTATTGTTTGAAAATGTTGGGTGTGTCCAAACATTTGACTGGTAATGCATGTGGACTGATGAGTCAATAATAATGTATGAACAATTTAATAGTAATTAAATGCTGTGGTTGATCAGAGGTTTGCAGTATATTTCACTTCCACTGACAACAGATAAAATTACAATTTTTCAGGCAATGCACATGCTGACTGAATTTTGAAGTCCAGAAAAGACTAAAGTGTCACAATTCATTAAATACCTGAAGCACTTTCACTTTTAAATGCATAATTTTCCACAGCACAACAATTTCAGCTGGCTGCATGAGATGTGTAACGTTACTCAGTGCAAACATCACATCTCAACACATTACAGGCATTTAGCAAACAGTCTTAATAACAGTGATGTTCACCACAAAGTGATTCAGCAGCTACTGGGGGTTGAAAGCTTTAGCGGAAAATAATGTTTCAGGTATCAGCATTAATCACATGGTTATGAACATGAACCCTGAAGAGCAATCGTTTGCAACTACAGCATCAATAAAACAACCCCAGCAGATGTGTGTTTGCTAACTGACTGAAACTACAGAGGTAAACACAGTGGAAAGGCAGCTTCACCCATCCCATCCTGTCTTTAGTGAGAGAATAAGGCACTGATGAGAATAGGAAGCAGGACGGGGCAAACAGATACTTGGTTTGAAGGAGAAACTACATGAAAATTCTCAACAAATGTAGTTTCAGCACCCCCTACAGGACATATGTATAAAAACATAACTATGTTACTGTTCTGTCATCAGTATCAATGAGAGGCATCAGGATAAATTTGGAGGATAAACAAATGATTTAACATTCTGTATAGCCATAAACAAATTGTAAGTTTGACTGGTGGAACAACAGCAACTTTCCATTGTCCATCAGTTCATTTCAGATGAGCTCAAGCCCAGGGAAGAAGCAGCATTTCTGGACGTTTTTGAACTATGGCTTTGATGGCTTTTGCAGTGCATAAAACAGTCTTCACTTGAATTTGTAGATAGAATGATGAATTATATTTATTGAAAATGTTTTCCAAGGTATTCCCAACCCATGTAGCAATATTCATATACAAAAGATTATAGATTTTTAACGCATTTGCGCAGTTTAGACGCCCGCTGACATGGGGCTGCTCTATTTATGCACACAGTTACACTATTCTATCAAAAGGTGGCACACCCAAAACGGTTATTGAATATTGAGGAAGCAGTGCCTCTTACGAATTTAGGATATGGAGTCAAGTCCCATCCCTGTTTCCCAGGAATTGCATGAACTAACCCTTTGCACAGAAGTGAAATATGGCTATTTATGCATTGCCCTATTTAAGGCTTTATAATTCAAGATCTGAGCTTCATAAAGAGGGGAAATGGCTTAAATGAAACAAGATACCCATAGAATTTAGAATTCCACCATATTTCAGTTTCTTTTCATAAAATTATATCAGACTAAGGGCCAAAAACACAAAAAAAAATCTTCATGAAAATTCAGCAATGAAATTATAAAAATGACAGCTTGGGGAGCCACTTAGAGAGCTATCTTATTTGGCTCATAAAGAGTAGATAATTTAAAAAATCACAGTCAGATGAAGTAAACTTGTGGTCAAAAAGTTTATGATCCCAGAAGTGTACTGTTTTGACTCCCAGCCATTTTTCCATTCTCAGTATTTTCTTACAATTTCATAGCTGAATTTCTTGAAGATTTTTTGTGTTTGTGGCCCTTACTCTGGACTAAAATTATGGGGAAAAAAACTGAAATTCAATGAATTCTAAATGCTACAAGTGTCTTGTTTCATTTAAGCCATTTCCCCCTCTCTGTGAAGCTCAAATCTTGAATTATAAAGCCTTAAATAGGTTAACCCATAAAAAGCCATATTTAGCTTCTGCGCAAAGGGGTTAATGCAGTGCCATCATAAGTATCAAAGACCATGGGCGCTCACTGATGATTATCAACCTCATCCAATCCCAGGAGATTTCCATAGACGGCCCAGATTTTTTTTCATCATACTTTGCGTAGTAAACTGTGTTTTTTTTCAATGCTGTTTTTAAACTTTTGGATTATTCTATCATGCAGTTATTTACAAAGAGGTGAGCCTCGACCACTCATTTCTTGCAATCTGCTGGGCCTTTTAAATGCTCCTTTTATATGAAAGCTTGACAGCATCACTTGCTCACCACCTGTTATTTTGTTTTCTAGCATTTTAACACATTCCCAGTTTAACATTGATGCTGTCACAAGGTTTTTGGAATGTTTTACTGAAAAAGCAATTTAAAATATTTTGTCTTATATTGTTTTCAGTTGAATACAGGTCAAAGATTTACATCACTGCTCTATCGCTGCTTTCTTTTGTAACTTACACTTTCCATACTGCCTCAACATTTTTGAAACAGGATTGTACGTGGTCATACAAATAATATAAATATAGCATTTAAAAACTGAGAAAGACCCAGATGCTAGAACATCAATTTCAGTAAAATATTTGAGTGCGGTGAATTTAGAGTCAGTGATTCAGTGAGTGCATGATGTGCAAAAGAAGGGAGAAACACGCTCAGGCAGGTGTTTAAAGCTGTGGTTAGGTACCTTAGGAGGGTTTTTGAAAGGATATAGTGCACCCCATACCACTGTGGATACTAGCAGCACAGAAATAAGTGCCACTATCTTTATCGTTCATGTTAGATATCGTTAGAAAGCCTTTGCTCTCTCCACTCCCTGACAAATTAAACTTTCCTTCATACTCTTTATCCTGGTTAACATTTGTAAGATAAAGGAATCCAACAAGGTCTAATGCTTTTTTTCCATTCAGCTGTTGGTACCAGAACATTCTGTCATATAGTTGCTGTCATCATGTTGGCAGGTGAGCTTCATATCGTCTCCAACATTTACAAGCTGAGTAACTGGAGACTGCAGCACATTGACGGCTTGTGTTATCCCTGTAGAGAAGACAGGCCATCATTACTGAGATGGAAAATATCATTTAAGTACAAAAAACAAGTAATGGATTTATATATATATTATAAGTCAACAGTAATTCAAAAATCGAAAACGATATATTTGTAAAACAAAAAAATGTTGCTCTTACGCAAAAGGCAGACCATGCAGGCCACTAAGCAAGACCACTGTTGGCTCATCTTCTACGGAGGTAAATGCTGTGAATTTACTTTTCCCAGAAGACTGAGGACAGTGTAAACACCTCCTGTCTCCACTGCTACTGCAACTTAAATTGAATAAGTAGGTTAATATCATGGGAACATAGATGTTGTTCATCAGACCCTATATTTTATGCTGAGTTTAGCGCCCTCTGCAGACGAGAGATGTCCCTGAATTGAGCTCATTCCACCGGTGACCTGATGTCTGGATCCGCCTCTAAGTACTGGGGGTTCATAAATACATTTTATTGGGTAAAAAAGTGTTCTTGTCCCAGTAAGATAGGGTACTGAGCTCTGCTGTTTGCACTCTTGCACCAAAAGCATATCCATTCAGCACCAAACTTAATTACTTGTATACTCAATAAGGTATTCAACCTGTTCATGAGTTATCCAGACAAAAATGTAACAAATTAAACTAATATTTTAGCAGGGCAAGATGCTGATCTTTTAAAATTCAGATATTCTCCCAACTGAAGGGCTTGATTGGCTTTGACTGGTTTGTGTGAGTCTCCCCTGTTCCCTCCATACGCTACCAGCCTATTACAATTATCCCCTTATCCTCCCACTCTTTGTTATTTGCATTCACCTGATTATTGTTTAGTTCATTAGCATTCCCCTTCTGTATTTAAACCTCTGTCTTACCCTTCACAGGCAGGCAGCTTTGGATTGTAACTCCTTTCATTTTAACAGCACTTTGGTTTAGTTTCTGTCTTTTCTGTTACCCTCAGTCATTGAAGTTTTTTATTAATTTGTCATTTGCACTTTGTTATTTAATAAATACAAGTCCTTTCACTCACCCGGTACTGCCTCTCATTCCCAGGGCACCGGCCGATCGCTTCAGTTTGCTTGAGATGGAACACAAATTACAAACTGGAACCAGAAGTTGGAATTTGATTGGTCATTAGCACAGGGGCATATGGCAAGCTGTTTAAAAATTTAATCAGTAGCAGTGATAACAGTTGTTGATATCAACAATTGCTTTTTGACTGGTGATAGTTCCAAGCTAAAATATTCATCATGTCATTTTGACTAATAGAAATTCTAATTAAAGATATCTACAACTAAGTTCTGATATGTCTGGTGCAAGGAACCAAATGCAAGTAGTCCGTAATGCAAAAATCGTGGTCTTTATTAACAGTCCGAGTTCAAGCCAGGTGATCGAAGTAACAGTACAGAAGGGCAATCCAGAAACAGACTCCAAAAACAGGCAGGGGCTCAAAAGCCAAAAAGCACACAGTACAGCATCAAATTGCAGAACAGTGGGTGAGTCGAGAGTCCGGAATCGGAGTTTGTAAGCCAGGGCAGCGATACACAGAAAACATGGTTGGACAGAAAAGGGTCATAATAAAAAGGCAAACAAATCCAGACAGGCACAGACAGAAATTGGAATCGAGCAGATGAGTGTCACAGAATCAGAAACAAATCACTGGTGTACAAGGAGCTCGGCGCAGGAAAAGATGATCAACAGTCTGACAAGAGCAAATCAGAAGTGAGGGACTACATATCCACAAGGGGGGTAACGAGCTCGGCGGGGCAACGGGTTTGAGGAATAATCTAAACATTAACTGAGGGGGGAAAACACAAGAGGTAATTAAACAATACAAAATGGGAAACAATGACAAAGACTAGTTTTCACAGGACATCCTTAAACAACAACGGCTCCATTCAAGGAGTGCCTAAGTGGGGAGAGATGAGAGAAACAGATTAGTATAAGAGATAGTAGCAAAGTCTCTGCAGAAACAAAGGCAAAGCACTGGGAGAGCAAAGAGGCCGGAGTTACAGATTAGTGTGGAAAGTGGAGAGAATAAATTAGTAGAGTTAGTAGTCTGTGCAGAATTAATATTACCCAAATGTGCAAGTTAGTATGCTAGTAATTTTCAGGATTAGTTTATTTGTAAGGGTTAGTAGATAAACTAGACAAAAAATACAGTGTCTTAATTAATATTTAGGGTTGAAGAAAGTAAACGAGGCATGAAGGAACTTGTGAAACACCGGAAACTTCCGAAATCACCCGAAGTGTGACAGCTCGCAGACAGGGTCGTGCACTGGCAAAGAACATAGAAACCCAAGACATTGCAGGGGAAAACAATGTGCATAACATGGCAGATAATACATAATGCATAAACTAAACAAACCAAATGGAAATAAATATAAAACCAGAACATGCAGAACGTAACAAGTTCTCACTAGTCAAAATGTTAATTCTTGATATCAACAATTTCTCACGAGTGGAAATTTTCATCAAAGATACTGTATCTGTAGATGAATTACAACTAGTGAACTAGTCACATTGACTTCCATTGAAATTTTACGTCAAATATCTCTAATATAGTTTTGAGATGTTGTAATTCCAAGTCGAAATATCCACAATGTAGTTTAGACTAGTTGCAATTCTAATTAATGATCTTCAGATCCATTCTCACTAGTCAAAATGTTAATATTAGATATCTACATTTCCGTCCTTGTATCAGCAGTATCCTCTCCACCACTCCCTTCATTATGGTTACATATGTAGATACACTTTCAGGAAACACACTGAGTGGCTTTTTGAATGTGACTGAGGCAGGCTTGTGTCACTGTGTTTACTAGCTGCACAGAAGTACACAGCACTGTCTTCCTCTGCTAGAGTCTTCAGTACGAAAGAGCCAGAGAGAGCTGAAGGTTTTCTAATCTCAAATCTCTCCTTATTCTTTTTGAAGTCTTCCTCAAACTCAGCTTCAGAGTTTGTAAAAATATTAGCTATCAGTTCTAATCCTTTCCCCAGCTGCTGTCGGTACCAATACATGTAATTAAGATTGTTGTCATTGTGAGAACAGGAGACACTCAGCACAGCTCCTGGGTTTGAGATGAGCTGGAGAGGAGTCTGATGGACTTCTGCACTCCATCCAAACCCTGTGGAGCATAACATTATGAGACAGTTAAATACAAAAATGCCAATAGATAATAATACAATTTTAAAACAGCACATATACTCACTGTATGTGCTCAAGCCCAGCAACAAATAAAAATAATAATGGCCTTGTAGATAATAACTTAGACCCTGCAGAGCAGTGATAACCGACCCTGTTCCTCCTGACCCTCCCTCCTGAAAGTTTTCACAGCAACCTTCATCTGCCACACAAGATTCTACTAATTTGTTAACTACATGAGATCTTTAGCTGTTGAATGAGGTGCGGTTTGTCATGGTTGGAGTGAAAAGTAAGACGATGGTGGATCTCCAGGATAACAATTGGTGACCAAAGCTTTAGAGTAACCTGGTAAAACGATAGCATCAAGAAACAATCTCAGCAGAAATGTGTTAGCTAACTTACTTATGCTAAAGAGGTAAACACAGAGGAGAAGCAGCATTATCCATCCCATCTTCCCTTCAGAGAATAAGGCACTGACACCTGTAAGGAGCATCACAGAGAGAACAGATGTTTTACAGTTCTGTGGGAAACCGCAAGTATATTCACTACTAATGGTGCTTTAGCACCCCCTAAAGGACATAAGTGGAATAATATGACAACACATGACTGTTCTTGAAAATTTTGTAGAGATAAATTTGGAGATTTCAAGAATAAAAGTTCTGATATTAACTATTGTTTGGACAAACTTTGAAATGTTATTTCAGGGCATGGGATGAATTTGAAGATTAAAAAATATTAACTCCTGCACACCATCTCACTTGCAAAAAATATTCAATAGTTATTTAATCTCGGAGTGAAACTTTGCCACTAACTATCAGTTTTTTGGGTTTTTTTTGCAGATGAGACAGTACGTGGGAGTTTTGTATATTATTTGATCATCTCATGCCTCTCCTATGCACCTGTCCTATGTAATAGATGTGCAGAGCTTTTTCCTATGATGAATTTGAAGATTAACAAAATTAAATCCCTTTTGAACTGAAAATTCTGGCAAAGTATTTTTCACTGCGTTCAGCATCAGATTTTTTTAATATGATGGCTGCATTCCAGGAATGCACATCAGAAAAGGCCGCGGTGGATTTATTTCCCTTCAGGGATCTATGGAAGAGATTATGAGACAGAAAGACTGATCCTGAACATGCATGAAGTTTTACTACAGGAGCTGGGACAGAGTTGGTTGCTGTGAGACTCGCTGCACAGAAATAAACACCTGTGTCTGACTCCTCAGCCTGACTGATGGTGAGAGAGATGATCTCCATCTTGGGTCTGGTGCTGCTAAATCTATCACTGATCTTCTCTCCCCTCTCTGGCTCACTCATGTACACAGAGAGCATGATGAGCTGGAGTCCTGTAGATCTCTGCTGACGGTACCAGTACATGTGGGTATCAGAGCTGCTCTGACTGCATTGGAGCTCCACAGTGGAGCCCAGAGTCACTACAGACTGTGAGGGCCACTGAGAGACCTTCTGTAGGGACTGACCTTTAACATCTGTGGAGATAAACAAGCAGCGGATTCAATCCCATGAATAAACTTTAAGATACAAAACAACAGTGTGTAAAATAAAATCTGAACAAAAATACTGCATGGACAAAAATGTCATGTCCCACTATTCCCTGGAAAGTGCAGATTAATGTTGCCAGAACAAAAATACTGCATGGACAAAAATGTCATGTCCCACTATTCCCTGGAAAGTGCAGATTAATGTTGCCAGCGTTTTTAAAGCAAATTCAGAATCTTATCGGACACCTACAGGCCAGGCTGAAAATAAACAGTAGAAAAATTTCCGGATCCATTCTCTGAGCTCTGAGAAACTGACTCAAGGTGCCCCTCTTTAAAGCAGAGAAACAGAACTGCAGCTCACAGCTACTTCCTGTCTGCCTGTGCTGAGCAGTGAATAAGATATCCTTTATTAAACCCCGCGAGGTAAGTTGTCCTTTGCATTTCACTCATCCTACATCAGCGAGCAGCAGTGCAGTGCCTGGAGACCTAATCTAGTTTGAAAGGAGAGCCTTGGTTAGGGGAAATAGTAGGTGTGTTCCCATAATGCATGTCTTAAAGTGCATTGAATAATATAGGAAGGAAACACTTTGCCTGACAAAAAATCTTGTCACTGTATAACAACAAATAAAACCTGACTTGTGTTGAAATTTCTGGTTGAAACCATATCTGGAGCATCATCCAGTTTCTATTAATTTAGATTCCCCAGAACATGTGGAAAAAAAGAATTAAGGTTTGAGCTTTTGTTTTTTAACTTCATCAAAAAAGTCAGGACATTTTTCTATGGTTTCATTCCTGTCTTACCCCTTGTTGTTCAAAACACTTCTCATTGATCATGGAGGCAGAAGAATGAGAAGGAGCAGATCCTCTGAAAATGTTGCATCAGTCTGCAGAAAAAACAACAAACCATTTTTTCCTTCACCAAATGATTGGGGAAGGGTCCATAAATCTTGTAAACAAAATGGATGAAAGAAAAATAAACTTTCAGCCACCCAGTATCAATCCTTCTCACAGTTCAAATGGCAGCTGCAATCTTATAATCCCACTTTGAAACAAACTCTTCTTGTAATACTTTTTGGTGATCATGTAAACATCAGTAAGTTTTCTTGTTACAGTTGAAGCTCCTTTCAAACAGTCAAAATAAGCTTTTTTTTTTTTTTTCATCCCTTTGACATTTGACATTTTCACACACTCAGTATTCTTGTGATCTGCACTTTGGTCTGTGGTTGAATCTTTGCACTTCCTATTAAAGTCTACATCACATCTTGTATTAGAAGATATATCCAAAAATTTGTTGCAGGACACCATGTTTTTTCATGGACACAGCATTACATCACAAGCAATTTTGACAGTCCTACTGGATTATACAGGACCCCACTGATAAAGTGTATTTTTGCATATAAATTCAAATGCAAATTCACAGATTCAACTAAAAACTCGGGATGTGTTCAGAGAATGTAGCTAGCTAGTAAAGGTAATGCCTAAATGATTCCTACCCAGCCAGCATAATTTGACATCTACAGTAGCCAGCTAGCTAGCTACATGATGAATTACAATGCAACATAAAAAAACTGGATGCTCAATGCCTAAATGATTCCTAATTTTCATGTGAGTTAGCTCTGTAGCTGGCTAGCTGGCTACTGTATATTTGAAAATAAGATATACACAAGTAAGGTTGCAGTGCATTTCATTTGAGCCAGAAACACAAAAATAACATTGTTAGTATAACTATTGGTGAAATTGAGCCTTTATCAGGTTTTGACTGAATTGCTTATGATTTTACTAATGCCCTCGCTAGCTTGGTTTGCAAGCTAACTGATAGAAGCAGCATGCAGTCCCACTGGATTGTACAGGACCGTGCAATATGGTGCGTTTTTGCATAGTAATTTAGTATGCTGCTCAGTGACAGATTTAGCCAAATTTTAATCAGCTCATCTGCTTCACTATATTTGTTAATGTGTAAAGTTAGAAGGTTATGGCTAGTACAATTCTTGATGATGAAAGGATCATGACTCACTCACTCACTCAATTACATTGTGGCCATATTAGCCTGCAATCGCAGGAAAAATTTGAAAATATCAAGATCTTTACATCATTTTGCACACATTTCCCGGTAATTCAGCAGGACATATTTGGGATCTTTGGAAACCTTGAGATCTGCACTAGAGTTTCAAATCGTCCTGAAGTTCCACAGGTTTGAATCCAGCAGCTGCATTGGATGGAGCCATATATGGGTGTATGTTTTTAATAAGCTAATTAAGTATACCAGGATGGTTGCTTTTTCAGAACAGTGGTAGTGCATTGCTGCACAATACTAACATCTAGAGACCTGTCATTGTCAGTGCATTTAAAGTAGGATGTACGTACAGCTGTACAGTGAAAGAAAGTGTATGAGGAAGGTTTAAGCAGCTGTGGTTACGATAGAGGGTTTTCTGTGAGGGTTTAATAGACCCTGTGTCACTGTGCTTACTAGCTGCACAGAAATATGTGCCTCTGTCATCAGCATTCAGCCTTGTGATGAGCAAAGAGCCCCTCTTACTTCCATCTCCTGTCAAGTTAAATTTTCCTTTATACTTTTCATCTTGGGTTACATCAGTATACATAAGGAATCCAACCAGCTCTAATGCCTGTTGTCCTTTAACTTGCTGGTACCAGTACATATATGCATAGCTGCTGTCATCATGTTGGCAGGTGATCTGGGCATCATCACTGAGGCTCCCAAAGAGAGAACCAGGGAACTGCTGTACAGTGATGGCACCAGAGGATCCTGCACAAGAGAGAAGAGAGTTTGAAATGGAAGCTAAATACACATAATAAATCACAGAAATACATAGATGAATAAAATGTATTGCATATACAGTATATGTAACAGCATAATCTGCTGAGAAATGTGATATTAATACTCACCAAACAGAGAGATTATGCAGACATGAAGCACACAGCAGACTCTGTCCATGTTAGAAAGGTGCAGGTTGTAGATATTCATCACATCACAGAGAGGAATGTGTCTGTGTTTCAGGACATGAGTAAAGCCAGCAGAACAGCTCTCTATAAACTCTCAGCTGCTCTCAGTTCTTTTCAGAGCCCAATGCTCTCCTCCGTTATATTTGAAGGTTTCTATTGCTTGTGTTGTCTCCCCCTGCTGGTGGGCTGTTCTAACAGCATTCAACACTTCAGTTTAAGCGAATGAGGAAGTCGACAGGCTACAGTCCGCAGTACACTGAGTTCTGCTGGTAGCTTTCAGACAGGACGGCCCACAGGATTTACTGCTGTGGAGAAGCTGTACACTAGCACAGAGTCTTCAGGCTGAACTCTGGAGATCACGAGCTCTGTTTTCATCAAACTTTCCCCTGATACCGTAAACCTGTCTGGAAAACACATTCTCAAGCCAACTCGTCATATAGTGACGCCATCTGCCGAAGCATTGATGAAAAAGGAGGCTTTTCGCATACTTATTTGTCATTTAGGGTCAGGGTTTTGGTAAGGGGTTATAGGTAAGGGTCGTTTTAAACTTCTGTCGAATGAGGACACCAAAGGTTTCATTTTTTTGTGGTAAATTGACGCTTGATAAAAAAGCATCACTAAATGACAAGTTGGTATGAGACTCGGCTTTTCTGCAACTTTGGGTGTATCAGAAATCTCTAAAGAGCAAGAAACGGTACTGGCAAACGGACATGAACCAGAAACTGTTTGGCTATAGCTATCACAAAGAGCGTCCAAATTGCCGATTTCATGAGGGAGACAATTAGCTCCTTTGTTGCTTCTTCCAGCAAAGAAACACATACCTAACCTGAGGTGAAAGGAAAGATCAAATATGGAGCACAATAGCTCACTCGGTGAAGCATCACATTGCGAAGCAGAAGTGACTATCATCACGGGTTCGATCCGGTCAGCAGCTTTTTCAGAGTAGCGCACAATTGGCTATTGCGCTACAGGGTTGCAAATTGGGAAGGGACTGCCGGGAAGGGAAAATATTAGTTGCCTTGTTAGTTGCTCAAGCGCCTCCTGTTGGCCAGACGGGGGCTCTTCAGGAAGATTCTAAGCCTGTTCATGTCCGGGTATCCTCCGCCCTTGTTCTGAACTTTCGAAGATTCAACCAATGAGTGTATAAGAAGCAGTGGCTGACAGGCGCGTGCTTCGGAGGAGAGGCGCGAACTGTCTACACTCTCCTGAATTGGCAGCAAGGGGTCGCATATGAGCAAACCTTGTACATAGTTCCTCAATTGGGCATTCCAGATTTGGGTGGGATTGGAGATGCCAAATTTATAGAAATTTAAAAAAAAAAAATGGACTAAATCCATTGATGCTGCAGCAACTGGATACGGTATTCATGTCCCAAAGTTTTCCGATTAATAGCGGAGGCTATCTTTGCCGTTGAGCTTATGACACACTGCAGGACAGGACATCTGATCTGATTCTCACTCTGGAGGATAAAACCTCCATGTTCCCTCCTCCATAGGCTCGGATGACATCACATCTTAGGTTTCTACTCACAGACACGCTGCTGGTTAAATGCTTCAATTTATAATTGGCAGATTTGGAAGTTTTGTAAACATAATCAATAATGCATTGAAATGTATAAACATAATTACTGAGGCGTTGTCCAGGTTCTCTTCAGGAGCATATGCCGAAGTAAGCCGAGAGAAGCAGGGATTTGGATCTTACCCCCAGTACGTATAATCGGAGCCTACAGGTGGATGTTGAGACGGAGGTGGGATGAAATTTGCAGCAGCAGCAGCAACTTAGCTACCGGTGAGCAGTGGTGGGGAGGAACTAAGGGTGAATTAGTGTGCTTTGCTGGTGTCAAAAGGCCGCCATATTGGGGTGCAGCACAGTTTGGATTGACTTGAACAATGTAGGTCATGTGATGGCATCACAACTGAGGTTGGCTGCCTGCACTAGTTCACAGGTTCACTTCATAATGGTTGGACTTACAACATCGTGCCCCGAAGTTGAATTTTTCTGAACAAATCAAGACTTCTCGAATTCAAATACAATGGAGCTGTTTTGTGTCTCACAATCGCAGTCTGATTAAATGTACAGTGCTATCACTAGTTTGCACCTCTCCTTAAATTATCTACTGTGATTTTACTGGTCTTGACCATGCAATATAATTATGTCCGACTCCATCAACATGCCCACCTTCAAAACTATACAACATGCCCACCTGCCACACCATTCACATATAACATGCCATCTTCTCAAAACAGTATCTTAAATAACTGGTGTAAATGACTTAGAGAATGTGTCTGGTGAAAAAGAAGACAAACACATTCAGGCAGGTGTTTACAGCTGTGGTTAGTTATCGTGGAAGGGTTTTTGAAAGGATACAACACATCCGACACCACTGTGGATACTAGCCGCACCAAAATAAGTGCCACTGTCTTCAGAATTCATGTTTGATATAGTTAGAAACCCTTTGCTTTCTGCACTACCTGACAAATTAAACTTTCCCTCATACTCTTTATCCTGATTGACAGTTGTAAAATAAAGGAGTCCAACAAGGTTCAATGTACGT
The DNA here is from genome assembly GCA_029692085.1 of Gymnothorax javanicus. Classification (NCBI taxonomy): domain Eukaryota; kingdom Metazoa; phylum Chordata; class Actinopteri; order Anguilliformes; family Muraenidae; genus Gymnothorax; species Gymnothorax javanicus. The sequence continues at coordinate 49,770,053 of CM056209.1, forward strand.
TGTCCTTTCAGCTGCTGGTACCAGAACATTCTGTCATAGTTGCTGTCATCATGTTGGCAAGTGAGCTTCATGTCACCTCCAGCTTTTACAAACTGAGACACTAGAGACTGCTGTACATTAATGGCTCCAGTGATATCTGTATATGGGGGGACACAAGTATCATTGCTAAGCTGAAAAATATCACAATCAAAAACAGAATTTTAATTCAAATACGAGACGTCCATACTTATTCAGAGCAGAAAATACTTTTTCTTACGGAGAAGACAGAACATGCAGGCCTCAATGAAGTAAAACTCTTTTTCCATCGTCAAAATAAGTAAAAAATGGCAATATTTCCTTCTAAATACACAAACGGAAAATGTTCATGTGAATACCACCTGTCTCAACAACTACTGGCCGCTGTACATAAGACGTCAGTTAATATCATTGGCACAAGGATTCTTCTGTTTTTTTTTTTAATCTGACCCCACATTGCTGGGGTGTAATGCCCTCTGCTGACAGGAGATATTATTGCATATTGTTATGTATGAATATTTTATGTTCAGCACTGTATATCATTTATAAATGGAGATTTGTTAGATTTGTGCTGCCTTACTGGTCAGCCATTTGTTTATTTTGTTCATCATTTAGCACCCTCTGGTGGTATGTCTGTAGCAAAACATGATCTGATGCAATACCACTCGTTTGTGATGAAATAGACTAGTCCTTTCCAGAGGTTTCTGGCATCTTCTTACCTGGAGGGGGCCAGATCACCCAGGACTCCTGTAGATCTTTCCAGAATGTTCCTAGGCTATATAAATGCTGTGATTTTGTTCAGTAAGAGAGGTTTTTTGAGTTTTGCATCAGAGTTACATAGTGCCATTGGAGTGTTATTATAAGATTACACAGTGGATTATTTGTAGAAATTTTTGGACCTAATCAGTGAAGAATAAATTTGTTTAAGTTGTCATTGCTGGTTCTCTTTGTTGTGATTTTCAAGTCATAACAATATCCACACTGCTGCATGATCCAGATTTCTTCCACCCGAACACCCCCGGCACTGCAGGCAAGCAATACACATTATAAATACACCATGTTTCCTAATAGCAACATCGTCACACGGCATATCCTCTTAACGAGAAGAAACCTGGAGAAAAGCTCACAATGACCATTTTTACCTCAACCAAACACAATTCAAGCACCAAGCAAGTAAATAAGCATGTAACAAAACATGAAATAAAATATCAGTGCTCGATTGCTGGTGTTTCCACTGAGTTTGTGCCATGCACACAAATGATACATCAAATGAAAGAGGAAAGTCCAGAAAATCTAATGATATAAGCCTTGTCATTTTAAACTGACACCACACTCAAAGAACAGCAGGCATACATTTTACAGTGTACAGTGATGTGTGATGGTTCTGCCCTGCAGTTCCTCCACCTCCTGCTGTCTTCGCCTCCAGTTTAACGAGCCACACCTGTTGCTCGTTGAAGTGGAGGTGGAGTTTAGCTGCAAAAATGTTTTCTGGCATTTTAGCCCTGTGTGTTGCTGCTGCTCCTATTTTTTATATCAGTATATTTATTAAATATCTTTCTATTTTTTGTACCAGCCTGTGCGAGTGGGTCCCTTTATCATCCTTTGGGTACATGGTCCCAGTGCCCTCCGAATTGCATGTTGCATCCGGCGGGACTAAACCATGACATGATGAGCAAAAATGTTTTCTTACCCTCGATATTTCTTATAAAAAACTGTGTATGCGGGTAAATCTGTGATGGCTATTGTATGTCCAATGTGTTCGTGTTATATTGAAACTACATCTGGCATTCTACTTGCATGTTTCTTTCGGGGGGGACTACTTCCAATGAGTTCAGGCCCTGAGCATTCCTCTTGCATGCAATGTATTTTCTTCTCTGTGATTGGCTTGTGATGCTGTCAATTGATTTTTAGGGTAGCCATTTGATTCTATGGGCTCTAACGTTTCCAACAAGCCCTCAACCACCTTAATCGAACAAACCTAGACTGAGATAGAGCCTTGCCTTCCCGGCGCATCTAACTGAGAGTCCATGCACCATTATGCACATGTACTCAAAGAGCGCAACAATATAAATGCTAAACTAATTTGTTTTTAGTATTTTCCCAATAATTATCCACTCAATATTCAGCCAACATCATTGAAGTAATTTTTATGTCTCACCGGCTGACTCTTCATATTGCGACAAAGAATTACTAAACAAGTCATTGGAAATAGCTTAGTGGGTAAGTCATTGTCTGTGTTCTAGCTGGCGGGCAACATTACACACAAAGACTCAAAAAATGCAGCAATATAGTTGCTAAACCAATTTCTTGTTGATATTTTTGCTATAATTGTCCACAGAATATTCAACAGATATTTTCAAAGTAATCTTTATGGTTGTGTCTGACTGAGAATCCTTGCACTATTGCGTGCAAGTACTGAGAGAGCACAGCAGTATGACGTGTTAGCTGACTCACAGTTAACTTTTGCAATGAGGCGTGGGCAAAGCAGTCCGCTCAGCGAGCTTAGTGGCTCAGGTGCTGCACATTGATATGAGAATCCTGGGTTCAAACCCTGCCTGAACGTGTGTTGTTTTTGAGCAGCGGAAACATAGTTCTTGTATAAATAACTGCTGGGGTGTTTGTTGTTTTTACTTTTTACCATTTTACCTCATCTTTGTATTTATAATTTTGTTTATTTGCATGCCTTATTGAAAATAAATCTGCCCCAGTGGAGTCAAATTTCATTTCCTTTGTATGTATTTTCTTTGAATGAGATAATATAGACTGGTTGCAATAAAATAATTTAATTAAACTTAAAAATGGTTGTAATTAGATGGAATGTATGCCTGTATGGTGACATACTGTGTAAGTGAAATTAAATGAGTGTGGCAGTTTGGTAGCTGAGAAACCTAAAATGGCAGACAATGTCCAAAATTTTGGGGATGCTGCCTAGGCTTGATTGCTTTTAAAAAAAGAATCAAAATTGGTTTCTATTTAGGTGAAATGTATGCCTGAAGTAAAATTAAATGAGTTTTAAAGTTTGGTGCCTGAATAAATCTCAAATGGCACACAATGCCCAAAAAGATGCCCGAATTGCCAATTTGGAAATGCCACCGATACATTCCTGAACTAAAACCTGTCTAATTTTGCTCTGATTTACTTGATTAGAAAACTTTTGGCACAAATTATGAGATTCAGTGCTGTAATTTTTTCAGAGGTTTCAGACGGCAACTAAATAATTTCAAAAGGGATAAAAATAAGCTTTTGTTTGGTGGAAATGAGATCTTTTATTTATGCTGTGGTCCATCTTCATTTACTCTGACTCAGTGACAGATATACTGATTTTTATACCACCACAAAAATCCCCAAGGTGTTACCTTTATTTTGATAACATGGATTATTCAAATAGACTGAGTAGTTGTGGAGATATACTCATTTAATTTGGGGCATGTAGTTTTCTGCATTTTCTGAGCCAGAAGCTCAGGTTGGAAGAGGTTAAGAAGTTCTGAGGAGATGCACATTAATAGAACAACAATTTTCCAGCTCTCCATGACAATGTTCATCAATACTTTTGACAGTATCCCAAATGAAGAGCTAGATTATTTGTTTCAGGTGTAAAACAAATTAAATTAATCGAACCAACAGCTAGGGATTCCATGGCTTAAGTCACATGATACAGTTCAGGGTATCACATACATTAGCGCGTACAATCTGATTCAGATAGTGCCATAGGAATGCTCATGCTTTCCACAGCCATGCCTTTCACATCAATGTATTTAATCATTTTGGAGGTCTCTCCATTTTGCACCATGAAAAATGACTCTAATTTGCAAATGTGTTTTTTTTCTGTTTTTTTCAGGAAGTTGATGTTCTTGGTCACACAGATCCTCCTTCAAAAAAAAAAAAAAAAAAAAACAGAATATCTCAGAAAGATGAACACAGCTGTGGTTATGAGAAGGGTTTTTTGTCAGAGTAGATGGTAAGGTGCACCACTGTGGAGACTAGCAGCACAGAAATATGTTCCACTATCCTCTACACTCAGGCTGGATATATCTAAAAAGCCTCGCTCTTTAGCATGACCTGTCAAATTAAACTTCCCTTTGTATTTCTCATCTTGATTGACAAAGTCATTATTGAGGAATCCAATGAGCTCTAATGCCTGTAGTCCTTTCACCCGCTGGTACCAGTACATGTACTGATAGTTGCTGTCATCTTGTTTGCAGGAGAGCTGGACGTGATCTGTGGGGTTTCCAAAGAGAGAAGATGGGGACTGTTCAACAGTGATTCCTCCTGTGTATTCTGCTGCAGAGGAATGAATACATTACTCAGGAATAGTCAGAGTTAGCTTCAGCAAACCGAGCTAGAGATCATGAATATGTGTAAATAAAAATTTGATTCATTGACATAAAAATGAACTTGCAGTTCTCTTATAACATCATCAGCACATATATGCTATGACATTAAAGCAATTTCAGTTCTTACCAAAGTAACACAGCAGACAAGTAGTCAGCACTTGATATAAAGATGTGCCCATTGTCATGGTTTAGGTGGTGTGCGTGTGTTAAGGACTTCTGTTTGTGGCTCTCGTCCCGGGACGATATCGAATTCCTTCTCTTTCGGATTCTTTTCCAAGCTGGTTCATCAGGCGTGGGCGGCGCGTTCCTCTAAGTCTATATAAGCCGGATGTCCGCCACGCCTCCTTTGCTGGAGTGTCTGATTTCAGTTTTCACTGCAGCCAGAGGTTATCTCTAGTAAGGGATTTATGGCGAAAGTCTTCACGGTATATTTGCGATTTATATTTCTTTAGGGAAATTTCCTTTTTGATTCCTTCCTTCTCTTTATTTGGTGTTGCACCAATTTAGGTGCTTTATCTTTCTCGGTTCTCGAGATATTTCCTTATTTCTTTCCCTGTTTGTTTTTCCTCTCTCGCTTTGCTTCCTGGTTCGGATTGTTGGGCGTCCTTCTTGGAAGCGCAGAGCTGTTTCTGTTGCCTTGTTTATATTTCTCCCTGTGGGTATCTTAAGTTCTTGCTGGTCTCATTTTCTCCTACGGCTGCTTTTGGCCTCCCTACTCCCTCGGCCATTCATACACTGAAAACAAAAGAGATCATGTGATCAATATCCTTCTGCGCTGGGACATTATTGTCTGGGGTTGATTATCCTGTTTCAGTTTAGAGTGCTAAATGTTCCTTGTTGATCACAGTGTAATTGATGTTAACCCTTAGAGCAAGGAAAAAATTTGAAAGAATTGTAAATTTAAATATTTTGACCTGTTGAAAACCTATCATGAGGCTAAAATAATAGGTTTTCAACAGCTTTGATCTTCTATCATTGAGCGACCTCAATCATGTATAGCGCTCTAAGGGTTAATGTACCATCTAATGGCAGACCATCTTCCTTCATGATGTTTTTACCTCCAATCAGCACACTGTAAACCCAGATAGTGTGGCAAATTCAAGTGTTTTGTGGAAACCTTTTACCTTAAAAAAATTATGTAAGCCAACATAATTGCATTGTGTGGATGGTACTTAAAGAACATAAAGTAAAAGTTATTCTTTCCACGTTTTTCAGTGCTGTGAACACAAGATCACGAAGTTGGCTCACGCAACTTTTTGAGGTCATCATTTCCACAAAACAATTGAGTGCACCACACTATCTGGGTTTACAGCGCATGGTGTGGGGAAGTAGATAATTGTGGCAAAGTAACTGGATTCATCTTTTTACTGAGAAACAGTAAATTAGTGTATGTGAAAGAGTGTGATGAATGAACATTGATGTACTGTTCTGGAAAGAAATTAATGCAACAATGGGGACTGTTAAAAAAAAGCTTGAAACTTTAGCTTGAAAAAAAAAAAATAAATAATAATCATAATAAATTTATTTATATAGCGCTTTCAATCAAAGTGCTTTACAACAATTTAAAATAAACAAGAAATGACAACAATAAGCCATAGTAAGAAGGCAGCATAGAAGCAAAAGGCGTCAGTTCTTGATGAGTCTGGCATGGTACATTTGAATATAGTTTGTTGATTATCCGGATGAATTTTGGGAGGCAACCACCCCTATTTTATAAAGAAGGTCCCATTCAATGTTCCTCAACAAAGTAATAAAAACTGCCGTGGTTTTGGAGGTTGGCGTTTGCTTGGGAGCTTTCTTTGTTGCTCTCATCTGGGACAATATCGTTTTGCCCACATCGGATTCTTTGGCCAGCTGGCATTAATTGTGGGCGGCACCCGGACTCTATTTAAGCCCAAGTTCCGCCTCGCCTCCTTTGCTAGAGTGTCAGTATTACGTTCGCATTGTAGCCCGTAGCTTCTCTAGCTAGACAGTTGGTTAGGAATTAGCTGCAAAGAGGAAAGTGTTAGTTATTTTGCTAGGGAATTTATCTCTCTCTTTCCCACTCTCTTCCTCTGTCTGTGCACTGTCTGGTGCTTATTCTTTTGATCTTGGTTTCGAGATCTTTCCTTTGTTTCGTTTTGTCTGGCTCGCTTTGCTTCCTTATTTTATTCGGATGAGATATATGTCCGTTGGAAGCGCGAGCCTCTCTCTCCTGTTTTGTCTGGTTTCTGTGTTCTTCGTGTTGCTGTGCTTCCTTTCGTTTTGGCCACTGCATTTGGCGTCTCGAATAACCAGCCATCACAAAAAACACCATGAAATAAGAAAAAGATGGTGTCAGCACTGCCATAAACTTTTAAGATCATTGAACTTGTGAAGACGCTTTAAATTTTTTACAGAATTTAAAAAAAAAGACAACTGGGTTTCCAAAATTCACTTTTATGTTAAGAAAGCACTCACATCGATTTTCATTCATTTCAAACTTTTCTGATTGTATTCAGTGCATTGTCAGCTGCATTATTTAACTGAAATTTATTGAACTCATTTTAAGGAAATAATCACTCAAATGTATAAAGTTCAAAAAAAGGAAGCAAAAATATTTTCCCATCTCTTAAAGATAAAATGGGTAGTAAACCATGATCACTCCAGTAATAATGTTTGACTGTTATTTACATAAATTAGAGCTGAGGTTTGCAGGATACTGTGCACCTATCAGAAGTCTTCTGACACACTTTCAGGAAAGACACTGAGTGGCTTTTTGAATGTGACTGAGGCAGGCTTGTGTCACTGTGTTTACTAGCTGCACAGAAGTACACAGCACTGTCTTCCTCTGCTAGAGTCTTCAGTACGAAAGAGCCAGAGAGAGCTGAAGGTTTTCTAATCTCAAATCTCTCCTTATTCTTTTTGAAGTCTTCCTCAAACTCAGCTTCAGAGTTTGTAACGATATAAGCAATCAGTTCTAATCCTTTCCCCAGCTGCTGTCGGTACCAGTACATGTAAATAAGATTGTTGTCGTTGTGAGAACAGGAGACACTCAGCACAGCTCCTGGGTTTGAGATGAACTGGAGAGGAGTCTGATGGACTTCTGCACCCCATCCAAACCCTGTGGAGCATAACATTATGAGACAGTTAAATACAAAAATGCCAGTAGATTATATTATCATTTTAAAACAGTGCATATGCTAACTGTATGAGCTCAAGTCCAGAAAAAAACTAATAATAAAAAAAATCAGAACTGGCCTTGTAGATAATAACTTAGACCCTGCAGAGCAGTGATAACCGACCCTGTTCCTCCTGACCCTCCCTCCTGAAAGTTTTCACAGCAACCTTCATCTGCCACACAAGATTCTACTAATTTGTAACTACATGAGATCTTTAGCTGTTGAATGAGGTGCGGTTTGTCATGGTTGGAGTGAAAAGTAACACGACGGTAGATCTCCAGGAACATGGTTGGTGACCAATGCTTTAGAGTAACCTGGTAAAACTACAGCATCAATAAACAATCCCAGCAGAAGTGTGTTAGCTAACTTACTTATGCTAAAGAGGTAAACACAGAGGAGAAGCAGCATTATCCATCCCATCTTCCCTTCAGAGAATAAGGCACTGACACCTGTAAGGAGCATCACAGAGAGAACAGATGGTTTACAGTTCTGTGGGAAACCGCAAGTATATTCACTACTAATGGTGCTTTAGCACCCCCTAAAGGACATAAGTGCAATAATATGACAACACATGACTTAGATTGTAAATAACAAGTTGCAGAGATAAATTTGGAGATTTCAAAAAAAAACGTTTCAATGTTAAATATTATTTGGACAATCTTTGAAATGTTATTTCAGGGCATGGGATGAATTTCAAGATTAACAAAATTGAATCCCTTGTGAACTGACAGAAAATTCATGTGAAGTATTTTTCACTGCGATCAGCATCAGATTTTATTTATGTGATGGCTGCATTCCAGGAACACATCAGAAAAGGCCAAGGTGGATTTATTTCCCTTCAGGGATCTATGGAAGAGATTATGAGACAGAAAGACTGATCCTGAACATGCGTTGAATGGGACAGAGTTGGCTGCTGTGAGACTCGCTGCACAGAAATAAACACCTGTGTCTGACTCCTCAGCCTGACTGATGGTGAGAGAGATGATCTCCATCTTGGGTCTGGTGCTGCTAAATCTATCACTGATCTTCTCTCCCCTCTCTGGCTCACTCATGTACACAGAGAGCATGATGAGCTGGAGTCCTGTAGATCTCTGCTGACGGTACCAGTACATGTAGCTTTCAGAGCTGCTCTGACTGCATTGGAGCTCCACAGTGGAGCCCAGAGTCACTACAGACTGTGAGGGCCACTGAGAGACCTTCTGTAGGGACTGACCTTTAACATCTGTGGAGATAAACAAGCAGAGGTTTCAATCCCATGGACAAACTTTCAATATCAAAACAAACAAGTAAAAAATAAAATCTAAACAAAAAAAATACTGCATGGATCAATAATGTCATGTCCCACTATTCCTTGGTGGCTGGAAAGTGCAGATTAAGGTTGCCAGTGTTTTTAAAGCAGATTGAGAAGCTTATCAGACACCTTGATGCTGAAACCATATCTGGAGCAGCCCGTAGTGTCTGTTAATTTCGATTCCCTTCCAGACAGAGCAAGTTTTTTTTTTTTTTTCAGAAAAGTCAGCCTGTTTCAAACTGTGTTTTTGGCACATTGAGGTAAAGGGGTCTTCAGGGTAAAGGGTAGAAATAACCATAATAATGTAAAAACTACATTTTAACCTCATAAAATGTAGTATTTTGATAAAAATTTACATGGCTGCCACGGAAATGGCAATTTAATGACAAAATCTGAAAATATTTTGTGGCACTGATATTTCAATAACCCACAGTCAGATTTTAGTCAAATTAGTCTCATACGAAAGGTATAAGATAATTCTATGAAATGACATAGGATTTTTTTTTGTTAGGAACATTTAGGAATATTTACTGAGCTCTGTTATGTAACCATAACAAAAATCGCTATCATCAACTTGCTTCATTTTCAAAATTAACCCCCTAGGGATGCACCTATTTAAAAAATCCTGCGTCATTTCATAGATCTCCAACAGATACAACTTCAGTCCAAATTTCAAGTCAATCTGATGAATATGAATGATTTAATGAATGCCACAAGGTTGAAAATCAGTCAACATTGTGATTTTTGGTAGTTTGCATTTCAAGTCACAAGTAACAATTGAGGCAGAGGAAAAACATGGATTCTTGGTGTTTACTGGCATCTCACTGCATTTCTTTATTTATTTTATGTGAAAATTAAAAATATTGAAATTTTCAAAAAAAAATTGAAAGTTTTACCCTGAAGACCCCTCAAATTATTACTAAATAAAGCAGATGGTACCACACAAGTGTACATATCAGCATTTCTTTGAATTCAGACGCTGCAAATTTTAAAAATGTTTTAATTCCATTTTATTCTTTTTTTTAATTAAGTGTGCTCAGGGAGGCTGCCATTAGAGAACACTGGTGGCATAAAACCATAACAAAACTAACATCTGGAGATCTGGTGTTATCAGTGCATTTCAAGTAGGCTACACACCCGAATGCACCATGGAAGAAAGTGTATGAGGAAGGTTTAGGCAGCTGTGGTTACGATAGAGGGTTTTCTGTGAGGGTTTGATAGACCCTGTGTCACTGTGCTTACTAGCTGCACAGAAATATGTGCCTCTGTCATCAGCACTCAGCCTTGTGATGAGCAAAGAGCCCCTCTTACTTCCATCGCCTGTCAAGTTAAATTTTCCTTTATACTTTTCATCTTGGGTTACATCAGTATATGCAAGGAATCCAACCAGCTCTAATGCCTGTTGTCCTTTAACTTGCTGGTACCAGTACATATATACGGATAGCTGCTGTCATCATGTTGGCAGGTGATCTGGGCATCATCACTGAGGCTCCCAAAGAGAGAACCAGGGAACTGCTGTACAGTGATGGCCTCTGAGGATCCTGCACAAGAGAGAAGATAGTTTCAAATGGACAGCTCACCACATTAAATAAATCTTCATTAATTGAATGTATGTGTGTATACAGTACATATTGCATAATCTGCTGAGAAATGTGATATTTATACTCACCAAACAGAGAGATTATGCAGACATGAAGCACACAGCAGACTCTGTCCATGTTAGAAAGGTGCAGGTTGTAGATATTCATTACATCACAGAGAAGAATGTGTCTGTGTTTCAGGACATGAGTAAAGCCAGCAGAACAGCTCTCAATAAACTCTCTGCTGGTCTCTGTTCTTTTATGAGGTCAGTGCTCTCTCACTCCTCACTGAGGACCTCTTGTTGCTCACGTTGTCTTCCCCCTCCTGGCAGGCTGTACTAACTGCATTCATCATTGGAGTCAAAGAGAACCAGGAAGTACACAGTATACAGTCAGCACTTCACTGGTGGTTTTTAGACAGGACGGCCCACAGGATTTACTGCTGTGGAGAAGCTGCACAGTAGAACACAGCTGAGTCTTCAGGCTGAACTCTGGAGATGATGAGCTCTGTTTTCATCAAACTTTTCCTGGACACCTTAAACCTGTCTGGAACTCCATCTCCCTTCTCTGTGACTTCATCTGAATTTGCAGTGCTGAAGATAAACTGCAGGGGTCCATTGCTCTTCTGCTGGTACCAGTACATGTAAGTATTAGAGGAGGTCTGGGAGCAGCTGATGGCTGCAGTCTCTCCTTGTTTCAGCGTAAGGACGCTGGGGCTCTGTGTGACTTCAACAGCGGACTGACTCTCTGCTCCTGTCAGGAGGACATTACTGAATGTATGAAGATACACATACATGTATTTCTCAATAACATTATGACAATACGAACAATTCCTTTTATTAAAAAAAAAAAAATTTACAACCCCAATTTGTCAAAAGAATAATTTTAACTGTTTTATAATTGAATAATCATTTTAAAAAGAAAGTATGATATCTAAAGATTAAAAATGACCCAGCAGACAGAAACTTCAATACATTTGATCAGATAAATGTCAAGTCATGTTCATAATTTTATTTCTCCTTTGTGTAGCACTCTTACTTGGCAGAAGTAAAGCAATCCACTGCAAGAACAGCAAAAAGCTCATTGTATTTGGGCAGAACAGATCATTTTTCTAAATTAGTCTCTGGCTCTGCAGGATAAAGCCTTTTTGTCTGTTCCTCCCAAGTCTCTGATTACATCACATCCTGTCAGGTTTCTGTGATGTCCTTTAAAACACAGAAAAAGTTGAGAACAGTCCGCAGGATCTTGGGAGGAACAGATCCAAAGACATCGGCAAGATGTAAGAAAACCACGTGTAGGTCTCTGCTTTCCTTCTTGGCAATTTGTACTAGATGATGTTCGCATGCTCCAGACATCTTGAAAAGCCACGTATCCCAGCTACCTGCACTGAACTGCCGACAAAGTTGACTCTTTGCCGGAATGTTGAGAGCCTTTGGGCGAGTACACTGAAGAAGATCTTTCCTCCTTCATCCAGAAGGCTGGTCTGGTGGAACTGGATGCTGGATGAGGAATTCTTCTCCTTTGAGATCAGGAAGCCTCCTGCCCATCGCCATGCCTTAACCTCTTTCATTCGGGGCTTGTGTTTGGAGGGATAATATTCCTCCTCTCATCTCGCCTTAAAGCGTATTACTTCTCAAAACTCGTTCCCATTTATGTTATCTAATTAGCAACTAATTACCCAGCAAACACTACACGTTTCTTCCACTTGTAAGTCATGTGAGAAACTGGTGTTTTTTTATACGTGTCATAAGGTACATGTAATTAACGTGTTAAAAATGTGAAATGAAGCACGTTCCAAACCACACATGTAAAACAAGTCGATTAAAATTTTTAAAATTTTAGTAAATCCGAGATTTAATTTGTAAGCGCAATGAATGCTCTATCAATTATAGTGAGCCTGCAACTTGGTGAACTTATGAGCTAACTAGAGACGGAGCTTAATACACTACTCAGTTTACGACACTGTGTGAGTTATTTTGTGATGCACTGAACTGAAAATAGCTCTGTACGTGGACGCATTTAACAGAAATCTCAGGTTTCCATTCACTACAAGGGCACTACTGTTATTCACTACTGTTACATAACAGACATAGACTTCTGCCTGAGGAAGCCAATGGCAGATCACTGCTCGCAGTGGTGGGTATTTTGAAAAGCTCATTCTTCTTTCACCAATTAATGTTTTACTGCCCAATTATTGCTACAGGCATAAATCTCAAAATGCTTCTCTTCCCCTTCAATTATCAAATTTCTCACTAATATGTTCTGTTTTGTGTATTTTTCACAGAAAAGTTCAAACTTCTTCCCGGACCCACTCGGAAACTATTGCTGCCTGATGTCATGCGCGTCAATCTAGGACTTGAGGACAAGAGACTGAACAGAGCTTCTCTCTCTCAGTCTTGTGTCACACTTTGACAACACAAAAAAGCGACGGTTTTATCCACTTCATTCATTTAAAAAATCTACATTTCTCTGAATTATATCCCCCGTATTCACTTTTTTTTTTTAAATGTCTGTTGAACTCATTATGTGCTATAGGTTACCGCTTTGAGAACCGTCAAGCTTGTAATTTCAAATCTGTGGTGTTTCCTGAGAATTTCACAAATGCAGTTACGCAAGGCTAACATAAATCGTCTAGCCGTCTTTCTGATAACTCTTTCGGTTGACTTTGAGGGCACAGACTTTCAGTGGAGTAGCCAGAACTGAAAATTGGTGTTCCCAGAACATCCCTTTACAACAATTATTCGTCCTGGCTTGTTCTCGGTGATTTTCCTTAATTAATACGTTTTCCGATTATGATAATAATCCATTGGCAATCGAAGTTACTGCCGACGAGGGTAAATGCGCTGTTCAGTCAGGGAATACAAACATTCAAAACTGCCACGCATTTCTCCAATTGGAGACGTATAGAACCGTTGCAGCGTATTTGACCTAGTCGGCCACCGTAGCTAGGTCACCCTCTTCCTTGAAGATAAACAAGGCTCCTAGCTAAGTGGCTACATTGAATAATTAGGCTAAAAACATAGTGAAAAGATGTCTTTATAAGTCAAATTTGAATGTCGGCGCTCACGGATACTTGGATTACGCCGCAAGAGCAGTATGGAGGCATTTTGTGTTTTTTAAATGTTGTTTTGTATGCTTGAAAGCGTGGTCACCACTGACTTCAGGTGATTTGGATATGTCATCAGTGCTGTTTTTCTTTGTAATTCCAAAAGTGTTTTGAGGCAGAAAGAAATTCACGGACCCTTCGATTAGCCTTGGGGTGAGTAGATGATGAGTGAATTTTGATTTTTGGGTGAACTATCCCTTTAACCAGGACCTCAGAAATGATGGTTTTTTTTTTTTTTTGTACATTAGGGCTGGACTTTGACACCATGAGGACTACTGGTACCAATTAGGTCAGAGCCAGTGTTTATACTGGAAAATGTCACCAATTGGTAGCAAAAACGTGCCCAAACTCACACACATCCTCATGCATACAACACAAGCAAGAAACTGTGTGATTCTGGGGGTGAGTTCACCCCAAATTAAAAGAAAGCCTTACTGGCAGGTGTTTATGACAGTGGTTACGGAGGAGGGTTTATGACAGGATGACAGACATCTTTCACCGCTGTGGATACTAGCAGCACAAAAATAAGTGCCACTGTCTTTATCGCTCATGTTGGATATAGATAGAGAGCCTTTGCTTCTTGCATTCCCTGACAAATTAAACCTTCCTTCATACTCTTTATCCTGATTGACAGATTCAAAATCTAAAAATCCGACAAGATTTAATGCTAGTTGTCGATTAAGTTGCTGGTACCAGTACATTCTGCTATAGCTGCTGTCATCATGTTGGCAGGTGAGTTTTGTGTTCTCTCCAACTTTAACAAACGTAGTAACTGGAGACTGTCGCACATTTATGGCTCCAGTGGAATCTGTGGGAGAGAGGGCATCATTACTGAGCTGCACAGCAATGGGAAAGATACTAAAAATATTTATTAAAGTTATGCATTCAAAATTATAAAGTCTAGTTATAAAGCTTCATGGTTGAGAAGATGGTTTAGTTGAACAAAGAAATCAGTCTTACACAGGAGACAGAACATGAAGGCCAAAAGGAGGCAAGAGTCACTGACCATCTTCAACAGTAAATGATGGAAATACTATGAAAAAATATGGCAGATAGAGTGAATACCACCTGTCTCAACTGCTACAGGAAGTCGAACTGAACATGAAAGATAATCTTAAAGGGCACTGGGCTGTGTTATACCGCCCCCTGCTGATGGGACATGTCACTGAATTGCATGCAGTTAATACGAAGTACCAGGACATGCACATTTAAGAGCAGATGCACAGTAATAGAAATATTACGTCAATCTTGATCAGTATGAGAGAGTGTTTCACATGAAAGACTTTATCTCTGGCCACAGGTGTGCTTTAGGTGGAACATTTGAAATACCTGGAGGTCGGGATTAACTGATTTATGTGACATGAACACAGTTCAAGGTACTGCACATGATGTACAAAGAGTACTCACTAATCACTGGGCTTTTATCCTGATTAACATCAGCAGCATCTTCAAGCTATTTATGCCATCCACAAGAACGTTTTTTTAATTATTTTTTTGTCACTGTTTTTCTGAAGTACGGAAAATGACAAAAATTACCGATCAGTGTTTCTCACTATGATACTTTTACTAAGTACTGCAAGTGGGTAATCATAAAAGCCACCATTTACAAACAGAAGATGTAAGGCAGATGTACGCAGCTGTGGTTATGAGGGAGGTTTTTTGTCAGAGTAGATAACACTCTTCACCACTGTGGAGGCTAGCAGCACAGAAATATGTTCCACTATCCTCTACGCTCAGGCTGGATATATCTAAAAAGCCTCGTTCTTTAGCATGACCTGTCAAATTAAACTTCCCTTTGTACTTCTCATCTTGATTGACTGAATCATAACGGAGGAATCCAATGAGTTCTAATGCCTGTAGTCCTTTCACCCGCTGGTACCAGTACATGTACTGATAGTTGCTGCCATCATGTTTGCAGGAGAGCTGGACGTGATCTGTGGGGTTTCCAAAGAGAGAAGATGGGGACTGTTCAACAGTGATGCCTCCTGTGTATTCTGCTGGAGAGGAAAGAATACATTACTCAGGGATGGTCAAATAAGGTTTTTGCAATCCAAATAAAATCGATGAGCATACAAAACTAAATTCAT
Source organism: Gymnothorax javanicus (assembly GCA_029692085.1). Lineage (NCBI taxonomy): Eukaryota > Metazoa > Chordata > Actinopteri > Anguilliformes > Muraenidae > Gymnothorax > Gymnothorax javanicus. Next base: position 49,785,606 of record CM056209.1, read on the forward strand.
TGCGACTATAATAAGGTTGCAGTAACTCTGTAACCTCATAAACACACAATACCATTAGATCAATTTCCGTTTTCCTCACCAAAGTAACACAGCAGATATATAATCAGCACTTGGTATAAAGTTGTTCCCATATTTCACTGGGAGGTGCTCAGATGCTCTGATCACTGAAAGATTAGTTCAAATGCTGAAGACACCAGAGATCATGTGATCATTCAAGGTGGTGATGTGACATGAGTCAATTGTGTTGATTGTTATTGATCATTTTTTTATACGAAATGCTTTCATCAAATTATCATTTCAGTTTTCTCAACCTCAGTGAATTGAAGTTTTTGTACTGTGGTGTGTAACGCCAGGCCCTCAGCACCGTCAATCATCGGCCTGTTAAGACCCGGCCCGCATTCCACGCTCCACCGCATCTGTTTCTAATTGTATCAGTATCATTACTTGCTCTATATAACCGCGTCTTGCACTTGTTCAGTGCGAAGTCTCGTAAGACGCATAAGCCTCGTAAGCCTGTTGTTATGCTCTAGTCTGTTACAGACATTGTACTGTTTACTTAATAAATGTAGTTTTAGAAATACTTTACCGCTGTAGTGATTGTTCAGGCACAGTGCCTTTTTATAAATATTTTGGAACATTGTTTCCTGTTTGTTTTACAGTTGTCTTTTTCTGCTTCATCTTTGCATCTGAATCCAGTCCCACGTTTTCCAAATGTTCAGTGCACTTTGCCCAGTGCACCAAAAAGGTTATTTCATGGTACTTGAAGTTTCTGTCGTTACGGCAGTTTTTGAATGTTGCATTAAGAACTTTACCATCACATATTTGAGATTGTACCCCTAAAAGAGAGATAAAAAAACCTTTCTTGTAGGAGCTCAAAAAAAGATGGAGTCAGTGCTGTGTTAAAAATGCATTGTTATTGAACTTGCGAATAAATGTTATTTAGTTTTTGTCAACATTTTTAAACATCTTGTCTTCCCATCAATTAGAAAATATTAGCCATGCACTTTACTACCTTCATAGTGCTCTGTCTTTAGTGAAATTTTAAGGGAATTAATCGCTGAATATAATCTCAAAAGGTACATGATAGGAGGGAAGTGAATAATTTACTTCTCTGACAATTTTCCAAAATTTTGTAGTTCTGAAAGAAGTAATATTTTGCGAAGTAAACAGATGAAATATTTCTGTCCACTTTTCCACCACTGAATAAATGTCAGACTGGTTTAGGACAACTTTGACAAAATTGTGAATTAGAAGCAAACCACAAGTGCAGCACATTTTTGGAAACTTCAACAGTCGTGCTGGTGTGACCTCAATATAACCTTGTGACTGTCCTTTTTGAGAAAAAAAAAAGTAAAAATGAAAAAAAAAAACAAGAATGCTCAGCAGTAATTACGTTGTGCAATCAATGGTGGTTAGTTTGATAGATTGAAGATTTAGATTATATTTTGCGAAATAAAAGGTATTTTTTTATCACTTATTGTTTGAAAAATGTGGGTGTGTCCAAACATTTGACTGGTAATGCATGTGGACTGATGAGTCCAATAATAATGTATGAACGTATTTAATAGTAATTAAATGCAGTGGTGGATCAGAGGTTTGCAGAATATTTCACTCCTCACTGACAACAGATAAAATTACAATTTTTAGGCAATGCACATGCTGACTGAATTTACTGAAGTCCAGAAAAGACTAAAGTGTCACAATTCATTAAATACCTGAAGCACTTTCACTTTTAAATGCATAATTTTCCACAGCACAACAATTTCAGCTGGCTGCATGAGATGTGTAACGTTACTCAGTGCAAACATCACATTTCAACACATTACAGGCATTTAGCAAACAGTCTTAATAACAGTGATGTTCACCACAAAGTGATTCAGCAGCTACTGGGGGTTGAAAGCTTTAGCGGAAAATAATGTTTCAGGTATCAGCATTAATCACATGGTTATGAACATGAACCCTGTAGAGCAATCGTTTGCAACTACAGCATCAATAAAACAACCCCAGCAGATGTGTGTTTGCTAACTGACTGAAACTACAGAGGTAAACACAGTGGAAAGGCAGCTTCACCCATCCCATCCTGTCTTTAGTGAGAGAATAAGGCACTGATGAGAGTAGGGAGCATGACGGGGAAAACAGATACTTGGTCAGAAGGAGAAACTAAATGAACATTCGCAGCAAATGTAGTTTCAGCACCCCCTACAGCAGTGGTTCCCAAACTCGGTCCTGGGGACCCACTGTGTACGCAGGTTTTTGTGTCAACCACAGCTCCAATCTTAGAATGCTAATGAGTTGCTCATTGCTCTTGATTGCACTATTCTTGTTCACGCTGATTATTTATCCTTTTAAACCACATGTCAAAAATGGCCATGATGAAAATCATTTCATAGTGTGCTAAATTGGAAATTACTTCTCTAACATAAAAAAATGGAAATTTGTAACTGATGACATGAATCTATAAATGGGCTTCTAGTAGATAAAATTGTGGACCCAAGGTCATTAAAGCTAACAATTATTAGGCAATTAAGAATTCAAAGACAAAGCAAACGATGAGTCAAACCTGTTAAATGTCACTTGATTGGTTTCAGGAAAGAACCTGAGCACCTGCATTCAGAACCCTAATCACCAGATTACTGACTGATTGCAGTCTTGCATTTGATCACATGAAACATACTGCCACCTTTGATTGTCGTGCTTACGTGGAATAAAAAAAAAAAAAAAATATGAATGTTGGGCTTTGAAATTTCATGGAATGCGTAGCCATTTCTGTCATAATGTGGTTTAAGGGGGTAAAATGTCCCTCGTATCTGACAAGCAACTGCTAATTAAAAAATGAACAGCTTGTTAAAACTCTGGGATCGTAATTATGGTTGGAGCAAAAACCGACATACGCAGTGGGTCCCCAGGACCGACTTTGGGAACCACTGCCCTACAGGACATATCTATAAAAACATAACAATGTTACTGTTCTGTCATCAGTATCAATGAGAGGCATCAGTATAAACTTGGAGGATAAACTAATGATTTAACATTCTGTATAGCCATAAACAAAAAGTTTATGATCCCAGAAGTGTACTGTTTTGACTCCCAGCCATTTTTCAATTCTCAGTATTTTCTTACAATTTCATTGCTGAATTTCTTGAAGATTTTTTGTGTTTGTGGCCCTTACTCTGAACTAAAATTATGAAGAGGAAAAAAAAAACTGAAATTCAATGAATTTTAAATGCTACAAGTGTCTTGTTTCATTAAAGCCATTTCCCCCTCTCTGTGAAGCTCAAATCTTGAATTATAATGCCTTAAATAGGTTAACCCATGAAAAGCCATATTTAGCTTCTGCGCAAAGGGGTTAATGCAGTGCCATCATAAGTATCAAAGATCATGGGCGCTCACTGATGATTATCAACCTCATCCAATCCCAGGAGATTTCCATAGACGGCCCAGATTTTTTTCATCATACCTTTCTTGGTAAACTGTGTTTTTTCTCAATGCTGTTTTTAAACTTTTGAATTATTCTATCATGCTATTAATTAAGTAGTGACCTGCAACCACTTGTACTTGTTACCACTACCACTTGTAATCAACTGGGCCTTTCTAAATGCTCCTTCTATATGAAAGCTTGACAGCATCACTTGCTCACCACCTGTTATTTTGTTTTCTAGCTTTTTAACACATTCCCAGTTTAACATTGATGCTGTCTCAAGGTTTTAGGAATGTTTTGGTGAAAAGCAATTTGAAATATTTTGTCTTGTTCTGTTTTCAGTTGAATGCAGGTCAAAGATTTACATCACTGCTCTATCACTGCTTTTTTTTTGTAACTTACACTTTCCATACTGCCTCAACATTTCTGAAACAGGATTGTAAATGATCACACAAATAAGATAAATATAGCATTTAAAGACTGAGAAAGACCCAGATGCTCGAACATTAATTTCAGTAAAATATTTTAGTGTGGTGAATTTAGAGTCAGTGATTCAGTGAGTGCATGATGTGCAAAAGAAGGGAGAAACACGTTCAGGCAGGTGTTTAAAGCTGTGGTTAGGTACCTCAGGAGGGTTTTTGAAAGGATATACTGCACCCTATACCACTGTGGATACTAGCAGCACAAAAATAAGTGCCACTATCTTTATCGTTCATGTTAGATATCGTCAGAAAGCCTTTGCTCTCTCCACTCCCTGACAAATTAAACTTTCCTTCATACTCTTTAACCTGGTTAACATTTGTAACATAAAGGAATCCAACAAGGTCTAATGCTTTTTTTCCATTCAGCTGCTGGTACCAGAACATTCTGTCGTAGTTGCTGTCATCATGTTGGCAGGTGAGCTTCATGTCACCTCCAGCTTTTACAAACTGAGACACTGGAGACTGCAGCACATTGACCGCTCCTGTAAGCTCTGTATCAGATAAAGGACAACATTAATAATAATTACTGACACACAATGTCTCTAAATAATCAGATTTAAGTATTATGTGCTGCCCACAGAAATCCAGCACTGACAACATATGCCATTTAAAACCAACCCTTACGCAGTAAACAGAGCAGGCAGGCAGGCAGAAGGTAGAGTTGTCTGTACATTCTCACTGCCCCAGCACTGAGGTGAATAACAAATGTGGTGACAGGCTTATGGTCACACAGAAGTGAATGTATTTTTTTCTGCAATCACTCATATTTGGGTTCCTTAAAAATCCACCTGATAAGATGTGAATAATGTCTCCCTCTACAGTTAATGTTTGTCTCTGCATTGCTCATTCAAAACAGGAAAGTCTTGGACCTTCAGGAGCAAAGATGGGCCAAGGATAGCGAGTTTACCCACAAATCATTGAAAGGTTTTAAAACAATTTTTTTAAAGAAAGACAGCAAAGGACTTAGATATCTAACCCTCTCCAGTTCATTACATAATTCAAAGATTAAAGGAATCTGGAGAAATATCTGTGCAGACAAGGCAAGGGCACAAGCCTAAGCTGAATCCCCATGATCTCCAATCACTCAGATGGCACAGCATCAAGAATCGTCATCTTATTATAACTGGACATGCCTCTGCCTGTCTGTCTGTCCGTCTGTCCGGCTATGTGTATGTTCTTCAATTTTCTTGGCAACAATTCATCAAATCAACTTTGAACATCAATGCGAAACCGCATTCTGCGCACATTACAGAGGCATGGCTGCATGAGAAGGGGGAGTAGGGCTGGTCTGTCTGCAGTCCTGACTTGTCCTCAATAGATGGGGACAATAAATGGTGCAATGTGAAATGCAAAATTTCACGGTGAAGACCCCTTACTGATGCACACAATAACTCTTGTTTGCAGGAACAATAGGGAAAAATAATGCCTCAATGACAAAATCACTTGGTGTCTTTTGTCCCTGAACATTTATTACATGTTCTGAAAAGAAATTACAACATTGCAAAGTGGTAAATACTTTACTGTCACAACTTCTTCAATATATGTTGGAAGAGTCAAAAGTGAAATGTGTTTATCTTGAAAAAATCATTAAAATTCATGCAATGAATGAAACATCTAATAATGTGTTCTTGTATTCTTTTCAACATATTATACCAGGTCAAAGATAATTTAGAAATCATTGCTTTCAGTGTACATGGGGATTTAACTTTCTGTCCTCAGCTTTCCTGACTTCGAGTTGTAAAAGTTCATCAAACAATTTAATAAACTATTGTTAACTTACAGTAACAGTGACTCATGTTTATTAGCAAACACACATAAAAAACAAAAACACAAGCACACACACATATTTGTAAATATAACACCTACTGGATTTAAATATTGCTGAATACATTGTATCAAATGCATAAAGTAACAGTGATCCCAAATAAATTAAATATCAGCCTTAGATTAAATTAAATTAAAGGTGTAGTCCTATTTTTAACTGAAACTAAACAGGAAATACCTAAACTTTAATTCCATCAGAGACTTTACCCAGAAATCAGAGAAACCCTGATGAGCAGGTGCTTGCAGCTGTGTTTAGGCAGGAGGGTTTTTGAAAGGAGAGCAGATGCCCTTCATCACTGTGGATACTAGCTGCACAGAGATAAGTGCCGCTGTCTTCAGTGTTCATGTTAGATATCATTAGGAAGCCTTTGCTTTGTGCATCCCCTGATAAATTAAACTTTCCCTCATACTTCTCGTCCTGGCTGACCTCTTTAACAAATAGAAATCCAACAAGGTCTAGTGTTTGTTGTCCATTCAGCTGTTGGTACCAGAACATTCTGTCGTAGTTGCTGTCATCATGTTGGCAGGTGAGCTTCATATCGTCTCCAACATTTACAAGCTGAGTAACTGGAGACTGCAGCACATTGACTGCTTGTGTTATCCCTGTAGAGAAGACAGGCCATCATTACCGAGATGGAAAATATCATTTAAGTACAAAAAACAAGTAATAAATTTATATATATTAAGTCAACAGTAATTCAAAAATCGAAAACGATATATTTGTAAAACAAAAAAATGTTGCTCTTACGCAAAAGGCAGACCATGCAGGCCACTAAGCAAGACCACTGTTGGCTCATCTTCTACGGAGGTAAATGTTGTCAATTTACTTTTCCCAGAAGACTGAGGACAGTGTAAACACCTCCTGTCTCCACTGCTACTGCAACTTAAATTGAATAAGTAGGTTAATATCATGGGAACATAGATGTTGTTCATCAGACCCTATATTTTATGCTGAGTTTAGCGCCCTCTGCAGACGAGAGATGTCCCTGAATTGAGCTCATTCCACCGGTGACCTGATGTCTGGATCCGCCTCTAAGTACTGGGGGTTCATAAATACATTTTATTGGGTAAAAAGTGTTCTTGTCCCAGTAAGATAGGGTACTGAGCTCTGCTGTTTGCACTCTTGCACCAAAACCATATCCATTCAGCACCAAACTTAATTACTTGTATACTCAATAAGGTATTCAACCTGTTCATGAGTTATCCAGACAGAAATATTACAAATAAAACTAATATTTTAGCAGGGAAAGATGTTGATTTTTTAAAATTCAGATATTCTCCCAACTGAAGGGCTTGATTGGCTTTGACTGGTTTGTGTGAGTCTCCCCTGTTCCCTCTATATGCTACCAGCCTATTACAATTATCCCCTTATCCTCCCACTCTTTGTTACTTGCATTCACCTGATTATTGTTTAGTTCATTAGCATTCCCCTTCTGTATTTAAACCTCTGTCTTACCCTTCACAGGCAGGCAGCTTTGGATTGTAACGCCTTTCATTTTAACAGCACTTTGGTTTAGTTTCTGTCTTTTCTGTTACCCTTAGTCACTGAAGTTTTTTATTAATTTGTCATTTGCACTTTGTTATTTAATAAATACAAGTCCTTTCACTCACCCGGTACTGCCTCTCATTCCCAGGGCACCGGCCGATCGCTTCAGTTTGCTTCAGATGGAACACAAATTACAAACTGGAACCAGAAGTTGGAATTTGATTGGTCATCAGCACAGGGGCATATGGCAAGCTGTTTAAAAATTTAATCAGTAGCAGTGATGACAGTTGTTGATATTTGCTTTTTGACTGGTGATAATTCCAAGCCAAACTATTCATAATGTCATTTTGACCAGTGGAAATTCTAATTAAAGATATCTACAACTAAGTTCTGATATGTCTGGTGCAAGGAACCAAATGCAAGTAGTCCGTAATGCAAAAATCATGGTATTTATTAACAATCCGAGTTCAAGCCAGGTGATCAAAGTAACAGTACAGAAGGAAACAGACTCCAAAAACAGGCAGGGGCTCAAAAGCCAAAAAGCACACAGTACAGCATCAAATTGCAGAACAGTGGGTGAGTTGAGAGTCCGGAATCCGAGTTCATAAGCCAGGGCAGCGATACACAGAAATCGTGGTTGGGCAGAAGAGGGTCATAATACAAAGGCAAACAAATCCAGACAGGCACAGACAGAAATCGGAATCGGGCAGATGAGTGTCACAGAATCAGAAACAAATCACTGGAGTACAAGGAGCTCGGCGCAGGAAAAGATGATCAACAGTCTGACAAGAGCGAATCAGAAGTGAGGGATTACATATCCACAAGGGGGGTAACGAGCTCGGTGGGGCAACAGGTGAGAGGAATAATCTAAACATTAACTAAGAGGGGAAAACGCAAGAGGTAATTAAACAATACAAAATGGGAAACAATGACAAAGACTAGTTTTCACAGGACATCCTTAAACAACAACGGCTCCATTCAAGGGGTGCCTAAGTGGAGAGAGATGAGAGAAACAGATTAGTATAAGAGATAGTAGCAAAGTCTCTGCAGAAACAAAGGCAAAGCACTGGGAGAGAAAAGAGGGTGGAGTTACAGATTAGTGTGGAAAGTGGAGAGAATCAATTAGTTGAGTTAATAGTATGTGCAGGATTAATATTACCCAAATGTGCAAGTTAGTATGTTTGTTATTTACAGGATTAGTATATTAGTAAGGGTTAGTGGATAAACTAGATAAAACATACAGTGTCTTAATTAGTAATTAGTGTTGAAGGAAGTAAACGAGGCATGAAGGAACTTGTGAAACACCGAAAACTTCCGAAATGTGACAGCTCGCAGACAGGAGCGTGCACTGGCAAAGAACATAGAAATCCAAGACATCACAGGGGAAAACAATGTGCATAATATGGCAGATAATACAGAATGCATAAACTAAACAAACCAAGTGGAAATAAATATAAAACCAGAACAGGCAGAACATGCAGAATGTAACAAGTTCTCGCTGGTCAAAATGTTAATTCTTGATATCAACAATTTCTCACGAGTGGAAATTTTCATCAAAGATACTGTATCTCTAGCTCAATTAAAACTAGTGAACTAGTCACATTGACTTCCATTGAAATTTTATGTCAGATATCTCTAATATAAACTGATGGACTTTAAAAACTTTTCACCAGAATTGTAGCCAAACTCGGATTCAAATTTGTAACCATTTATTGACTTTACCCATAACAACAACTTTGACAAAATGTCAGATAACATCAACAAAAAAGAACAACAAAAGAATCAACAACGACAAGTTTAACAACAAAATCAACAAGAAAGATCAACTCCAATCTCAGTACCGAGTGTGACCGTCACGTGCCTGCAACAAAGCCATCACTTGTCTTGGCATGGACAGCACCATTCTGTTGAGCTGTTGCTGGGGAATGGCCTGCCACTCCTGGAGAAGGGCTTCTTGGAGCTCCGCCCTCGTCCTGGGCACTGGAGTGCGTTGCCGAACCCACCGATCCAACAGGTCCCACACATGCGCGATGCACTTCATCTCAGGGCTGAAAGGTGGACATTCCATGACTCGCACACCATTCTGGGCCAGGAGCTGCTGGGTCACACGTGCTGAGTGAGGTTGTACGTTGTCTTGCATGAACATGACCTCACGGTGGTCTGTGATGTAAGGCACGACGTGCGGTCTGATGACAAGGACACAGTAGCGGGCTGCATTAAGATTTCCATTGATTATGACCAGATCAGACCTCCAGCTGCACCGAATGGCACCCCAGACCATCACTGAGCCTCCTTCAAAGCGATCTGTCTCAGCAATGCAGGGGGCCGCGTATCTCTCACCACGTCGTCTGTAGGCCCTCTGTCTTCCATCATGTCGGTACAGACAAAATCTGGACTCATCACTGAAGACAACATTCCTCCAGAATCGGTTAGGGGACTCGTCTCTGACTATATTCTTCAGCCCAGCGAAGCCTGGTAGCCCTGCGCCGTGCATCAAGCTGCATTCCAACACATGCCCTGTGGGCTCTGATCCCTCGCTCTGCAAGTCGGTGACTCACTGTTCTTCTGCTGATCCTTGGTCTGTGGATTCCTAGGGTCTCCTGAGCCGTCCTGGTGCAGGTTCGAAACCAATCTCTCAGGTGGACGAGGAGGATCTGATTGTCCTGGGCTGGGGTCGTGACCCTAGGCTGACCAGGTCAGGGTCGATCATTGGTGCTTCCAGTCTCCTGGTAACGAGCCACAAGGTTAGAGATTGTGGGTTGGCTTACCCCAAAACGCTAAGCGATGCAATTTTGGGATGTTCCAGCCATCCACAGCCCAATGGCTTGATCACGTTGGGGTCTGGAAAGGTGAGGCATGGCGCACGTAGTGTCTTTGAACAAATGAAGAGTTTGGTTCCAAAACGCAATATATCCATTTTACTCATTTTGAGTAAATCAACTTTTTCTGTGTTGGTGCCTATTGCATTTTATAGAGAAACACAAACTTTGACCATGAAAAAATACACTCTATAGTATGAATTTGAAAAAATGAAAATTTGCATCATGTGTAAGAAGCACAGGGCTATTGCTTTATGGTATTATCTCAATTTTTGTAATTTTGGCACTAATTGCGTGCTGGAACCAAACTCTTCAAATGTTCTCGGGTTCTGGCCTTAATGACCTCAAGGGTTGTTTTAAGGCATTTGACAGCATTGCAATTGTGATCAGTGAAGCCTGATGAGGTTACATCACTAATTCCTCAAATCCTGCTCCACAGACACAAACAAGGTCATGACCTCACACACTGCTGTGTCTCCTTACTCAAAGACAACTGCATATCAATTATGTAATCATCTAATTAAAGTTCCCCTAACCCAACTGTACTATTTCTGTCTAGTCAGACTTATAAGTTTTTAAAGTCCATCAGTATACTTTTGAGATGTTGTAATTCCAAGTCGATATATCCACAATGTAATTTTGACTAATCACAATTCTAATTAATATCTTTAGCTCCATTCTCATTAATTAAAATGTTAATATTAGATATCTACATTTCCGTCCTTGTATCAGCAGTATCCTCTCCACCACTCCCTTCATTATGGTTACATATGTAGATACACTTTCAGGAAACACACTGAGTGGCTTTTTGAATGTGACTGAGGCAGGCTTGTGTCACTGTGTTTACTAGCTGCACAGAAGTACACAGCACTGTCTTCCTCTGCTAGAGTCTTCAGTACGAAAGAGCCAGAGAGAGCTGAAGGTTTTCTAATCTCAAATCTCTCCTTATTCTTTTTGAAGTCTTCCTCAAACTCAGCTTCAGAGTTTGTATAAATATAAGCAATCAGTTCTAATCCTTTCCCCAGCTGCTGTCGGTACCAATACATGGTGTTAAGAGTACTATCATCGTGAGAACAGGAGACACTCAGCACAGCTCCTGGGTTTGAGATGAGCTGGAGAGGAGTCTGATGGACTTCTGCACTCCATCCAGACCCTGTGGAGCATAACATTATGAGACAGTTAAATACAAAAATGCCAATAGATAATAATACAATTTTAAAACAGCACATATACTAACTGTATGTGCTCAAGCCCAGCAACAAATAACAATAATAATGGCCTTGTAGATAATAACTTAGACCCTGCAGAGCAGTGATAACTGACCCTGTCCCTCCTGACCCTCCCTCCTGAAAGTTTTCACAGCAACCTTCATCTGCCACACAAGAGTCTACTAAATTGTAACTGCATGAGATCTTTAGCTGTTGAATGAGGTGCGGTTTGTCATGGTTGGAGTGAAAAGTAAGACGATGGTGGATCTACAGGATAACAATTGGTGACCAATGCCTTAAAGTAACTAGGTAAAACGATAGCATCAAGAAACAATCCCAGCAGAAATGTGTTAGCTAACTTACTTATGCTAAAGAGGTAACCACAGAGGAGAAGCAGCATTATCCTTCCCATCTTCCCTTCAGAGAATAAGGCACTGACACATGTAAGGGGCATCACAGAGAGAACAGATGTTTTACAGCTCTGTGGGAAACCACAAGTATATCACTACTAATGGTACTTTAGCACCCCCTAAAGGACATAAGTGCAATAATATGACAACACATGACTGTTGTTGAAAATTTTGTAGAGATAAATTTGGAGATTTCAAGAATAAAAGTTCTGATACCAACTATTGTTTGGACAAACTTTGAAATGTTATTTCAGGGCATGGGATGAATTTGAAGATTAAAAAAATATTAACTCCTGCACACCATCTCACTTGCAAAAAATATTCAATAGTTATTTAATCTCGGACTGAAACTTTGCCATTAACTATCAGTTTTTTGTTTTCTTTTTTTGCAGATGAGACAGTACGTGGGAGTTTAGTATATTATTTGATCATCTCATGCCTCTCCTATGCACCTGTCCTATGTAATAGAGGTGCAGAGCTTTTTTCTATGATGAATTTGAAGATTAACAAAATTAAATCCCTTTTGAACTGAAAATTCTGGCAAAGTATTTTTCACTGCGTTCCACGTCACATTTTATTTATGTGATGGCTGCATTTCAGGAACGCACATCAGAAAAGGCTGCGGTGGATTAATTTCCCTTCAGGGATCTATGGAAGAGATTATGAGACAGAAAGACTGATCCTGAACATGCATGAAGTTTTACTACAGGAGCTGAGACAGAGTTGGTTGCTGTGGGACTCGCTGCACAGAAATAAACACCTGTGTCTGACTCCTCAGCCTGACTGATGGTGAGAGAGATGATCTCCATCTTGGGTCTGGTGCTGCTAAATCTATCACTGATCTTCTCTCCCCTCTCTGGCTCACTCATGTACACAGAGAGCATGATGAGCTGGAGTCCTGTAGATCTCTGCTGACGGTACCAGTACATATTCTGGTCGGAGCTGCTCTGACTGCATTGGAGCTCCACAGTGGAGCCCAGAGTCACTACAGACTGTGAGGGCCACTGAGAGACCTTCTGTCGGGTCTGACCTTTAACATCTGTAGAGATAAACAAGCAGCGGTTTCAGTCCCATGAATAAACTTTAAGATACAAAACAACAGTGTATAAAATAAAATCTGAACAAAAATACTGCATGGACAAAAATGTCATGTCCCACTATTCCCTGGAAAGTGCAGATTAATGTTGCCAGCGTTTTTAAAGCAAATTCAGAAGCTTATCAGACACCTACAGGCCAGGCTGAAAATAAACAGCAGTAAAATTTCCGGCTCCATTCTCTGAGCTCTGAGAAACTGGCTGAAGGTGCCCCTCTTTAAAGCAGAGAAACAGAACTACAGCTCACAGCCACTTCCTGTCTGCCTGTGCTGAGTTTTGAATAAGATATCCTTTATGAAACCCCGCAAGGTAAGTTGTCCTTTGCATATTGTTCTGTATGAGTATTTTATGTACAGCATTGTATATCATTTGTAAATGGAGATTTGTTACATGCTGTTTTTGCTGCCTAGCTGGTCAGCTATTTATTTTGTTCTTCAGCACCCTCTGGTGGTGTGTCTGTAGCAAAACATCTGATGTAATATCACTTCTTTGTAATAGACCAGTGCTTTCTAGAAGCTTTTGGTATCTTCCTGCCTGGAGGGGGCGGGATTACCCAGGAATCCTGTAGATCTTTCCAGAATATTGCTAGTCTATATAAATGCTGTGATTTTGGTCAGTAGAGGCAGAGTTTTTGTTTTGGCAACAGAGTTACATAGTGGCATTAGAGTGTTATTAGAGGATTGAACAGTGGATTATTTGGAGATGTTTTTTTTATTAGTGAAGAATAAATTTGTTTAAGTTGTCATTGCTGGTTTTCTTTGTTGTGATTTTCAAGTCATAACAAATTGGAGGTTCCACCGAGATCAACCATTCATTGGATCAACGATTGGATTCACCAAAGATTAAAGCTGAATTATTATTTTAAATCTTGTGACTATTTGAAAAGCCAGCAATCGTGACTTTTGAAGTTGAAAATTTTTTGAAAACTCCAACCCAGGAATCAATTGTGCTGGCAAAGAAGAAGGACTTGCTACAAATAGCCTCAACCCTTGGATTATCTGATGTGAAATCATCAATGAAGAAACAAGAAATATTCAACATTTTGGTGCAACATTTCCTCGATGAAGAAATCTTTGGGGAAGAAGCAGCAGAATTGATTAAAGATGTGGAAGTGCCTGCAACAGAGCTGCAAAGACTTGAATTTCAGCTACGCCTGAAAGAACTGGAAGAAAAAAGGTTGGAGAAGGAGAGAGAACTGGAAGAAAGAAGGTTGGAGAAGGAGAGAGAACTGGAAGAAAGAAGATTGGAGAGAGAACTGGAGGAAAGAAGGATAGAGAAAGAAGAAAAAAGGATGCAGTATGAGTTGGAAATGAAGAAAATAGAAGCAGGTACTGTTACAAAATCTTTTGGACTTTCTGATCATTTTGATGTGGTTAAACACATCAGACTTGTTCCTCCTTTCCTAGAAAATGATGTAGACCAATACTTTACCCATTTTGAGAAAATTGCTGAAAGTTTGAAATGGCCAAAAGAGCATTGGACAATGATGTTACAAAGTGTTCTTACTGGTAAAGCTAGGCAAATCTATAACCAGTTATCTGTCCAACAGTGTTCTGATTATGATTTTGTCAAATCTGCCATTCTGAGGGGTTATGAATTGGTCCCCGAGGCTTACAGGCAAAAATTTAGGAATTCTCGCAAGGAGGCCAGTCAAACTCATGTTGAATTTGGCAGGTTGAAGGAACAGTTGTTTGATCAGTGGTGTAATTCCATGAAAGTTGAGAAAGATTTTGACAGAATGAGGCAACTTATTTTAGTTGAGGAATTCAAAAGGTGTGTCCAGCCTGATATCAAGACTTTCCTTGAGGAGAAACAAGCCATTACTTTGCAAGATGTTTCCACCCTAGCTGATATTTATGCATTGACTCATAAGTCTTCTTTTGTCCAAAAATCCACTTTTTCCACTAAAAAATCCACTAAATTTCAAAACAAGTTTCAGTCCAAGACTTCTTCTAAAAACATTTCTAATGATTCTAAGGCCACTTCTGAGAGGAAACCTTCCAGTGAGAAGCAATCCTCTGATTCTTTACCTTCTGTGTCTTGCCAATACTGCAAAAGGCAAGGTCACCTTATTTCTGAGTGTTATGCTCTCAAGAAAAAACAGCAATGAGGAGAAACCAAGCCAACTGCTTTCACTAAGAGAGAATCTCTTGTGTCAAAGGTCAGTTCGCCTGATCTTCTACCTTCTGCGTCTGATTCTGTTATGAAGGGTTTTGAGCCATTCATCACCGATGGTTTTGTCTCACTTTCGCACGATTTTTCCTCATCTGCTCCTGTTCGAATTCTAAGGGATACTGGGTCTTCCCAATCTCTCATTCTTGCAGATATTCTGCCTTTTTTGGACAAATCGTCTACTCAGGCTAATGTCCTTATTCAAGGAGTAGAATGCGGTTTTACAAGTGTACCTCTCCATAATGTTCATCTCAAATCAGACTTGGTCTCTGGGCCTGTTACTGTTGGTGTTAGGTCTTCTCTTCCTTTCAAAGGTGTTCATTTGCTTCTTGGTAATGATCTTGCTAGGGATAAGGTTGTGCCTTACCCTGTTGTAACTGACACTCCTTTGATTGATCAAGAATCTGACTCCACAGAGGAGGAAATTCCAGACCTCTATCCTTCGTGTGCAGTTACTCATTCTATGGCCAAAAAGGCTATTCAAGATGATGCTGACCTGGACTTCAACCTGGCTGACACCTTCATTGGGCAGTCTTTTCATCAGGAACCTTCCAGTCCTGAGATGTCTGGGAAATCTTCAGACTTGTCCTTGTCAGGTCATTCTAATGACATTCTGTCTCGGAAACAACTTATTCAGGAGCAACAACAAGCTCGTGATCTAGCGCATCTTCTACCACAGGCTGCAAGTGAACAAGAGGCTACTCAAGTTCCTGTCTGTTTTTACTACAAAAATGGTGTGCTTATGAGAAAGTGGCATCCACCTGATGTTTCTGCAGATGAAGAGTGGATGATCACCCATCAAATTGTTCTTCCAAAGTCTTATAGTCAAGAAACTCTTAGTCTGGCCCATGACAATCCTATGTCAGGTCATTTAGGTATCAAGAAGACCCTTCAACGTGTCAGGAACCACTTCTTGTGGCCTTCCATGAGGTCCGATGTACAGGAGTACTGCAAATCCTGTCATACTTGTCAAATTGTTGGGAAGCCGAACCAGAATATTCCAAAGTTTCGACTTAAGCCCATTCCCGCTTTTGAAGAACCTTTCAGTCGGATCATCATTGACTGTGTTGGACCATTGCCGAAGACTAGGTCTGGTTGTGAGTACCTACTGACTATCGTGTGTGCTTCCACTCGGTTTCCTGAGGCAATTCCACTTCGTAACATTAAGGCGAAGACTATCATCAAGGCTCTTACCAAGTTTTTCTGCTTTGTTGGTCCTAAGTCTATTCAGTCTGATCAAGGGTCAAATTTCATGTCTGGCATATTTCAACAAGTTATGCATGAGCTTAGTATTAAACAATACAGGTCATCGGCATACCATCCTGAGAGTCAAGATGCTTTGGAGAGGTTCCATCAAACCTTGAAGAACATGATAAGGACTTACTGCCTTGACACAGAGAAAGACTGGGATGAAGGTGTCCATCTTCTTCTGTTTGCTGCCCGTGAAGCTGTTCAGGAGTCTCTTGGGTTCAGTCCTTTTGAGCTTGTTTTTGGGCATACAGTCCGTGGACTTCTGAAGCTTCTGAAGGAAAAGTTGCTGGCCGAAGATGATGTCCCAATGAACTTGATTCAGTATGTCTCTGACTTCCGTAATCGTCTCTCTAAGGCTTGTGACTTTGCTTAGTCTAATCTCAAAGAGGCTCAGGGCAAAATGAAAGCCAGATATGACCTTCATTCAAAAGACAGAAGTTTTAAAACTTGTGACAAAGTCCTGGCGCTTTTGCCAGTTCCTGGAAACCCTCTAAGAGCCTGATATTTCGGCCCTTACACTGTCCTCAAAAAGGTCAGTGATCTAAATTACGTAATTTTAACCCCTGGAAGGAGGAAACAAAAACAAATGAGGTCAGGTCAGGTCAGGTCATGTTACTTTATTGATACCCGTAGGTAGATTTGTGTTGCAGTATCAGAGAGCATCCAACATATGGGACAACACTGACATACACAAAGATGACACAGACATGAAAGTGCTCAGAGCCACACTAGACCACAGCCTGGCAACCACCTAAAATGAAACTAAATAAAATCTAACAATACATATAACCTTAAATGTTAAAAACCACTCATGTTAAAAGAATTTAAAAAAAAAAATTAATTAAATAAATAAATAAATAAATAAAAATACTCCATAAAAACCCTAAGGGCACATAAATAAGTACATAAAAAAACTATTAGTATTTGAATAAATAAATAAGTACACATGTGCAAAAAATTGCTATGATGATTTGTTCATCTGAATAATTGTGGAATAAAACTGTTCCTGTAGCGCTTTGTTCTGCACTTCGGGACTATAAACCTCCGACCAGAGGGAAGAAGCTGAAATTCCCCATGTAGAGGGTGTGAGTGGTCGTTTATAGTAGACTTTGTGATCCTCTGTAACTGCCTGGTGTACAGAGACTCGGGGCTAAGCTGTGGTTCACCAGTCAGCTTCCCTGACCATTTCACAATCTGCATCAGTTTGTTTCTCTCCTTCACCGATAAAGCACCACACCATGACACCAAGGAATAAGACAGAACTGATTCTATAAAAGATCGATAAAACAATGTCATGATGGTTTTGTCAATGTAAAAAGATGACAGCTTTCTTAAGCAAAACAAACGCTGATGCCCTTTTTTGCATACAGCTTCACAATTGGTTTCAAAGTTAAGTTTAGAATCTATCGTAGTCCAAAGGTACTTATATGACTGCACAAGTTCTACCTTCTGACCCTTGATGACTGTGGCCTCAGGTGTACAGGGATTTTTTCTGAAATCCACAATCATATCTTTAGTTTTTAAAATATTCAACTGAAGGTAAGACTCTTCGCACCACCTGACAAAGTTTCAATAATAGGTCCGTGGCTGGCTTCATTATCCTGCAATAAACTAACAATGACAGAGTCATCTGCATATTTTAAAAGTGTTCTCTTCTCATGCATGCTCTGACACATATTTGTGTACAGGATAAAGAGCAAGGGGGACAAGACGCACCCTTGTGGCGAACCAGTCGACGACACCACTTGGTCAGATAAGACACCATTGAATCTGACTCGCTGTGTCCGCTCGGTTAAAAAGTCAAGAATCCAGCCAGCAAGATTATTACTTAAATTAAATTGATCTAAAAGCCTACATGTTAGAATATATGGTTGAATTGTATTAATAGCAGAAGAGAAATCAATAAATAGAAGTCTAGCATGACATCCATTTCCCTCCAAGTGTTTAAAAAGCAGGTTAAGAAGAGTGAGCGTGGCATCCTCCACTCCTCTGTAAGGCCTATAGGCAAACTGCAGAGAATCCAGTGCATAACATAACATAACATAACATGAATGGCGAGAACAGGCCGTTCAGCCCAACTACGCTCGCCAGTTTCTCTATACTATTGTGAATATTTCCCTTCAGATACTCAATGACTCAATGGTATCTAGCTTTAAGTCAAGCCTACTCTTGAAAACCCCCAAGGTCTCTGCCTCAGCAATATGGTCAGGCAAGCTATTCCACATCGAAATTACTCTTTGGGTGAAGAAATATTTCCAAATATCAGTGCTAAATTTACCTTTGGTCAACTTCCATTTGTGACCCCAAGTTCTACTAACAACACTTAGTCGAAGGAATCCTACATAATTCACTTTGTTAATCCCTTTAACATATTTAAAGACCTCAATCAAATCACCCCTTAGTCTCCTTTTCCTAAGACTAAAGAGATTAAGGATCTTCAGCCTCTTCTCATAGCTTTCATGTTTTATACCTGGAATTAGCTTAGTGGCTCTTCTCTGAACTTTCTGTAGAGCCTCTATATCTTTCTTAAAGTATGGTCCCCAGAACTGTACACAATACTCCAGATGTGGTCTGACAAATGTGTTGTACAAAAGAAGCATTACCTCCTTAGATTTGTACTCAATACTTTTGGCAATGTATCCCAGCATCCGATTGGCTTTTTTAACTGCTACGGCACAATGGCTAAAGCCTGTGAGGGTTTGGTCAACAATCACTCCCAGATCTTTCTCGTGTGGAGCAGATTCCAGTTTTAAACCTCCCATGAAGTAATCCCGTCTAATGTTTTTATTACCTACATGTACAACTTTACATTTCGCTACATTAAATTTCATTTGCCACATTTCTGCCCAATTCTGGATTCTATCCAAATCATCCTGAATCACTTTAGTGGACTCTAAACTATTTGCCAAACCCCCAATTTAGTATCATCTACAAATTTAACTAATCTGCTCTCAATATTCCTATCAAGGTCATTAATGCAGATGAGGAACAGCAGGGGTCCCAACACCGATCCCTGGGGGACGCCACCCCCCACCATACCTAGCTCAGATGTGATACCATTGACCACCACTCTTTGTGTTCTGTCCTTTAACCAGTTTTGAATCTACTCCAGAATACCTCCTGTAACTCCAATGGAGCTCATTTTAAAAATTAGTCTCTTATACGGTACTGTATCAAATGCTTTCTGAAAATCCAAGTATACGATGTCATAAGCCCTGCTCTGGTCATAAGTCTTGGTGGCCTCTTCAAAAATTCCAGAGGGTTTGTCAGGCATGACCTTCCCTTCACGGAAACCATGTTGGCTATCCCTCAAGATACTGTTACGTTCAAGAAATAAGTCCAGCTCATCTTTTATGATAGATTCCAATATTTTGCACGCAATGCAAGTTAAACTGACTGGCCTGTAATTTCCTGGCTCAGTATGGTCCCCTTTCTTATATATTGGTATTATATTGCACTGTTTCCAATCATTTGGTATTTCTCCAGTTTCTAAAGACCGTCTAAAGATGGCGGATAGCGGCTTAAAGATGATCTCACCAACTTCCCTGAGCACTCTAGGATATAAGCCATCAGGACCCGCCGCCTTATCTGCCTTTAGTTTATGCAACTTGTCTAATACTTTGTTATCCCTAACCTCAATTTCCGCTAAATAATCTTGAGCATTTAACATGCCCTCTGGCGAATAAAATCCCACTCTGAGGTAAAATTCTCAACAAAGTAACTGTTTAAGGCATCCGCAATATCCTTGTTATCATATAGCAGTGATCCATTTTTATTCTTTATGCACTTAATCTGCTCTTTGACTTTCCTTTTTCTGCTACAGTACTGAAAGAAGCGCTTAGGGTTAGTTTTTGCCCCCTCTGCAATTTGTCTTTCATACAGTCTTCAAACATTCCTCAGCTCTTTTTTGACCACAGCCCGCATTTTACAGTATTCAGCCTTAGTGTTCTCATTGTTATCCTTTATGTACATCTTATAAAGATTCCTCTTTTCCCTCAAAATCCTATGAATACTTTTGGTCATCCACTGAGGATTCTGCTTTTTCAGCTTACTTTTGGACACTTTTGGAATGAATTTGCATTGTGAATCAAGTAAAACCCCCTTAAATCTTTCCCACATCTCATTTACAGACTCACAGTCCAGGAGTGTCTCCCATTTTATTTCACTGAGATATGAGCGCATCCTGTCAAAGTTTGCTCGCCTAAAATTGAAAATTTTTGTTTTTGAATACACCTTTTTAACTTCCCATGAAACATCAAAATTAACAGCAGAGTGATCACTTGTCCCAAGTGGCTCCAGTACCTCAACATTGCTAATTCATGCATCCTAGTTCCGAAACCCAATGGAACATATAGAATGGTGACGGACTACAGGAAAGCGAACGCTCTATCAAAAACGGACTCATATCCTGTTCCCAGGATTAATAACTGCATTGACAAAGTTGGACAGTCAAAGTATGTCACCAAATTTGATCTCCTCAAGGGCTTCTGGCAGATCCCTCTAACAGACAGAGCAAAGGAGATCTCTGCCTTCGTCACACCAGATGGATTATACCAATACAAGGTCATGCCCTTTGGAATGTAAAATTCTCCGGCCACCTTCCAACGTCTGGTAAACAGAGTGACTGCTGGACTACCAGGATGTGAGGCCTATATTGATGACATTATCATCACCAGCGACAGCTTCCAAGAGCACCTCACCTACATCAGAAACTTCTTTCAGAGAGTGAGTGATGCCAAGCTGACTATCAACCTTGTTAAAAGTGACTTTTGTAAAGCTACAGTTGTTTACTTTGGTCATATTGTAGGACAGGGTCAAGTCAAACCAATTGATGCAAAAGTAAAAGTTATCACTGAATTTCCTGAGCCTACAACTAAAAGACAACTAATGAGATTTCTAGGGATGGCTGGCTACTACAGAAAATTCTGTAAAAAATTCTCTATCATTTCTGAACCTTTGACAAATTTACTGAAGAAAAATGCAAAATTTGTTTGGGATGAAAAATGTCAAAATTCATTTGACAAGCTGAAAGCTATACTCAAAAATGCACCAGTTCTCTTATCTCCTAATTTCAAAAAAGAGTTCAAGTTGGCTGTTGATGCCAGTGATATTGGTGCAGGCGCAGTTTTACTGCAAGAAGATGCTGATGGAGTAGATCATCCTGTTTGTTACTTTTCCAAAAAGTTTGATAAACATCAGAAAAAACTTTTCAACAATTGTAAAAGAATGTTTGGCACTTGTTTTGGCTTTACAACATTTTGAAGTCTATTTGACTTGTTCAGCTACTTCCATCAAGGTCTTCAGTGATCACAATCCCCTCACATTCTTGCATAAGATCAAAAACAAGCATCAAAGATGACTGAGATGGAGTTTACTTTTGCAGGAGCATGATTTGGATATTTCTCACATCAGGGGAAAAGATGTTATCTCAGATACACTTTCATGCATGTAATTTTACTTCTCTATTTGATTGTGAAAAACGTAAATTTTTCTTTTCTATTTGATTGTGAAAATTGCACTGGTTGTTAGGTATATGATTATTATAATGATCAATGATACTTTTGTGTAAAGTTCAAGATTATACTGATTATAAAACTGTGTTAATTTTAACAAAAGAAAGCTTTTAGCAAACCTTTCTTCTCATAAAGAGGGGAGGTGTTATGTATGAGTATTTTATGTACAGCATTGTATATCATTTGTAAATGGAGATTTGTTACATGCTGTTGTTGCTGCCTTGCTGGTCAGCTATTTATTTTGTTCTTCAGCACCCTCTGGTGGTGTGTCTGTAGCAAAAAATCTGATGTAATACTTCTTTGTAATAGACTAGTGCTTTCTAGAAGCTTCTGGCATCTTCCTGCCTGGAGGGGGCGGGATTACCCAGGAATCCTGTAGATCTTTCCAGAATATTGCTAGTCTATATAAATGCTGTGATTTTGGTCAGTAGAGGCAGAGTTTTTGTTTTGGCAACAGAGTTACATAGTAGCATTAGAGTGTTATTAGAGGATTGAACAGTGGATTATTTGGAGAGGTTTTTTTTATTAGTGAAGAATAAATTTGTTTAAGTTGTCATTGCTGGTTTTCTTTGTTGTGATTTTCAAGTCATAACAATCTCACTCATCCTACATCAGCGAGCATCAGTGCAGTGCCTGGAAACCTAATCTAGTTTGAAAGCGAAAGCCTTGGTTAGGGGAAATAGTAGCAGTGTTCCCATAATGCATGTCTTAAAGTGCATTGAATAATATAGGAAGGCTTTGAAACACTGTAAATAAAGTGTAATTTCTGGTTGAAACCATATCTGGAGCAGCATCCAGTTTCTATTAATTTAGATTCCCCTGTGGATAAGGTTTGCTTTTGTTTTTATTCTCAGAAAAGTCGGCATGTTTCTAATTCTGTCATTGTTGCTCAAAACACTTCTCATTGATCTGAGGTACGATCCTCTGAAAACATCAGTTGACGGAACAAAAACACGAAACCTTAGCAGATGAGGGAAGATATATGTAAACAAATCAAAGGTACCCCACACCCCACACTTCTCACAGTTCAGGTGCTGCAATCTTATAATCCCCTAAACTCTAACTTATCACTTAAGTTTTCTGTTAAGTAGCTTCAGAGTGAAAATAAGCATTTTTTTTCATGTTAAGAACATTTTCACATACATATTCTGTGTCTGCCTGCTGTAGCACTTCCTTGAAGCTACATCACACTTGTATTAGGAGATATGTCCAAACCTAGGACACCATGTTTTTATGGACACAGCATTATATCACAAGCAATGTACAGTCCTACTGGATTATACAGGACCCTGCGATAAAGTGTATTTTTGCATATAAATTACAATGCAAATTCACAGATTCAACTAAAAACTCGGGATCTGTTCAGAGAATGTAGCTAGCTAGTAAAGGTAATGCCTAAATTATTCCTACCCAGCCAGCATAATTTGACATGTACAGTAGCCAGCTAGCTAGCTACAGAGCAACATAAAAACCTGGATGCTCAATGCCGCAATTTTCATGTGAGTTAGCTCCGTAGCTGGCTAGCTGGCTACTGTATATTCGAAAATAAGATATACACAAGTAAGGTTGCAGTGCATTTCATTTGAGCCAGAAACACGAAAATAACATTGTTAGTATAACTATTGGTGAAATTGAGCCTTTATCAGGCTTTGACTGAATCGCTTATGATTTTACTAATGCCCTCGCTAGCTTGGTTTGCAAGCTAACTGATGGAAGCAGCATGCAGTCCTACTGGATTGAACAGGACCATGCAATATGGTGCGTTGGATGGAGCCATCATCTGCTTCATGGGTGTATGTTTTTAATAAGCTTGATTAAAAGTATACCAGGATGGTTGCTTTTTCAAGATCAGAACAGTGGTATTTGGGATGCATTGCTGGACTAGACAATACTGACATCTAGATGACCTGTCATTGTCATGCATTTAAATACCAGGATGGTTGCGTTCAGCTGTACAGTGAAATACTAACATCTAGTGTATTGAGGAAGGTTTAAGCAGCTGTGGTGAAAGAAAGTGCATGAGGATAGATAGGGGTTTTCTGTGAGGGTTTAATAGACCCTGTACCACTGTGCTTACTAGCTGCACAGAAATATGTGCCTCTGTCATCAGCACTCAGCCTTGTGATGAGCAAAGAGCCTCTCTTTCTTCCATCTCCTGTCAAGTTAAATTTTCCTTTATACTTTTCATCTTGGGTTACATCAGTATACGTAAGGAATCCAACCAGCTCTAATGCCTGTTGTCCTTTAACTTGCTGGTACCAGTACATATACTGATAGCTGCTGTCATCATGTTGGCAGGTGATCTGGGCATCATCACTGAGGCTCCCAAAGAGAGAACCAGGGAACTGCTGTACAGTGATGGCACCAGAGGATCCTGCACAAGAGAGAAGAGAGTTTCAAATGGACAGCTCATCACATAAAATAAATCTTCATTAATTGAATGTATTGTGTGTATACAGTATATATTGCATAATCTGCTGAGAAATGTGATATTTATACTCACCAAACAGAGAGATTATGCAGACATGAAGCACACAGCAGACTCTGTCCATGTTAGAAAGGTGCAGGTTGTAGATATTCATCACATCACAGAGAGGAATGTGTCTGTGTTTCAGGACATGAGTAAAGCCAGCAGAACAGCTCTCTATAAACTCTCAGCTGCTCTCAGTTCTTTTCAGAGCCCAATGCTCTCCTCCGTTATATTTGAAGGTTTCTATTGCTTGTGTTGTCTCCCCCTGCTGGTGGGCTGTTCTAACAGCATTCAACAGTTCAGTTTAAGCGAATGAGGAAGTAGACAGGCTACAGTCCGCAGTACATTGAGCTCTGCTGGTAGCTTTCAGACAGGACGGCCCACAGGATTTACTGCTGTGGAGAAGCTGTACACTAACACAGAGTCTTCAGGCTGAACTCTGGAGATCACGAGCTCTGTTTTCATCTAACTTTCCCCTGATACCGTAAACCTGTCTGGAAAACACATTCTCAAGCCGACTCGTCATATAGTGACGCCATCTGCCGAAGCATTGATGAAAAAGGAGGCTTTTGGTGTGCTTATTTGTCAATTAGGATCAGGGTTTTGGGTAAAGGGTTATAGGCAAGGGGGTAAGGGTTGTTTTAAACTAATGTCAAATGAGGACACCAAAAGCTTCGTTTTTTGTTGTAAATTGATGCTTGGTCAGATAGTATCACTAAATGACGAGATGCGATGAGACTGGGCTTGTCTGGAACTTTGGGTGTATCAGAAATCTCTAAAGAGCAAGAAACGGTACTGGCAAACGGACATGAACCAGAAACTGTTTGGCTATAGCGATCACAAAGAGCGTCCAAATCGCCGATTTCATGAGGGAGACAATTAGCTCCTTTGTTGCTTCTTCCAGCAAAGAAACACATACCTAACCTGAGGTGAAAGGAAATATGAAATATGCAGCACAATCCACTGATGCTGTAGCAACTGGATATGGCTGTTGTGTTTTTGCTCTGTTTGTCTGCCTATCTGGTGCATTTTTAGTTCCTGCCATGTTTCTGCCATTGCCATGCCCTAGTTCTTGCCATGTGTCCTTATTTATTCTTGTGTCTTTCTATCTTCTAGCTCCGGTCCAGTCTGCCAGTTGGGGTCCACCTCTCCAGTCCGCGTTCCAGGCCATGTTTTTGCTCTATCTTCTAGTTTTTGTTCCTGCCAGTTGCTGCACCTTTCATTGCTTTTTGTTCGGCTGGCTTTCATTGTGTCTACTTCCTTCACAGCTGATCTGAATTCAGGGCTGTCCTAAGCTTGATTGGCTCTTGTTTTTACTCATTACTAACATTTACTAACTCACACGGGAGCTGTTTATTTAGACAGGCACTTACTAATCCTTACTAATTTAGAAAGGGTATCGGTTGGCATGATTTCCCACATTTGCTATTTTCTAGATCTCGTTTGCTTTGCTGCTAACAGTCTCATCCTTCCTTCTCTGCTGCATCTTACATTGGTGCTTAAGCTGAACACGCCCATTCTCTTAATGGGCTCGTTAAGTCTTGCTGCTTGTCCCATGTTGCTTGCTTCTGTGCCTTGCCCCTCTCGTTTTGCCCAGGTGTTCCTTGTTTCCCTGATCCTGCCCCGAGCCCATATATTCTGAGGTGGAGCTCCAATCTAGCAGACGGATCCTTGTTTTGACAAATACTTTGTTCAGTGCTTATCAAGTTCTCGTTCTTTGCCATAGTCTCTGTGTCTATTCCTTGCCATTTTATTATTAGCTTTGTTATTCCTTCCATTTTTATCAGCTCTTTGAGTGTAATTTTTCGTTGGCCTTTTTACCCCCTTATGTTCCCTGATTTAGTAATTTTTGTCCAAATCTTCAGCTCCTTGAGTGAAGCTTTTTGTTGGCCCTCGTGCTGAGTTTTAATTATGTGTTATTTAATAAAACCCCTTTATTTTATATTTACATCTCGCATCTGGTGTTTCCCATCGCCAAGCCTAACAACGGCATTCATGACCCAAAGTTTTCCATTTTTCAGTTTCAAACAGCTATCTTTGCCGTTGAGCTCATGACACACTGCAGGACAGGACATCTGATCTGATTCTCGCTCTGGAGGATAAAACCTCCATGTTCCCTCCTCCATAGGCTCGGATGACATCACATCTTAGGTTTCTACTCACAAATACACTGCTGGTTAAATGCTTCCATTAATAATTGGCAGATTTGGAAGTTTTGTAAACATAATCAATAATGCATTGAAATGTATAAACATAATTACTGAGGCGTTGTCCAGGTTCTCTTCAGAAGCATATGCCGAAGTAAGCCGAGAGAAGCAGGGATTTGGATCTTAGCCCCAGTACGTATAATCGCAGCCTACAGGTGGATGTTGAGACAGAGTTGGGATGAAATTTGCAGCAGCAGCAGCAACCTAGCTACCGGTGAGCAGGGGTGGGGGGGAACTAAGGGTGAATTAGTGTGCTTTGCTGGTGTCAAAAGGCCGCCATATTGGGGTGCAGCACAGTTTTGATTAACTTGAACAATGTAGGTCATGTGATGGCATCACAACTGAGGTTGGCTGCCTGCACTAGTTCACAGGTTCACTTCATAATGGTTGGACTTCCAACATCGCGCCCCTGAGTTGAATTTTTCTGAACAAATCAAGACTTCTCGAATTCAAATACAATGGAGCTGTTTTGTGTCTCACAATCGCAGTCTGATTAAATGTACAGTGCTATCACTAGTTTGCACCTCTCCTTAAATTATCTACTGTGATTATACTGGTCTTGACCATGCAATATAATTACGTCCGACTCCATCAACATGCCCACCTTCAAAACTATACAACATGCCCACCTGCCACACCATTCACATACAACATGCCATCTTCTCAAAACAGTATCTTTAATAACTGGTATAAATGAGAATGTGTCTGGTGAAAAAGAAGACAAACACATTCAGGCAGGTGTTTATAGCTGTTGTTAGTTATCGTGGAAGGGTTTTTGAAAGGATACAACACATCCGACACCACTGTGGATACTAGCCGCACAAAAATAAGTGGCACTGTCTTCAGCATTAATGTTACATATAGTTAGAAACCGTTTGCTTTCTGCACTACCTGACAAATTAAACTTTCCCTCATACTCTTGATCCTGGTTGACAGTTGTAAAATAAAGGAGTGCAACAAGGTTGAATGTATGTTGTCCTTTTAGTTGCTGGTACCAGAACATTCTGTCATAGTTGCTGTCATCATGTTGGCAAGTGAGCTTCATGTCACCTCCAGCTTTTACAAACTGAGAAACTGGAGACTGCTGTACATTAATAGCTGAAAAATATCACAATCAAAAACAGAATTTTAATTCAAATACGAGACGTCCATATTTATTCAGAGCAGAAAATACTTTTTCTTACGGAGAAGACAGAACATGCAGGCTTCAATGAAGTAAAACTCTTTTTCCATCATCAAAAGAAGTAAAAAATGGCAATATTTCCTTCTAAATATACAAATGGAAAATGATGAATACCACCTGTCTCAACAACTACTGGCCGCTGTACGTAAGATGTCAGTTAATATCATTGGCACAAGGATTCTTCCTTTTTTTTTTTTTTTAATCTGACCCCATATTGCTGGGGTGTAATTCCCTCTGCTGACAGGAGATATTATTGCATATTGTTATGTATAAGTATTTTATGTACAGCACTGTATATCATTTATAAATGGAGATTGGTTGTGTTGCCTTACTGGTCAGCTATTTGTTTATTTTGTTCATCATTTAGCACCCTCTGGTGGTGTGTCTGTAGCAAAACATTATCTGATGCAATACCGCTCGTTTTTGATGAAATAGACTAGTGCTTTCTAGAGGTTTCTGGCATCTTCTTACTGGATCACCCAGGACTCCTGTAAATCTTTCCAGAATGTTCCTGGTCTATATAAATGCTGTGATTTTGGTCAGTAAGAGAGGTTTTTTGAGTTTTGCATCAGAATTACATGGTGGAATTGGAGTTTTATTATAAGATTACACACTGGATTATTTGCAGAAATTTTTGGACCTAATCAGTGAAGAAAAATTTGTTTAAGTTGTCATTGCTGGTTCTCTTTGTTGTGATTTTCAAGTCATAGCAATATCCACACTGCTGCATGATCCAGATTTCTTCCACCCGAACACCCCCGGCACTGCAGGCAAGCAATACACATTATAAATACACCATGTTTCCTAATAGCAACATCGTCACACGGCATATCCTCTTAACGAGAAGAAACCTGGAGAAAAGCTTCACAATGACCATTTTTACCTCAACCGAACACAATTCAAGCTCCAAGCAAGTAAATAAGCATGTGACAAAACATGAAATAAAATATCAGTGCTCGATTGTTGGTGTTTCCACTGAGTTTGTGCCATGCACACAAATGATACATCAAATGAAAGAGGAAAGTCCAGAAAATCTAATGATATAAGCCTTCTCATTTTAAACTGACACCACACTCAAAGAACAGCAGGCATACACTTTACATTCTACAGTGATGAACAAAAATGTTTTCTTACCCTTGATATTTTTTATAAAAAACTGTGTATGAGGGTAAATCTGTGATGGCTATTGTATGTCCAATGTGTTCATGTCATATTGAAGCTACATCTGGCATTCTACTGGCATGTTTCTTTTGGGGCACTACTTCCAATGAGTTCAGGCCCTGAGCATTCCTCTTGCACGCGATGTATTTTCTTCTCTGTGATTGGCTTGTGATGCTGTTGATTTTTATTGGTAGCCATTTGATTCTATGGGCTCTAACGTTTCCAACAAGCCCTTAACCACCTTAATCGAACAAACCTAGACTGAGATAGAGCCTTGCCTTCCCGGCTCATCTAACTTAGAGTCCGTGCACCATTATGCAGATGAACTCAGAGAGCGCAACAATATAAATGCTAAACTAATTTTTTTTTAGTATTTTCCCAATAATTATCCACTCAATATTCAGCCAAGATCATTGAAGTAGTTTTTATGTCCAGCCGGCTGACTCTTCATATTGCGACGAAGAATTACTAAACAAGTCATTGGAAATAGCTTAGTGGGTAAGTCATTGTCTGTGTTC
Organism: Gymnothorax javanicus; assembly: GCA_029692085.1. Classification (NCBI taxonomy): domain Eukaryota; kingdom Metazoa; phylum Chordata; class Actinopteri; order Anguilliformes; family Muraenidae; genus Gymnothorax; species Gymnothorax javanicus. The sequence goes on from CM056209.1 coordinate 49,814,822, forward strand.
TGGCTGCCGGCCAACATTACACACAAAGACTCAAAAAATGCAGCAATATAGTTGAAACCAATTTCTTGTTGATATTTTTGCTATAATTGTGTCACATAATATTCAACAGATATTTTCAAAGTAATCTATATGGTTGCATCTGACAAGAACTGAGAAGTACTGAGACAGCACAGCAGTATGGCGTGTTAGCTGACTCACAGTTAACATTTGCAATGAGGCGTGGGCAAAGCAGTCCGCTCATCGAGCTTAGTGGCTCAGGTGCTGCACATTGATATGAGAATCCTGGGTTCAAACCCTGCCTGAACATGTGTTGTTTTTGAGCAGCGGAAGCATAGTTCTTGTATAAATAACTGCTGGGGTGTTTGTTGTTTTTACTTTTTACCATTTTACCTCATTTTTGTATTTATAATTTTATTTGCATGTTTTATTGAAAATAAATCTGCCCCAGTGGAGTCAAATTTCATTTCCTATGTATGTATTTTCTTTGAATGAGATAATGTAGACTGGTTGCAATAAAATAATTGAATTAAAATTAAAAATGGTTGTAATTAGATGCAATGTATACCTGTATGGTTACATACTGTGTAAGTGAAATTAAATGAGTGTGGCAGTTTGGTAGCTGAGAAACCTAAAATGGCAGACAATTTCCAAAATTTGGGGGATGCTGCCTAGGCATGGTTGCTTTTAAAAAAGAATCAAAAATGGTTTCTATTTAGATGAAATCTATGCCTGGAATAACATATAAGTGAAATTAAATGAGTTTTAAAATTTGGTGCCTGAGAAATCTCAAATGGCACACAATGCCCAAATTGCCAATTTGGAGATGCCACCAATACATTCCTAAACTAAAATCTGTCTAATCTTTCCTCTGATTTACTTGATTAGAAAAATTTTGGCACAAATAATGGTGAGATTCAGTCCTGTAATTTTTTCAGAGGTTTCAGACTGCAACTAAATATTTTCAAAAGGGATAAAAATAAGCTTTTGTTTGGTGGAAATGAGATCTTTCATTTATGCTGTGTTCCATCTTCATTTACTCTGACTCAGTGACATGTATACTGATTTTTATACCACCACAAAAATCCCCAAGGTGTTACCTTTATTTTGATAACATTGATTATTCATATAGACTGAGTAGTTGTGGAGATATACTCATTTCATTTTGGGCCTGTAGTTTTCTGCATTTTCTGAGCCAGAAGCTCAGGTTGGAAGAGGTTAAGAAGTTCTGAGGAGATGCACATTAATAAAACAACGATTTTCCAGCTCTCCATGACAATGTTCATCAATACTTTTGACAGTATCCCAAATGAAGAGCTAGATTATTTGTTTCAGGTGTAAAACAAATTAAATTAATTGAACCGACAGCTGGGGATTCCATGGCTTAAGTCACATGATACAGTACAGGGTATCACATACATTAGGCATATGATCTGATTCAGATAGTGCCATAGGAATGCTCATGCTTTCCACATCCATGCCTTTCACATCAATGTATTTAATCATTTGGAGGTCTCTCCATTTTGCACCATAAAAAATGACTCTAATTTGCAAATGTGTTTTTTTTTTTGTTTTTTTCAGGAAGTTGATGTTCTTGGTCACACAGATCCTCCTTCAAAAAAAAAAAAAAAAAAAAAAAAACCAAACAGAATATCTCAGAAAGATGAACACAGCTGTGGTTATGAGAAGGGTTTTTTGTCAGAGTAGATGGCAAGGTGCACCACTGTGGAGGCTAGCAGCACAGAAATATGTTCCACTATCCTCTACGCTCAGGCTGGATATATCTAAAAAGCCTCGCTCTTTAGCATGACCTGTCAAATTAAACTTCCCTTTGTATTTCTCATCTTGATTGACAGAATCATAATTGAGGAATCCAATGAGTTCTAATGCCTGTAGTCCTTTCACCTGCTGGTACCAGTACATGTATGAATAGCTGCTGCCGACTTGTTTGCAGGAGAGCTGGACGTGATCTGTGGGGTTTCCAAAGAGAGAAGATGGGGACTGTTCAACAGTGATGCCTCCTGTGTATTCTGCTGGAGAGGGATGAATACATTACTCAGGAATAGTCAGAGTTAGCTTCAGCAAACCGAGCTAGAGATCATGAATATGTGTAAATAAAAATTTGATTAATTGACATAAAAATGAACTTGCAGTTCTCTTATAACATCATCAGCATGCACATACTATGAAATTAAAGCAATCTCAGTTCTCACCAAAGTAACACAGCAGACACATAGTCAGCACTTGATATAATGTGCCCATATTTTGGGAAGTACTCAAGTGCTCTAATCAAGGAAACATTTGTTCAACCACTGAAAACAAAAGAGATCATGTGATCAATATCCTTCTGCACTGTGACGTGATCGTCTGGGGTTGATTATCCTGTTTCAGTATAGAGTGCTAAATGTTCCTTGTTGATCACAGTGTAATTGATGTTAACCTCTTAAGCCCTGAGCCTCTAGCTCAAAAATGACATGCTCAAAATGAAATTAGCATATCTCTGCAACTACTAGGTCCATTTGAATAATCTTGGTATCATAATAAAGGTAACACCTTGGGGATTTTGTCATGGAGTGAAAATCTGTATATATGTCACTGAGTCAGAGTAAATGAAGATGGAACACAGCATAAATGAAAGATCTAATTTCCACATCATAAAATTTTACTTTTATCCCTTTTGAAATGATTTAGTTGCAGTCTGAAGCCTCTAAGAAATTACAGCACAGAATCTCACCATCATTTGTGCCAAAGTATACTCTAATCAAATAAATGAGAGCAAAATTAGAGAGGTTTTAGTTCAGGAATGTGTAGATGGCATCTTCAAACTGGCATCTTTTTGGGCACTGTGTGCAATTTCAGATTTCTCAGGTACCAAACTGTAAAACTCATTTAATTTCACTTATATGTCACCACAGGCATACAATCCATCTAAATACTGTACAACCAGTTTTTATTTTTTAATGAAAAAAAAAATGTACTTTTTTATGTTTCAGCCAGTCCTGTGAACATTTTCTCATTTAAAGAAAATACATTCAAAGGAAATGAAGTTTGACTCAGCTGGAGCACATTGATTTTCAATAAAACAAGCTAATAAACAAAATTATAAATACAAAGATAAAGTAAAAATGGTCAAAAGTAAAAAGAACTATCACCCCTTTATTATTCATCCAAGAACTAAGCCTTTACTGCTCAAAAAAACTTGACCCTTCACCAAAGTTTGAACCCGGGTCTCCCACGTTACAGCCTAACTCCGCTCGAGTGAGGCAACTAAACATCTAACGCACCCTAATATGTATTGCTGCAAGGATTATAATAGCGTAAGGATTCTCAATAGGAAAATGACTTTGAAAACGACTGTTGAATATTTAGTGGATTTTTATAGCAAAATACTAAAAACAAACCAGTAAAGCGTTTATACTTTTGCGCGCTTTGAGTATATGTGCGTAATCGGCGCATGGACTTCCAGTTAGACGCACTGGGAATCCAAGGCTCTATCTCAGGCAATGTTTGCGCGATCACGGTGGCTGAGGGTTTCTTGGAAATGGCAAATCCCATAGAATTAAATGGTCACCCGCAAATTCAAACTGACAGCATCACAAGCCGATCACAGAGAGGAAAATACATTGCGTGCAAGCGGAATGGTCAGGACCTGATCTCAGTGGAAGCGGTGCCCCAGACATACATGGATCCTGGCAGATCTAGTTTCAATATAACATGGACACATTGGGCTAGCACTAGCCAGCGCAGATTTACCCTCAAACACAGATTTTTATTACAAAATATCAAAGGTCAGAAGAAATATTTGCTCATTGCTGGGCTGTAGAATGTAAAGTGTATGCCTGCAGTTCTTTGAATGTGGTGTGAGTTTAAAATTACATGGCTTATATCGTTGGATTCTGCGGACTTTCCTCTTTCATTTGATTTACCATTTGTATGCACAGCACAAATTCAGTAGAAACACCAGCAATTGAGCACTGATATTATTTTATCCTGTGTTTTGCTACATGCTTATTTACTTGCTTGGGGCTTGAATTGTGTTCAGTTGAGGCGAAATTGGTCATCATTAACTTTTTGCTGAGTTTCTTCTCGTTAAGTGCATATGCCGCATGATGACCTTGCTATAAGGAAACAAGCTGTATTTATGACGTTCATTGATTGCCCCTGGTACCGGGGGCGTTTGGGTCTGAGAGGTCAACCCTTGAAAAATTTGAAAGAATTGTAAATTTAAATATTTTGACCTGTTGAAAACCTATCATGAGGCTAACATAATAGGTTTTCAACACCTTTTATCTTCTATCATTGAGCGACCTCAGTCATGTATAGCACTCTAAGGGATAATGTACCATCTAATGGCAGACCATCTTCCTTCATGATGTTTTTGCCTCAAATCAGCACACTGTAAACCCAGATAGTGTGGCAAATTCAAGTGTTTTGTGGAAACCTATTACCTCAAAAAAATTATGTAAGCCAACATAATTGCATTTTGTGGATGGTACTGAAAGAACATAAAGTAAATGTTATTCTTACCACGTTTTTATGTGCTGTGAACACAAGATCGCAAAGTTGGCTCACGCAACTTTTTGAGGTCATCAGTTTCCACAAAACAATTGAGTGCACCACACTATCCGGGTTTACAGCACATGTTGTTGGGAGGTAGATAATTGTGGCAAAGTAACTGGATTCATCTTTTTACTGAGAAACAGTAAATTAGTGTATGTGAAAGAGTTTGATGAATGAACATTGATGTGCTGTTCTGGAAAGAAATTAATGCAACAATAGGGACTGTTAAAAAAAAAAAAAAACTTTCTTACTTTAGCTTGAAAAAGATGGTGTCAGCACTGCCATAAAATTCATTGAACTTGTGAAGACGGTTTAAATTTTTTACAGAATTAAAAAAAAAAAAAAAAAAGAACTGGGTTTCCAAAATTCACTTTCATGTTAAGAAAGCACACACATCGATTTTCATTCATTTCAAACTTTTCTGATTTTATTCAGTGCATTGTCAGCTGCATTATTTAATTGAAATTTATTGAACTCGTTTTAGGGAAATAATCACTCAAAAATGTAAAAAAAATCAAAAAGGAAGCATAAATATTTTCCCATCTCTTAAAGATAAAATGGGCAGTAAACCATGATCACTCCAGTAATAATTTTTGACTGTTATTTACATGAATTAGAGCTGAGGTTTGCAGGATACTGTGCACCTATCAGAAGTCTCCTGATACACTTTCAGGAAACACACTGAGTGGCTTTTTGAATGTGACTGAGGCAGGCTTGTGTCACTGTGTTTACTAGCTGCACAGAAGTACACAGCACTGTCTTCCTCTGCTAGAGTCTTCAGTACGAAAGAGCCAGAGAGAGCTGAAGGTTTTCTAATCTCAAATCTCTCCTTATTCTTTTTGAAGTCTTCCTCAAACTCAGCATCAGAGTTTGTAAAAAAATATGCAATCTGTTCCAATCCTTTCCCCAGCTGCTGTCGGTACCAGTACATGTACTCCAGATTGTTGTCGTTGTGAGAACAGGAGACACTCAGCACAGCTCCTGGGTTTGAGATGAGCTGGAGAGGAGTCTGATGGACTTCTGCACTCCATCCAAACCCTGTGGAGCATAACATTATGAGACAGTTAAATACAAAAATGCCAATAGATAATAATACAATTCTAAAACAGCACATAAACTAACTGTATGTGCTCAAGCCCAGCAACAAATAACAAAAATAATGGCCTTGTAGATAATAACTTAGACCCTGCAGAGCAGTGATAACCGACCCTGTTCCTCCTGACCCTCCCTCCTGAAAGTTTTCACAGCAACCTTCATCTGGCACCCAAGATTATACTAATTTGTAACTACATGAGATCTTTAGCTGTTGAATGAGGTGCAGTTTGTCATGGTTGGAGTGAAAAGTAAGACGATGGTGGATCTACAGGACGACAATTGGTGGCCAATGCTTTAAAGTAACCTGGTAAAACTACAGCATGAATAAACAATCCCAGCAGAAGTGTGTTAGCTAACTTACTTATGCTAAAGAGGTAACCACAGAGGAGAAGCAGCATTATCCTTCCCATCTTCCCTTCAGAGAATAAGGCACTGACATCTGTTAGGAGCATCACAGAGAGAACAGATGGTTTACAGTTCTGTGGGAAACCGCAAGTATATGACTATTAATGGTGCTTTAGCACCCCCTAAAGGACATAAGTGCAATAATATGACAACACATGACAGATTGTAAATAACAAGTTGCAGAGATAAATTTGAAGATTTAAAGAATAAACGTTTCAATGTTAAATATTGTTTGGACAATCTTTGAAATGTTATTTCAGGGCATGGGATGAATTTCAAGATTAACAAAATTAAATCCCTTGTGAACTGACAGAAAATTCATGTGACGTATTTTTCACTGTGTTCAGCATCACATTTTATTTATATGATGGCTGCATTCCAGGAACGCACAACAGAAAAGGCTGCGGTGGATTTATTTCCCTTCAGGGATCTATGGAAGAGATTAATGAGACAGAAAGACTGATCCTGAACATGCATGAAGTTTTACTACAAGTGCTGGGACAGAGTTGGTTGCTGTGGGACTCGCTGCACAGAAATAAACACCTGTGTCTGACTCCTCAGCCTGACTGATGGTGAGAGAGATGATCTCCATCTTGGGTCTGGTGCTGCTAAATCTATCACTGATCTTCTCTCCCCTCTCTGGCTCACTCATGTACACAGAGAGCATGATGAGCTGGAGTCCTGTAGATCTCTGCTGACGGTACCAGTACATATTCTGGCCGGAGCTGCTCTGACTGCATTGGAGCTCCACAGTGGAGCCCAGAGTCACTACAGACTGTGAGGGCCACTGAGAGACCTTCTGTAGGGACTGACCTTTAACATCTGTGGAGAAAAACCAGTAAAAGAAACATAATCTAAATTAAAAACAAATCCAGTTAATATAGCTTCTCTTAAATCCATATTGTTTGTACATGTATAAATGCACATTCACACATCCATGTAACGCATAAATCAGGTCCACATTAATTGTAAAATCTGAAAGGTGCCTACAAGCCAGGCTGAACACCACAGAAACCCAGTATGCAGGACTCATTTTCTGAGCGGCCGTCTAGAACAGCATGTTACTGAAAACTGCTTTTTTTTGTATGGGGGCGGAGAAAACAATAGCCCTCCTGGCCAATCCCGTTCCTGAATGACATCCATCCACAAAAATGCAGCATTTTACCACTCTCCTGCCCAAGCAGCATAAAAGGTCACAGCACTCTCTACATTCTTTCTGTGATCTTATCTTTATTATTTTTTTTCTTCAATGGGGACACATGGTTTCTCTCTTTACGTTCACATCGGTTCTCTGGGCCCTCTGGTTTCCTCCCGTAGACTAAAGACATGCATGGCAGGCTAACTGGGACTGTTAGCACCCCGTTATGAACAAGTGTGTGAATGACTGGAGTTTCGTCCTTGTCTCTCGCCCACAGCATGCTGGGATAGGCTCTAGCTTCTCCACACCCCTGCAAAGTAAATCTCATGAAAATCAGAGTGTGATAATGACTCTGAAGATGTCTGAGTGCATAGAGGGAATTAACTGCTAATGTTTGATGTTTTTCTGTCAATATTTAAAATATCAGCATTTCTTTGAAACTTCGGACAAGATTAAATTGTTTTTTTAATCGATACTTAGGTAAAGAGGCAGAGGTGATTTTATATTAACATCTTCAGACCCAGGAAATGGTTTAGAATCAGGTTGTTATTGGAACACAGAGGCAGATGTTTCCGTAAAGATGCTGGCTGGGGTTTTTATCATTGCAGTAGGTTAAACGCCATCACTGTGCAGTGGCAGCACAGAAGTAAGTACCGCTGTCGGCTGACTTCAGTGAACGTATCTTGAATGAACCTTTAAAATCATCTCTCCTTGTGTACGCAATGTCGTATCTGCCTTTGTCAAACCCCGGTTCAAAGTTTGGTTCCCCGTCGCTTGCAATCCCAACAATGAGCTCAATCGCTCTCCGAGAGAGCTGTCGGTACCAGTTCATATACAGCAAGTTGTTGTCATTGTGCGTGCAGAAGACCTCAGCGGATTCCTCCGAATTCAACACGAGCTCCCGAGGCGTCTGTTTCACACGCGTCCCCAGCACACCTGCTGTGAAAATAACCTGAAACTTAGTATTGTCATGTTTGTATTCATCGCTGTTGAACTAGCCTTTATTTAATTTAGCAGAGATGATAAATCTCTTTCACCTGTGCACCTGTGCTAAGGCCAAAATATGCCCAGGCTATGGAAAGCTAAAATGTGAAAAAAGGCTAACACAACACAATAAAACTTAATATGGAATGCACTGTATGTTTAAGATTAGTGTTAGATTATTTGTAATATAAAAAAAACTCTATTGCCTTTGCAGAAAAACTCTGTAAATGAAAATTATCCTTCAGAGAAGAAATTAATTTATTTTTAACAAGCAATACCGAGAAGCTGGTGATGCAAGAGAACTATAATTAATCCAGGTATCATCTTTTATTTTCTAGACTGAATCTGTGTGTTTGAGTTAGAATTACTTATCTGAAACAAGGCAGGATCTCCTGTGCACGGTATCAGTCACTCAGCTAGGTCCCCACACCTACTGTGACATCACAGGAAACAGGGAGGGGAGCGCACTGCCCAATCACCCCTAGCAAGGATATACTGCACCCCCTTACCCCCCCCAAACTTCACCACCATCTTCCTCTGTCTTCATGAGGCTGTATCTATTTGTCTCAGGGTTTTTGAATGTGAGTGAGGCAGGCTTGTGGCACTGTGTTTGCTAGTGGCACAGAAGTACACAGCACTGTCCTCCGCTGTCAAATCCTTCATTATGAAAGAGCCAGAGAGGGTTTCTGGCTTCTTTATATCAAATCTTCTCTTGTCCTTCTTGAAGTCACCTTCAAACTCAGCTTCAGAGTTTGTAAGAATATAGACAATCAGTTCCAATCCTTTCCCCAGCTGCTGTCGGTACCAATACATGTACTCCAGATTGTTGTCATCGTGAGAACAGGAGACACTCAGCAGAGCTCCTGGGTTTGAGATGAGCTGGAGAGGAGTCTGATGGACTTCTGCACTCCATCCAAACCCTGTGGAGCATAACATTATGAGACAGTTCAAGACAAAACAGCCAGAAGACAAAATGAATAAATAAGAACAACTTGAGAATTTAAAGACAATGTATGGTCAGTAATCAGAGACAAAATGTCCTTTTAGTCGCTATAGCTCACGTTCTATTCAAGCAACGGAGATTTTAATCAAATGATATTTTCCACACCACACAACAAGTTTCCTCTTTGGAGAGCAGGTTTGAGCGTGCCGTCAGGGGAACGAACGATACAAACGTACGTAAGAAACAGAGGCAGAGGGAGAGAAGGAGGGAGAGGTGTGGAGGGGTCATGTTCTCTGTGCTGACTGCCGCGGTGAGGCAGATGTTTTCTTTCGGCGACACACAGATGGCAGAGTCTGCCGTTAAGAGGCCTGGGCTGGAAACCGCAGGCATGTTTACTGCACACAGTGTTGTTACAGCTCCCTCTATAGGCCAGATGATGACATTTTTGTGACTTTTTTTTAATGAATATAACTCATGAACTGCTGATTGGATAGGGATATGGGATTGGGGTAAAAACGTAAGAATTTCATGTAACCCATGGGTGTGCTTTTCTATTCGGTGGAGATGAATTGTCAGAATTCTTGAACTACCATGTGAAATCTGGGAAAACAAAGATAATCAATTTAATGTGGGCTACTGTGGTCTACTAAATATTATGTTAAATTGGCTGGGAATTAAATAAGTGGCTGGATAGTGGTGTCCACTGTCAGTGTCGTATTCTCTTATGCAGTATGAGAGGCAAGCCCCCGGTCAGACCATGGAGGTAATATAATAGAACTGGAGAGAGCGAGGAAGTCCCACCCCTATTACTTTCAATGGGAGATGCTAGGCTAGCTACTTCAGCCCAGGAAGTATGGAATTGACAGACGCCATCTATAAAAATGGCGTTCCATGGGTGTTTATTTCCGGCACCATTTCATAAGATGCCAATCTGAGTACACAGCACAAATGGCCAAGAAAATGTGTCGTCTGAGCGGATTGGCGAATGTGTTCGAGGGGAAATGACGAGCAACGCTGTTAATCCGAACGCCAAGACGCACTATACACTCATTGGCTGAACTGCTGCAGTCAGAGCAACAGCTGGACAACCAAACTCGTGCACGAGCTGTCATCAAGCTCTAAGTAGCAGTTCTTATTTTACAGGCCCTCTTGAAAACATTGAGCAGTTGCGTCAGACAAAGAGCAAAATGAAGGATTAACAACTACATTTTATTTTGTTTTTGCTTTATTTGGCAAGAAAAAAATGTGCACTTTTCAATTGGTGTCTATGGAGCTGCCGCATCTTTGGCCACAAAATTGCATCCTTGGGAAACGCGGAAGCAGGAAGCTAACATGCTAACTGGCTGAAGCAAAGGTACTTCCTCGTTCTCTCTGGTTCTATTATATATCTCTATGCGTCAGACTACACGAAACTTTGCAAAGTTTACTTCTCGGTCACTACTCACAGTTTGGGCCACTAGCGCGCATGCTCAGCCATGGCAGACACCGCGCTGATCCTCGGCTGTCACCACTGATCTATATAGATCAGTGGCTGTCACAGAAATGATTCAGCAAATCTGATATACAGGAAATGCAATGCTAATAAATATGAATGCAGTCCTGTCGTGGCCTGTCACACCAACCCGTGCATGATATTCGCATTTGATTACGTAAATATATATTTTTAGTTGCTGTCTTCTCCCTTCAAAAAAGTCAGCTCAAGTAATTCTGAAAATGGTACGGACTTTGTGTGCAGCTATGATTCGGTAGGAGGTCAAACGTCATTGTCGACGTGAAGAACAGGAAAGACGGAGGAGACTGTTCAGCTACATTGGTCGCAGGCTAAATGACCTAACAATAATGTGTGTCTCATTATGTGTCCACAAGCGACAGTGCCTCGATCGATATGGTCATTAATCAAGTCCTTGCATTGGTGGAACACAATTGTTTTGGCTTAGATTGATGATTTGTGGCTCGAAAATTTCAGGTTTGTTTCTGTTATCTTTTACGTTCTCTTGCGCAAATCACACATTTGTGTATACTTCAAAATTAATAATATAATTTCTACAATGACAGTACCTAGACAGCACCCCTATGGCGCTGCGACATCGGCATAAGGGAGGAAGATCGGCTTCTAATGGCATTGCATTTTCAGAAGTAGGAGTAATGCAGGGTGAAGATTGGCAGATAAATATTAAACCATAATTTCACAAGAATGAGCCTGTGCTTGTTTATTGGTTCACTTTGCCAGATTAGTTCAACAGACCATTTAGTTTAGTAAGCAAATGATTAAAATAAATGGCTTGTTTCTGCTCTGAAGAAACTTAGGCAAAAGGTACAGAGTGTGCCCCCATTGATGCTTCGTGATGAGGGAGGATAAACGTTGAGAGGTCACTGATCAACATCGCATAAATAGTGGAGGAATGAAGACTAGACAGAAGCGAGGTCTCTGCTTCAATCCTTATTAACTTAAATCACCAGCTTTGTATCTCACGTCTTACCTCTTTTCAACATTAAGTCGGTAAAATCTCAAAATTTCCAATAGCATGCAGGCTAGCTTGATGAGTGTAAAGTACACACGAATACAAGTGCGCAAAAGAATGTAAACAAACTGATAGCATGGCAGAAGAGGGTATTAATCATGCAACAAACTATGCGTTGTTTCAAGACGGCCTGGCCAGACCATCAAAAACTATGAGAAGTTTTGCGGAATGTGAGAAACTTCTCAGGTTGGAGTGGAAAGATTTGCAGGAAGTTTTGCTGGTCAGTTTACAAGAAGTTTGTGGTCTGACTATCCAAATTACCAGAAGCAAAATACCGGGAAGTGAAACTACACGTAGTTTTGTGTAGTCTGACCGGGGTTGCAGAGGAATATTGTTGTGATACTCATACATGATTGACTTGGTCAGGCAAACCACTGTTTGGTCCAATGATGAGCTTGTGTCTACAATATTTCACATTGCAGTTTACGGCTGTGCACATGTACAGCAGACCAGAAGGGAAGACCTTCTCATGTGCCTCTTTAGTCTGCAGTGTACAGCTTAGTCAGCAAGGGTCACTGGTGAGCAAATATATAGCAGAACGCTGACCTCATTAATCATCTGAGCTGGCCCCCTCAAGGCTGCCACCTAGCTGCAGGTCTATCTACATGAACCCTGACTGTCTGACCATACTGGTGATTTAAAGGTCCCCGATCATGTCACCAGCTGTGCAGCCAATTAGTTACTACTAACCATTTCAAAGTGTGCTCTTTATGACATCGTGCGGCAAAGTGATTGTCCAAAAGCCAGAAGGACTGATCAACTTCAGCAAACCAGTAAGCCAGTGCTTTCATTACTCCTGCTTATGATGCCACAAAGGACAGATTATGAAATGGCATGTACCAGCTAATTGGCCGAGCACCTGGTGACATGATTGGGGACCTTCAAACTGTTGCCTCAAGCTTTTTATTTTTTCTTTGGTGGGTTAAGCCAGAGTTCTCTGTGAAGCGCATTGTAATACAATCCATTGTAAAACGCGCTATATAAATGCATTTTGATTTGATCAGATTTGTCTCGAAGACACTAATTCTCCTCAGACTGACTGAGCCCTGTCACACCCAAGGCAGTGTAATCAGAAATTGCTCATTACCCCTTGTAGCTCACTTGTGGCTCATCAGCAGATCAAACTTTGGGACTTGATTATTTAAAATGAAAGTTACAGTGTAATGGGCAAGTTCAACATGCATTTCAAAGTGAATGTGGCTCTTATGTCACAGAGGGTTCTTTCAGGGAATGGATTTACTGGCCTGAAGTAGCACAGGCACAGTCCAAACTTGCTACAAGACCATGGGGCTAATCCCTGCCCCGTACTCAGTGCCCAATGCTGCTTTTCTAATGATAGTACATTATTATTATTATTATTATTATTAATTTATCTATTTATTTTATTTTCATTTATTTATTTATTTATTGTTTGTTTGTTTAACAGTGATACACCCCACCTGTACTGTTTTCGTACTCCCCTGAGGATGATATATTTGAAAATTCTGCCCTCTGCTGCCTGGAACAGGAACTCCTCTATAAAAGGAGAATGTTTTTGACAGGTGCAGATGAGCGATTGTTTCACAGTGTTGCTCGTAGCGCAGTAATACAGCGCAGTATCGCCAGAATCCACTGCCTTGATCTTCAAAGCTCCATTTTTAATATCTGGTCTCTCAAGTGTATATCTATCTTCTCTGAAGTCTTTTTCAAACTGAGGGTTGCTCCCCACAGCTGAGTAGACAATTAATTGGATTCCCTGTCCTTTTACCTGTTTATACCAGTATATGTAAGTACCACTGGCATCGGTGTGGGAACATGACAGATCAGTGTCACTTCCAGCCAGGCTGAAAACCTCCTTCGGGCTTTGGAAAACATCCACCCCATGTGCAGAATCTGGGAAATGAAATAAATCAGAGAAATGCTTTGTGTATTGTAATGTGTTCTTAAGAAAATACAGTATAGTATTATATTTGTAATCATAATAATCATTAAATATGGAACGGAGAATGCTCAGAAAACATGAGCGTGATGAGAAGTCAAACAAAAATGCATATTATTGGGTAAACTGTACATGGAACAGGATTGGAAACTTACTTATGAAGAACAAAACCAGGAGGTAAGACATGGCTGCCGCTGAGGAGGCGAGTGAAACTGCCAAACTGTGTCAGTGTTGAGACACAGGAGCGCCGTGTCTGATCGCTCACTGCAGGGCAGCTGAACTATAGGCCTCTTCCATACTCTTTTTCATCAGAACTTAACAGGAAGTAACCCACTTAAAGGAGCAGTACACCACTTTTCCACAGCCCACTGCTTCCGAGTCGTGGAACAATTCATCTGAACTTTTCAAATGCAAATCGTAAGACACCATTCTCTTAAGTGTCTTTCCTGTTAATAAAAGTGTACAGGTGCCTTTCCTTTGTGTCTAAATATTATGGGCTCCAGGGAAAAATAACCAGCCTTGCCCAATCAACGGCCCTCAGTGAGAGACTGTCTCCCGTCAGTGAGCCATGAATTTAAAAACAGTCATAGATTTGCTGCCATTATGCTATCTGTGCAGTCACTTTTTTATCGGCTGTTTATGACAAACTGCAATCTTGTATGATGTGCAAAATTCTCTTATAATCTCAGTGAGGACGGTTTCCACAGTTTGTGTGTCTAGAGCTGGGGTACACATTGTTATCAACATCAATATGAATGTCAGCTGATGTGGGTTTCAGACCTTCATTGCAAAAATAGAAGATTTTAAATTAGCCATGCAATTACACTCTGATTCTACTCATCAAGGCATCAGAGTTTTTGCACAAACACACCACACACACACACATTTGTCATCAGACCACAGAGGCACTAAAATCAGAAATCACTAGAAGATTATACAATATGACACAACATTAGACCAGTTTTGGCAGCCTTGAAGGCATCTGAGGCAATACTATTGTCCGCCATCTCACCAAAAGGATAGCTCTACAATCAGCCTTGAAGGCATGGAACTTGCAGTTGAAGTTTTAAGAAGCTCAACTAGACAGCTTATTGAAAAAATCCTTTTAGAGTTATATTTAAAGTTATATTGTCCAAGTGTTTAAGTATGACCTGTTTAGCTAAGGTTAGGTCTATAAGTTCACTGTAAGGAAAAAAAAAAAAGCAAATTGGTTAATATAATCAAAATAGCCGAAATATCTAACGTTACCTCCCGAATCAGTTTCTTTAATGAGAAAACTCACGATTAAATGTATTCATTTTTAACAATATTAATGTTCTTAAGCCCACTTACCGATAAAGGTAATTGAACTGGCTGCCCCGTGAGCGGATTGGTTGTGATCTAGCTCACGATCTGATTAATTGTACTTGCAGTTCAGAGGTGGAACCCACAGAGATTATGCTGATGACTTTTATCATACATAGTATTTTTACTGTGAAATAAATTAATACTGGTAATTAATCAATTAATTACTGGAAAATTTATCTGAACTTTAATCAGGTCTCTTAAGTGTCTTTCCTGAAAAAAGACAGATTTTTTTGTGTCTAAATCTCAATGGGACTTCCTGGTAAAATTTAAAAACAGTAAATTTGCTGCCATTATTATGAACCAAGATGAATATTTAAATATCAAAATAAAATGGTCCTTGATAAACTAGAATAAAGACCTTCATTGCACTACAGATTCTAATTTTTGCAAAAGACCTTTGTCAAACGTGTTCAAAATATGAAAACAGCATTCCTGTGAGAAACCTTAGACAAAGGTAGTTCAAATATTACAACTTTTATCTTTTTTTTTATATTAACTGTATATTTACCAGTTAAAATATCAAAATAAAAATGGCATAAACTTAAAATTCAAAAAACATTTTCAAAATTAAATTAACTATATCTTTTTACATTAATTAAAATTCAAAAAATTTAATTTAAATTAAGAATTTCCTGACAACAAACACCCATAAAGAAAAAAATAATTCATTAAATAATGGTTGTGCTTGTAGGCTGATTTGTGTTACCAGTCCTGTGTTTTTCATTTCATTTTATCTAGTCGCATATACACATGTGCAGTGTTTGATTGCGCAATTCTTTGGCCGGTTCCTTACACAAGATGGCAGACGCGTCTCACGTTTTGCTGTTGGTTCAGCCAATGACTTTTTCCACTCTAGTGTTTTCTTTAGCTCTGTGGTTTTGACAATCAGCAGTGTAACTGCATGGTTGGAATGAAAGCCTACACCCACACCGACTCATTCTGGATCAGAGTGAGAAACCCTGGTTTAGAGCATAAAGCTCGGTGTTTAACTCTATATGGTCAGAGAACCATCATGTACTAACTTTCATCCTCTTTTAATTTCTATGTGCAGAATTAAATTGTTCCTCAACAGCTAGTGAACTTCACAACCAAGGCAATGAAGCCCCATAAAACCCCAATTTTTTAATGGTTATCCCAATTCATTACTTCACCAAAGCTGAGCTTTCAGGGATATTATGGATACACCTTTGACATTACTGCCACAAACCCTTCGTATAACAATAACTCGAACATGAAACTTCTTTTGTCAATTCCTGGTCTATAGAGGACAAATACGGTCATTTTGTTCAATTTCAAAATGCAAAATCTCAAACAGTTTTGAAGAGAATCATGTCAAACCTGTAATTGTTCCTGGTGTATAGAGGTGATTGGTGACCTTCCCTGTTGCCGTACCAAGAGGACAAACTTTTCATTTTGAAAAATTCAGCCACTCAAACAGTCCAAATCGGAATCCTGAAAAATCTGCTGCCAATGCTCCTGGTGCATAGAGAAGCAAACGTATTGATTTTGATGGTTCACTACAGTGCCTGACAAAAGTCTTGTCGCATAAGGACATAGTAACTAAAAATAGCATATAACTTTATTTCTAACCAATCAATTGTTACAATAAATGGTCCATTTTAATGTCAAGGGCTTTCACATTAATAATTTGGTGCAAAATGAAACCGTCAAAAAGTGTTCTGATGTTCACAGCTTGGCTAAGCCCATAACATCTGTTTTTGCTGGGACAAAAGTCTTGTCGTCTCTTCAGATGATGCAAGAAATCGTAGATTAGAGTTTAACCTGTGACAAATACTGTAATTAACACATTCCCAGATGTGTATAGAAATAACCTCAGCACACCAGACTTTCATATGAGGTGCGACTAGACCTCTGACAACATACCAAAGATTCAACCACAGACCAAAGTGCTGATCATCAAGAGCCTGAAGACTGAGTCTGCTGCTGAGGTGGCAGACATCTTTAATGTATCCAAATGTCAAGTGGAGGGGATGAGAAAAAGATTTGAAGAAACTGGTGACGTTCATGGCAAGCGCAGGTCAGACAGACCCCGGTATAACATCTGTTTGAAAGGACCGTTTGTTGCTTCAACTGTACAAGGCCAGCCCTTCTTCAACTACAGCGAAGCTACATGAGGAAATGTCACCAAAAATCCCAGTATCTACAAGAAGAGTTTGTCAAATTCTCTCTCAAAGTGGTTTTCATAGCCAAATTAGTACACAGAAGTCTGCATTAAACAGAAAACAAAAAACCTGCATTGCATTTGCCAAGGCCCACAGCTCGCAGAAAGGATTGATACTGGAAAAGTGGCTGAAAGTTTATTTTTCTGATGAATCATCCATTGAACTGCATGCCAGTTGCCGTACAAGACCTGTTGGAACCCTCATGGACCCAAGATTCTCCCAGAAAACAATCATGTTTGGTGAAGGAAAAATCATGGTTTGTTGTTACATCCAGCATGGGGGGGTGAGAAAGATCTGCAGAGTGGATGGCAACAGCAACAGCCTGAAATATCAAGAAGTTCTTGCTGCCCTACTTATACTCCTTCTCATTCTTCTGCCTCCATGTCACAGTTCCTGAAAGCGAAGAAGGTGAAGGTACTCCAGGATTGGCCAACCCAGTCACCTGAAATGAACAATTATTGAGCATTTCAGGGGTAAGATGAAGGAAGAGGCTTGGAAGATGAAACCATGGAATCTTGATGAACTCTGGGAGTCCTGCAAGACTGCTTTCTTTGCCATTCCAGATGATTTCATCATCAAGTTATTTCATTGCCAAGACGTATGGATGCAGTCCTCCAAGCTCATGGGAGTCTACGCAATATTAATTCTTTTTTCCAAGGCACCATGGCTTTATGTTCTGATATTATAGTGGCATATTTGTGTATTCAAAATAAAGTGTATGTATAATTTCCACATTTTTTTTCAATGCGACAAGACTTTTGTCCAAGCAAAATCTGACCTTTCTGTACAAATTAAATTATAAAACTCAATCAATGACACAAAACTCTATTTTGGTATATTTTGCATAATCTAGAGGGCTTTGCCTTTCATATAAGCCATTTTTGATTCCAACTGATCAACTACAAGTCAGGTTATTATTTGTTGTTCCTACAACTTGGATAAGTGACAAGACTTTTGTCAGGCACTGTATATTACTTTTACCGTGGCACTACTAGTAGGTGAAATTACATTTCCAAATGCCATAATTCAAACTGTTTAATGGGAATCAGATCAACTTTGTTGTGAACATCTTGCTTCATAAAAGACTAATCCTATTGTTTTGGTGACATTATGACTGTTCCTGTCCCATCATCTTTAGGCCAAACTGCAGTTTTTCAAAAATGTTATGCAGCAAACAAATCTTATGGGAACTGGGTAAAATTTGGTGCGAATATTCCTGGAGCCTAGAGTACTTCACCTGTTGATTGTCTGGACCTATATCCTTTCCTGCAGTGCCACCACCAGGCCAAACTATGAATTTTGCTTATGGAGGGAATATACCCTGCTGTCATCTACTGACAGCATTCATCTAGTCCTGCAGTTGCCCACCGCTTGAACTTGGACCCTGCTTACAGGTCAAAACAGCTAATTCCCCTTATTAATAATTTGTTCATGATGTTTTGATATAGTTGCACTTGTGTGTCCTTGTGCCTTATTACTCATTGTCCTTGGTTTCATATTGTAGCTGTAACACTCATGCTAGTTACAATACATTTCCAACTTCAGTACACACCTGTTCTTTAAAATTGTCACTTCAGGGTGCAACGGAATAAAAGTATTCACAAAATAAAAATACAGAAATACAGCACTTTATTGTGAATAAATGTGTACAATAGTTCCAGACACATAAAAAAATCTATATATATATATATATATATCCACGCATTTTACATTCATTACTAAAACACCATTAATCAAATGAGGCAAGCGTAATACAAAATGGCTCCTCACCCACTCTGTGACAACCAGTCTACAACAATGCAAAGTTATTTCATTTATTTAAAAGTTGGCATTACGCGACTTGATTGATCAAAATAAGTAAAATGTTCCAGAAAGTCGTAAGATGCACATAATAACTATGTATTAATATCTTTTATTGCAATATGGGTTGTTTAACTAAAGCTCATTTCTCTGTGCCTCTCTTTCAACAATGATATGACTTCGGTAGTCATCTCTGGGTAGACTGACTTCCTCTTCAGCACTTTGACATGCATGTATGCTGGTGTAGAGCACTTCCCCCTTCGCTCTAAAATTTAAAGTCATTGTCAAAACCTAAATATCACATACAGAACAAAACAGAACTGAAAGGTGAAGTACTTGCATGCTTTTACACTTATGACCCATCTACCATCATTATCAGAAATAAAGTATTGAGGAATATTCTTAGATATCAAATATATGCTGGCACTGGGATACAACACTAGCAGTTGGGATGATTAGTATGCATGACAAAGCCTCAGATATTTTAACATTCTCTGTGCTGCAGCAAAGCAGCAAGATTTCAAGCAAGCTGCCTGTAGAGGCTTGTGGTTAGGCCTCAGGACTTTATTTTAAGCATGAATTTGTACCTGACTACACTGCGCTACTTGTGAACAAAGTTCAGAGTCAGGGCTCTCAACTTGTCGCGCATTCGGCGTGAGAATTTAGTGCTTCATTCACGTTCCTGTGCTGTAGTCAGCAATTATTCAATCAAAGCAATGCGTATGTTTCACAATCGTTCAAATTGTTTAAATGAATAAGACCATTTGAAACATTTTTATGCAATTCCATTGCTTCCAACCCGAGTGAAGAAAAACATGAGATGTCTGGAATCATAATTGATTTCCATATTACTAGTGGCGAAATCCACCATAACGCATGTGAAACTGATAAATTCAATGCACAAGGACTTTAATTCCACCTGAGAATCTCTTACAAACGCGCTGATTGAATAATTTTGGACTACAGCACGGGAACGTGAATATGTCATTTAAACTCAAGCCGAATGTGTGATAGTTGAGAGCCCTGCAGAGTTGACCGCAGCGTGAGGAGTGAAAGACAAAACGTCTTCCTGAAACAACAGATATCACATCTGCAGACTGACTGCAGTGCCCAGGGGAACAAACTGTACTAATAACAATGAGACCGACAATGTGTTCATGGTGGGGGGAAGCTACTGAATATCTTTGACCAGAGGGGAGAACATTGACTCACGATTGGCTGTCTTTGTCTTGATTCTCTACAAAAAAATCATGAATATATTCATAAAAAACATTACATGATTCAAATCACATGTAAACATTCATATTTATGTTAAATTTGTCTTGAACCCACCACTGTAGAGAACATGACTACAAGTTGGGTATTGTCCATTCAATTTCCTGAAGAAGAAATGAAAATGAAACAGGAAACTTTTTTCTTTCATTATGAGCAGATTGTGATAGGGAAAACCTGTAAACACTCTTCTTAAATATGAAAACTGGACTGACCTTCTCACATCTAGCTGCTCAGTTCCTGCAAGAAACAAAGTCAGATTCCTTAAACAGGCAGAAGTGAGTAATCCATGTCAACATGCCTTTTTTTTTTTTTTTTTTTTTTTAATCAGCAGTTCAAAATGCCTTACCTGACCCAGCAGGTTCACTGCAACATTCCCAATTCTCTATTCTGCAGAGAGATGAGATGCGAATAATTAAAAACAGGCAAATATTATGAGTGACATGAATATTGATGTGTTTATGTTTTTCTTACAATCCCTTACAAACAGTCTCATGTTCAGAACTGTTTTTCCAAACACCAGCTATGCAATAGACTCAAATCACACCGACACCATTTTAGAACAAAAATGAGGCTTGGTGGGCAATACAGGTTGTTTTCATTTTGAGCATTGCATGGATACAATGGGGAACCCAGCTATCAAGATCTAAAAAATGTAGAATATTTGCCATCAACAACACAGGTGGATGTTGAAAAATGGGCGAATAATGAAGCTTTGAACACCATGAAGAAAAGCAGAGGACAGGACAGTAATTTTGTTAAGGGATACTGTATATCCACAAAATGGAATGTATGATACAGTTACTCTATTATCACTCACAACTGGACAAATAGCAGTAATATCGTGATTTATGGCTGACCGATGGATGATCTCTGCCCGCTCCTTAACATAGCTACAGTAACACTGAATAGCCATAACACTGAATTATGGTTGACTGGGAGCGGAGCTCCCGGAGCGCACAATTATCAAATAATGAACTAATTATGGTTGACCGGTAGATCAGTGCAAGTGTGCATATTAATCCTGCTTTGCAACCCCTGGCTGTCTCTACTCCTGACATCTAGAAATCACACATTCAGCTGGGGCTGCTGAATTTACGAAGCGCCGCTAAATTTTCGCCTTCAAATTCAAATATCTCTGGACTGGGTGGATGGATTTTGACAAATGAGGTGCCATTTTGTTTAAGATCTCAGGCTCTATCCAGCAAAATGACTAATACTGCCATTAGAGCATTTTGAAAAAAAAAAATCCTAGTGCCTACTTAAGGTAAGTTAAGATATTGTTAGAATTCAAAATATGCCGATGCAAGTGAAGTGAAGACCAATTGCGAATATTGTAAAGAAATTTATCAATCACAATCTACCAATCATAAAGCCTTTTCTGGTTTTCTTTATAGTGTGAAAATGTATTTCCTTCGCTCAGTCAAATACTCGCTAGCTCCAGCTGTAGCTAATATTGTTGCTACCCCATTTTATCCCTTCAATAGTTTTTGTTTTGTGAAAAAAAGAATAACATAGCATTAACCGTTAACGTCAATGAAGTCAGCAAGTCAGAGACTTGAATTTAGTATTTTAATGGCAAAAAGCCTTAGCATGCTAGCTAGCTAATTATTCATCCATTTGACTCGAATAGACCGCTACCTAGAAGCTAATTGTAATGTCCCTCCCCTTTGGTATTCCAATGCCTGGCTACCTGCCCTTAGCCAATTAATCAATTATCCCTTGTTCTCCGTAGTTAATGGTTTTCACTTGTTTCCTTTTAGCTAATCAAGATTCCTTTTACTATGTAAAGCTTAGTTTCGCCCCTCACGGGCAGGTAACAGTACTGTTCTGCCTCTTTGTGTAGTGCTCTCCCTTTTTATTATCCTGGAGGTTTTGTATTTGTTTTTGTTACATTCAGCTTCTTTACTGAATAAAATCCTCGTCCCTGCATTTGGATCCTCAGATATAATCTTTGCTCTGGCGCCCTTTTAACATTTTTGGGTGCCAGGGCGTGACACTAATGCTTTTCTTTAATTTTCCAAACCATGACACTGACATTTATGGGTTAGATAGGATCTCAAATTCATGAGCGTGAGATATCAAATTTATAAAACTCAAGAGGTAATTTTTGTTTATTCTTTATTCTTTGCCGTAGGCTTGGAATAAATGAAAATTACTACTCTCGCTTCATAAATTTAATATCTCTTGCTCAGTCATTAGAGATCCTCTATGTCGGGGATATTGTCATACAATGGGGGAAAAACGCTTTTACTGACATTGAACTTACTTAAGCAAAAACTTAAGTGAAAGATTAGAGTTTATGGAGTTGAGGGCATGTGTATTGTTAAGTTTGAGTATTTTCATTCTTCAAAAAGATGTAGTTCATGTGTATGGAATAATGCATGAAGACATGTAATTGTAGTGAAATTTGGGCCTGAATCTCTTTGAATTTTCATGATCCATTGCCTTAGCAACTTGGGAACTTCCGTGAAAACGTGCAATGATAATCTTTTTTCAGTAACATAATGAGAATCCGTAGAACTGTGAAGCACATGTTTACAGATCATGATGGAAATATCCTGATCCAGGCTAGCCTCGTTCTCATTCGGGATTCAGCACTGCCATGTAGATTAGAGTCTATTAAGCAAGTAAACCACCTGACCAGAGATGAAGGATGTGTCTGTCACCTTTGATAAGCTTCTCCCCTCTGTCCTTTATAAAAAAAAAAAAAAACATCATCAATGTGGTTTAATACAATTCAGAAATGACTGCATAAAACAAAAAACATTCAGGTTAAATTCAAGTCGATTAACATGCAAAGTATCATTAGCATGCATAAAGCACTGTGCATTTTTATTTTATTTTGACATCAATATGTCAAGTGTCTGAAGTTATGTGCTTTCATTTTTGCAAAGTCTATTTCTGGAGTCTGTATTTAGGAATAATAATAAATCAGAACTGCAAAGAAGGAAATGCATCCTGTGTGGGTCTCAGATCAACTGGCTACAAATACTATGTAAATTAAAAAAAAATGTATAACACCGAACTTCAAAGAGCACCTGTTGAAATACAAGGAATACAGGGAAGTATATTGGGTAATTAATAATTATAAAAATAATTGGGTTCCTTATCATTGCATTTTACAATAAGATATTGTTATATTGTTAAATGCTTTGTCCTGCAAAAGGTGTCACAACCCTCGGGTCTTTCTCATTGGTCCATCCCAACCTCAGCAGTTTGCATGAAATTTGCAGTTAATTAGTTGATTGTCTTGTTAACTTCCTGTTCCCTTGGTGTGATCTGTCCATTTGTCCTGTGTATATAAGTTTCTGGTTTCGTCTCAGTTGGGGCTGGATCATCTTATGCCAAGGGTTTACTCGTACAATTTACTCTAATTTCATCAATCCTGCCATCACACCCTATCGGCTCATCATCAATCCTGCCGTCACACCCTATCGGCTCATCATCAATCCTGCCGTCACACCCTATCAGCTCATCATCAATCCCCTATCGGCTCATCATCACACCCCTATCGGCTCATCATCAATCCTGCCGTCACACCCTCATCAATCTCATCATCAATCATCAATCCTGCCGTCACACCCTATCGGCATCATCAATCCTGCCGCCACACCCCATCGGCTCATCATCAATCCTGCCGGCACACCTGCTATCGGCTCATCATCAATCCTGCCATCACATCCTATCGGTTCATCATCAATCCTGCCACACCACACCCATCAATCCTGCTCACCCTCAGCTCATCATCAATCCTGCCGTCACACCCTCAATCATCAATCCTGCCGTCACACCCTATCAATCCTGTCGCTCATCATCAATCCTGCCGTCACACCCTATCGGCTCATCATCAATCCTGCAGTCACACCCTTTCAGCTCATCATCAATCCTGCTCATCATCAATCCCTATCACCCTAGCAGCTCATCATCAATCCTGCCGTCACACCCTATCAGCTCATCATCAATCCTGCCGTCACACCCTATCAGCTCATCATCAATCCTGCCGTCACACCCTATCAGCTCATCATCAATCCTGCCGTCACACCCTATCAGCTCATCATCAATCCTGCCGTCACACCCTTTCGGCTCATCATCAATCCTGCTCATCAGCTCATCATCAATCCTGCCGTCTCACCCTAGCAGCTCATCATCAATCCTGCCGTCACACCCTATCAGCTCATCATCAATCCTGCCGTCACACCCTATCGGCTCATCATCAATCCTGCCGTCACACCCTATCGGCTCATCATCAATCCTGCCGTCACACCCTATCGGCTCATCATCAATCCTGCCGTCACACCCTATCGCTCATCATCAATCCTGCCGTCACACCCTTTCAGCTCATCATCAATCCTGCCGTCACACCCATCGGCTCATCTTCAATCCTCAGCTCATCATCATCAATCCTGCCGTCTCACCCTAGCAGCTCATCATCAATCCTGCCGTCACACCCTATCAGCTCATCATCAATCCTGCCGTCACACCCTATCAGCTCATCATCAATCCTGCCGTCACACCCTATCAGCTCATCATCAATCCTGCCGTCTCACCCTATCAGCTCATCATCAATCCTGCCGTCACACCCTATCAGCTCATCATCAATCCTGCCGTCACACCCTTTCAGCTCATCATCAATCCTGCCGTCACACCCTATCAGCTCATCATCAATCCTGCCGTCTCACCCTAGCAGCTCATCATCAATCCTGCCGTCACACCCTATCAGCTCATCATCAATCCTGCCGTCTCACCCTATCAGCTCATCATCAATCCTGCCGTCACACCCTATCAGCTCATCATCAATCCTGCCGTCTCACCCTATCAGCTCATCATCAATCCTGCCGTCACACCCTATCGGCTCATCATCAATCCTGCCGTCACACCCTATCCTCATCATCAATCCTGCCGTCACACCCTATCATCATCAATCCTGCCGTCACACCCTATCGGCTCATCATCAATCCTGCCGTCACACCCTATCGGCTCATCTTCAATCCTGCCGTCACACCCTATCGGCTCATCATCAATCCTGCCGTCACACCCTATCAGCTCATCATCAATCCTGCCGTCACACCCTATCAGCTCATCATCAATCCTGCCGTCACACCCTATCAGCTCATCATCAATCCTGCCGTCACACCCTATCAGCTCATCATCAATCCTTCAATCCTATCAGCTCATCATCAATCCCCCTCACCCTATCAGCTCATCATCAATCCTGCCGTCACACCCTATCAGCTCATCATCAATCCTGCCGTCACACCCTTTCAGCTCATCATCAATCCTGCCGTCACACCCTATCAGCTCATCATCAATCCTGCCGTCTCACCCCTAGCTCATCATCAATCCTGCCGTCACACCCTATCAGCTCATCATCAATCCTGCCGTCCTCACCCTATCAGCTCATCATCAATCCTGCCGTCACACCCTATCAGCTCATCATCAATCCTGCCGTCTCACCCTATCAGCTCATCATCAATCCTGCTCATCGGCTCATCATCAATCCTGCCTGCTGTCACCCTCTATCATCAATCCTGCTCATCTTCTTCAATCCTGCCGTCACACCCTATCGGCTCATCATCAATCCTGCTCATCCCTATCGTCTCATCATCAATCCTGCCGTCACACCCTATCGTCTCATCATCAATCCTGCCGTCACACCCTATCAGCTCATCATCAATCCTGCCGTCACACCCTATCGGCTCATCATCAATCCTGCCATCACACCCTATCGGCTCATCATCAATCCTGCTGTCACAACCTATCAGCTCATCATCAATCCTGCCGTCACACCCTATTAGCTCATCATCAATCCTGCCATCACACCCTATCGTCTCATCATCAATCCTGCCGTCACACCCTATCAGCTCATCATCAATCCTGCTGTCACACCCTATCGGCTCATCATCAATCCTGCTGTCACACTCTATCATCTCATCATTAATCCTGCAATTGGCTCCTGTTTGGCCCAGTTCTTGATAAAAGATTAAAGACAAATAACTTTGAATCTTTGATGTAAGAATGAGTTGTGAATTTTTAAGATGTAAAAATAATAAGATTGTGGACATTCCACTTTCGAAGCCCTGATTGTAGAATTACATATTTTCAAATCTGATAATCACATTTTTCATCCCCGAATATGTTCAAAATCATATTAAGGAGCCACATCATTAGAAAACACAAAATGGTCCAATATCTGATAAAATATGTTCATTCCAAACCTTGTTTAAGAAGCAGCCATCGTCCCAGTAGCAACAATATCAGGAGCAAAATATTCAAACCAACCATCATATTTTGTACGATTACTTTGGACTCTGCAAAACATAATATGCATTCATGCTGACACAGCGGTTTCAATTAGATGGTAATGGGTTAATAAGCGTACAACTGCAAATTTATTAAATGGAAAACATCCTGTATTTTGAAACTAATCTATTTGTGCAGTATTCTGTATATTTTAGTAAATAATTTTACCAGTCTCATAAGAGTGCATTTCATGGATTTTAAAAATGTAATAAATTTGATGAAATTAACAAAACATCTCACATTTCTTGTACAAATAGGACAATCCCAATATCTGAAGTTTAATCTTGATTCAAAGAAATTGCAACGCAATCATAGTGTTTCTTACCTTTTTTGTGAACCAGAAGATTAACAGTATTATTGCCTTCCAGTTCTGCTATATTACGAGAAATCAATTTTGAGCTAATAACGACACAACTGTAGTGACCAGAGTGTCTCACGCGTACATCTGGAAGGGTAAAAATAATCCCACGATTCTTCTTGTCCCACAATTTCACTGATACTACTGCCCCATCCTTGTAGAGATAGATGTGGGAGACGTCATTGCTGTCTGGTCTCCATAAATCTGATATTGTACATGTGAATTCCACATTATGCCCCTCCATCACCAATCTTTCTTTCAAAGCAATGCTTGCCGGCAGGAAACAAGCTGCAGGAAAAGTCAGAGGAAAAACTTCATTTTGCTTCTCTGGGCCCCTGGACCATTGCAGCTCCAAACAACATACTTTAATTGCAACAGCAAATATTCCAGTGGTTCTCAAACTCGGTCCTGGGGCCCCCTTGTGTTTGCTGGTTTCTGTTCCAATCACAATTGCAATTGTAGGATTTTAATAAGCAGTTAATTTGTCCTCATTAGATGCATTTCATGGTTCAAGAAGTTGTTTACTGTCTTAAGCCACATTTTTACAGAAATATCAATGCGTGCTATGAAGAATTTAAGATCTTTTAACATATCGTATTTACAGTTGAAGAGTTTTCATGCAAAATGCTACGTATCCATTTCAAGCATTTTTAGAAAAAAATGCTAATTTTTGTAATGAAAAATGTAAGCATAGAAGTGCTCTGTTATTTGTTTATATGTCTTGGTAAACAAGTTAAAACACTATACCATGATGCAAATCAATCTAAGAATCATGAATTTTGTGAAAAAGAGAACTTTGTAGTGATGATTTGGCAAAACGCAATATATCCACAGAAGTGCGATAATAGGTCAAATGCCTGCAAGTCAATTTCCATGTTTCCGTAATAATTTGTCATATTCCTTCGCATGTAGTGCACTCTTTTTTGCAAATCTGTTGCTCAATGTGTCCAAAAACTCAGTCAGCGAGAGTCGGTCGGTGCATGTCCACTGATGGGAACTGCACTCTTGACACATAAATAAAGGGATCTTTTTTTCCACGGAGCTTGCAGTATAGAAATGATACTCATATTTTAGTTTTGCCCAAAACAGGAGTTTCTAAACAATCTGAGCCTATTGGCAGTGCGGGATTCCCCAATGCTGACAGGCTGCGTGGATATATTGCAGTTTGTAAAAAAACTGGCTTGGCTTTTATTGCACTTTGGAATGAAAGCTGATGTTCAAGCATGCTGAACGTTGGGATATATGTGACCCGCCGTGGTAAAAGGTAACTCCGAGCGGCGATCATGCTATTGAGAAAAACGCGATTTAAATGTCCCGCTGGACACGTGGACTGTTTACTTCCACATTTGGAAAACTGCTTCTGATCCACGGGATTTAGCTCCATATACGTCACGCGGAATCCCGTCCGTGTCTCGATAAATTTCCATTTCAATACTGCCAAAATTGGCTATTATTCAGTGGCGGAGCTAGAACTGGGAATTGGGGGGGCACAGACACGTCCCTTTATGACACCAATTAGTCCTGGCTAGTTCTCAATCATTTTCCTTTATTGACGCGTTTTCCGATTATCATAATTGGCGACTGAAGACACGTTTTCTCTCCATATGTGATTTAACAGCGATTAAATCCTGGGCTAAATTCAGTGCAGAAAAATAATTTACTTATTAATAGGCCAATGCTTTGCGTTGATTGAACTGGTCCGCATTCCAATGAAATATCGCCTTTCACTCTCGGTATTGCGTGGGTTCATTAAAAAAGTGGCACTCAGCAGTTAAATAGGCTATAAAAAGCATGCAGCTCAAGCTATTTGCGTGAGAGTCGACAGGTATGCAATTTTGAAGCTGCCAATTTCTGAAAGAGGAAGGTCCATTCTATAAAAAATAACATAAAACTGAATTTTAAAAATTTTGACCCTGCCAGCCTTTTTTCATGGCTGGTCACATATAGCGTGAAGCTAAAGGTTGAACTTGGCATGACTTCAGCCCACCAAAGATGGTCTTCTTGCAATGGTGCTTAAAAATTTCGAAAGTGGCATTTATTGCATTTTGCGATGAAACTCATTTCCGTATTGCAAGCAATTGCGGTTGGAGGCCTCAGACTCGGAAACTAAGGACTCCGCCTTGGACTCGAGGACTCGGCTTCATGCCCTCCGTGTGTCTGGGGTCTTGCTGGAAGGGCGGTGAAGCTTGATGAGGTACACAGAGAAGGAGCATATTATTGAATATATTTTTAATTATCTTAGTTTATCATCGAGAAAAAGTCGCCATGAAAATTATCCAATCATAGAGGTTGTGCTGGAAACATCTGCAGTGTCTGGATTTCTCGAATCAGCAGGCTTGGGTCCAGGATTCCGCATCATTGTTTTAAATAGCCTAAAAATCAGTAGTCATCTCCCACTGAGGGGGGTGGCGGCACAGCCCGCTGAACGTAACCCCCCAGATCCGGGCCTGAATTGAAAGCAGACATTAAAAAAAGTAGACAAAGAAGACACTAGACTATTACAGGGCGACATTAATTGATGGCTTATTTTCACAGACAATCCACTGCCCTTTGTCTGAAGTATCTACCATACCTAAGTCACTCAGCCTTTCAATATCTTACATTTCTTACCTTCCTGCTCTAAAGCTAGCTTCATTTGCTTGTCTTTCATGTTCGCGCATATTTCCTTACCACTTGTGTCGTCTACACGTGAATCTACTTGTGCTTGTCCTCCGTTACCACGCAGCCTTTACCCGCCGCTGTTATGATTCTGCCATGTCCTGACCATGTCTCTGTTTGTGATTTGGATTCCATGCCATGCCTTGTTTTTGCTTTGTTTGTATTTTTGCCATATTCCATTCCTTCAGTCAATTTCCGGTCCATGTTTTGTCTCATACCTTGCATTGCACTTTGTCTCCCCCTGTCTGGTCTTATGTCATGTGACTGCTCATTGCCCCAGTATTGCGTGCCACATTTTCGGGTGATTTCATGGTTTCTGGGATTTCAATTATTCCTTCCAATCTCGTTTGCTTCCTTCCCCTTTGCTGTACTATCATTACTAACAGTACTAACAGTTTGTTATTTTAGTTAAATCTACTAACCAAGAATAACACTGTTTATAGTACTAACTTACTAACAAGCACTAGGGATTGTATAGCTGCACTTTACTAATTGACTAACGACCTCTCAGCACTCGCTCTGCTCTAGTCTCCGCCCCTTGTCTTTACTCAATCTACTTTGCTGCGTTTCAGCGGATCCTCCGCACCTGTTTAACTCTGTTCTGCCTCTCATTATCTGTGCACGTTAGAACTCCCTAACCGGAGCCGTGTGTCTGTCAATAGGCTGTCTTTGTGATCCCTGTCCGCGTTTTGGCTTTCGCCAATTTCATGTAGTTAGGAACTTCCCCTTGTTCATTCCTTTGTAATTAGTCTGATCCAACTCACCTGTTTCCTATTGTAGCATGTGACTTCCCGTTTGTGTATTTAAGCAGTCATTTCACAACCTGCCTTTATCAGAACATTTCCCTTGGTTTATCTGTGCTGCGATCGTTTATGCCTTGTACTCTCTGTGATTCTCTTCTGACTGGACCGTCCCTGATTTTGATTTTGGCTTCGACTTGGATTTGTTTGCATCTGTGTATCTAACCTTTTTTTTGCCCGACCACGAGCTTTGTGTTTGCTGCCCTGGTTACAGCTTGGATTACGTCCCTGGGATTCTGATTTTTGGATTGTGGACTTTGTACCGTTGCCTCCTGCTCTGTGGGGGTTCACCCCCATTCCTAATAAAACAAGTTTTTTGGATTACTTGGTTCTCGCGTCTGGTTCCTAAGCGTAACCTCACAGCCGCATCCCCTTTTGCAGACCAATTTATCGATTATCCATTCTCCCTTTCCTTATTCTCTCCTTTAAGCTTCTTTCAGTTAAGTTTTCAGGGAATTTCGGCTGGTCTTATCTTAATCTTTGCATTAATTTGCAAGTTCTTCCTTCCCGTCAGTGAATACATTTGACTCGTAATTCCCATTGCAAGGCTAGATCATATCCAGGTTTGTATATTTCCTTCCATTGATTTATTAATTATTCCCCTCTAGTTTAATTCAGTTAATACAATTCTTTCAGATTTTGAACATATTTTCCCAGTTTTATCTTTCCCAGTCTTTATTTGTAGCAGCAGGCTCACATCACTTTCACATTTTGTTCATTCCCTCCATTTTTTTACCGTCACCATCTGATGATTCCTTGGCTGGTAATAGTCAGGTTTCATTTGCATCCTGTGACGCAGCCCCTCACACCACTTGCTTGGCAGCCCAGCTCCACCCATCAAGTTTATCATTAATGAATCCTGTTCTCTTATGACTAAATTACTGTTCTGTAGCAATCAGTCTTCTAAGGTCAGTGTTACTGTAAGCTCTGTTCTATGGGGGGTTGGTGGGTTAGTTAATTGTCATAATATTTTTGTCATTCAAAGGGATCCCACAGCTGATCATCGCCATCAATTGGTGATAAGGACCCACTCG
Source organism: Gymnothorax javanicus (assembly GCA_029692085.1). NCBI lineage: Eukaryota > Metazoa > Chordata > Actinopteri > Anguilliformes > Muraenidae > Gymnothorax > Gymnothorax javanicus. The sequence continues at coordinate 49,846,139 of CM056209.1, forward strand.
TCATAATCATAGGTGACCAGTAGGTGGACTAATGCCCGACTATGCCAAACCTAAAGACACTAATAACGCCCATTCAATCTCGCAATAACAGTCAAAGCGGGTGATTTGTGAAGATGCTTTGTTTTATATTCCCAACACATGAAAACAGGAGCTCATAAAATGAAGATCTAGTTATTTGGATATTGTGCTCATCATGTAGCTCGAGGCAAATTAAATGGCAAATACCTTTCTGCAGCCTCATGAAAAGTATACTGCTAAATCGTCTACTGTTTTATCAGTGGTAATACAATGCATTAGTTGCATGAAAAACAACAAGAGGACATACCGGACACTTGGAGAAAGACAGAGGTGACTCCTGTTCCCCTCACATTAGATGGTTTGTGTTCTGTCTTTGAGTAAACACAGCTATAGTTGCCTGAATCCTCTTCCTTCACTCCTCTTATGTAGAATTTCGTGTCAGGCCTTTCTCTCAGCATCTGCTGTTTGGTCCCGACACCATTTTTGCAGAGGTAGACGTGTAAGGTGTCCTTCGTAGTCGTAAAACCATATATGCTACATGTAAATTCCACTTCGTCCCCTGCTATTGCAAAATCTTTCCCAAAGATCTTTGCAGGATGAATATCACCTGATCAATAACATAAAAATCTCTGTGAAATAGCATAAAAATTCTAGCTCAAAGCTTTCAGTGATTAAAATACAAGTAAGAGTCATGTTTGAATGTAAGATGAAGGACAATGTTCTGCTTATGCGAGACATAACTTTAAAGGTATGTAGACCAAGTGCTATCTGTTGCTGGTCAACCAATAACATTAATTTATCTACGTCTGGATGGATAACCACAGATGTCATGAATGAAAGCAGAGAGGAGAATACATGTTTTGAAGAGACATAGAGAAAAATTGCATTTAAACCTTTGATTTGATCAGTTGAATGGTTTGTCTTATTAAAGTGCCCCAGAAGAATATACACTGTGAAAAAGTATTTTCCTGATTTCCTCTATTTTTGCATTTTTGTCACACATAAATGTTACCGATCATCAAAGTAATTTTAATAGTAGGCAAGATAACCAGGGTAAACACAAAATGCAGTTCTTAAATGATGAATTAATTTATTAAAGGAAAAATGCTATAGGACCCTACTTGGCCCAATGCGGAAAAGAAATTGCCTCGTTAGTCACTGAATTTGTAATGGCCTCCGTATTCTGCTGGCCAAGTGCAACGACCAGAGAGAAAGAGAGGAGCACGACACAGTACAAACACAGAGAATAATACAGACCAAACGAAAGTACTCGCGCTTCCAAAGGACGTATAATAGTCCGAACAACGGAAGCAAACCGAGACAGAAAAAGGGAGAAGAAACTCCAAAATAATTAGAAGATAGAAAGTCATACAAAACCTGACTACAGATATCTTCGGCTATAGTGCTTACCTACAAACAGACACTCTAGCAAAGAGGCGTGGCGAACATCCGGCTTATATAGAGTCCGGGGAAGCGCCGCCCCAGTTCAATCAGCCAGCTGGGTAAAGAATCCGATTGAAGAGGAATTTGGTATCGTCCAGGGATGAGAGCCACAAAGAAAAGTCCAAGACACACGCATAAACATCCAGAACCATGACAGGACCCCCCCCCAAGGGACGGCCCCAGACGTTCCAAAAGAACCCCGAGCACAGAACTCCGAAATAAGGGTGGGACCCAAGATATCCCGAGAAGGGACCCGGCACTGCTTCTCAGGACACCAAACCCTCTGGCCAACCTGATAAGCCGGTGCAAAACGGCGCCTCCTATCAGCGGCAGCCCTCCGTTTATGCACCGCCATGGGGACAAACAAACAGCCAGAGGGCTCCCCACCAGAACCAGGGTCGGGCCGCAAGGCCTTCTGCACAGCAGATTCAGTATCCCACTGCATGGGAGCCACAATCCGAGCCGCCGAAAAAACCGGTTCAGAAATGGGATCACGGCCCGAGCGGTCATAAATCCGTGACAAGGCGCCAGGCTTAATGTTTTTGGAGCCGGGGCGATAAGTTAACGTAAAGTCAAAGCGATTGAAAAGCAATGCCCACTGCACCTGCCGGGAATCACGTCGCCTAGTCTGCAGGACACACTGGAGATTCCTGTGATCCATCCAAACCACAAACGGATGTTCAGCCCCCTCCAACCAATGGCGCCACTCTTCTAACGCCAATTTGACAGCTGACAACTCCCGGTCACCAATACTGTAATTCTGTTCAGCCGGCGACAACGACCGGGAGAAGTAGGTGCATGGGTGCAACTTATTGTCCCGAAGGGGGCGCTGGGAGAAAATGGCACCCACCCCGACCTCCGAAGCGTCAACCTCCACCACAAATGGGAGGGAGGGGTCAGGCAAAACGACAATAGGTTCAGAGCTAAGAGAGAAGTTCCTCTTCGAAAGCGTAATGATGGGGGCAGCCATCGCTAAAATTGCGAATAAACCTCCTGTAAAAATTAGCAAAGCCCAAAAATCGTTGAACCTCCTTAACATTCTGAGGGGCAGGCCAATTCATAACCGCTGCCACCTTGTCAGGGAATAGATTGATCTCACAATCGTAATCACGATGTGGAGGCAAAGACGAAACTCGTTGTTTGCCAAAATCCTCCGCGAGATCAACATAATCATCTGAAACGTAGAGAGGTAAACCAAGGTTCAGCGTGGCTCCTACACACCAATCTTGTTCAGAACCCGACGCCTCCCCCATGGATAGAAATTCAGGGTGACTTGCCAGAATCTCACGACAGTGAGACCTACAGTCAGAGCCCCACTGGACGACTGGGTTATTTTGACTGCCCCAAAAGATCTATGGTCTATGTTTAAAGGAGGACTATCATCAAAAAATTTCTGCCCTCCAGTTATTTCAATTTGTTAATCTCCTGCTAGTTAAACTGCATTCATATAGCTCAGTTGGCTAATTGACGAAAAAATCGTATTTAATTGAGCCCATTGGGCAGCGCCATTATTTTCCGTAGCACCTGTCGCATCTGATTCTGGGGAGCGAGATCATGACGTCAGCGCGGAGGTCTGGCGCTTCCAGGCATCATGGCCATGCATTCGATTTAATGAGATTTTCTCGTCAGTGAACAGATCCGAAATCGCTTTGAAAATGCTGCGTTGTCAGGCATACGATTGTGTCAACGACACTAAACAGAAGATGGCCAGTGTGACAATGCACACGTTCCCAAAGGACAGGGATTTAATTTGCCATTGGGTTATAAACTCGCACAGTGGTACAATGCTTATCACTGTTCAGGGATGCTTTGTTTACACTCTCAGCCGCCGCATTCAAGTCACGATTCCGTGCTTTCACGGGCTGAAACTCTGTCTCGCGTAGCTTGAGTTCAAAACAATGACGGCCTCCGTTTTGGATTTTATCATGGAAATTACAGGCAATTATCGCCAATTACGTGGAAAGGACTAATTATCTTGCGGAAATACTTGAAGCGGGTGCTGTTGAACTTCAGTGCAGTTAATGCAGGTCGAAACAGGTAAGCGTGATAATCCTCCTTTAAAGGAGAAGTACCGTTTTTACAGTTTTGACATTATTTGTGGCATAAAATACAATAATTTACTCACCTATATAACTTCCGTGTTACTAGAAGTCCTTCGGAACATATTTAGATCCAAAGAGAGCCGCGTATATCCGTATAATGGGAGTGAACGGGGCACCAAAAGCGCAGCCTCTAATGGCGCATTATCTTCGTAAAACTCATTCATTTCACCAATATTTTGTTATGATTCACTAGTGTTGTTCCCCTTTTTAGTCCGGGGTTGCCTGTTATCGTCATCCGGCGTCTGTAGCTGGACCTACTAACCTCTGAAATGGACGTTGTCAAAGTTGCCAAGTCCGCTTATAATATGCGACTTAGGGCTTCTTTTTTCCTGAAGTCGCTTGAAAAAATTATGGGTCGCGGGTTGTGGTTTTTTTGGGCTTGTTTTTAAAAATATGGTTGCTTGTTAGAGAAGTGTAACAAGCGACCTAATTGTTATATGTTTATGGTTGCTATTTCCCCCTGATTCATTGATTGACTCTGTCTGCTCACAGCCTCACGAGCAATGTGAGAGAACCCGCCCTCCCTCCTTGCGTCTTGCACAAGTAAATGAAAGATAATCTCTCTGCCCCCCCGCTCAAGAAAACGAAAGAGATTCCACCCCAGGTTGTCTTAGTATCGTCTAATTTATATTGCGCTTGTTTTGGGTTTGTTTTTGAAGCTGCGGTCGCTTATTTGTCTTATCAGAGTTGGCAACCCTGGACGTTGTCATCTCAGGCGCCGCGAGCAGGCGCAGTACAGCTCATTAGCTCAGCGACGATCGGCTGTTTTACGTGCTGGTAAAACATCATGGTTCGTGTTTGCGTTTTTCCAAGTTGTTGCAACAAAATGACCAGTTGGACAACGTTTAGCTTCCATAGGCTACCTTTATGCAATTTGGAATTGCTAAAGCTCTGGCTAGTTGCGCTGAAACCCGAATACTCAAGTGGAAGCATTGAGGCGTGCGGATCTTCAGGTTTGCCGTGCTCACTTCGCTACAGAAGACTTTTTTCCTGCAAGGCTACAAAAGAGGGCCAGAAAGTGCAGCAGATGCCAGATGACGATAACAGGCAACCCCAGACTCAAAAGGGGAACAACACTAGCGAATCGTAACAAAATATTGGTGAAATGAATGAGTTTCGCAAGGATAATGCGGCATTAGAGGCTGCGCTCTCGGTGCCCCGTTCACTCCCATTATACGGATATACACAGTTCTCTTTGGATCTAAATATCTTCCAAAGGACTTCTAGTGACACGAAAGTTATATGGGTGAGTAAATTATTGTATTTTATGCCACAAATAATGTCAAAACTGTAAAAACGGTACTTCTCCTTTAAGCAACCACGAATGACCGAAAACCACAGGACAAACCGGGGAATTGATTAAGGAAAAATGAATTTTCTCTGAATGATCACCAAAAGGGAAAAACATAGTCCAAAAATCAGAGACCTCGGTTATAAGCCCATCTCCCAACGGCCGACCATCCAAAGCTTTGATCGAGTGCGAATGTGAGAGAGAGCAGATGGGAATGGAATGTTTTCTAGCCCACTCCGCATCCATAAAACAATCAACAGCCCCGAATCCAAAAAGGCTTCAACCCATATTCTCCTTTTCCCCATAGTCAACTTTACTGAAATAAGAGTTCGAACGGGAGATTGGGTCTGCCCCTCTAGCGCCCCCCCTACCGCCAGAGGGGCTTCCCGTCTCCCTTTAAGCTCGGGGCAACTTGGATGGATATGTCCCAGTTCGCTACAATGATGACAAATTATTTGTCTGTGAACAGGCTTACGAGCCCAGTTCTCATATGACCCATCAACCTACATGGGCTCACTAAAATTGGGCATTTCAATGGGCGGAGTCGGGGCTGTATGCGTGTTGTAAGGAACATTAACCCAGTTGCTATCAAGAGCTAATGCAGTACGTTTCTCCTTGTTTCGTTCGCGGATGCGATTATCAACTCGCACCGCAGTACGAACCAGCGAATCTAAAGAAACGCAAGGCTCTAATGTAGCCAGAGTGTCCTTAACCTCCTCAGCCAAAGCGTGAACAAACATTGTCATAAGAGGTGCTTCTGGCCACCCTGTCTCGGTGGCTAAGGAGCAAAACGAGATAGAAAAATCAGCGACGCTATCAGCGCCCTGCTTCAAATGCATTAGACACGTAGCTGCGTCCTGACCATAAACATCCTGATCAAAAACAATAATCATTTCTCTCACGAGAGTTTCCACTGAATTTACTACCGGCGATCTAGCTCGAATAAGTGGCACCACCCAAGTGAGAGCTGTGCTGGTCAACAGCGATAAAATAAACAAAACCCGTGATTCTTCGAGAACTGTGAGGGTTGCGCTTTAAAAAATATTTTACATTGAGCAATGAAATCTTAACATTTTCCTGCCTCACCTCCATATCTTGGGGGTAACTGGACTTTAAGCTCTCGGGGAAGGTGTACTGATTGTGCTCGTGAAACATTTTGTGTAATCTGCGAAGAGAATGCTCTAATACACTCGGAGAGACTTATTAAAAGGCTTTCCTGTCTCTCCATAGCATTCGCCTGAAGGCGAATTCTCTCAGTCAGCTCCGCCTGCTGACTATCCAAGCTAGAAAGACCCTGACCATACGCAGTAAGGATAGACTGCTGATCAGCAACAATGCTCTCTAGTGTAGCCGCTGCTGGTGACTCCATGTCTGGCTAGAGTGTTGTGTAATAGCCGGTAGAATACGGAGGCCAGGTGCAACGACCAGAGAGAAAGAGAGGAGCTCGGACACAGTACAAACACAGAGAATAATACAGACCAAACGAAAGTACTCGCGCTTCCAAAGGACGTATAATAGTCCGAACAACGGCAGCAAAGTGAGACAGAAAAAGGGAGAAGAAACTTCAAAATAATTAGAAGATAGAAAGTCATACAAAACCTGACTACAGATATTTTCGGCTATAGTGCTTACCTACAAACAGACACTCTAGCAAAGAGGCATGGCGAACATCCGGCTTATATAGAGTCCGGGGGAGCGCCGCCCCAGTTCAATCAGCCAGCTGGGTAAAGAATCCAATTGAACAGGAATTCGATATCGTCCCAGGATGAGAGCCACAAAGAAAAGTCCAAAACACACAAACAAACATCCAGAACTATGACAGAATTAACCAATTAAACCAATGTAATCGATAATTGGGTTCAATTTCGCAAGAATCACCGAGGCATGATCACTACCAGCCCAGTGATTCTAAATGTCATTTAAATAGAACCTGTCTGGGAATGTGATGTAGGCAAAAGGCAGCTTGTGATGCTGCAATCCAAAGAAATTCAGAAGAACAGAACAGAGACCAAGTCATTGACATCTGTCACGCTGGAAAGGGCTACAAAGCCATTTCTCGGGCTCTGGGATTCCAGCAAACCACATAGAGCATCATTATCTACGAGCAGAGAAAACGTGGAACAGTGGTGAACCTTTTCAGGAGTGGCCAGCTCATCAAAATTCCTCCAAGAGCGCATCAGTAAGTCACCCAGGAGGTCACAAAAGAACCCAAATTAAGATCTAAAAAGGACCGTAGGCCTCACTTGCCTCAATTAAGGTCAGTGTTCACGATTCCACAATAAGAATGAGACTGGACAAAAATGGCATCCATGGGAGAGCTGCAAGGCGAAAACCACTGCTGAGCAAAAAGAAAACAAAGGCTTATCTCACATTTGCCAAAAAAAAAAATCATGATGACCCTCGAGACTTTTGGCATAAAATTTTGCGGACTAATGAATCAAGGGTGGAACGTTTTGGAAGACATGGGTCTCGATACACCTGACATAAAGCTAACACTGTATTGCACAAAAAGAACAGCATATCAGCAGTCAAACAAGGTGGTGGTAATGTGAAGCTCTGGGCTGCTTTGCTGTTTCAGGATCTGGGCGAGTTGTAATCACTGATGGAACCATAATTTCTGCTCTCAACTGGAAAATCCTAAAGGAGAATGTCCGACCATCAGTTTGAGATGTAAAGCTCAACTGCAGATGGGTAATAGAACAGGAAAATGACCCAAAGCACACAATCAACCCCACCTCTGCCTGGCGCAAAAGAAGTAAAATAAAGGCTTTTGAATTTCCTAGTCAAAGTTCCTGACTTAAATCCAGCTGAGTTGCTGTCATATGACCTAAAACAGGCAGTTCATTCCCAAAACCCTCCAATATGGCTGAATTGGAAAAAAAAAAAAAAACCTGCCAAAAAGAGTGGTCCAAAATTCCTCTACAGGGATGTTAAAGACTCATAGCCAGTTATAAACATTATAGGGTGGCACAACCAGTTATTAGATTTGGAGGGGGGTGGGGGTAAATTTATTTTTCCAGATGGTTGATATAAGTTTTGAATTACTCTTTTTCTTCAGCAAGCAAAATGATCATTTAAAAGCTGCATTATGTGTCTACTCACATTTTATGTTTAAATTAGTTGAATGATTTGAAACATTTAAACATGCCAAAAAAGCAGGAAAAAAAAAGAAATCCGGAGGTGGTGAATACTTTACACCTCTGCATTTAGTCTCGCAAAAGCATTTTTTTCCACTTCAAGAAAGGTAACATTCAGAGTTGGGAAAAAGAGCATTCAAATATGCTGCCCCTTTTACATGGAACACCCTTCAAAAAGATTTAAAACTGCCAGAATTAATTACTTATGATGCCTTCGCTGTGATTTTAAAGGATCTTGAACGTAAATCCATTGGACAGTGTTGCTGTACTTAAATATCATCCGTATCATCAAAAATTAGCATTTTATATGATCACTATTTATTATTTGTATATCTGCTCTGTACTTTGCTCCATTTTTGCTTCTGAATGTTGTGCGTATTGTTTTTAATTTTGTGTTACAGACGTGTGTTGCTGCCTTTCTTGGCCAGGTCTCCCTTGTGAAAGAGGTCCTAGATCTCAATGGGCTAATTACCTGGTTAAATAAAGGTTAATAAATAAATAAATAAATAGTACCGAATGGTTGCCTTTGACACGTGCAATAAAATGGCTCAAGCCAACTTTAAAATGAATGATTTCAAGAACATAAAAATATGAACACAACATACTGGACCAAGTTCGTAAACACAGATTATGTCGAGTTCAAAATTGAATTGAGTTTTGAATGGACATAACACATTAGGTCTGGGACTAAAATTAATCTGGGTCTCTGACACTGACCCATGGTGCAATGGAACACTATTGCAATTATAGTAAAGAAATTCATCAAACATACCTGCTGCATTGATTTTTAGCTCGCTCAGTGTCGCCACTTAAAAGAGAGCTCAGCGTCAGTTAAAAAGGCAAAAAGACACACTTTAAATTTAAATGATTACAAATGATAAATTATCACTGCCACACTTAAAGTTATTGAGAAAAATCCCACATACCAAAAACGAAAAATCTTGCAATATCCGCCATTCTGGAGGGATAAATTAAGCTATATATACGCATTGCGAAGAGGAGGGTGCCCCTCTCTCCGTGGCAGCTGTAAGGTCTTCAGTAAGTGCTGTGGGGTTTATGAGTGGGGGAAGCACATTGTTTGTTTGGTGGGTGTGGAGGAATGTCTTTACCATCTTTGAGTACGACTGACAGAGCTTAAATATAGTCATAATGTTTAGTCTCATGGAGGTAATCAGATTTTAAATGCCAAGAACTTCCTCACATAATACAACTGAACCAGAGCCAGATTTTCGGACACATGAGCTCCAGATATTGGCCAAATAAGTGAATAACTTAATTAAAACATTGTTTCATAAATTTTTAGGGAAGATGATGATATCAATGCCTTTATATTTGATTTATTTGGAGTTTGTTTTTAATGTAACAGGTTAATTATTACATCCATGCTTTATGTCACCTGTTTATTCCTGGTCAGGGTGAGGGAGGGCTGGAGCCAATGGAAGTATTGAAATAGATGAGACAGGAACGATCCGTAGATAGTGTTTCATTCCATTACTGGACACACTCGTACCCTTGCCAATTCAGTCTCCAATTAGCCAAGCTGCCTGTCCTCAGACCGTGGGATGAAAACTTGGAAAACCCAGATTCGAACTCAGACCCTCTTGCTGTGATATGAAGAGCACTCCACTTCACCCCTGGTTCCCAAACTCAGTCCTGGACTTCCCCTCTGTGTGCTTGCTTTTGTTCTAAGCACAGGTGCAATCAAGGAATTTTAACAAGCTGTTAATATTTATTGAGTAGCTATAGTAGTGGGTTTTTTTTTTTTTTTTTTTTAGATTTCAACAGATTGCATCTTTGTAATCATTTTATGCCTGAAATAGCTTCACAATTTCGCAAGGAATGTATACTTCGTCCTCTGAAATTTGACGTGATCGCATGATCGCCCACCTCTTTACTCTAAAATTTAAAGTAATAGTCAAAACCTAAATATCATATACAGTACAAACCAAAACAGAGGGTAAAGTACTTGTATGCTTTTACACTGATGACCCCTCTTGCAGTACATTCAGAAATTAAGAGGAATATTTGTGTTACGAAGAGATACCAAATGTATGATGGCACAGGGTTAAAATGCTTGCATTTGCAATGACTGGAATGTACAGTACTACAAGGCTTCAGACATTGTGAAATTCTCTGTGCAGCAGCAAAGCTGCAAGATCTCAAGCAAGCTGCTCGTGGAGGCTTGTGGTTATGGGCTATATTTTACGCATAGCTTGACATGACTGACCCTATCACAGGGAGGCCGCATGAGAAAATGAAACTTACTACATGAGCAAGATAGAGTGAGAGAGAAGATAGGTGAAAAAATGCTATATTTTAATAGTTTTTAAAAAGTAACCCTGATTGGTGACAGTGTAATGTACATGAGCCAGCCAAGTAAACCAACGAACAAACAGTTCACAAATGTGTTCACGGGCGAGGCAAAACAAAGCTGCTGCATTTGTCTTATATGGACAATATTCAGAGGAAGAAAGCGAAAACTTGTTCTCCTCTGAGGGAGTGGGGGATAAAGAGACTAAACATCTTATACCATCTCATTTCAAAGTGCTGTTAATTTTATCAGGGCCTGTATTCACAAAGCATCTTACGGCTAGGAGTACTCCTAAGTCGCGCTAAAACATTTTATGTGGGAGTAAAATCTTAAAAGTTATTCACAAAGCTGCCGAGAGCAACTTTTAGTTAAGAAAGCTGGTAACTTCTAGACTAGGAGTAGCTCTGAGATAGGTGGGCGTAAATCTCCGTTGCTATGGATGACGTCAATTCTCATGCACGAGTCTTGGGACAATGAGCACGGTGATTGGTTAAATGGTGACAGGGCGGCCCATTGAAAAAAATATCCCACACACAACCCATGGAGGAAAAAATGAAGAAATAGTCAAAGCGGCTGGTTTGTCCCATAAAATAATAACATGTTGAGCACTCCTGAAAATGCACTATGTGCAGTCCCCACATATCACGCTCTAGGCAAATAAACATGCATAGGAAAGAGAGAGCTGTAAAAACGCCAATAGCATAAAACAAGTCAATAATAAAACGTGTCATTTGCCCCAGTAATTAACAACTTATTACCCAATGAGAATATGTTGCGATCATTTAAAAGTTGGGCTGTTCAAGTTTGTTTGCCCTAAACTGTCATGGATGAAAGTTCAAAAAGGATGCGAAAGCCCAACTGGAGCCACGACCAGTTACTGCTGCAGGACCAGTTGGTGCTGGAGCGAAAGCATGCAGGTAATCAAAGGGAAATTTGGCTCAGGTGAACAGCAAATCCAAGCGGATGCGTGGGATAATATCAGCCTACAGATCAATGCTGCATTCCCCTCGGTGTCTCGGACGGCAGACGACTGCGAGAAGCGATGGTATGGGCTGCAATCGTAGGGGAGGTCCGAGATTGCAGCCTATAAACGGCTATCGTTCAAACAGGAAAGCATACTAAGCTTGGTTTTCAATGTATAGCCTGCAATTTAAATATGCATACAAAATATGACATAGGCTGGTATTATTATGATGATCTATTAAATGTAACCCTCGCTCAACAGCCTAATAAAATAATTCATGCATAGCAGGAGGAGATACAGCACCAAAGCCACTGTCCCCGAGCAAGTGGCATCGCAGGCACATAATGCCTGCCAAATAATTGGCATAAGCTGCTTTCCATTAAAATGCGAGTCGTGCGTGGATCCTGGCCATTTCGCAACAATGTCCAAAATATTGTATTCGGCCTCAAATACTATCTGGGTGTTGATGGAATGAAATTTTTTTCTGTTTACAAATACCTCTTCATCTTGGGTCGGAGAACTAATTAGAATATGATTGTTGAACCTGTGGACGTCACAAGCTGTGAGTAATGACAAACTGCCCCTCATGAAACTGAGCATTGATGTGTAAAAAATTTCCTTACATTATTAGGAGCACAGCTGAGCACTATGGAGTTTTTATAATGAAATTCATTGATTTAGCTTCTTTCTGTTGAAAACAAACATGAAAATGATGGGAGGTAACAAAGTTCAGCTATCCAATACCCCTGAAAAGTTTTACTGCTGCTCCAAAAAACATACATAAAGTGGGCAAATCTTGGGCAGTATTCAAGGGTACAAAAAAGGGGGAAAAATTAAATTAAAGACCTGCATAATGGAGAAAGGGAGCAAAATTCTGACTTGACTAACCGGTTTCTTCAGTGGCCAAATGCAAAATGAGTGTGATGAAAAGACAAGGTAATGTTACTCAGTGTAAAACTGTGCCCTTTTTTGTAATTTTTTTTTTTTTTTTTGACTGTGCTCTTTTTTGTTGCTGTCATCACATTATGTATTTTCAATAACCCACTAAATCCACATTAGAAAATTAAATACTGTTTCTTGTTATTTTTAATATAGGATGAATGGATTTTTAAAATCAGTCTTTCAGGATTTTATTTATATTTTCCTTGATGTGCCAATTTTTCAGCACTGGGGTTGTACATTGGACTTCATAATCAAAATTAACATTATCAAAAAGTTGCATATAGTAAACATGCACAGTACAACATGGAACAACCCAAAAAATCTTTTTTTTTTCAACTGATCATGTAATTAATCATGTAATTGTTTTTATGAAGTCCAGCAGTATTTCAACCAACTCAAAATGTGAAGAATTTGCAGTCCACTTCATAAGTAAAATTGAAACTATTCGATCTAATTTATGTCAGTTCCAGCTTATGGATTTTAACACCCTTGAACCTTTGTTTTTATGTGAGGAAACACTTGTGAAGTTTGTCCTGGTTGATGCAGAGTGCTTTGTAAAGTAATCTCCCAATTAAAACCAGCAACCTGTCCTTTAGATCCCATTCCCACATCCTTTTCAAGATAGTTTTGGGCTTTTTAGGTGAAGACATTCTTAACATTGTCAGCTATTCGCTTAAGATGGGTGTTTTCCCTGCTGCTTTTAAGACTGTCATGGTTCAGCCTCTTTTGCAGCAAAATAATTTAGATGCCTCAGTACTTAAAAACTAAAGACCAGTGTCCAATCTGCCATTTTAAGTAAAATTTTACAGAAACTTGTTTTTAATCAGTTAAATGATTTTATGATCTCCCACAATATCTTTGAAAAATACCAGTCTGACTTTCGAGCCAATCACAGCACAGAGACAGCACTGGTCAAGGTTTTTAATGACCTGGGGTCAAATACGGACATTAAAAAAAACTCTATATCAGTACTACTTTATCTTACTGCAGCCTTTGATACCGCTGACCTCTCAATTCTTTTAGACTAGACTTCACAATCTGGTTGGCCTCTCAGGCACTGTTTTCAACCGGTTTAAATCTTATCGTTCTAATGGAGAATTTTATGTAACAATGGGTGAATGTTCATCAAAAAGCTATGAAATGGGTTGTGGTGTCCCCCAGGGTTCAAGTTTAGGTCCATGTTCACATGCTGCTGCTTGTAAACGTTATCAGGAGGGACGGCATCAGTTCCCATAGTTATGCTAATGATACACAGCTGTACATCGCTGCATCTCCTGATGACTCAGGGCCAATTGATGCTCTTTTGAACTGTATTTTAGATATCAAGTCCTGGATGCCAGAAAATTTTCTTCAACTCAACCAGGACAAATCCGAGGTCTTAATTATTGGTTCTGAAGCTCAGAGGAAAACTTAATGCAAAACTGCCACTACTGGATCTAAAACCCTGTCAACAAGTGAAAAACCTCAGAGTTACCTTTGAAGCAGCTACTAGAACTATTATCAAAACTGGATTTTATCATCTTCAGAACACCTCCACAGTGCAACCGTTTCTCTCCTGAGCCAACACAGAGGCACTGATGCCTGCTTTCAATGCCTGCAGAATTGACTATGTTATGTGCAACTTTCTGGTCTTCCTACGAAAAACATTGCTCAGTCATTATTACAAAAATCAGCTGCACGTGTGCTGATGAGGACCAGAAAGAGAGCACACATTACACCAATTTTAAAGTCTCTGCACTGGCTTCCTGCGTGCTTCAGAATTGATGTTAAGATCCTCTTACTGGTTTATAAAGCACTTAATGATCTTAGTCCAAACTATTCATCTGATTTGCTTTTATCATATAAACCCTCATGTCTTCTGGTAGTGGCCTTTTAATCATCCCCAAAGTTATAACAAAAACCCACGGTGAGGCATCATCTCATTATTATGGTCCACATCAGTGGAACAGCCTGTCTGTACACCTGAGGGGTGCCGAGAGTGTTGATATTTTTAAATGCAAACTCAAGACATACCTTTTTATCCTGGCCTTTAATTGAAATCATCTCTGTATTTATTATTTATTGTGCATTTTTTTATTGCTGAGTATTTATCTATTTTCATTCATTTACTTTCCTGGCTGACATATTAATCTATTATCTTTTAACCTATTTATTAATTTGTTTCTTGTTTTAAAATTATTTTCTACTGTGAGTTTCTGTCTTGCCACCAGTGTTTCCTCACTTCCAATGCCGTTTCCTCAGTTCCCGTTTTTTCATGCGTGCTGTTCTCATTTCAGTCTTTAACACTACAAAGTGTTTGCTTTGTGTGTGTGGGGGGAGTGCAGTGGGAGGTGTTGTATTACTGTTTTTATTGTTGTGAAGCAGTTTGTTTTGCATTCTGTCTGTATGAAAAGTGCGATATAAAGTTCGACTGATTGACTCAGATATACTTGTGTTTGGAAAGAGTTTCATGTTTTCTTTGTCATAGTACGGGGAAAGACAGAATCAAAGCTCCATGAAGCAGCATTTAAAGAGGTTAAATTAGTTTCAGGGTCAGGTGAAGAGCAGGACAGGTGAAGCAGGTGATTGTAATATACTCTTTGGAATCAACTGAGGTCAACTGGGGAGGTGGTTTTAGGGTCCACCAGGTTTTTTGCCATCCTTGAGCTCACTGGTGCTCTCTTTGTATAACATTTTTTTTGTAAAGTTTAATACTGTATCTCAGCTTTCTTAGCCGCATAATGACTTCCTTGATTGTTCTTGGCAAAATTCTGGTCTTTATGGTGAAAAATGCTAACAGATAAAAAGCAATCAAAAGACAACACTAGATTTCTCGACAAGTGATAATGTTAGTTTCATATATATTGCGGAAAACGGAGCAAAATCAAAAAACGATTACATTTGTGACAAATATTTCAGAGCTCACTGTATGCACTACGGTCAACAGTGCTGCTAATGAGTTCATTTCTTCTTTAACGTAACATTCATGCAAAATCACTCACTGCAGTCATAGTCAAGTCAAAATCAGAATTCTGAAAAAAAAAAAAAAAAAAAAAAAAAAAACCCACGAGAACTGCGGGAAAGACAATCATACATCAACATATGCGGCCATTTTCCATTTTTAATATGTCCATAGATTGTAATACAACACTCCAGTCGGGGATGGTGTATTTTTTAAGTAAAGAGAGTGCATAATATCTGTTAGGAACAGACGAATGCTCCAAGCGCAGATCAGAGTCAGCATGGCGTTTATTATTAGGATTCGATTCTAAACTCATTGTGAAACAGAACAGGGTCAAAGGCAGCAAACAGGTATGTACAGGGAATCGGAAACAAAGTCAAGAAACAAGCCAAGGGTCAGAAGCCAGGATATCAATCCGCACAATGACAATGAACAACAGGAATCTAACTAATGGAGGGGTAAAGGGAAAAAGGGAAGAGGGGGAAAGGGAAAGGGAAGACAGATTAAATCTAAAAAAGGATACACGGGGAATAAAAGGGAAAACGGGACTGGCAAGCACTCAAATCAAACAACAAGAATACAATACAAATATACAATGACAAGAATACTGACAAAACTAGCAATCAACAATCGAGAAATCTTACAAACCAGAAACGCAGAGACGAGATCAGACAGAGTCAGAAAACGAATCGACTTAGAGTGAAGGGGAAATGGGATATTTAAGCACTCAGACAATTACTGTGATTACCCGACTAGATAGAGCACAGCTGTGGCAAGAAGCCAGAGAGAGGCGGAACCAGGAAGAGCAGGACAGGGATAGGTGAGTAGAATGAAAAGGGCGTGGAAACCTATGCTAATCTGCTCTACACACCCAGGCCCTGATTCTAAACTACTCTCAGGTGCAGACAGGCAGCAAGAACAGAATGAAGGAAGTTAGAATCACCTCACCGAATTAACAGGGGAATTAGTGTGTTAACAAGGACTGACAGGAGGGAAGAACACAAGGATTTAAGGAACTAGACCAAGGGAAATAACAACCATTCAGAACAATACACAATCACTCAACCAAAATAATAAAATGTACATAAATGAAAATAAAGACTAACAATAATGAAAACTAACATTACAAACAAACAGAAATCCTACTTTCTAACAGTCTAAGATTGGATATCGCACTGCCAGAGCGTGAAAATATACTATTCAAAAGCAGTTAAGAATAAAAAATATTTGTGCATATAAATGTAAGCCAACAAGATAAAATGGTTACGACTATAGACAAAATAATTCTTTGACGGCTCAAAAACAGAAACTACAAAATGAACAGCTTTGATTAGACACTAGTTTATCACCCTGATGAATAAAAGTCATGCATCCCCAAAAGGGATGTTCCCACAAGACGCAGAAGCTTCGGTAACTGGTGCAGCCATCGTTAGCATTCACATATTCTTGACAATGTTGGCACATGCTGTTCACCAGGTGTTGGAAATAACATAACATATAGGGATCGTTCGCCATTCTGCGACTAATCGCTGACCCAGTTGCCAGAGGTTGACAGCAGGGACGTGATGTGATCAAACTCACCGCCCTAGTTCATCCCACGGATGCTCCACGGGTGAAAGTTGGGTGGCTGTGTAGGCCAATCCGTGTGCCGAATGTTCTGCTGCTGCTAGAAGTCAGTCACCGTTTAGGCATGATGAAGTCTCGTGTTGTCTTCTTCGAACCAATCTCCTGTTCCAACCCACTGCAGAAGTGGCATTACCAGAGGTTGAACAATCTCGCTGAGATACCGCTGACTAGTCAAATTTGACAACATACAGAGGGGCTTTCTGGTTCATGGATTGCCTTGCCCACACCATCACACTTCCGCCTCCAAATGGTTCACGCTGAGTAACAATGAGATCAGAAAATCTCTCTTCTTAATGACGATAAACAAGAGTCCGGCCATCACTGAACTGGAGCGAGAACCGTGACTCATCTGTGAACATTGTCTGTGCTCACTGACCACTGTTGCACCGGATATGATGTCTGCACCAGTCTTGGCGAGCCCTTCTGTGACGGTCCAGAAGCAGTAGTCGGTCTGTAGGATGCTGCATCACAAACCTCAGTCTCTCGGACGATGCCTCCATGGTCTAGTCAGACAGATTAGTGGTGCTGGTGGCTCTGAATGATCCCGAAGATGCCATGGGGTCACAAAGCACTGTCGCAATGCCGTTATCATCAGGAAGTGGTCTTCTTGTACTGCTGTTGAGCGTTTCATCCAAACAGGGGTGATTATGAACAGAATTAGTTGTCCTGAGCCTCAGCAAGAGTCTGCAGATAACGCTTTGGCTTACATTTCAATGCTGAGCCACAGTTCTCTGAGTTTGTCCATCTTGTTTGATCATCCAGCCAATGGCCTTTCCTCTGTCTTGGATGCTGAGTAGTTTTTTGAACTATATTCAAAGGTGGAGTCCCATTAAGGGCGTTTTCTGACCCAAACCACCAAATTCAAAATAATTTTCAGCACTGATAAACCACCCCATGGGGTTCACGAATCCACCAGAGAAACCTGCAATATCAATTTTTTTAATGAAAAAAATTATACTTTTAACATTTTTTTAGTTTTTGGGAGGGGCCACCAATTCTGGGGCTCCACAAAGTGTCACCAATGATTATAATCATGCTTATCAGTGCACATTGTAGCTGATATATTTTCCGAATGAATGAAAAAAGAATTTGTTGAAATTGATGTCATACTGCCGAGATAGGAAGATATTTGTTCAAAAAATATGTTCTGAAATGGAGATTTCCAACGGCCACATGTGTAAACGACAGTACATTTGACAAAGTTCCCGGCCATGACACTCTAAGGGAATTTGCTGAAATTTGCCCGAAGGTGCCTCCAACATTCAATGAAAAAACCAGGATGTGTCGACACTGGTAACATCTTCATCCGAACGCTTGCATCAACCGCCCGTTGTAAACCCTAAAATGGGGTGTGTTGATACAAAATGGATTGTGCGAATATGGCTCTAACTTAATTCTTCTAGTTTAAGTTTTTTCAGTAACACAGTTATTATCTATGACCCTTATGATGTTTATGCAAACCACGTGAAAAGGTGCTTGAGGTGTCATGATGGGTGTATTGAGGCAGTTTATGGAGTTCATACTTCAAATCCATGAAAAGCAAATCTAGGTTAACTAGGTTAATAGTTTAAGATAAGTGCAATAATTGCATCTCCCATAATAACGTGATGTCTGTAGTCTAAATAACAACCCAAAGGGGGATATTCTAACCCTATCTGGCTTAAAAAGACATACAAAAATGATCAAGAAATTTCCTTTGACCCTTAACTTCTTTCTAGTATTTTTTTAATCAATATACACATGATTATAACAAAACACAACCTGAGCAGTTTGCAGGGGTGAAAAAAGAGAGGCTGAATTTCATAAAAAGTCATGAAAAAAACAACATGGTTTACTCACCAAATTTATAGAAACAAATGTGTTCTATATCTTTTTAAAATAATATTTGCACATTGGACAGAATGTTTCATGTCATAAGTAATTTAAATTGGGTAAGTATTTCTGTCCAATACATCCATAATACATTTTGTGTCCTGCAAAACATGCTATGGCCATTTTCTTCATTCATTTTCATCTATTTCCATCATTACATTACATTTAGCAGACGTTTTTATCCAAAGCAACTTACAAAAAGGAGTAAATCGAGCATCAGTGGCAAAGTACAATAAGCAAAACATTATCAAGTGCACAAGAAAAAAAATAACTGGGTGAAGTGCAATTGTAGCAAAACAGCAGGACAGAACAAAATAAGTGCCAATGGGATTTGTTTAAGGAGAGAAAGACAAGAGTAAGTTAGTTGGTTAGGAGAGAAGGTGGACCCGGAAGAGGTGAGTCTTCAAGAGCTTCTTGAGGCTTGCTAGAGAGGGACGCCCCTGCTCTGGTTGTGGCTGGCAGGTCATTCCACCAGCATGGAACTACCTGTGAGAATTGTCTAGCCTGAGAGTGCCTGGTGCGTACGGATGGCACTGCTAGACGGCGTTCCTGGGAGGAGCGCAGTGATCGGCCAGGTGTGTAAGCCTGTATGATGGGGTTGATGTAGGAGGGAGCAGACCCAGATATCACTCTGTAGGACAGCAAGAGTGATTTGTATTTGATTCGAGCTGCAACAGGAAGCCAGTGGAGGCTGATGAGTAATGGAGTGACATGAGCCCTTTTGGGTTCATTGAATACCAGACACGCCGCCGCGTTCTGGACCATCTGTAGAGGTTTCGCAACACAGGCCGGGAGGCCAGCCAGGAGGGCATTGCAGTAGTCATTCCGAGAGATGACCATTGCTTGGAACAAGATTTGCGTTGCATAGTTGGTTAGGTACAGCCTGATTTTCTTTATGTTGTATAAAGCGAATCCGCATGACCGGGTAACCGAGGCAACATGAGTTGAGAAGGACAGCTAGACATCGATCATGACACCCAGATTCGTACCACTTTGGACAGAGTGATTTCACTTAAGGCAATATTGATCTTGAGATCGTGATGGATTGATGGCTGGGCAGGAATGACCAAGAGCTCGGTCTTGGATAGGTTCCGCTGAAGGTGTTTTCCTTCATCCATACAGAAATATCCGAGAGGCACGCGGATATTCTTGCCAAGATGATAGGGTCATCTGCCTGGAATGACAGCATGAGCTATGTATCATCTGAATAGCAGTGATACGAGAATCCGTGAGAACGAATGACTTGGCCCAATGATTTTGTGTACATGGCGAAGAGCGGGGGCTCCAGCACTGAGCCTTAGGGGACCCCTGTGGAGAGGAGTTGCGACGGGGATGTTTACCCTTGCCATGACACCGAAAACAAATGCCCAGTGAGGTATGACTCAAACCAAGAAAGTACTTCGCCTGAGATGCCCATATCAGCGAGGACTGATAACAGAATTTTGTAGTTTACTGTGTCTAAAGCTGCAGACAGGTCCAGTAGAATAAGGGCTGAGGATAGACCTGCTGCTTTGGCAGTTCTTCAGGACTCTGTCACAGACAGCAGAGCCGTTTCAGTGGCATGTCCACTTTTGAATCCAGACTGGTAAGGGTCTAGGATTTTGTTTGCAGTGAGGAACTGCGCGATTTGTCTGGAAACCGCCCTTTCCATGACCTTTGATAAGAATGGGAGTAGCGAGACCGGCCTGTAGTTCTCAACCCGGGTAGGGTCGAGAGAAGGTTTTTTGAGGAGAGGCTTTACCCATGCCTGTTTGAATGTAGTGGGAACTGTGCCCGACCTCAATGAGGCATTAATCACATGTGTGATTGCAGGTGTCACTGCTGCGGATATTTCTTGCAAGAGTTTAGCTGGCACCGAGTCAAGTTGGTATGTAGTAGGACGGCTATAGGACAGGAGTTTTGACACTTCACCCTCAGTGAGAGGAGTGAATTCACGGAGTGAGGTATGATCACCCTGAGGAGACAGAGATGGGCATGCAGTAGGACGGCTACATGTGTTAAAGGTGTCGGATGGCCCATTCGAGAGAAGCAGACACTGGCATGTAGTAGGACAGCTACATGTTTGATCAACAGGAACGCCCTTTGGATTTGTGAACCCTCTGCTGATACCGGCCACTTTCTCTGTGAGAAAGGAAGCGAATGTGTCTGCTGAGAGGTTTGTGGCTGCACGCGGAGGCGGTGGATTCAACAGAGTAGAGAAGGTGGTGAATAGTTTTCGGGAGTCAGAGGTGCTGCTGATTTTGTCATTGTAGAAAGCCCATTTTGCAGCCTTGATGCTGGTTGTGAAGGAGAGTAGGATTGATCTGTAGCCCTGGAGGTTAGCAGGGTCAGGGTGTTTTCCCCTTTTTCTTTCTGCTGCTCTGCTGCTCCATCATACCCATATTCTCGTTAAGATGGGTGGTCACTTTGGCCTGTAAAAAAAAAAAAGTCAGACATGTGATTCAGAAAGTAATAACTGGGGTCAAAAACTTCCACTAAAATATACACCAATCAGCCATAACATTATTACCCCTGACAGTTGAAGTGAATGACGTTGATTATCTCTTCACAATAGCATCTGTCAGTCGATGGAATATAATCGGGCTGCAAATGAATACTTTGTCCTCAAAGTTGATGTGTTGGAAGCAGGACAAACTGGGCAAGCATAAGGATGTGAGCGACTTTGACAAGGGCCAAAATGAGTTGGCTCAATCACTGGCTCAGAGCATCTCCAAAACTGCAGCTCTTGTGGGGTGTTACTGGCCAAATGTGGGCAGTGCCAACAAAAAGCCGTCCAGGGAAGGAAAACCGGTGAACCAGCGACAGGGTCTTGGGCGGCCAGGGCACACTGATGGGCGTGGGGAGCGAAAGCTGGCCCATGAGGTCCAATCCAACACAAGAGCTACTGTAGCTCTAATGGTTGAAGAGGTTCATGTTGGCTATAATAGACAGGTGTCAGAAAACACAGCGCATCGCAGTTGGACTCGCTGACCCCTGTCCACTTCCAAAAGCGCCTACAACGGGCACATGAGCATCTGGAAGAAAGTGGCCTGGTCTGATGAATCACGTTTTGATTTACATCATGTGGGTCGCTGAGAGCGTGATGTGCATTGCTTACCGGGGGAAAACATGTTACCACGATGCACTATGAATGTATCTTAACCCTTAGAGTGCTGAAATAAATTTTCAAAAAAATAAAAATTAAATTATCTTGTGCTGTTGAAAACCCTGCGGGAGCGCTTTTACACAGGTCGCCAGTGGTATGATCAAGACGTGTATGTATTCATACTCATTTTGTTTTCATGCTTGGGATTGCTGCTGTTTTCCTTTGTGTGTTGCTCTCTTTCTGTGCTGCGATATAGGTTGCCTGTTGCTGAATGGACGACAGCTAATTGCACGTAGTTTAAAAGGATGCCACACAAAAAGATGGGACCCTGCCTCCTTCCTTGCTTCCAACGTGGCCTACACAACCTATTTGATGGTTCTTTGTAAGTGCTTGTAAGAATTGTAAACCAGGCAATGCAGTTCGCCATGTGTCATCTTTGAAAGAGCTTGAAAGAGTTGTAAACCAGGCGATGCAGTTTGTTGTGTGTTTATATTTTGTAAGTGCCAGTCAAACTTTTGCACTTGACAATGTAGTTTGTCTGTCAAGTTGCCTAAGCTAGTATCTCACTGAGCAGCGAATGCTTATGAATGTAGCAAATTTTGGGTTGAAGATAGACCTAGGTGTCATTAGCGACATCAGAATCAGAATCTCTTTATTGGCCCGTTAAGGGGAATTAGTGTTGCAGCAGGGGCACACAAAAGACAAGGAACACAATGACAATATCAGCAGTGAGAATAAGACCCAATTAAAAGTCTAAAATTCAGACATAATAAAAAAACAACACAATATAAGAAACACCATACACAAAATCACTAACAAATGTTCAGTCCAGAGCTCATACCAAAGATGGAAAATTACTACGAAGTCTTGCAAAAAGTGCAATGTGCGGATGTGCAAACAAGCAATAGTAGTGCAAGAAGAACATGAGCAACCTAAGGGCTAATTGCCCTAAACATTTAGCAACGTTTAGAGTCAGTTAGCAACATTCGCGTGTTTGCAAAAGAATAGGAAATGGCTTCTAGAATATGAAAATGAACTCTTTGCGACCCTAAAAACCGTTTGCAAACTCTTTTGCAATCTTGACGAAACCTTGATGGTATCCTCACAAAACCCAATATTCGTCTACATTCATCAGCATTCGTAGCTCTGTTGTATAGTGGTCACTACTTCGCGAACCAAAAAGAACTTTAGCCACACGTGTTACAACCGTTTGCAAACGCTTACAACTCTTTTACAAACGTCTGGAACTGTTTGTGAGAAAATAAATCCGCAAGGAAATTTTGAACATGCTCAAAATTTCTTTGCGACAAGAAAAACTGTTTGCGATCCTAAAAACTTTTAGCGAACTGCTTTGCGCCCTTTTACGAACTCTGACAAAACTCAAAATTCGCTACATTCGTAAGCATTCGCCACTCAGTGAGATACTAGCTTTGCTGATACTAAATCTTGAAAACATCGCAAATGTACAGAGTAACTCCTGAAGCAGGGTTAGGGGGCCGCTTTTTTTTATTGTATTTTTTTTTCTCCTTTGTTGGTAGTTTTCATAGGTAGGTCATTGCATTGTTTTTCTTTTCCTTTCTTTTGATGGCGGGTAAGAGTTATTTGTAGGGATGTTTTGTTTGTTATTTTTGGCTTATGCTCTCCCTGACGTTGCATTACTCCAATAAAATAAAAATGGAAATTTTTGACTGCATACTTGTTTGTTTGGTTTTCCTTGGAAGTAAGGAAGGAGAGGGTCACTTATGCTGCGCTCCAGTTTTCCCCTAGGCCGGGCATAACATAAATTGGGGGCTCGTCGAAACCATTATTCGGACAAGTCGGTAAGTTTGATGGTTTTTTTTTTCCCTCCATTTTCCCTGTTTCTGGTCGGCACTTTTATGAAAGGAAAAACAATGGATTTTGATTTGGATAGTTTTGCAAAGTATCCGACATTGGAACAAATTAATAAATGTAAAAAAGTTGATTGATTGTTAATCACTAGTTTATTTGATGTTAATGTTCCGTCAAACTCAAAAAAGGGCGAGCTTAAACAGCTCCTCGTGACAAACCTTGGGGATAGGGGTTTGCTCGAGGATCTCTCTACTGCAGGAGGAGCTGGTAAGGCTGATGTGCAAGACTATGATACGGTGCCAACAGTCAAGCCCGTTCCCATGGATCCTCCCATTACAGCGGGTATGTCAGCAGAAGAGCTACGGCTGATTCTCCGCATTAAAGAGATGGAGGTGAGGAATCGGGAATTAGAGGTTGAGGCTATGCACCTAAGATTAAAAGCTTTAGAGCTTGAGCCAAGCCTAACATCCCTCCCCTGTCACCTGACGCTCTGCAGACCCCGCAGTCTCCTGGAGATGGGTTTGATGTGAGCCAGCATATTGCGCGTACGCCGCCGTTCAGAGAATTTGAGGTGGACTCATACTTTAATGCTTTTGAGTGCATTGCAACCGCTTTGAATTGGCCAAAGGATATTTGGCCATTGTTACTCCAATGTAAATTGGTAGGAAAAGCTCAAGAAGTGTGTGCCAGCCTTACTGTGGAACAAAGTTAAATTACGATATTGTTAAAGCAACTGTGTTGTGCGCTTATGAACTAGCATCAGCAGCATACAGACAAAAATTCAGAAATTGTTGTAAAAGTGCCAACCAGACATACGCGAGTTCGCGCATGAGAAAAATGGGTTTTTTTTTTTGATAAATGGTGTCAAGCTAGTAAAGTTTCAGATTTTGTGGGGTTACAAGAACTTATCCTTTTGGAGGAATTTAAGAGGTGTCTGCCTGAGCGTGTCGTAGTTTATATTAATGAGCAGAAGGTTTTATCTCTTGCAGAAGCATCGGTTCTTGCTGATGAGTTAATTTTTACTCATAAGGGTGTGTTTTTAACATCTTTACGATGTGAACCTCCTGTATCTGCCAACAATGAAATGAATAGATTTAAAGTCTTTGGACGCAGTTCCTCTGCTATGAATGGAAACCAAGTTTGTTTCCCTGCAAAAAAAGTTCTATAGGATTTCTATGGAATTCTATAGAATTCTATAGAACATCAATGGAACTCTATAGAACATTTTAATAGAACAGCATGTTCTTTAGGATTTTCCGTGTGTTCTATAGGAATTTGCTATAGAAACCTATAGAACACCTCTATGGAAAAGAAAGTCCTGTAATATTATTGCTGTTCTATAAGACCTTCCTTTAGAACACCCTAGTTGAAAAAACTGTTCTATAGGACTTTGATGGTCTTTAGGACCTTCTAATAGAACAAAAGCTTCATGGAAACGACATCTTATGACTCCTTGCAGTGCTCTGTCGAAGGGTCAATTTACCTTATGTGTACCTGGGTTCTAGGAGTGAGAAACCGGACTAATGGTATGAAAATGTGCAATATGCAGTGATATCCACTATACAGAAGTAGCAAAATCTTGTCCCTTTTAACTTTAAGGTGTGCTTAAGCACATGGGGTACCAGGCACATACTAACTCATTGATTCTCTGATCAGATCATTGATTGACTGACTGACCACACAACTTAGCAGTATTTCAGTTATGGTATATGAAGACCTCTTTCCATTTCCTCGGCAGCAATTCAAAAATATAAATAATAATAATAATTATACATTTTATTTCTAGGCGCCTTTCAGGACACTCAAGGTCACCTTACAGAACAATTAAAATGACAATAAAATACATATCAACATATCAAAAAAGTTAAAAAGCTTATAATCTGGACTCAGTAGGAGAACAACAATCAGTGTGAGTAGGCCAGTCTAAAATAATGGGTTTTGAGGCGGGATTTGAAAATGGACAATGAGTCGATGTTCCTAATGTCGGGGGGGAGGGAGTTCCACAAGCGGGGGGCAGAGCGGCTGAAGGCTCTGGATCCCATGGTGGACAAACGGGCTGGGGGGACAATGAGGCTGATGGAAGAGGCAGACCTGAGAACACGGGAGGGAGTGTTGATGTGGAGGAGTTCTGAGAGGTATGGGGGAGCGAGGTTATGGATGGCCTTGAAAGTATAGAGCAGAATTTTGTAGTCCATGCGGTATTTTATTGGAAGCCAGTGGAGTTGATGGACAACAGGTGTGATGTGACTGATGGAAGGTGTTCTGGTGATGATACGGGCAGCAGCGTTCTGGACCAGTTGAAGCTTGTGGATGGATTTATGGGGGAGACCAGTGAGAAGTGAGTTGCAATAATCCAGGCGTGATGTAACCAGAGTATGGACCAGGATGGCGGTGCTGTTGGGGGTGAGGGACGGACGGAGGCGATTGATGTTTCGTAGGTGAAAGTAGGCTGACCGGGTTATGTGATTAATGTGAGTTTGGAATGACAAAGTGCTGTCAAGGACGACACCTAGACTCTTGACGTGAGGGGAGGGGGAAACAGAGGAGTTGTCGATGGGGATGGTAAAACTGGGAGTTTTGCTGAGAGTGGATCTGGTGCCGATGAGGAGAACCTCAGTTTTATTACTGTTGAGTTTGAGAAAGTTGGATGAAAACCAGGATTTGATTTCCTGTAAACAGTCACAGACGGAGGAGGGTGGAAAGGTGGAGGTAGGTTTGGTGGAGAGATAGAGCTGGGTGTCGTCTGCATAACAATGGAAATTAATGTTGAATTTGCGGAAAATATGACCAAGAGGGAGAAGGTAAATGATGAAGAGGATTGGACCGAGGACAGAGCCTTGGGGAACACCTGAGGAGAGGGGACATGATTGGGATTTGAATGTTTTTAACTGAATGAACTGAGTACGGCCAGAGAGATAGGATGTGAACCAGTCCAGGGGTGTGTCAGATAAACCAATAGATGCGAGTCTGTCGAGGAGGATGGTGTGGGAGATGGTGTCGAAGGCTGCACTCAGGTCGAGGAGGATGAGGATGCTTAATAATCCGGAATCAGCTGCCATCAGAAGGTCATTGGTTATTTTTAAGAGTGCTGTTTCTGTGCTATGGCGTGGGCGGAAACCAGATTGAAACTGTTCATAAAGATTATTGTTGAAGAGGTGAGTATGAACCTGTGATGCCACTGCTTTTTCCAGGATTTTGGATATAAATGGCAAGTTAGAGATAGGTCGGAGGTTATTGAAGTCATTGGGGTCTGAACCAGGTTTCTTGAGTATGGGTGTTATTGCAGCAGATTTGAGAGTTGGAGGAACATCACCAGTGGAGAGGGAGGAGTGTATGATGGCAGTTATCAGAGGCAACAGAGAGGGGAGGCTGGCTATGACTAGAGATGTTGGCAGGGGGTCAAGCTGGCAGGTAGATGATTTTGATTTCTGGATGACTTCTGATAAATCAGCAGCAGTGGGAATTTGGAAGCTTGCAAGTGGTTGAGAAAAGGGGGCGTGGAAAACTGGCGAAGATGGACTGCTGGAGCTGTGAGGGATCAGTTGCTGGTGGATTTTGGTTATTTCTGCATTAAAAAATGTCATCAATGAATTACAGTGATCAGTGGAGTAGAAATGTGGAGGGAAAGAGTCCGAGGGGCGTAAGGTGTTGTTTACTAATGAAAAAAGGGCTCTGGTGTTCCCATCACCAGCATTGATTAGTCCTGCATAGTATTGGGATTTGGCAGAGGAGATTATGTTTTTGTAGTGAATAATGTGGTCATGATACATTTGCTTGTGAATAGTGAGTCCAGTTTTCCTGTAAAGACGCTCTAGTTGGCGTCCTTTGGCTTTCAGGTGATGTAGTTGAGG
This sequence comes from Gymnothorax javanicus, assembly GCA_029692085.1. Lineage (NCBI taxonomy): Eukaryota > Metazoa > Chordata > Actinopteri > Anguilliformes > Muraenidae > Gymnothorax > Gymnothorax javanicus. Next base: position 49,873,552 of record CM056209.1, read on the forward strand.
AGAATACCAGGGAGCAGAGTGGGTGAATGACACAGTCCGAGTTTCTAACAGGAGCCAGAGAGTTCAGCAGAGTATGGAGACCAGTATTGTAATGAGAAACTAGTTGATCAGGAGTGCATGAGTAGCTGATGCTGGGGAGATTGTCAATACCTGTGGCGAGAGCTGATAAATTAATGTTTTTGATATTACGGAAAGAGATAAGACGTGACTGTTTAGTTTTGGATAGTGTGAGGCTTGTGGTGAAAGAAATTAACATATGGTCAGAGATGGGCAGATCAGCGGCAGAACAGTTGAAAGGAGTGACACCAGAGCAGCAAACCAAATCCAAAATATGTCCTTTACAATGGGTAGGGAAGTCAATGTATTGTTGCAGTCCAAAACTGTCCAGACAAGATGTGAAATCCTTGGTGAGAAGATGATTGATGTTGTCCATATGTATATTATAATCACCAAGGAGAATTAAGTTGGAGGAAAGTGAGCAAATGTGAGTGAGAAAATCAGAAAATTCATTAATAAAATCCTTGTTTGGTTTGGGTGGACGGTAAACGGTGACTAAAACAGTGGGAGTAGGACCATTTAGTTGCAGAGCCACTGATTCAAATGACTGGTAGCCAGGCATTGTGACAGAGGAGACCTCCTCTCCCGGTGAAACGGGGTTGAGAAATATAAACAAACCCAGGTGGTGTGGCTTCATTCAACATAGAAAAGTCATTGGGGTGTTGCCATGTCTCAGTAAAACACAAAATATCATACTTGCGGTCGAGGAGGAGGTCCTGCAGCAGATGTCCCTTGCCCGCAAGGGAGCGGATGTTAAATAATCCAACTTTGACGTTGGAGCGCTGGTTGACGAAGCCGACGTTAGCCAACCTAGCTAGGCTGGCTAGCACACTGCGGTCCACTTTCCTACCGGAGTTTCTCGTTAGATGACGAGTTGTGGACCAGAAGGAGTTAATGGCAGTGGAGTCGTCGGTGTAATAGCTTCGTCGGGATCCGCGATGGATGTATTTCCGACGGGGAAGGCGGCCGATGTCCGGGCCGATGTGCTGTACCAGGAGTGGATCTGGCAGGTGGGACCGATGTTGGAGGAGCTCTGCAGCCGTGTACTGGAATAGAGCTGACGATGGATTTAATATGACAGATAGGATAATCCAGACGAGCACAACCATTCTGTAGTTCCACATGATGAACAGGTGTAGGATACCAGACAGCGGTGACAGGAAAGGGAGCACGTCAACACTTCACAGGTAAGGCGGTCCAAACTGAGAATTGCAAAGTCCGATTGTTTAGTGGATCCGGCTAACAATGTAAAAGCCGTCAGTGCTACTGACATTTACCGAGAGAAGATCTACTGCAGAGTTCAGATATTAAAATCACTTAAAGAGCCGGAGAGCAGCGGCAGATAATCGCGCCGGCGTTCACTCCCGATGTGTGCGTCAAACACACGTAGAGATCCAAAGGCATAGGTTTCAAAGGTTTCGAAATGTAAGGCATTATAACTTTATTATGCTATAATGGAAAACTCGTGTTCCTCTTTTGCTTACGAAGACAGAATTACGTTGAAAGTTTTAGCTTTTGAACTTTTCCCTTAATTTTAAAAATTCTATCAAATTATTCCTTTCCATTCACATGCATGTGATTGCAGATCATATACAGATTTAGAATTAATTTGAATACAATTTGAGGTCTGCTAAGACTTATTCCCGCCATATTTATACATCTAAACGTTATTTCTAACGATGAATGATCGAGCTGCCGGATAGCTCACTCGGTTAAAACACCGCATTGCGGAAGAGAAGTGTCCATCACAGTGCTAGTTCGAGCCCTGGTCGTACCAGCCGGCTGCGGATGGCAGCTTTTTCAGAGTAGTGCAAAATTGGCTATTGCGCTACAAGGATGCAAATTGAGAAGGGTATGCCAGGAAAAAAAAAAAAAAAAACAAAGTTCTATGGAGATTTTCTATGGAACTGTTTCCGACAGAAATTTTCTATAAAACTTTTTTCTATAGGACTTGAGGTACTAAAGTTCTATAGAAATTCAATTGAACTGTCCTATAGGATTCTTAGAGAACATTTTTAGCAGGGTTTAATTGTCATGAATCTGGTCACTTAATTGTAGCCTGCCCTCCAAAAGCAAAAGATCAGGAAAAAGCTAGACCAGCGACAGTAGGTTTAATTCAATGTCTTTTAGAATCTATTCAGTCTGAAACTTTGACTGCATTGTCGAAAATTGAAGATGATTTCAAACCTTTTATTTTCCAGAGATTTTTTCTTCGACGGGCAATGAGAAAGACAAAGTTCCAGTTACTATTCTGAGGGATACTGGGGCTAAACATTCGGTTGCGCGACGTGGTGCTGCGTCTTTTTCTGACCGATCGTACTGTGGGTCTGATCTGCTGGTACGGGGAATAGGATTAATCGTTTTGCGCTTACCCCTACATAAGGTTACCCTCGCCTCCTCTTTAGTGTCTGGCCCAGTGCAAGCAGGTGTCCAAGATCAGGTGCCTGTGGCAGGAATTGGTCTTATTCTTGGTAATGATCTGCTGGTAATAAAGCGTTTCCTGCGTCTCCAGAGGTGATCGAGAATCCAGCAGCAGATGCGTGGATTGTTGATCCTACTGTGCTCGACTCCCAGCCCATTTTCCCGGCATGCGTTGTTACTCGTGCCCAAAATCGTAAACTTGGAGATTTTACGGACCTTTCCAATTCGTTTTTAATTGTGTCTGATTCAGTCAACCCCTTTTCTGAAAAAAGTGTGCCCATTTCCCTGAATCTTTTGCCTGTTGTGTCTGATTTGTGTTTACAAATTGATAAAGATTGAGGCTCATTGAGGCTCAGCAGACAGATATTACTTTGGCTTCTTGTTTATCTGCTGTGGAAAAAACGAAAAAAGATGAACAGCCTGTAAAATTTTTTTTTTTTGACAACGGCGTTTTGATGCGGAAATGGTCCCCGCTGTCTGGTAAAGACTGTGAATCGGTAACTCAAGTAGTTGTGCCAAAACAAATTTCGTCTTGTGCTCTCGCTGACGTTGCATTACTCCAGTAAAATAAAAACGGAAATTTTTGACTGTATACTTGTTTGTTTGGTTTTCCTTGGAAGTAAGGAAGGAGATGGTCACTTTTATGCTGATTTTCCGATTTTCCCCTAGGCCGGGCGTAACACCCGATGATAGGTTTTCAACAGCTTTCAATTTGAAGACCACAAAGGAAAAATGATCGGAGTCCAAATTTTGCATTTTTGTATATTTTATATATTATTATTGTATTTTATATATTTGATATTTTTTGCATATTTTTTCAGTGCTTTGTTTCGATGATAGTTTTGAATTTTCAATTCTTCAGTTCTTCAACGTGAAAATGTTACTCTGATTATTTTTCCATTGTGGTCTTCATTTGATATCTTACATCATTGAGCAGCACTATTCGTATTTGGCGCTCTAAGGGTTAAAGAGGGAGTATACATTTTAGCAACAAAAATACACCCCTGTTATTTGTAGAAGAATTGCCTCACAATTCCTCACAATAACACAAAATGTAGTAGCTGATAACAGCTGGTAACACTAAGGGAATAGGGGAGTTAACGTGACAATCAACTAACCACAAAACTCAGACTGCCGGAACAGGGGAAAAAACCAATTAGGCAGACTTGAGGGTTGTGACATGCATATAAGTGAAATGTAGGTTTATAATGTGCATTACCGACAAATTTCCACAGGCCTCCTGCAAGTATCAATTTCAGAGTATCCATCCATGTCGCACAGTACTTCACGGTCCTGAACTCTGCCAATAAAAAAATTATTGCTGCTGTCAATGCATGGTTACAAAAAGCACAGTACAAAACATTCTACAATTGAGAGAAGGCAGGGTTAGAACTCATGCACAGACAAAAGTCCAGTTCATAGGTTCATTGATAATCGTGATCAAGCAGTCCAGGTCAGTAACAGGCAGTTTCATTACAGAAGGGTGAATCCAGAATCGTAATCAGAAATGCAGTCCAAATCTCAAAAATCAGGGAGTAGGTACGCCAAAGCCAAACTGAAAGACAAATCAGAAACCAAAAAGCCAAACACGGATGAGCAAACAGACATGAGGAGCTAGACAGAATCATGAATCAAAAACCAAATCGTCAGTGGGAAATCTCAGGAATAATAAGCGCTCATAGGTAAGAAACTGGAAACAGCTTGATAAACTAGCAGTGGGCTACACAAAGGGCCTAATCACATTGGGCACAGGTGAGTGGAGCTGAGGAACATGCAGGGAGGTGCAGTCACAAACGAGGGAACAAACAGACAAACAATGAAAGAGGGGCTGTGCAGACGCGGGAGGGAAAACAGAGCACACGTGCCGAGTGACAGACGATCAAGAATCCTGAACTAATATTTAGAACTGTTAAAATAAAATGGAGAAACATGAAAAATGATAAACATAAATACAAAATACACGTAAAACATGACTAGACCAGTTCAGGTCCCGACAGCAATAGATATTCATATGAATACTTTCACGTTGGTCTCACCTCCGATAATTTTCTGCGCACGGTCCTGTATTTAAAAAAAAAAAAAAAAATTAAAATTATATGTAGTCATTTACCAAGTACATCAGCTTTAATGTGAAATAAGTGTAGGTTTCGAAAAAGTATTGCCCACACTCACTCAACAACGTACCTCTGTTATAAACTTCAGTGTATCCAGCCATGTCGTCATTCAAAACTTCACTGTTTTAAACACACAATGAAAATTTAAAAATTACATTGCAGGAGTGTCACTTGTTTGGACTATATTTAAGCCATTAAGAATCATTGCAGAATATTCAGAGATACAACACACTGTATCTGAGCAATTTACAGTATAGAGGTTTGTCATGATCCTCCACTGCAAGCACTGAGAGGAGATAGTAAGAGTCCCCTGGCAAAGTTCTAACATCTACTGAAGAACCTTCCCTGGATAAAGGAGGCTGTTAGAACATCAAAGGGGACAAGAATGATGAAAAAGCAGTTGTATCTGCAAAATTTACAGTTTTAAATAAACATGGGACAGGATTCTAATCCTTGTAATTACTGATACCCCTTTTATACTGGAATTTAGAGCGCTTCAGAGGTAGCCCTGAAGCGCTCTAAATCCCAGTGTGAAAGGGTCACGAGACCAGCCTAAACTCATAATTTAGAGCGCTCTCGGAGGTGCTTCAGAGCCGCTTCAGAAGCGCTTCAGTGGCAGTGTGAAACGTCTCGGAGGTTTAGACCGCGCTAAATTCAGTGGCCCGTAAACTGGAATGCCTGAGGTGAGCTGCCAGCTCCGTAAATATCAATATGTAGGTGATCTCCGTTGTCACGAGATGTTCAATTAATCAAGAAAAGATAAGTGCCCTTAAGTATATTTTCATGTAACGTTCGAAGAAAGGTTGAATTTTTTACAGAACGTGACATACTTATTACCACTACGTAGGCCTACCCGTATATAGAGGATCTCCGATGAGTAAGCCCGAGATATCAAATTTATCCACCGAGAGCAGTAATTTTCATTTATTCTGAGCGTTCGGCGAGGAATAAATAAAAATCACCACTCAAGTTTCATAAATTTGATATCACATGCTCATGAATTTGAGATCTTATTTATCCCATAAATGTCAGGATCATATTATTCGGAAAATAAAAAAAAAGCGTTGGCTTCTAGTTGGCAGTCTATTCAAGTGAATGGGATGAATAATTCGCTAGCTAGTATAATTATGCTTTTCTCTATCAAATTAATAAATTCCAGTGTCTACGATAATATTTGTAATTACACGTGCAACTCATAACTTTAGGTAATGTTTTTCACCTGTTTATTTGTCTGTCTGTCTGTTAACAGGATAACTCAAGAAGTTATGAACGGTTTGGCTCGAGATTTGGTAGCATGATAGGTGGTAGTTCCAGGAAGAGTTGATTTGATTTTGGAAGTGATCTGGAGTACAGTACCGGTCAAAAGTTTTAGGACACCCCAATTTTTCAAGTTTTTTATTGAAAATTATGCAGTTCCAGTCCAATGAATAGCTTGAAATGGTACAAAGGTAAGTGATGAACTGTCAGAAGTTTTAAACAAAAGGTAAGGTTACCCAGGTTTTTTTTACGCCGTCGAGTAGGTGAAAGGATGGTTCCTCAGTGTGTGACATCAACTGTCAAACATGGAGTAGGAAGTGTGATGGTCTGGGACTGTTTTGCTGGATCTAGGGTCAGTGACTTACAGAGTGAAAGGCACCCTGAACCAAAATGGCTACCACAGCATTCTGTAGCACCATGCAGTACCCTCTGGTCTGCGCCTAGTTGGTCAAGGGTTCATCCTACAGCAAGATAATGACCCAAAACATAAGTCCATGCTCTGCCAGAACTACCTTAGGAAAAAAGAACAAGATGGTAAGCTTGAAAACATGGAGTGGCCAGCACAGTCTCCAGACTTAAACCCCATCGAGATGGTTTGGGATGAACTGGACAGAAGAGTGAAAGCAAAGCAACCTACAAGTGCCACACATTTATGGAAACTTCTGCAACAGAGTTGGGAAGAACTTTCTGGAGAATATTTGATTTCCTTTGTAGAAAGAATGCCACAAGTGTGTTCAGCCATTATATCTGCCAAAGGCGGCTACTTTGAGTCAAAAGTTTAAAACGCATTTTGGTTTATAAATTGATTCCATGATTTCTTTTTTAATTTTGATTGTTAATTTGTTCTATCACGTCTTTGCTTTCATTCCAGGGTACAATGAGACATTAAACTGCATAATTTTCTATTAAAAAACTGGAAAAATTGGGGTGTCCTAAAACTTTTGACCGGTAGTGTATATTCTGTCACCAAAAAAGAAATACTGTATATGGCGTGGCGGAGCAATGCACTCTACCGAGGGCCCTCTAGTTTTATTCTGCAGACACAGGGTCATCCCAAGACCCTGCCAGTCAGCCGTAGAACAAGCAGTGGAATAGAATTTACTAACATATATATATATATATATATATATATATATATATACTTCATCAATGAACAGAGCAGCCACTGTTTATTGCAAAAAAAAAAAAATGTAACTAACAGTACATGTCTGTGTTTATTGTTCACACTGATATTAGAGTCAACCCTACCTTTCCTAGAGCCTTTTGTTCTGCTCTATGTCGCCAGTAGATTCCCTTATTAAAGTATACTCAAGTTATAAGTCTTCAGTATACTCTGGTGTGTAGGTCATAAATATATTACAGTGCACTCATAATTATATTTGGACAGCAGTCAAACGTGAAATACTTTGGGTGCACAGAATATACATAAAGCACTCCCTGAGTGGGAGCAGACACCGAAATGAAGAAAAAGACGTATATGCAAACTAGCACAAATTTAATCGAAAAAATCATATATGCCTGCTCTCACCAAAGAGAGTTAAAGCTATAAACCTTGGGTGATCCCGTGACTCTAGCCATGACCTGGGGAACTCTTTGACAAGTTCCATGAATGCATCTTAACCCTTAGAGTGCTGAAATTAATTAAAAAAAATAACTAAATTACAACCCCAATTCCAAAAAAGTTGGGATGCTGTGTAAATTGTGAATAAAAACAACATGCAATGATTTGCAAATCTCATAAATCCACATTTTATTCACAATAGAGCATAGACAACTTATCACATGTTGAAAGTGAGACATTTTACCATTTCATGAAAAATATTAGCTCATTTTGTATTCGACGGCAGCAACACATCTCAAAAACAGTAGGGACAGGGGTAACAAAAGGCTGGATAAGTAAGTGGTGCTAATAAAAAAACAGCTGGAGGAGCATTTTGCAACTAATTAGGTTAAGTGGCAACAAGTCAGTAACATGACTGGGTAAAAAAGAGCATTTTAGTGAGGCAGAGTCTCTCAGAAGTAAACATGGGCAGAAGTTCACCAATCTGCAAAAAATAGTGGCAAAGCCACAGTGCCCGCTTGGCCAGACATGGCCAAAATTGAACTTGGCCTAGATTTACATTAGGGCTGGGTATCGTCAAGGACATCACAATACGATATGTACCTCGATACAGTGCCGGACGATTCGATTTATACCTCGATACAGTGCCGTACGATTTGATACGATAAAGATATAGGCCATATACTGCAAAACTCATCATTTTTTGAAATGGTAAAAATGGTGCTGAGAATACAACTTTCTGTGTATGACTTATGTAATCTAGTAATAGGTTGGTACATCTCAATATATTGTTAACTGAGTCAACAAACTATTTTGATTAATTTTTTTATGTTCAAATTTAAGATAAAGTGCATATTTCTTATAAATGATGAACATTACATTTGTTTTTCGCTGTAAAAATGAAAAGTGCATGGCATCTTGAGTAACTTAAACCATAGCAGCTCAGGGAAAAAAAAACAAAATTTCCCACTAAACTGAACACTGAATAACATGAAAATTAAGTGCATGTTAAGTATCATTCTCACATTCATATTCTCTGTAAACATGAATAAGATCACTGCCAAAGTTATGGCCATTAGTTGCCATTTTGGCCTACATATGGTATAAAAATAGGTCAAATCAAAAACCCGTCTGACATATGATCAATGAAGGCTTTATGCATCTACAGTACAAATCTGAGTGTCGTAGCTCAAAGGAGAAGAGAGTAACAACATCTGATTTTGTGCTTTTCATGAAGTACCCCCTACTGGCCATTAGTGGTCAAACTTGGCTGGAAATCGAACTCAGCCTACATCTCATAGGAATTCATGGACAAGACAAATATAAAAGGGATCGATCAAATACTGAAGGTGATAGAGTGCTAACAAGGTCATCACCAAAAATTACAGCCACCTGACGCCACTTGACCTACATATATATTCCATAAAACTTGGTTAAATAAAAAATCTTTCTTGATGTGTGATGACCCCTTGCCATAGCTACCTTCCATAAAACTTTGAGCATTTGAGCACAAAGGATAAGGGACTTAAGGTCATTTTTGTGTTTTTGTTATGGTTTTGGTTTTGTATTCATGTTTATGTTCATGTTCCATGTTCATGATTTTGTCTTTTATTTATTCTTTTTTGTTATTGTATTTCTCAGGTTTTAGTTCAGTCCATTTTCAGTTCCATTGCACTTGTATCCCCTGTCTTGTGATCTAGTTGGTTCAGTCCGTCTCCCCGGTCTGTGTGCTCACATGCTTCGTGTGATTTCAATGATTTCTGGTGTTTCATATTATTCCTTCAATTCTCGTTTACTTCCTTCGCCTTGCTGTTCTGATTACTAACAAGACTAACATTTGTATTTTGTATCATAGTCTACTAACCCAACTAATCCATGTATATATTACTAACTCACTAACGAGCACTCTAGTTAAATCTGTAAAGTTGCACCGCTACTAATTAGTACTAATTCCCTCTCAGCAATTGCCCTGTTCTAGTCTCCGCCTCTGGCTCAGCTTTACCTGTCTTCCCCTGCTTTTCTGCGAGATCTCTCGCACGTGCTTAATTGCTTTCCTGCACTCATTGTCTGTGCACTTAGAACTCCTTGACCGGAGCTGTTTAAATGTCATAGGCTGTTTGCGTGATTCCCGTCCGTGTTTTGGCTTTCGTCAATGTTCGTGGTTAGGATTTCCCTCATGTGTTCCTCCCTTTGTAATTAGTCTGATCCAGCTCACCTGTTCCTTGCATAGCATGTGACTTCCCTCCCATCTATTTAAGAGTCCTCACTGCTGTTCTGACTTTGTCAGAATGTTGAGCAATATTTCTTTGTGCAGAGCCTTGGTAAGAAAGCCTTCATGTGTGCTGCTCCCTCTGTGTGGAACAGTCTGCAAAAGGACTTAAAACTAAGCAAACTGGTCCCACTGCCTCTATTGGTACTTGTCATTGTCTGTAAGTGTTATGATGCCCTGACTTGAAATGCCCTATTTTATTTAATTTTTTTTTAAATTATTTTTATTTTCCTTGATATGTCATGTCTGCAACTCTTTGCTGCCATTATTGGCCAGGTCTACCTTGTAAAAGAGATCTGTGATCTTAATGGTATTATCTGGTAAAATAAAGGTTAATAAATAAAGAGCCTTTCGTATGCCATTGAGTATTGTTTTCCTTCGACTGTTTCGTCCGGCCAAGATTCTTGCCATTGCCCTTTTGTATTGTTTTGTCTTTCTGGATTTCAACCTATTTTTGTATGACCACGATTCCTGTATTTGGATGCCCTGTGTATGACCCACGGCTTTGTTCATCGACTACAATTTTTTGCCTACCGTCTATGTACCTTTGCTCATCTGTTTTACTGGTTCTGACCCCGGCCTTTCTAGTCGACTCTGTTTTTGGATTTCGTTTTGTGGCTTGGCAATTCTTGTGTTTTTTGGTACTGACCCGGAACTCATTAAAGGCATACGTTTTTTGGATTTCCCGCTCTTGCATGTGGTTCCTGAACGCACTGCCATAGTTTAGTGCCCCCTACTGGCCAAAGCAGTGGGCTGATTCGACTCAGATTTGAACGTGGCCAAGATCGTATGCCCATACATACACATGCAATATGAAATGGTTCCATCAAAAATGGAAAGCGCTGTAGTGCTGACAAAATCGCAGCAATTGACTGCAATTTCACCTGTATACCGCTTAGAATTATGTCAAATCTAAAACCCTTCTGATATGAGATGGCCCCTTGCCATAGCTACCTTCCATAAAAATTTGAGCATTCTAGCTCAAAGGATAAGGGACTTACGGCCATTTTTGTGATTTCCATAAAGTGCCCCCTATTGGCCAAACTAAGAAGAAGCAAATCTGGTCGATTATCGAACTTGATCTGCGTCTCAAGCCAATACAGCCATGCACCGCCAAGCAGGCTAAAAATCTGAGCAGTCTAGCTCAAACTGTAAGGGACTTATGCCCATTTTTGTGTTTTATAATGGCCAAAGTAGTGGGCCGTTCAGGCCAGAAATCGAACTCGATCGAGATCTTATGGTCATACACCCACATATAAAAAAACAAAAGGCTATGTCAAAAACTGAAGGCACAAGAGCACTGACAAGGTCAAAGGCAAAATTGCGGCGATTTCCCGCCATTTGTCCTACATATCGCTTAAAATTCGTCAAATGAAAAACCCGCCTGACATGTGATGACCCCTTACCTTAACTACCTTCAGTAAAAATCAGAGGATTCCAGCTCAAATGGGAAGGGAGTGATGGCTATTTTTGTGTTTTTCACAAAGCGCCCCCTATTAGCCAAACTAAGAAGCAAACCTGGCCGATTATCGAACTCGATCTGCGTCTGAGGCCTATATAGCCATGCACCAAGTTACATTTGATTTCACTGAAAACTGTAGCTGCTATCGTGCTGACAAGCCAAAAGTTAACGGACGTACGTACTAACGAAAAGGACGCACGCCAGTCCACCACTAAGCATGCCCGTCATGGCTTTGGCCATGCGGCCAAGCGGGCTAAAAACTGAGTCTAAAAATTGTGGAACAATTTCAGAAAAATGTTCCTCAACGTAAAATTGCGAAAACTTTGAATCTACAGTACATAATGTCATCAAAAGATTCAGAGAATCTGAAGAAATCTCTATGCACAAGGGACAAGTCCGAAGGTCATTATTGGATGCTCGTGATCTTCGGGCCCTCAGGCGGCACTGCCATATTGTTGAGGCAGAAACCTTGGCAATTTTCAAGAGCAGGCTTGACTTAAAGCTAGATACCATTGAGACATTAAGTGTCTGAAGTGATATATTCACAACAGTTAAAAGAAACTGGCGAGCCTAGTTGGGCTGAACGGCCTGTTCTTGCCACTCACGTTATGTTATGTTATTAATAACAGGCGTAATTCTGCACTGGAATACACTGCATGGGCTCAAGAACACTTCTTGAAATCATTGTCTGTGAACAGTTTCCCGCGCAATCTACGTATAAATTCAAGCAAAAGCTGTATCATGCAAACAAGAAGCCATATGTGAACAAGATCCAGAAACGCCACCGTCTTCTCTGGGCCAAAGTTCATTTAAAATGCACTGAGGTAGAATGGGAAACTGTTCTGAGGTCAGATTAATCAAAATTTGAAATTCTTTTTGGAAACACTGGACGCTGTGTTGTGCGGTCTAAAGAGAAGAGGGACCATCCAGCTTGTTATCAGCGCACAGTTCAAAAGCCTACATCTCTGATCATATCGGGTTGCATTAGTGCCTATGGCGTGGGGAGCTTACATATATGGAAAGGCATTATCAATGCTTAAAAGTATACAGAGGTTTTACAACATATGCTCCCATCCAGACAACATCTCTTTCATGGAAGGCCTTGCGTATTTCTGCAAAACAATGCCAAACCACATACTGCATCCATCACAACAGCATGGCTTTGCAGAAGAAGAGTCTGAGTGCTGAACTGCCCTACCTGCAGTCCAAACCATTCACTAATAGAAAACATTTGGCGCATCATAAAACTCAAAAAATCCAGCAAAGAAGACCCAGGACTGTTGAGCAGCTAGAATCCTACATCTGACAAGAGTGGGACAACATCCTCTCCAAAAACTTGAGCAATTACTCTCCTCACTTCCCAGACGTTTACAGACTGTTGTTAAAAGAAGAGAGGATACGACACAATGGTAAACACAGCCCTGTCCCAACTTTTTTGAGATGTGTTGCTGCCATCAAATTCAAAATCAGCTAATTTTTTTCATGAAATGGTAAAATGTCTCACTTTCAACATCTGATATGTTGTTTATGTTCTATTGTGAATAAAATATCAGTTTATGAGATTTGCATATCATTGCATTTTGTTTTTATTAATATTTTACACAGCATCCCAACTTTTTTGGAATTGGGGTTGTATCTTATGCTGTTGAAAACCTATCATGTGGCGACTTGTTTGGCTTTGAATTTGATATCTTACATCATTGAGCGGCACTATTTGTATTCATATTTGTATTTAGTGCTGTAAGGGTCAAAGAGGGAAAATGAATTTTAGTTATAAAAATACACCCGTTATTTTTAGAAAATGAAGAGGCAACTGCCCCGCTCCCACAACCAGACTGCCAGGAAACTGAACATTTCTAACAGTGATGTACACTTCTGTTCTGAGCACAGAGTTGGAATACCCAGGACAGAGAGAGAGAACATCATCACATTATAAAAATGTCAATACCATGCAGCTCAGAATGAATGCATCATTACACACTGGGCGGGAAAGCCAATTGCAGTATTGAAGATGAGCCACTAGGAGGAGGACGAGGAGACATGGACGAAGGATTGGGGAATCCACTGTACCTAATAATTTGCACGCCAATTTTGCCAACTGTTAGAGCAGCCCCTTGGAGAAAGCTTCTTTTGAGTGAAACCATAGAGTAAGATGTTCCAGCTGTGACTGAGACAAGACCTGCAATTTATATGCACAGGACAAACAGACAGAAGGTAGTAGCCGCAGCTGATAACACTATGGGAATAAGGGAGTTAACGTGACAATCAATTAATTAACTGTGGCACTCACACAAACTGCTGAAAGTAGGAAAAAACAAATAATGCAGACACAAGGGCTGTGATATGCATATAACTGAAATGTAGGTTTATAATGTGCATTACCGACAAGTTTCTGCAGGCCTCCTGCAAGCATTAACTTCAGCGTATTCATCCATGTCGCACAGTACTTCACAGTCCTGAACTCTGCGGACAAAACAAAAATATTGCTGCCCTCAATGCATGGTTACAAAAAGCACAGTACAAAACATTCTACAATTGAGAGAAGGCAGAGTTAGAACTCATGCACAGACACAGTTCATAGGTTCATTGATAATCATGATCAAGCAGTCCAGGTCAGTAACAGGCAGTTTCATTACAGAAGGGTGAATCCAGAATCGTAATCAGAAATGCAGTCCAAATCTCAAAAATCAGGAAGTAGGTACGCCAAAGCCAAACTGAAAGACAAATCTGAAACCAAAAAGCCAAACACGGGTGAGCAAACAGACATGAGGAGCTAGACAGAATCATGAATCAAAAACCAAATCGTCAGTGGGAAATCTCAGGAATAATAAGCGCTCATAGGTAAGAAACTGGAAACAGCTTGATAAACTAGCAGTGGGCTACACAAAGGGCCTAATCACATTGGGCACAGGTGTGTGGAGCTAAGGAACATGCAGGGAGGTGCGGTTACAAACAAGGGAACAAACAGACAAACAATGAAAGAGGGGCTGTGCAGACGCGGGAGGGAAAACAGAGCACACATGCCGAGTGACAGACGATCAAGAATCCTGAACTAAAATTTAGAACTTAAAATAAAATGAGAAACATGAAAAATGATAAACATAAATATAAAGTGCACAGAATACATGACAAAACCAGTTCAGATCCTGACAGCAATAAATATTAATGTGAACACTTCTGTGTTGGTCTTACCGTGGATAATCTTCTGCGCGCTGTCCTGTATTTAAAAAAAAATAATAGTAAAATTATTATAAAATTATATATAGTCATATATCAAGTTCATCAGATTTTATTTGAAATAAGTGTAGGTTTTAAAAAGAATTGCCCACACTCAACAACGTACCTCTGTAATCAACTTCATCGAATTCAACCAAGTCTTCATTCAAAACTTCACTGTTTCAAACACACAATGAAGATTTAAAAATTACATTGCAGGAGTGTCACTTGTTTGGACTATATTTAAGCCATTAAGAATCATTGCAGAATATTCAGAGATAAAAGACACTGCATCTGAGCAATTTACAGTAAAGAGGTTTGTCATGATCCTCCACTGCAAACACTGAGAGGAGATAGTAAAAGTCCCCTGGCAAAGTTCTAACATCTACTGAAGAACCTTCCCTGGATAAAGGAGGCTGTTAGAACATCAAAGGGGACAAGAATGATGAAAAAGCAGTAATCCACGTACTTTTGGCCATGAATTTTATCTGCATAATTAACAGAGTAAATATACATTGGACAGGATTATACAAATCTTTGTTATAACTGAGTGTCAAAAATAAAGAATAAATAGGCCTACAGAGACTCTGTCAGAGGGGAAATTATAAATACTGCTGTTAGATACAGTACCTTTCTGTGCGCCTCTGGCATAATGCTGTAATGGGAAAAAATGTTTTCAGAATTTATAGAACTTCACAGGGCAGATCCACTATGCAGTTAAGTTCTGCAAGAGGAGTTTGGCTGCGTAATTTTACGTGAAACTACATATGTTAGTCAAATTTGTAGCGCTCTGCAAGTAACAGTAAACCCAGAAACTTACTTGGAAGTGGATTTGTGGTCACATGAACATACGGGAACCAACACGTTCCACTATGGAGGACTTTTCTTTCCAACATGCTAGAAAACTTGTCTAGAATGTTGAACTATTTAGCTTGAAGTGTTTGTTCATCCAAAATAAGATTTGGACCGCGGAATCTTTAATATAAATACATCCTTTGTGCATTGGTCATTTCAAATTCTAATCAGCCATTACAAATTTATTCGTATTTTAATCACTACAAATCGCAATCATCTCAGAAAGAATTTATCTTCGGCCATCTTCGGCGTGGACGTTACGGGAGGAACCAAGCCAGCGGAAGAGAGTACATTGTCAGTGGCATTGGAATGAGCGGTTCATAATTTTGGATTATTCCCTTGGGAAAATGCCAAATATCTGCCTTGTTTACAGCTGCAACAATAAGGCCGATGCAAGCAGAGGCATCATGGTCCATAAATTTCCAAAAAAAAGACCCAACAATCTGAAAGGCAAGGGGGCATTATGTGAAGAGGAAACAAGCAGATTTCACGGAGCCCGATGTTGTGTCCGATTCTGCTCCCCAGTCAAATCCTGTTCCTCTTTTGAGAAAGTTTTATGATGCTGTTGCTGATTTAAGAAAATCATGAAAGAAACAACATAACGGGCATTGATGAATCAGCCCCCCTCTTACGAAAATTATAAAAGATGACATCTCACAAAGCGAAGAATTTTGATACTCTGCCATCTCCTGTGATTTTCCCCTTTGCAACATTGAGCTCTTTAGCGCAGTAGTGATCATACAATTACTCCATGCTTTAACAATCTGTTCTGCCGTCAAATTCAGAATAAAATGTATGTTTGCTCTCCACACCATTTAGGGATGTCATTGCATTGTGTTGTTCGCGGAAACGCGATTTTAAAGGGGAAACTCAATCGGACACAACACCAGATCACGATCGATCATTGGCTCTAGACACTCCACTGATGACTACTTTTATCAGCCAGAGCTCGAGTAACAGGAAAGGTCTGGATGTCACTGAGGGTTAGTAATAACTGAAATCGCCGCTTGATAAACTATCAGTTAATAAGCCGAGCCCAAACAGCTTGGCTCTGAATCCTCCCCATCAATTCTGTGCTCTGAAAAGCAAGTTAACAAGCCCATCCTAAAATGAGGGTAGATACTATTTTAGCAAAAAAAAGGCTCAAAATGAAACTAAATTAATCTGCCATCACGAGACCTTGAGTAAAGTCGAAACTTCGGCAATGATAGGGAAGCCGGAAAGGGACCAGGAGCTGCAAGTGGAGAATGAAAAAGCATGAGCTTCTCATCTGTTCAAGTCAATGGGATGAATAATTCGCTAGCTAGCATACTAAGGCTTTTCACAATTAAATTAATAAATTCAAGTTTGAGTGACAACTGTTAACTGTGTAACTTTATACATTAATAGCAAAAAGATTAAACATGCTAGTCAGCCAGGGGTGATTTTCCCAAAAGCATCGTTGCAAACTAAGTTACCAACTTACATCATTATGTCCATTCAGTCAGTGGTTCCAACTACAAGTCAGCATCCCTGATTTTGGGAAACACACCCCAGCTGTGCAAACAGGGCCTCATTTGACCTGCATGGGCCATGTTGTTTTTCGAGTGTGCACTGTGGAATCAGTTTATCGACTCTGAAGGTCTCGTTTTGTCATCATGTATGTATGCTACCTATTTTCGGACACCTGTCCTTGTCATGGCGCAGTAAAATTGTCAGTCAGTAGTTTCGGTGCACAATGCCTACAGGCGTTGCTCCTTTTCCCCTTCTGATATGAAAAATATTTGTTTTCATCAATTTATGGAAGTAATATTCTTTGACAACATCTTGTTTTCCTATTGTTTTCAGCTGGACTTCCGCGTTGGAACTCTTTCCGTTACGCCACATCCGCTAATTGGCAATCTTGGGTCAATCTTCTTTTTTTTTTTTTTTTTGAAATCTCTGCTCGGACCTCAATTAAAGGCTCATTTTCGAGAAAAAGCGGCAAATTTGAGGCATTTAATTAACAGGATACTGTTCATTAACACTTTGGTCAAACGAAAACCAGATTAGTTTTGTTTCAAGAAAATATGATGAATTTGAACTTTAAGGTGAATCTGATTTTGTTTGGTTTTATATATATGTCTTTCATGCATATTCTGACGTACTGGCAGCAGTAGTGCTGCTTGTTGGATATTCTAACATAACGATTCATCATGTTGGGTGGCTGATTTTTTTTTCTCAACATGCTAGAAAACTTTTTGCAAGCCCTGTTCCATCAGAAAGCTTAAGCAAGACCCTCAATTTGATTCTATCTTACGCAACTCGCAAAAACACAAAATTTCAGCCGTAAGTTTATGTAAGGCATCATGTTAACTTATTTGTGGAACCACATTGCAAAGTGTAACGGTTCGTCCAAAGGATGGGAAGTGGAGGACTGGACCCAGGCAAAGGATGTATTAATTGAGGTTTTATTAGGTGCTGCAAGTCAGTACAACACGTACCGTTGCAGAAAACATGAAAAGAACTGAGATTCTACACGTAATATAAGCCTACAAGTCTACAATAAGACTTAACACTGTAGGATTAAAATAAAACAGATTCGAGGTTCCTTAAATATGATAGTGCTAGAAATGCACAAATAGAAATACACAAAGAGATACGCGATATACGCGAGAATAAAGCCTAATACAGACAGCAAGTCTTAACAGGCACAAGGTTACAAGACTACACTGTCCTAAAATAACACTCCGTTTACACGTGGCCAGCTATTTTCATAAACGAACATTTCACCGTCTCCGTTTTCAAAAAATAATATCATGCACACGTTTTCAGAAAAGTTTTTGTTTACACGTACCCATGTATATGCCGTCAAGAGCATATCAAACCTGTAGGTGGCAGTGTAACGATAAGCTCAAGCCCACGTTAGCCAATCAGAATCCTGAAAATAGCAACAACAGAAACGAATCACGATCATCCATGATTACCACCTGAAGTCGGCTGCCTAAAACCTTGTTTTTCTCAGTTTACATGCAAACTTGCAACCGAAGTTTTCCAAAATCTCCACTCTGGCCGGAGTTTTTAGAAAGAATCGTTTTCAGAGGCGAATTCTCCGTTTGCGTGTAAACGAAGGGCACAAATGCAGGGAAATGTCTCCGTTTGTCAAAATAACCGCGTACGTGTAAACGGGGCCAAAGGCTTAGTCTGATCAGCCTGTGCGGGAAACGAGTGTGGAGTGCTAATTGAATAATTGGACTGGAATGTAGAGCTGATGATCCGGGCTCCCGCAGGGTTAATCGACCGGCGAGCTGGAGGCTTGGAGGCAAGATCTTACACAAAGTGGATTTGCCTAAGCAGATTTCTATAATTATTCTGTGAATGGTTAATGGAGGGGACATGCATGCTAGTATATTGATATCATTCGGCTCTCAAAAGAGTTGTTACATTTTACAGCGTTCAGGTTGAAAAAATAATGTATTGTTATTGATTATACGTGCATTTTGTGTTGATGATCATGTACAGTGATAGAACATGAGTGCTTTGTAATCTACTGTGAAAAAAGAGGTAAAACCAAAATTATGTTTTCCAAAACTTTCAAGTTTTGTTAAGTGAGCGTGTTCTTCAAATCCTATATTTTTAAATATGGTAGGAATTATTGTTTCTCTATCATTTTTTGCTGAAAATGTATTGATTAATACTATGCATTGTTATAAATTGACTGAATGTAACAGTATAATTAACGCATTGTCTCCTTGTTATTTTAACTGTAAGTAGAGTCCTGCGTGCATTTAATTGCGGTTTACAGTTAACATACACGGAACCTCTGTTATAAACTGATTTTAAAATTACAGTTGCAATAACTGGCAAAAAAGGTGTCAGTTTATAACAGTGTCGTAGGCAGTGAGAACAAAAAAAGAAAAAAAAAAAAATTCCCGCAAGTATATTGAGGTAAACATATTGGTAATAATCAGGAACACTGAAAATATAAATTTTTTAATAACAATTGAAAGGTGTTGCCAA
Source organism: Gymnothorax javanicus (assembly GCA_029692085.1). Lineage (NCBI taxonomy): Eukaryota > Metazoa > Chordata > Actinopteri > Anguilliformes > Muraenidae > Gymnothorax > Gymnothorax javanicus. Next base: position 49,892,742 of record CM056209.1, read on the forward strand.
ATTTATTTATTTATTTTTTACTATTGCATAGCCTGAATGCATCTTTAATGGCTCATGCCATGATTATTGACACTTAAAAAAAACTGCTTTGAGGCAACATTTTCTGGCAAAATTACCTCTGATGGTCAGTTGTTCCAGTATATTAGGTGACATGAACTTTGAGCAGTGTCACAGTGTTAAACACGATGGCACAATGGAAGGAGCTCTGGGATAGTTCTTGGCTGCATTGTGGCCTAACATGATGCTAAAGACGTTAACTGCTGCAGTGACACTGTAAGAAGCGCCATCGAGCGTTTCAACGGGACTGGTTTGCTGCAAAATAGTGGCAATAGAGGTGCAAAAAGGAAGTTAAGTCCCTCTGATGTTCATTACCTGCGTACAATAAGTAAAAAAATAAAATCGGCGGTTGACAGCACGACAACTCTGTGAAGATATTAATAGCGCCAGAAGAGAAGAGATGAAAGTATCAAGATCTACTGTTTCCTGATGCCTGCATGAAAATTGTCTGGTTGGTCGTGTTGCTGCCAAGAGCTGACAACATCAAAAAAAGACTTGAGTTTGCTGAGAATTGCAAGGATTCGACACCAATGGACTGGGAACAAGTCGTTTGGCCGATGAATCAAAATTCGAAATTTTCTCATCTAAATGTAAAACTCATATGTGCCATAGAGTAGAAGAACGTTTCAAAAATGACTGTTCAACCCCGTCACTGTTATGGTTCTGCCTCGTGTGCTTGTTTGTGCTTGTGCGTTTTCCCCTGTGCCTCTCTTGATTTGTTTTTCAGCTCCATTCCCGCGGTCTGACCATTGATTCCCTCTTGCCCTAACTCCTGTGATGTCGTGTGACAGCCTTCAGCATGCCTGCATCTCGTGGTCCAATCACGTTTCCTCTTTCGGTTTTGGCTGTGATATTTCATTCATTGCTTCCACCTGTGCTTATTCTGGGTCTCGCTAAACTCTGAGTGAATGCGTTCTCTGATAGGGCCATTACTAACCCATACTAACCAGCACTTATTTGAAGGTGATTGTATATATTTTGTCACATAGTATTAACCTTAATTAACTCATTAGCGAGTGCGAGTGTTTCTAGCTTTTGTAATTCCTGTCGAAGCTTTCCCTGATTAACTGCGTTTAAAGCTGTGCTTTCTTTTGCTCCTCTCGTGGTGCTTTTTACTTGTCACGTTTAGATTACCTCAATCTAAACTGTCTAGCTTGCATGATTGTCTCGAGTCATGATTGTTAAACTAGTTCTTGTGTAATTGTTCGTTTATCCCATGTGTTTCTGTTCCCACCTGAGATTGCCTTCCGAATCCCCGCCTCCTCCCACGCGTATATCAGGAGGGAAGAGAGTTGAGACTGTCAGACGGGACTTTGTTTTTGCATCTGTTTTGTTTCTCCTGAGCCTTCCTGAGTTTAATTCCTGAGTCTTGTATTCCTCTGCGCCCATGTCTTGTCTGCCCCTTGTCTAGTCACCCAGTGTTCCCGTCAGTTAGTCAGGTCCAGTTTCTGTTTTTTGAGTCTAGCCACTCTAGGAGTGTGTACTTCTGTTTCCCCCTGCCTTGGGCAGTGTACCTTAGTTTCTCCTGTTGTTCAGTGCATGTGCACGGTGTTTTGTTTTTGGCCTGGATGCCTATTTCCTCTGAGTGTTTTGTGTTGTAATAAACAACTCTGGATCCTGCACCTGGTGTCCACCCGACCTTTTCTAACAGTCACTAAAATATGGAGGTGGTAATATTATGGTTTGGGCTGCTTGAAAGGAGCCAGTGATCTCATAAAAATCGATTGAATCAGGGATCATAAAAAGTATCTCAGCATCCTTGAGAGGCACGCATTGCCATCAGGAAAGAGGCTGATTGGTCGGGGACTTTATCTTCAACATGATAATGACCCTAAACACACTTCTAAGTTGTGCAAGAATTATCTCAGTCGGAAAGAAACATCTGGTAACATAAAAATTATGACTTGTCCTGCTCAAAATCCAGACCTTAATCCGATTGAACAAATCTGTTGTAACATCGAAAGAATCTTTTGGAATGAACTTCAAACCATATCGATGTCAAGATTTTGGGGAGACTGTTTGTTGGATTATTGTGTTCTGTGAGGAGTGCACCTCTATTTTTACTCGTTGGGTGTTATCAATTGGTTTTTGCCACTTAAGGCTGGCACACATTGCAGGATTCTTCAAACCTTCACAGATTTAGAGACCACACACTTGATGATAACAAAAGACAGATCGCACAAGATCTCTCTCTTCTGATCTTATAATGTGTGGTGTGCACTACGGAGTATGCCACACGCTAACAGATTCTTCAGCAGAATATCAGGTTCTTCACGCTCAATATTCCAAATCTCGCGTAGTCAAATGTATTTTTTGTTTGTTTTTGCTTTCTCTTCCGTCATTCTGCTTACTGAGCTCGCTTCTTGATTGGCTTTTGTTCCGGTACACGTGACATTACACGCTGTGCGTGCTCGGCTCCTCTCGAAGCACCCCACACACTACAGGATTTCTAGTCGCAAATATTAAACATGTTCATTATTTACAATCTCTCCTTCCGAGGCCTTCCGAGCAGATTGGACTGGACAAAATCACTCTTAACACACCCCACACCACAGGAAAATCAGACACGATGTCGTTTGCAAACAATAGACAATCGGGCCTTTGCTGGCTTTGATCGGAAGGGGGAGATCGGGAAAAAAATCGGCCCAATTATCCTGTAGTGCGTACCAGGCATTAGCTATTGAATTCCATTCAGGTGTCTGCCTCACCAGAGCTGGATAACTGATGATTCGGAGCACCTGCATACTGTCTATATATGTGCAAGTGGCACCCGCTCTCTGCTGATTGTCATCAATACATGAGAGCTGGGAACAGCTACAGAGTATTTGCTCTAGGTTTGTCTGCAAGGTCGTCGCGTTTCTATTGAGAAAAGGATGAGAAGAAATTTTACATTAGTTCTTTTCCGTAGTTTAATCCTTTTTTGTGTATGCGATTTTGGTGACAGTTGGAAGGATTAATTCTATAGGAGTATTTCCCTACTTTAGTTTTCTGGATTCCTCAGTCAAGAATCAAGATCGAGGCTAGAAGGTCTCCTAATATGTTTTATATATATAAATACACTGAACAAAAATATAAATGCCCCATGTCAAATACTGATGCCACATGGAGTTAACAACTCTAAGTGAGCATATGCTGACTTTTACTTGTACAATAGGGATATTCTCTTGATTTGTGTACCATTTTTTTTAATCCATCTCTCTGTCAGTGAGCATTTGCTCAGTGATGCAGTGATTTCACTCAGTACATGGGTGTGGCATTTCCAGACGGTGATCAGACAGAATGAGCAGTACCCAGACACTCCTTATACTGGGGCAATAAAAGGCCACCCCAAAATGTCAAATTTTGTCAAAAGTCATCATGCCTCAGATGTCTCAGGTCATGCGGGAACGTGCCATTGGCATGCTGGATGCAGGGATTTCCACCAGAGCGGTCGCTGTACAGCTGAATGTTAACTATCAGACAACAGGCCGTTTGAGAGTTCGTTTCCGACAGACGGGCAGTACTGCAAATCGACCTCATCCACGTCGGCCACGTGTGACCACACCAGCACAAGATCGCTACATCCGGCTCGTCCACCTGCGGGATCGGCTCAGATCAGCGGCATGGAGAGCGGATGAGACCGTTGGTCTGCACAACAGACGCATCACACCACAGACAGTCCGTAACCGCCTGCGAAAAGCCAATTTGCACGCTCGGCGTCCTCACCATGGTCTGGATCGCACCGCTGTCCGGCGTCGGAACCGACTCGCATGGGCAAATGCACACGTTTGATGGCCCTTGGCACGCTGGAGAAGAGTGCTATTCACAGACGAATCCCGGTTCCAGTTTTTTGTTAATAAAAACTCAAAAATTTGACATGGGGCGTTTATATTTTTTTTCAGTGTATATTATATATACCTTTTACTTTATTTCATTACCTTTACATCAGCTTAGCGCATGTAACGTGATCCCCACAAGTCGTCAAATTCTTATAATCTTGTTTCTCTAAAAAGACATAAACGGATTTGCGCACCTCTGGAAATCAACCTGTCAAATGCTCTAAGCAAAAAGGTTGTCACACTAGATATTGACTTTTTCTCTCAAAAATACATTTTTATTTTTGTCTTCACTATATATTGCTATCTGATTACTTATTTCCATCTATATGATCCAATATTATTGAAAAAGTACTTGAATAGTACGTGGTTTCTGATTTACATTCATTTTGTTAAGTGTATAACTACTGTATATGCATAAACACACACACACGCACACACATTATGGCAAGCCGTTTAGGAAATTATTATATGTATATATGGAATGAAAGTTTAAATATGTAGAATGAAACTCTGAATATACGGAATGAAACTTGAATATATGGAACGAAATTTGAATATATGGAATGAAAGTCAGAATATATGGAATGAAACTTGAATTTATGAAATGAAAGTCTGAATATATTGAATGAAAGTCTGAATATATTGAATTAATCTCTGAATATATAGAATGCAGCATGCCAATAGGTCCAAATATCTATGAGACACATATCAATAAAAAAAAAAAAAAACTCACCTCAAGCTATATAATTCAATGTTATAGACAAGTTTTATAGCATGATTGAAAGAAATTCTCCATAGCGGAATGTATAGGTTCCTGTATATTCACATGACTGCAGATCCACTGCCTTATCAATTTGTGGATCTTTACTGTTACTTGCGGAGCACTACGGATTCGACTATCATACGTAGGTTCATGTAAATTTACGCAAGCCAAACTGATCTTGCAGAACTCTATGGCATAGTAGATCTACCCTATTGCAAACTCCAATTCTTTTTTTTTTTTTTTTTTAATTTGGCATCTCCAATCCCACACGAATCTGGAATGTCCAATTGGGGAACTATGTACAAGGCTTTTGCATATGTGACCCCCTGTTGCCAATTCAGGAGAGTGAGACAGCTTGCAGCTCTCCTCCGAAGCACGCGCCTGTCAGCCACTGCTTCTTATACACTCATTGGTTGAATCCTCGCAAGTTCAGAACGAGGGCGGAGGATACCCGAACATGAACATGCTTAGAATCTTCCTGACGAGCGCCCGTCTGGCCAACAGGAGGAGCCTAAGCAACGAACAAAGCAACTTATATTACCCTTCCCGGCAGACCCTTCCCAATTTGCATCCCTGTAGCGCAATGGCCATTTGTGCGTTACTCAAACAAAGCTGCCGACCACCAGGGCTCGAACCTGCGCCGTGATAGTCACTTCTGCTTCGCAATGCGATGCTTTAACCGAGTGAGCTATCCAGCAGCTGGTTTGCAAACCCCAATTCTAATGAAGTTGGGATGTTGGGTAAAACGTACGGTGGCCGACAGGGGCCATATCCATGTCAACACATACGCTCTGCAACGGCCCAAAACATCTCCATTTGGAGAAACGGGCAGCAAAAACAGATATGATGCAAATTCAAAAACACGCAAACCGCAAAAGCAAATGCAAAAGAAAAAGGCTGCATATCCATGTCAGCACATACGCGCTGCAACAGCCCAAAGCATCTCCATTTGGAGAAACGGGCTGCAAAAACATAAACGATGCAAAGCTAAAAACACGCAAACCAAAAAGCAAATGCAAGAGAGAATAGCGCTGCATTTAGATATCAACGCAACGGAAGTGCTCATAGTCGCCATGGGGAGCGCCAACTAAAACAGGTTTTACTTCTGTCCTGAGCGAGACTAGCCAGCTAAACCTTTCTGGCTAACTTGCCAGCTACCTAGCTAACGTTAGTTTGCTTGTTTAGCTAGGAAGTTTGCTAACCTAGCTGTCCAACAGTTTGGTGCACCCCTGCTGAAAATTCTAGCTAAGACCAGCTAGAACTCTAAGCTGGTTTAAGATTGTCTGAGCTGTGTTTTCAACACCATTTGCTGGTCATAGCTGGTCTACATGTTTAAAGCTGGTCTCTATAGCTATATGAAGGTGGTCAAAGCTAGTTAATCTGGTATTGTCAGATGGAGTCAGCTGGTGAAGGGCTGGTCGACCAACTAAAACTGTCCAAAACACAGCTTAAACCAGCTTGACCAGTTTCGGGTGGTTAAAGCCGGAATTTTCAGAAGGGACGGAAGTCAATAGAAAATAAATGAATAAAAAAATCTGTTATTTTGCCATCTCACTTAGCTAGAGTTTAACCGCGAGCATTTACGTTATACTAAATATAACTGTCAGCTAGCTAGCCTAGCGAACTAGCTAGCTGAGCAAGCAAACTAACGTTTGCGAGCTAGCTTGTGGGCAATTATATTTGGTACAACAGAAATGATTGCAGTTTAACTCTAGCTAAGTGAGATTGCGAAATAATGGATTATTTTTATTCATTTATTTTCTATTGAATTCTGTGGACCAAACTGTTGGCTAGCTAGGCTAGCAAACTAGCAAGCTAAGCAAGCAAATTAAGGCTAGGGAGCAGCTATATTTGGTATAACATAAATGCTTGTGGTTCAACTCTAGCTAAGTGAGAGGCAAAATAATGGATTTTTTTATTCATTTATTTTCTATTGACATCTGTGCACCAAACTGTTGGCTAGCTTGGCTAGCAAACTTGGTAGCTAAGCAAGCTAGTTAGCTGGCTAGTTAGCCAGAAAGCCTTAGCGGGCTGGTCTCGCTCAGAACAGAAGTAAAAGCTGTTTTAGTTGGCACTCCAGAGGCGGATCCAGGGGCCATTTGGCCCCAAAAAGGGAGGGGACTTCTGGTAGTTGCCCACTGAAAATGCTGTGACCACGTTTTCCACATAGACTGTATAAAACATGGATGTAGAATCCATGACATCACCCATAGATTACTCAATATCCACTCTAAAGCTCATTTGGTCGCTGTTCACCCCGCCTACCTCTCGGCTAATCCAAAAATGGGCAAAAAGGAGGACCATTGCTGGAGCTGAGGCAGGCCAAATGGAGTCTGGCTGCTGAAACACGCCCCCCTAGCTCGAAGCTTTCAAGCTAGCTACGGCTGACGCGAGGCCAAGAAACTACTAGTTACCCTGGATGTAACGCTAGTTCTATGAGTACGTGCGTAGCCCTCTAACGGGCTTCGCTATTGGTTTACCCCTCCAAGGCCCCGCCTCGGCGCCTGAGAAAGAAAATTGAACTCACCTGCTCCGTAGGAGTGGGTAGCATACTCACCTCCTATGAAGCCTCAGTGCTGCCAATGCTCGTCTCCCTTTGAAACTCAGCATCTCACACTCGGGGCCAGCTGGGCAGGTTGTTAGAGGGCTACGCACGTACTCATAGAACTGGAGTTACATCCAGGGTAACTAGTAGTTCTATTTCGTACGTGCTCCACCCTCTAACGGGCTTCGCTATTGGTTTACACCTAAGGCGAAGGCCGTTTGGGATGGATGTACTCCCAGGTGGACCCCGACCACACAGTTCCATTCAAAAACCAAGAGAAACCCGTCCACACACTGGGGAGAACACCGCCAGACTGCGTACCCCGCCCCAGGTGGTGGCAAAGTATCACCAAAACCAGAAGCTGGTGCTGGGAGGGGACCCTTATCGGGCCCCCTCCCAGAACGAATGGAAGGGCTTGATAGCTGTCATTTCCCAATAAGAAACCTCACACCTCTTGGCGAGCACTGCCAGAGTGCATCGCGTCAGGCTGCGGCACAACAAAAACCAGCCGTCACTTGGAAGGAGACACCCCCTGATACAGTCCCCCCCCCAGCATGAATTGGGGGGGGGGCTTGTTCGCTGGTATCCACCCATGGTGGCCTTTCACTCACAGGCGGGCACCGCCTGAGTGCCTCGCCTCACGCCGTGGCACTCACACAAACAACTGACAAGTCGCTGCTGGAAGGGAACCCCCTCCTCAATGGGGTCTCCCACCCCAACGTTTGGGAGAGGGCTCTGTCACTTTCCCATAACACGTCCTACATCTGTGGGCGGGGCGCCCCTGGAGCGCCTCGCCTCAGGTTGGCCATGATCCACTATTAGTTAATGCTGGAAGGGGACCCCTCCGATAGGGTTCCCAAGACTGAATGTGCGACTGTGCTAGCTGTCATATCCCTGAGATATGACCGCGCAAAAGTCGATGTCGACGACCAAGAGGCCGCCCTGCAGATTTCCTCTACAGATACGCCCATAAACAGTGCCATAGAAGATGCAATGCCCCTGGTAGAATGTGCGGTCAGTCCTGCTGGGGCCACAAGACCCGCCGCCGAATAGGCTCTGCAGATCGCATCACAGATCCAGTGGGCGAGACGTTGTGCTGACAAAGGGGCCCCCTGAGCCCGTCCGCCATAACTTACAAACAGCTGATCCCCCTTCCTGAGGCTTGCGGTTCGCTCCAAGTAAAAACTGAGCGCACGCACTGGGCACAGCCTGTGCATCTTTTCCTGCTCGCTGGTGGCGTGAGGAGGTGGGCAGAAGGCCTGTAGTCGAAGGACCGATGACTTGAATGCAGTGGTGATGACCTTCAGCCGGAAGGACGGGTTTGGACGCAGCTCCATTGATCCCTGATCCTGTCTTAGGGTCAGACAAGACGGGTGCACAGAGAGAGCGCTCAGCTCACTTACCCTCCTCGCCGACGCCAAGGCTAAGAGGAGGGCAGTCTTAATAGATAGCATGTGCAGGTCTGCCTGGTCCAGGGGTTCAAAGGGCGGCCCTGCCAGACCGTCCAATACTGTGTCCAGGTCCCATTGCGGAATTACGCGGTGCATTGTGGGCCTAATTCTGCGAACTCCTCTCAAAAAACCCTTCACGAGGGGGTGACTCCTGGCCGTGAAGCGGTCAAACCCATCGTGTCCAGCCGCCACCGCTGCAGCAAACACCCCCAGAGTGGAAGCTGCGCGGCCCCCCTCGAAGAGTGCCTGAAGGAAATCCAGCACTCCCTGAAGGGGGCATGAGCGCAGGTCTAGGCCTCTCACCTGACACCAGCTAACAAACATCCGCCAATGGCCCGCAAAAGCCTTGGATGTAGCCGGGGCACGTGCACATTGAATTGTGGACACCACCGCTTCTGGCAGGCCCAATTCGCTCAACTTCACCCTTTCAATCTCCAGGCCATGAGGGGGTGGGTGAGAGTGGCATCTGATGCCTGCCACATGGTCAAGGGAAGGTCCGGAATCCGCCACGGGCCTGCCACCACCAGCTGAATAAGATCCGGGAACCACCTGGCGTTGGGCTTCATTGGTGCCACCACAATTATAGATAGCCGCTGCTCCCGCACCCTGTGGAGTAGTGGCATCAGTAGCTGCCGGGGTGGGAACGCATAAAGCAAGCCGGCCGGCCACACCGGATGAGCCAACGCATCCACCCCCAGGGGAGGATCGTCGGTAGGCCTCAGGGAGAACCAAAGAGGGCACAAAGCGTTCTCCCTGCTTGCGAACAAATCCACCACTGGTCGACCGAACAGTTTCCAAATCTGCTCGGCCGTCGCCGGTGGGAGGCTCCAATCCTCCTCGGGCAGGGCTCCCCTGGATAGCCCGTCTGCTTGGGGTATGAGGATGCCAGGAACATGTCGGGCTCTCAGGGAGCAAAGATGGCGGTCCGCCCAGGTTAGGATGTAAGCGGCCATCCTGTGCAGGGCTACTGACCTGACGCCCCTGTCTGTTGAGATAGGCCACTACTGTTGTGTTGTCCGATCTCACCAGGACGTGCCTCCCTTCCAACTGAGGGGCAAAATGGTGCAACACTTTCTGAACCGCCATGAGTTCCAGCTGGTTGATATGGCGCCGGGGCCCCCGCCATGTGCCTGCGACAGGAGCAGGGCCGCAAGTCCCGCCCCATCCTATGAGGGGGGCATCTGTGAATATTTGAATGTATTGCGATACGCACCCCATCCGGACCCCCTCGTGGAGCCGGATGGGTGAGGCCCAGAACGTCAACACCCATCGCACTCGCATTAGTATATGGAGCACGCGCTGTTGGTCCCGCCTTGGGTCCAGACGAAGGTGTATGAACCAGCGCTGAAAATCCCTCATGTGCAGCAGCCCCAGGCGGACTACTGAATGGGCAGCAGCCATAATTCCCAGTAATGACATGACCGCTATTGCTGGAGCTGAAACTGCGTCCAGAACTCTTTGGGTCTTGGACAGAATTGCCTCTATTCTGTCCACAGACAGACATGCAGTCATTGATCGAGAGTCCAATCACAGCCCCAGATACAGCGCTGTTTGACTGGGCTGCAAGGTGCTCTTGTCGTAGTTGATAGCAAAGCCCAGCTGAGCAATATGCTGTATTACCCGCGCAGTATGGTTGGCTACCATCTGCTTGGAAGGGGCCAGGATCAGCCAATCGTCCAGATAGGTCAAGATCCGTATCCCTTTTCGCTGGAGCGGCGCTAGCGCTGTCTCCACGCATTTGGAGAAGGTCCGCGGTGCCAGGGAATACCCAAACGGGAGGCAGCAAAATTGGAAACTCTGATCTTCTAATGCGAAACGCAGGAACTTCTGATGGCGCGGCAGAATTGGAACATGAAAATAGGCGTCCTTTAGATCTATTAACGTCATCCAATCGCCAGGCCTGACGCATTCCAGCAGAGACCTCACTGTCAGCATTCGGAATGGTCTGCGCGCAATGTGTGTATTCAGTTCGCGAAGATCCAGAATGGGTCTGAGGCCTCCTGATTTCTTGGGAATCAGAATATACAGGGAATAAAACCCTGCTCGAGCTTCTAACAGAGGAACCGGCACCACCGCCTCTTTCTGTAGAAGCGAGTTCACCTCTTCCTTCAGGACCACCTTCTGAGTGGAATTGGGGAGCCTCGTCCGCACAATGCCTTTGAATGGGGGTGGACGACAATGAAACTGCAATGCGTACCCTTTCCGCAATGTTCTGTCCAGCCAGCTTGGGAGGGGGGCGCACAAACTCACCCAAGACTGGCAATGGTTTGTGAGAGGCGAGGCTGTTAGTTCTATGGTTCCCGCTGGTCTGGGCCCTCCCGCAACTCCCCTCCCCCTGAGGGAGGGTTCGACCGGGGGGCTCTGCCCAAAAGGGCTGAGAGGACAACAGCAGTAACGCTTCCGCTGCATTCCCATGCACGCTGCCTGGTGACTCGCTCACCACAGGCAGCGGGGGCACAGCTACTTTTGTGTTGGATGAGAGTCTTTGATGTTTAATTTCAGAAACCTCCATGTCCGAACAGACTTCGGCCTGTGGCACTGAACGAGTGAAGGTCTCCTCCACAGGTTTGTGAACATCAGTATTTTCCGTGTGTAAACAGTCCGCCTCTTGGCTGCAGGATATACAGTGGACGTTATGTGACACGTCAAGAGCCCTGGAGCCAACATGGCGGGTCGCTTCCCTTCCGCGCGACCCGGAAGAGGAAGCATGTTGACATCCAAACATTCCGCTGGAGCCAGCCCAGCTAGTAGCGTTAGAATCATGCTGGCTATCTGCGTTGTTCGTAAACGTTTCCTCACTGGTGCCGTACCAGGAAGAAACGAGTACCCCGAAACAAAAGATTCCTTTTGAGTTGAGCCAGCACTGTATGATGGAAGGGTTTTAAGTTTTGGTTTAGACCCGAATTTTGACCATGTGGTACCCCCGCGGGTAGAATAATGCAAACCTTGCCGGCGGTTAGTTAGCCAATGTTAGCTGGCGAATCCCCAATTTGAGGATCCGAGTTCAGTGGATGCGAAGAGAATACACGAGCCTCACGTACCGTGTCTCTCTCGCTAAACCCCTCCACCGAAGGAAGAGCTATTCCGCTTCCTCTGGTAGGTTGCACCAAATTACCTTGTGTGCTAACACCAGAAACAGCCAGCGTATCAGTGTGTGCAATACAAGAACAGGACAACCCTGAGGCCTCATACTGGTAAAGTTTTTTATTATAAAACTTTCCAGACGTTGAACGACCAGACACCACACCCCTGGTGCGGCCCTGGCGAGACTGCTGAGGCTGCTGCTGTGGATGTCGCGGCTCAGGATCTGGCAGGTTCGAACCCAGGGATGACCGGTCGTCAAACGACCTGCGACGGCGGCGACTTGAGGGTGGTTGGGAAAACTGGGGCCTGCGGGGCTGCTGCTGAGGGCGCAGGTGCGACCCTAGCTGCTCCGATGCTTTTCGGGCTGCCTCCAATCGGTCCACCATCATCTGGATGTCTGGACCAAAGAGTGAGCCGTTGGTGATGGGCGCATTAATAAGCGCCCGCTTCTCCTTCTCCTTTAGCGAGGACAGCCCCAGCCAGAGGTGACGGTGCCCCACCTGCGCAGCGCCCATACTTTGCCCCCCAACAATAGCAAACGCCTGAGACATGCGTAGCATGGCCGCCGCCGTCGTCTGCATCTCAAGAACCTCCTCTGAAGACAGCTCCGCTTTCTGGTCGGTCAGCCGATCCATTGAGCCAGCAAGGAAGGCCATGTTATTAGCCAGCGCTACCGCCTGAGCCGCGCTAGCATAACATCGGTCAAAAAGGCTTGCCGTCATCCTGTCCCTCTTGGACGGGAGCAGCGGCCGACCGCCTGGCCACATGGAAGCAGTTGGAAGAAGAGACCACCTCACTGCGTCTTCAATGGCTGGGACGCCCACATCCCACTCCCAATCTTCCACGGTCGAGTACGGCGCATAAGACATCGCTTGGGACTTGGCAGCCATTGGATTCTTCTAGTCGCGCTAGGCATAGCCAAAGATGGGTGCCATCCTAGGACACAACGCCTTGGGGCGCGGTCTTGACTTCGGTTGGGCCAGCAGACCAATGGTGAAGTCGTCGGCTTGAGCACTGGAGGAGGGCTGCGGTGGTAGGGGTATCTCCATCCGCTCCGCCGCCGACTGGAACAATCCGGGGAGGTTGTCCAGTGGATAGCGGTGCTCTGGGGGCGGCTCATCGTCCCTGAAGAGGGTCGTCGGATCTTCCTCATACACACGACGGTCATCCTCCTCATCGTATTCGTCCCAAGGTTTGGAGAGGACCGCCACCACCGGCTCTCGGACTGGCCCCGAGCCAGCCCGGAGGGTGTGTGCAGCCCGCACAAACTGCTGCCGTCGCTCGCGCTCCTCCCGGGGGAGCACTGCGCAGGCAGCACAGGAACCAGCCTCCTCATGGTGACGTTATCCCAGGCAGATGAAACAGTCGTCGTGCTGGTCCTCGGACGCCATGGGGGAGGCACAATGCTGACAAAGCTTATCCATATCGAAACTCCACGATACAAGTGATGACGAGTCCAATCTCTCTCAAAGCTGAGTGAAAAAAGGGAGACGAGCATTGGCAGCACCGAGGCTTTCTAGAAGGTGAGTATGCTACCCACTCCTACGGAGCAGGTGAGTTCAATTTTCTTTCTCAGGCGCCGAGGCGGAGCCTCGGAGGGGTAAACCAATAGCAATGCCCGTTAGAGGACGGAGCACGTACGAAATAGAACTAAATCAGCTCGATGCTGCATAGTTCGCTTTGGGCGAGATGCTGGATCATATCTGTCCTAGTAAAGGACTGGAGCTGACAACTTGCTTGCGGTGGCGGGTTGAACGCTGTTTAAATCCGCGAAGTGGTTGCAAGACAAGTGCTGTACACCGCTGGGATGTTGCAGCTGCGGGCTCTGTGTGTATCGATATCCCCCTGGGAGTGCGAGCTCGGCTTAGCTCATTGACGCACCTTAGCCAGGTCCCATTAGCGGAACTATAGTCAGTCAAACGGTAACATTGCATTACGTAACCTTACTGACAATCCAGGTTGACCTGTCTTTTCCCAACTCATACTCGCACATTTTGTTATGAAGCATTAACGCCCTACATTTTGACTTCGGTGAATGCTGAATTAATTTGTTACTGTGGCCAGCATACGCATGGGTTATCAATGCTAACGCAGCTTGGCGTCTTGTCCTACGCTAAACCTTGGTTATTTCATCATCTGCCCAGCTAATCTATTACCTTTATATTAGCAAACAATACCACTGCGACGCGGAACTTATCTATCGCGTCGTATAATTGAAGGCGCTTCTGGACCTTGAGGAAGAGCCCTTGTTCTTAGTGTCACTTTTTTCCCATGTAAATGGAGCGTGGACACGAAATAAAGCCGAACATGGCTAGTTATTGACACTGTTTTCCGTTGCTGTTTGGCTTATGAAATAGGTTAATGTAGTTCGCTAGCTTGTGGATGATGGACTTAATGAAGAAACGCATTTAGCGACCGCTAGATAACGTATGATAGGTTTAATTGGCAATTTAGCAAGCTAGTCTCTCTATACCCAATAATATATAGGTTATCGCACTGAAAATAGTGTGAATCCATTTGTGGCAATCGTCGCACTATTAGCTCTTGCTGTGCGTATCTATTGACTGTATAATTACAATATATGGAGGGCTCTCCGATGCTCTGGGGGACCAGCTGAAAGACCCCATCATCTGGTAGTGTGCTTTAGTGGTTGGAATGCTGTCGCTAACTAGCCAGCTAATAACTGTAGCAGGCATGCACTCCCTTTGGCATAGCTGGACATCTTGAGCAAAAGCTAACTGAGGGATTATTGTATTCATTCCCTGGCTAGTTGGCGAGCGAGACTTGCTACTACGTGCCAACATTAAATGATATTCGAATTTCATTCACCTTAGAAAAGCAGACTCCTAACCAAATAGCAAGACATTATTTCCCCGATATTTCGATGAAAACGTCTTCAGTTGCAAACGCAGCCCAAGGGTCAAGCTTCGTGACTCCAATTAGCCTGTGGATAGGCAGCTTTGGCTAATATAGTCTTGGTAATGAACCACTATTATTAATTGCATTGACTTGTCAAATTGTTCACATTTTCTCATTCTTTCCAGCTATGGATACATGATGTTATTGGTGTAAAGACACGTGACTACAAATCCCGCCCCCCTGTCTGGTGATCTCTGGATCTGCTACTGCACTCCCCATAGCGACTAGGAGCACTTCCGTTGTGTTGATATCTAAATGCAGCGCTTTTCTCTCTTGTATTTGCTTTTTGGTTTGCGTGTTTTTGGCTTTGCACCGTTTCTGTTTTTGCAGCGCGTTTCTCCAATTTGAGATGGTTTGGGCCCTTGCAGCGCATATGTCTTGACATGGATATGCAGCATTTTTTATTTTTGCATTTGCTTTTGCGGTTTGCGCATAACCACGGGAAGTAGGGGTGCTGGAGGTGCTGCAGCACCCCCTGTTGGCACAGCAGCACCCAAAAATTTATTTATCCAAAATTAAATAAATGAAATCAAATTAAATGAAATTTATGATTAATATTCATTAGAAACGGTATAATTGTAACATTAAGCCATAAATGACAGCTAAATTTTGTCATACTATTATTTAAATCATTGGTGTCTTTTTCCACGGCAGGCTATGTGAACACCAAGGAGACCTTGTCTCTATGCGCGTAGCAAAGCTGGATGTGAGTACTTTAAAGCCCGTTTCCACTGCAGGAACTTCGGGGTAATTTTACGGGGCCGGGGCCATTGTTGCGTGTCTCCACTGCCGGAACCACCCTCGAAGGACAGAGTTCCGGAACTTTTACAGGGGCTAAAAAATTCCCTGCCTCGGAGTAGGTACTCTGAACGACCCCGAAAAACTCCTGGGTGGGGCTTGGGGTTTACTTTGCGCTGATTGGATTTACTCAGGGTGGGATGTGACGTCAACAGAAAGCGACAAAATAGCCAGCATTTTTAAAACTCAGCAGACGACGAGGGGTCACATTTTTAAAAGGACGTCACACAACTTTACAGGAGCCTTCCTCCTGCTTTTCCCTCTCGGTGGAGACACGGCAGTTGAGAGGGCCGAGTGAAAGGACGTTCCTGTAGTAGTTCCTGCCCCCCAAATGCTACCAGGAACTTCTTCGGTGGCAACGGGCCTTTAAGCGTAGAGCACTGGAGTCTTTGGTGATTCCGCGCTGTCAAAGGTGATTGCCAAGTCGGTAAAGTGAGGTGTGACAATACGAATGTTTTCATTTATTGTATTTGATGAATGGCTTGTAATGTCGCAACTCGATTGCTATAACTAGCCGTTACAGAATAAACAGTAAACTAGCAGAGGCTGTTGTTAGTTAGCTAACCTTGGATTGCATATATTCGGAAACTAGTGAAGGTGACATCCTATAATCGTGCATGTAGCTAGGTTGTAACACTTGCTTTGCTTTTTCGTATCAAAATGTTCTAGGTGTACCCAACCTGAGTTGTATATTTCCATTACTTTGAATATCTTACACCGATCCACTGTTCTGTTTTGCTGCTTCATGTTGGCCTATTGATTATGTCCATGAGCGCACAGCACGGGATTAATGCAGCCCAAAAAACTGCATAGCTAATCATTTATTTATCATTGCATGCACTCTCTTAATTCTTTAATTAATAGCAGATATGCATACTTGATGTTGTAACTGTTCAGCAACATCAAAGATAAGATTCAAAATATTAAGAATCTATAATTTTATGCACCGAGCCTGCACGACAGCACTGCAAAAACAGTCAACAGTTGTTGAGTCTTCATTAGCTAGAATTTTTGAGTGGGTTGGAAACGCTGGACAAGATGAAAAGTGAACGACACACTGTAAGTGAGCAGCATCAGTGCACCGGAGTGATGCTACGGAGATTTGATGGTGCGGCTAAACTCCATTTGCAGCAAGAAAATACGAGAGTCCCAGAAGAAAGAAACAGATGAGCGCAAAACAAAGATCGACTTTTACACATTTTTTAACTGGGCTGCTGATTATGAGATGACTTACGAATTTCCTGTGTAAGGGGAAGGGAATACAATATTGAATAAAATCAGCACTTTTTCGGCTCTTTTGCTGCGCACCATGTCTTTAGAAGCTAGGCTTCGGCTATATTGTCATGTTCTTGTTCTAAAAGTGAATTTTTCGTATGGTATCTAGGTTGGCAGTGATCAAATAAAAAATCTTGAAAGTTTAATCCTTTCTGCCCTTCTTTGCGAAGCACTATGCCCAGGAAAGTGTGTATTTGTTCATATTATGAAAAAGTCTTTACATAGAGTTATCGAAAAGATTAAACGTACAGCTTCCGGTGTACTGCTGCGATATTGTTCATTGTTGCCATTGTGTTAAGCACCGCAGACAGCGTATAAGTACTCCATAGTAAAGTCATGCCCGCCGGTAGACCATCGATTGATAGTTAATCGTTTATATGCGCAGTGATCACGTAATTCCTGCCAGCTCCCCCCGTTTCCTCAGCACCCCCTGTTCAGAATACGTTCCCGCGGCTATGGGTTTGCGTGTTTTTGAATTTGCATCGTTTCTGTTTTTGCAGCGCGTTTCTCTGATGGGAGATGTTTTTGGCCGTTGCAGCGCGTTTGCCCGTCGGCCATCGTAGGATCTGGAGTTATGGCACTTCACCAAAATCTCACATTTCAATCAGGGCAAAGTGCCAGCTATTTAGTGAAAAAAAAGAAATAAATAAAAATCATTTTAAAACCAAATTATGGCAGTTGTTTAGAATTTTTTTCTGAACAAAATACATGCATGCTTTCATTGAATAAGCCTTGTGGGTGCCCTATCTGTACCTCCTGCCCGATCGGTTCTGTGCATGCGCAATACCAGTATTGCGCAAGTGCAGAGAATTCCTGCCCGATTTGTACCACACATGCGTGAGCATTTTACTAGACGGCAGCCAGCGACTTTTTTAAACTTTAACAACACAATAGTATACAAATTCACTAGAACACAAGGATATTTTAGAAAGATTATATTTTATTTCATGGTCCTTCAAGTAGCCAGCAACTTCTTTTTACTTTAACAACATAGTAGTACACAAATTCACTACAACACAAGGACATGTTTGAGAGATTATATTTTATTTCATGGTCCTTCATGTATAGATTTTTATTTGAATAGGCGTATTTTGCTACATTTTGCACAAAATCGCCTATGTTCATTACTTCCAGCGCAAGTCATGGCAAAATAAGGAAACCACGCGAAATCTTATGGAAGTGTTTACAGAATGGGTTGCTTGACAGGAATTTGGGTATTTATACATAATTCATTTTTCCTATTCTTAATGTAAACCATGTGGGTCAAAATCGCATATTGACGTAACCCCTCCTTTGTCAATATGAATATGTGATCATACGTGTCCCTCAACAGACATTCGGCACATTGGTGGTGCATTTTCCACATAGCCAACCGCTCTCTTGCTCTTTAAGCATCCGGCGGAGGTTTTATTATTTTCCCATTGCGATCTGAAAAACAACGTCAAGTTACAGCTAACAATGGAAAAGAAACGGAGATTCGTGGATGCGTACGAAAATAAATGGATTTTGTATCGAGGGAGTGATTTTTTTATTTATTTTTTTCTGATGAGGGTACAGATATCCGGAATGCCTGAGTTTAAAAATGGCTATTAATTTATCTCCGTCATATATTATCAATAGGGTCGCGCACAACGCAGCAAAATTTTAGGGAGAGTCAATAACTGGAGAACTTTAATATTTTATGAAAAAATTTTAATCACACTTTTAAAAGTTACCACAGTTCAAATTTAGGCTCCCCTATGCCGTTTTTTTTTTTTTTTTTTTTTTTTTTTGTGGTATACTGCATGCGGCAGCTGAACTGTAGCCTATTTCATACTTTGATTATTGAATTTTGGGATTAATTCACGGTTTATATGTGTGCCAATTCCCGCGGATCATACTCCAACAGATCCAGCCGAGTCCGTCATCAGAAACGAGCTTTGCTTCATATAACGCAACTGAGGAAAGGACATCTCATGTCGCTTAAAACATCGTTTCATCTGTTCTCTCTCCTGTTACCTCCATGCATCCTCGGGGAACTAGGATGTAATTTAAGAGACTTGAGACGCAGACTATTTCGATTGCTTAACCAGCACTTGAATCGCCAATCCAACCGGTAAAGGGTTTAATTTTTGCGCATGCGTAGAACATATCGTGCAGTGTCGTAAATATGAGTTAAACAATGCACATGCGCAGAACGTTTGAGCATGCGCAGAACCATTCGGGCAGGAGGTACAGATAGGGCACCCACAAGCCTCGTTATTTCTTTCCACAAGCCAGTTCTTCACAGCAATTGCATCACGTGTGTAATGGGGGGAGCCACTAGATGGCAGTATTGACATTTTTTTGTTAAGCCCAATCTAAAGCTAGGTTTGGGCATGTCCTGGGCATGCCTCAGAGGGGGGGCTGGAAAAGAGTATATAAGGAGAAAAATTGAGACAGTAGTTGTAGTAGGAGAAATTGCAAGGAGAAATAGTGGAAGGATACATTTGACCAGATCTGTCACTCTTTTCAAGACCTGTGAAGCTTTTTGTGGATTTTTGCCTGTATTGGAGCATTTTCCTGTCCCAGGACATCGCAACATAGCAGCCCATCTCAATTACAAAGGAACTGTAAATATCTCATTTTTTATTTGATTTCAATCTTGGTCAGTAGGGTAGAGTGTAAATTAGTCCTAAGTGTTTGTTTAATTAAATCTGTAGAAGTTGAAGAATTTTGTCTGTCATCCCTTGCTGTCCGTGACGCCATAACAGATTGACGCCATAACAAATTGGGGCCATAACACGTGACTTTACTACCGCGCTATCCACTGTATTTGCGCATCAATATTTTTGCGGTGATAGTCATTTGTCGAACTGGTGATAGCTTGATCGTTGGCCTGCATTGCCTGATGTGCGGCACTGCGGCCTGTGGCACTCCCTGCATTATGAAAGAGTAAATAAATTTCTTCATCAGTAGAAGGATACTGGATTTGGTTGCAAGTGTTATGGCCCTTACATGCCTCCGCTGAAGTGCTGATTATATCTTCATTTCTTAAAATTGCTGAGACCAGATTTCGTGCTGACTCACTCATAATGTCACACTCAATTTTGCAGCAACAGCGATAACAAATCGTCTCAAAACACAAGATGGCGCTAGCGCCTTGATGACGTCAGTTTCCATTCAATATTATCACGTTTCCTTCCATATATTCAAACTTTCATTCCATATTTTCAGTTTCATTTTATGTATTCAGTGTCATTCCATATATTCAAAGTTCCACTCTATATATTCAGACTTTCATTCCGTATATTCAAGTTTCATTCTGTAAATTCAAACTTTCATTCCATATATTCAGACTTTCATTCCATATATTGAAAGTTCCATTCCATATATTCATGTTTCATTCCATATATATAATAATTTCCTAAACGGCTTGCCATATATATATATATAGTATGCATATATATGGATTCCATCAAAAACTTTAATCTCCCATATTTGAAATATTGAAATAAAATCCAGGCTAATGTTTGGTCTGGTTTCATGTTCTGTATTGATATATCCACACCTTGTTTCAGCCGCAGTCGGTTCCACAGCCCAAGTAACATTGCTGATATCAGCAGTAAACCGCAAAGACTAACCATCACCTCTTGTAGGATTCCACTGGACTCTGTAACACACAATAATGTTCATTATCACGTACACTTCTGTTTTAAGGTGTTACTAAAATGGACTTAAGTACAATTATGTTCAGTGGCCTGCAGTGGGCAAATACGATGTTGGGGGAAAAAAAAAGGTTCATTTGTATGTAAGACAACACATGCAGATTTTAGCATCCTATTAACGTCCTTAAAGTCCCAGGCTGTGTATTGAGAAAACATAACACATTTACATTTAATTCATAAATACAGCTCCTTTAATATCATAAACAGATGTTGCAATTGAACTATGGCTAAGCCTTGCCCTAAAATGCGATGAGCCAATCACAGTGTGTATTCTCTCCCCATATACTCGGATATTCTGAGCCTGAACTTCCATTGAAATGCATTACAGAGACTCCGAATCGTTCACTTTTATGGGGTTTTAAAATGTTTCTGAGTTTAAAAAAATGGTCAAACGCTGTGTTTGGGGTAAATGTAACTCCGATACGAGGTATCCCGAGAGACTGGGCGATGGGGTGTATTTTATACCCTTCCCAAAGCCACATCATATTATTATTATTTTTTTTATTAAACCTTTATTTAACCAGGTAAGACTCATTGAGATTTAAAATCTCTTTTCAAGAGTGACCTGGCCAAGAGGGCAGCATAAATAGAAAGCATACATATAGGTTTCATATAAGGACAATGACACACAGATGTCAAAACATAAAAAATAAATAAATAAATAAGTAAGTAAATCAAACACAGAGACAGTTTCTCATGCTTTCACATTCTAACTCCTTTAAAATTCAACTAAAAGCATTAAGAGAAATTAGTTCTGACAATCTCAAGTCCTTCTGAAGGATGTTCCAGGCAGAGGGGGCAGCATATTTAAAAGCTTTTTTTTCCAAGCTCCGTGCGAGCACGCAGAACAGTCAAATGCAAAATATCTTGAGAACGGAGGTTGTAATGGCCTTCACTTCGAAAAAGATATATGGACGAGTAAGAAGGGACAAACCCAAGGAGAGTTTTATAAATAAAATTCAACCAATGGGTACGCCGACGTACATACAGAGATGGCCACTCAGCCTTAGAATACAAAGTACAATGATGGGTGAGATGTTTAAAACCAGTAACAAACCGCAAGGCACAGTGATAGACAGTATCCAGAGACCGTAAACATTGTGCAGAAGCATTCATGTATAATAAATCACCGTAATCTAGCAAAGGCAGGAAAGTAGCTGACACTAGATATTTCCTAGCTGGAAAGGAGAAGCAGGATTTATTTCTAAAGTAAAAGCCTAGCTTTACCTTGAGCTCAATGACTAGATTTGCAATATGGGACTTAAAAGTTAACTGATGATCAATAAGAATCCCTAAATACTTGTAACTTGAAACTAGTTCAATTACTCTTCCTTGAGCAGTGATTATGTTTGGAAGATTTGTTGGTATTTCACTACTGTTAGAAAACAGCATGAGTTTAGTTTTCTCTGTATTTAATACCAATTATAGTTTCTGCAGGCGGGACTGAACAATATCAAATGCAGACTGTAGAAAGTTAACAACCTGTTCAACAGATGAGCAGCATAACCGAGAGAAGTGTCTCCTCTGGATAAAGCTTTGTGGAAGACCCCACTGTCAGCTTTTAATGTAGCTAACAAAGGTCAACAAGGATGTCTACATTTGTTCCAAGCTAAGTCAACATCGTGTTTAAGGCAACATCTTGTCACTTCGCTGAAGATTAATGTAAAGTTATCTTTTACATCACTAAGTTAGCTAACATTAGCTAAAGTTAGTAAACTCTATGGCTAACTTCAGTGCTGATGGACGTTGGCTTAACGTGAGCTCCTGGCTGCATTGTTCACCATGTCATCTTGTTTACTTAGAAGGAGTTCAGTCACGTCAGGTTAGATTTCTTAAATTCAGTAGCTAGCAATAATAATACATAAATTAAATTTAGTACCCTGCAGTGCACGAACAATGCTGATCCTCTATCTTGTTGTGTGAGAGGGTGACGGAAACGAGATGCGGTTGATCGCGTTTGCACTGAGACCTGAAAATTTTAGCTTCTAATTTAACTTTTCATTGACCTTCTCCACTCTAAATTCATTAATGTATCCCTCCAATGCATAGTGTTACCCTATTTGCTGACTTCTTGATGATATTTGAGCCTTCTATCGCCAAAAATCATCAATAGCATCCTGAAAAATATCTCCAACTGTGATATCAGCCATTAGTGCCTGTTCTAAAATGTTGATTGTTTGTCCGAGTCAGTGGAGGGGGCGGGGCTTAGCCATAGGTCAATTGCTACATCCATAAGACAATCTTTATTAAAAGAGTAGAGTTAACATTTAAGGTGATTCTTACCTTGTCTCTGTACCTGAAGATCAATGGTATTATTGCCTTGCCATTTTGTCATGTTACGAGAAATCCATTTTGAACTAATAACAACACAACTGTAGTGACCAGAGTGTCTCACGTGTACATCTGGAAGGGTAAAAATAATCCCACGATTCTTCTTGTCCCACAATTTCACTGATACTACTGCCCCATCCTTGTAGAGATAGATGTGGGAGACGTCATTGTTGTCTGGTCCCCATAAATCTGATATTGTACATGTGAATTCCACATCATGCCCCTCCATCACCAATCTTTCTTTCAAAGCAATGCTTGCCGGCAGGACACCACCTGCACAGAACATCAGAGAAAACTGAATTTAGAGATGAAAAAGAGAAATTTCTTTCCAATGAACATATCCCCTTTCTTTATGGTTTCATATAGTTCTGTTCACCCTCTGACATCACTACTCCAACCACTGATACCAAGTTCATAAGAGACAAGCAGACTCTCCGATGTGGTTCATAATTCATCAGTTTAAATTTTCTTGGACGGCACTTATTTTCAGGTTACCCGTGAAGACCTGCCGTCAAGTTAGTTTTGTTTTATTTTCCTATGAAACGATAGCAGAAGCTTATAAAGGACAGTGCTGCAGCTATTTTGTTCTCAAACTAATCACTTATGTAGATGAATAAAAATGGCAAATACATTTTCAATACACCCAAATTTACAATACAATATTTGTATTACATTACAAATTTACAATACACCCAAATTTATGTACTGTCAAACTGAGTAACATTTTATCGAAGGTAATACAGCACATTTATATAGTTAAATGGTAAATGCCAATAACGATCAGCTCTGGTCGACATTAGAAATTTATCAAGAGGACATACCGGACACTTGGAGAAAGACAGAGGTGATTCCTGTTCCCCTCACATTAGATGGTTTGTGTTCTGTCTTTGAGTAAACACAGCTATAGTTGCCTGAATCCTCTTCCTTCACTCCTCTTATGTAAAATTTGGTGTCAAACCTTTCTCTCAGCATCTGCTGTTTGGTCCCGACACCATTTTTGCAGAGGTAGATGTGTACAGTATCCTTCGTGGTCGTAAAACCATATGTGCTACATGTAAATTCCACTTCATCCCCTGCTATTGCAAAATCTTTCCCAAAGATCTTTGCAGGATGAAAATCACCTGATCAAATAAATAAAAATCACTAAAATAGCATGAAATTCTTACACAAAGGCTACTATTCCAGAATACAAGTAAGGAAAAATCTTGGTCAAATTGAAGATTGATGACAGTGTAGCGCTTATACGACACATAGATCGTAGACCTCGTGCCATTTGCACTTGGTCAACCAAAAACAGTATTTTATCTGTGACTGGTTGGAAAACCAGAGATATTTTAAATAAAAGTAGATAAAATAAATGCAACAGAGACAGACGAATGGCATTTAAATAAACAATTTGAACATTTGAACAGGTTAATAAATGATCCTATTTCAGCATACTGATTATTTGGATTTAGTTTCACAATCACATTTTCCTAACTTATGGAAAGGTGACTCTCAGTACCAAATGGTTGCTTTATCTCCTGAAATAAAATCACTTGAGCCAACCTTGAATGGAATGATTTGAAGAGCACAAAAATATGAACACAATATATAGGACCAGATTCATGGACACAGATGATGTCAAGTCCAAGACTATACACAATTTTGAATGGAAATTTTTCATTTTAGTCTAGGACTAAGCTTAATGTGGCTCCATGAGACCAAGCCAAAGTGCAATTGAATACGATTGTCGTGGAGCAATTCACAAAACATACCTGCTGCATTGATTTTCAGCACGCTCAGTGTAGTCACTTAAAAGAGAGCTTAATGTTAGTTAAAGTGTAGTAAAGTACATGTCAAATTTTATATGATAAAAATGATAAATGATCACATGATCACTGCTGCACTTTTTATCAATTATCAAGAGGTCACACATTCCAAAAATGTTAAATATTGCAGTATCTGCGATTCTTAACTTAATAACTTAGCTATACATACACACTGTGAATTGCAGGAGATCCATGCTGCTCTGGTTGGTGTAAATGACCTGCAGTAACAGCCCTGGGGCTTTAATCAGAGGAGTTGGATTTTTTCAGTGGGTGTGGACCAGTGTTTCAACTGCCTCTCTGCACTACTCACTGCGCACAAATATAGTCACATAAAATGGAGGCATGTGCATTTTTAAAAGCTGCAAATGATGAGTAAACCAGAGTCTGAACCTTAAACAAACGGATGTCAGATATCACACTAATAAATCAGGAAATAGCTGCATGAAATTCTTTTTTCTTTTATGGATATAACCATTTTTCACCTCCGCCAAGGAGGTGAATGTTTTTGCCGGCGTTGGTTTGTTTGTTTGTTTGTCTGTCTGTGAGCAGGATATCTCAAAATCGGTTGCATAGATTTTAACCAAATGTTGCAGGATGTTTAAGTGGCACAAGAGGAACAAGTGATTAAATTTTGGCATATCTAGGCCAAAGTACAGCTGAGATATAGGCCAAAGTTCAAATCCAGCTATGCTGGCAGAGGTATGGGCTCTCGCGAGTCCAGCACAGAAGGTCAGAAATGACACAAGGACCAATTGATCAGATTTTGGGAGTGATCGGGGTTAGGGAAGGGTTAGGGTTAGGGCCCTGGGCGGAGGTGCTGCCCTCTCTGAGTGCTCTTGTTTCCTCATGCTTTCATTATTGTGGGTTTTTAATCTCACAAGTTTATTACACTTAAAAAAAATATAAACGCCCCATGTAAATTATTTATGTAACATGAAATGTGTTACCCTAAATGAGCTGATAATGTCTTAATTGTGCAAAATGTTTGTCTTTATTTGTATACAACATTTGTGTTCATCTCTGCCAGTGAGCACTTGCTCAGTGATGCATTGATTCCACCCACAACACAGTTGTGGCATGTGCAGACGCTGCTCAAACAGCGTGAACAGAACTCAGACACTGCCTAAAACTGGGAACAATGAAAGGCCACCCCAAAATGTCAAATTTCATCAAAAGTCACCATGCCACAAAGGTCGCAAATCATGCGGGAACGCGCCATAGGAATGCTGGATGCAGGAATGTCCACCAGAGCAGTTGCTGCACAGCTGAATGTTCACTGTCAGACAATTGGGCGTTTAAGACTTCGTTTTAGACAGACTGGCAGTACAGCAAATCGACCTCACCCTCGTCGTCCACGTGTGACCACACGAGCACAAGATCATCACATCCGGCTTCTCCACTTGTGTGATCCCCTCAGACCAGCAACACGCACAGCAGATGAAACAGTTGGTCTGCACAACAGACGTATCACACCTCAAACTGTCCGGAAACGCCTGAGAGAAGCCAACCTACACGCTCATCGTCCTCATCGTGATGCCAACCGTGTCTACGAGTATCCCTGATTGCCATACGCCACTATCTTGCTTTAATGAACAGTAAACTGTTGCATATTGAACAATAAAATGAATTGTGTATGACTTAATATATTGTAAAACCCTTAATGCTAATTAAAGTTTAAAAGCGTCAAATGGGGTGTTTATATTTTTGTTAAGGGTACATCCATCCCTGCTTTATCTAAACCCCTTTATTGCTGGTCAGGGACAGGGGGGGGGGAACCAATCCAAGCGCATAACAGAAGAGAAACAGGAACCCCTTGGACAATGTTTAATTCCATTGCTGGACACATTCATTCCTATAGCCAATTGCGGGTCTCCAAATAGCCTCGTAAGCATATCTTTAGATTGTGAGATGAAAACAGTGCTCCTCTTGCAGTGAAGTGGAGCACAATTCATTAAACCACTGCACCATCCTCAAGCTTTCCTTACAAAAAATAAATGAATAAATAAATATATGAAATTATTAATGACAATTTCATTGTCATTATTATCATAGAGATGTAAATAGTGGCCCTTTCCCATGAAATGATATTGTTTATCATTTGAAAATGTGGTAAATTCAATACATTGAATATGTTTACATTTTTACATGTTGCATTTCTGCATTGCTTTGAAATGTCAATATCTTTTCAGCCCTTTCTTTCACCAGCAGAAATCCATTTAGTGAGTCTCCGTTTTTCCAGAATGCCCTGGTAGAAAGTCCAGAGAGAACAGCTGCACGTGGGGGCGGCAGGACAGAGAGCAGGCAGTAGGCTCGATGCAATCATAGCTGCTGTTCTGTCGGTGAAAAAGCGCAACAGTTTCTTCATGCAGTTTGCATCATTCTACGCTAGTGGTGAATGGACTGGGGCCCGGGGTCCGGGGCCCACCTGAGCATGCGGCTTTTTGTTCCAACCACATGACAATCCCAGAAGTAAATGCTGATTTTATTCATCTGTGAATATTTTTTTTAAATATCAAGGGTTGGTCAGATTAACCCTGTCATCTAATTTCTGAATTAAGCTTTCCCTTAAATAGGTTCAAAGTCAGAAAAGGCTTTTTTTTTCTTATTGTAAGGCAATGTCACATACATATTCTGTATCTTTTTACGATCCTCATGTTTTATCATGAGGATCTTCCCTCGCTTTAATATTATTGGTTGTTCCCTTTAACTCCTTTATTAGTTCTCATGAGTCCACACGCTTGTTGTGTGTTGTTTATTAAACGCAACCCTTTTCCTCATTATCAGTTCCCTATTTAAGCTCTCTGTTCCCATTCACGTCAGACCGTACCAGACCATCTCCTGCCTGTGGCTATGGATTGTGGAAGCCCATAGGGGACAATATTAAGATGAAAATGTAATTCCACTATTGCATTATAATTTTCCACATATGAATAAGTTATTTGAGACAAAATTAAATGGAAAATGCATTAATCCAATTATCTCTTTCATTTTCACATGCTCATATGGGAAATCTATGACTATATTCAAATAATAATGAAAAAGCTGTTGTTGACATTTGATTTTCAAAGTCGTGCCCGGCAATACAGTGGGCAATATTCAAATGCAATAAGCAAAACAGCAACCCCAGCCTATTGCATTAACATTTACATGTCACCACGCTCTTTTAGGGTCAACATGAAAATGCTGTTATTATGCAATAGTGGAATTACATTTTCATTTTAATATTGACCCTATGGGCTTCCATTCATGGATAGTCAGTTCTTCCTGAATGATTATTATGTATTGTGTTCTGGAATTACTTCAGACTGCACCAGTCGTTTAAGCCTTCATCTAGCTCTGGTGCGTTTCCCAAAAGCACAGAAGCTGACTTACATTGTTGGAACCATTGATTGTGTGTGGAGGAACTATGTAAGTTGCTAACTTAGTAAGCAACTATGCTTTTGGGAAACGCACCCTTGAGCGGTTGCACTTTTTATTGTCATCAGCTGTTACTGTAATCCTGAGAATAAACACACCCTCTGGCTCTACGATGGATTCTGTGCTTGGTTTCTGCCCAGATCATAACAGTATCTGCTAGTTGCAGAGCCTCACACTAATATTAAGAGAAATATTCAAACCCAGGATGCTATGTTTTTAAGACCACAGCATGACATCAATTGGAAAATATCTAGGTCTTATACATCATTTTATACACTTGTTCCAGTAATACAGCAGGACATGTTTGGGATCGTTGGAAACCTTGAGATCTCCACGGGAATTTAAAATAGGCCTGAAGTTCCACAGGTTTGAACATTACACCTGCATTTGATGGACAAATATATGGGGCCTTAAGTTTTTGGGGATTAACACGTTGACTGCCAGCTAATGGCGGGTCAGGGCCAGCGCCAGACTTGAAAATTCGGGGGAAATTATCCATCCCTTTATTGACAACAATTGGTCCTGGCTAATTCTAGATGGTTTTCCTTTATAAGCACGTTTTCTAATTCAAGAATAATCAAGTGGCAATTGAAGACACGGCTTCTCTCCCCCATGCGATCTAAAAGCAAATAATGGGCTACATTCAGTGCAGAAAAATAATTTCATTATAATTAGGTCTATGCACAGGCACTCAGCAACGTTAATTTTTTTTCCAGCAAGAGCGGCATTTCAGAACTCATTTGCGAATGAAGGTAATTACGGCAAGTACCTACACCTGTTTTTGCAGCACGGTCACGCAACTTGCTGTAAAAAATAGCCAGCTGTTAGACTGGAAAATGAAAACGGAGGAAACCACGAATACTTGTCACCAGAATTACCTTCATTCGCGAAGAGTTCTGAAATTCGCTCTCGCTGGAAAAAAAAAAAACCATTGCTGAGTGCCAGTGCATTGACCTAATTATAATTAAATTATTTTTCTGCACTGAATGTAGCCAATTATTTGCTGTTAGATCGCACGGGGGAGAGAAGCCGTGTCTTCAATTGCCACTTGATTATTCTTGAATTAGAAAACGTGCTTATAAAGGAAAACCATCTAGAATTAGCCAGGACCAATTGTTGTCAATAAAGGGATGGATAATTTCCCCCGAATTTTTCTGGCGCTGGCCCTGACCCGCCATTACGAGTTATCTCGTAGTTGGCAGTCAACGTGTTAATATTGAGAAGATGAAGTTCACCCAGTCAAGTGTCTTTCCCAGGTATCCCAGTCATCTGAAATATCACCTGAAATTTCTTGTGATTATTGTGTAGTACATTGTCAGTCAGATGCTTTGAAACTGAGTCATTAATTGTTTGAAACTATTTTTGAAAATAAAAACTTGTTTACATAGCAGTGCCCCAGGCACACATGCCAAAAACTCAAATAAACTCTGTCACTGGTTTGGCGGAGGGCTTACCGTGGTGATAGCCATTGATATGGAGCTGCTCCATATTCTGGGAAGCTGTTCTGGGAGCTATGCTTAACTGTGAACACTGGGAATATTCTGGAATCGGCAGCCATTCCAAACAAAAAAGCAATAGTGTGACTGGACATACATGTTGGGAATTCCACCAATTGAAGTCGGTTCATAATTGAATGCAAGGTTGTTTGATGTGGTTAAAATTCAGAATGCTGTGTAGGCCAATCAGGTTCTTCCATAGTAATCCTGATGATCCACCTGTGGGAACTGCATAGCGCTAACATTAGATGCTACCCAACCTAAAAAAGCCTAAGCCTCCTTCTAAAAAGTACCATAACCAAAGGAAGAATAAAATACAATGAAATAATGGCGATGCATTTGAAAGATGGAAACATCTTAGAACTCATTTTTAGACAGATGCTGAGTTTGCTAATGTAATCCTGAACAGATACGCACTGAGCTGCTAATGTTAGCTAACCTTAACTAATTTAACAGCTACCACTTGCAATCTGATCAAATAGAAATTATATACACATTTTTGACAGTTTATTACATTTTTTGACTGAATGAATGCATTTGTTCAAATTTCCCCATCGTTAGATTGCTAGGTAGCTAAATACACTGAAGAAAAATGTAAACGCCCCATGTCAAATTTTTGAGTTTTTATTAACAAAAAACTGGAACCAGGATTCGTCTGTGAATAGCACTCTTCTCCAGCGTGCCAAGGGCCATCGAACATGTGCGTTTGCCCATGCGAGTCGGTTCCGACGCCGGACAGCGGTGAAATCCAGACCACGGTGAGGACGCCGAGCGTGTAAGTTGGCTCCTCGAAGGCGGTTACGGACTGTCTGTGGTGTGATGCGTCTGTTGTGCAGACCAACGGTCTCATCCGCTGTGCGTGTCATTGATCTGAGCCAATCCCGCAGGTGGACGAGCCGGATGTAGCGATCTTGTGCTGGTGTGGTCACACGTGGCCGACGTGGATGAGGTCGATTTGCAGTACTGCCCGTCTGTCGGAAACGAACTCTCAAACGGCCTGTTGTCTGATAGTTAACATTCAGCTGCACAGTGACTGCTCTGGTGGACATCCCTGCATCCAGCATGCCAATGGCACGTTCCCGCATGACCTGAGACATCTGAGGCATGATGACTTTTGATAAAATTTGACATTTTGGGGTGGCCTTTTATTGTCCCCAGTATAAGGAGTGTCTGGGTACTGCTCATTCTGTCTGATCACCGTCTGGAAATGCCACACCCCTGTACTGAGTGAAATCACTGCATCACTGAGCAAATGCTCACTGACAGAGAGATGGATTAAAAAAATGGTACACAAATCAAGAGAAATATCCCTATTGTGCAAGCAAAAGTCAGCATATGCTCACTTAGAGTTGTTAACTCCGTGCGGCATCAATATTTGACATGGGGCGTTTATATTTTTGTTCAGTGTACTTTACGGAAATTATGTATGTACAGATAAAATTATTCCTTGTTGGCCAAACGACAAAGAAAGTTTGTTCTCTACTAGTTAAAGTCACATTTACTAAGTACTCTGGCCAACACTGTTTGTAAGTTAGGACGTGGCTTGTGTTGTTAAGTTTATCATAAGCTGTGTTTTTAGCTAATCTTAGGTTTAAGTTATTAGATGTTTTTCTTTGTTGTTGTACCGGTGTTTTGGTTTAGCCAGTGACCACATTAACGAATGACTTTCACCTGAATGTTTGAATGAAACTTTTTGAAAGATGATAATTTAACTCATGCAAATGGGTTAGCTTAGGTAATTAACACAGATGAGTGTGTATTCATTAAAATAAAATTGATAAGGCTTGTGCTCATTAATGTAAGGTCAATGTCCTCAACCTGGCGATCACGTGAGCTTTGAGCCTGGATGAGGAGGAGGGTGGCGGGGGTAACGTTATTTTGGGGACTCAGACAGGGCATCTGCTTTGCTGCTATTCTGTACAGCGTCTTTGTGACAGTTCTTCCTCAAAAAGCGCCTTACTTGTAAAGTGTGGGAGAAAAATATCCTCAGTCTGGGCCAGTGCACTAAGTAAGTTGTAAACACTTGTAAATCTATCCTCAAGGAATGGACACACTCTCCAGAGTCTGATGCTATTGGGAAGTAACTCAAAGTGAAATACAAAAACCCAGGCTGGTCTGCGCAAAACTGGAAGCATTTATACTTCAACAATCATATGACACAGACTGACCACCAATTGTCAGGTCTCCCCTTTTATTTTTCTTTAAGCCCCACCCTGAGGCAGGGGTAAAACCTGACTCCTTCTACCTCATCAGACATCATTAGTTCCTGATTGGTACATTGTCTTAATTGTAATTTTACATCCTTAGTTACAAGTTTGCTAGAACTGCCTGTTATATGAAGTGTGAAATCATTTTAGGCCTCTAGGGTCACTTGTGCACTGCTCTTATCCTCCTTAAACTTAGGGGTCACCGACGGGTTCAACTATCCTCTGGGTTTCCTTCATTTTGGGGACTCAAGTTGGCTGGACTCTTGGTTCTGTGTGGAATAAACCAGAATAAATCGTTTCATGCTAGTGAGGCCTCTTATTAGTTGACCACTGATATGGTCATTCCGCTGGAGTTTCTTATCTGGTTTGTTGACAGAGATGAGATTTATGAGATTTAGCTTTACCACAGGTCTGTTAAGTTTTTTTTCCTGTGACCCAGACAACCATATGATCCTGCCTCAGTTTTCTGTGTAGAACTGTGATTATGGTTATACTTTGATTTTTGAATATTTAAAAATATTTTTCCACCTCAATAGCTGAACTGAACGAACCAGCACAATTCTTGAGGTAAGAGGTACAACTAATCTGTGAAATCAACAGGTTGAGTTCATGGCTAAAAGAAAACATGGCAGGACATTTACTTTCTGACCCCTGGATTTTCCATCCCAATAAGGCAAATTAGGATCATGTCTGACCTCGGTACAACTGAGCTGTACACATGGTGCAATTATCAAAAAGTACCTTGGTTCCTGGATTGTCTATCGGAATGTACCCTGGTTCTGGTACTTTTTTATGGAACTGGGGTACATTTCGACAGACAGACAAAAAACTGAAGGATGTTTCAATATATCTAATTGTACCCTGGATACAGTTTGATGGCACCCAGGTCAAACATGATCATTTAAGCCCCAATAAGTACACAACACTACTCTGTTTTCCTGTCACCTGTCATTGTATTATTTCAACCGGAGATAACTCTAGCTTTATAATGTCAAATTTATTTTTTCTCCTTGATTTTCTGCAGGACAAGCTGTTAACCTTTCTGTTTCCAGCAGCTGCTGATACCAGCACATTCATGGAAGATTAATATTGCGAGAACAGGAGATACTCAGCACAGCCCCTGTGTGAAATTATTTTAGAAGTGAAAGTAAATGTGCACTCTCGGTAGGACATTTCAAAGTCTTAGGTCTGGTTTCACTAACAGAGATTAAAGTTTTCCCCGGACCAAACTGAGCACGGGCAGTGCCTTTAGGCTTAAGGAAGATTTTTCTCTAAAGAAATAATGTGTACAATGAATTGTGCAAATACGCTTAAGCAATGGAAGGAAAGGAAGGAAAAACATTTACCAGCCAACTGCTCTTGTTTCTGAGGTGTGCATCTGCACAGCTGCCTGTCTGTAGTGTTCATTGACAGGAAACCACAGGGATATTTCTGAGCGTGACCCTTCACTCAAGCTAGACAATGTGCAATTTCATCGAATTACTTCTTACAATAATACTGCGGTAAATTAGCCACCATACAGAAACAAAAAGCCATCACCACAGGTCCAACAGGTGTCGTTTTGAGAGAGCCTTGCCTTGCTTCAGGTTTATTTATGGACTATCAGCCGCAGCAAAAGTTCCTTGCAAAATGGAGGTTGGTATGAAATTGTGAGAAATGTGTGGGCTCATTGCATTGCACAGGGAGTTATAGGTACCACTACATACAATTTAAGTGTTGTTCTGAACCCTTTGTTGCACAGAGTATTAACAAATGCCTCCAATATGTTAAAATTGGATATCCAATGTTCTTTTTGGACCATTTGATGGGATTTGGTGCAATTTTGTGTTTGGTAGAGGTACTAGTGTGTGGTCAGTCTCTCCATTATTTTGGACATTATGCACATGGGGTAACAGAAATAATATGAGGCAGATGAAACCTGGTCATTCATATGCATGATGTCTAGTATTCTAAACATGGTTTATTTGAGCTATTTACCTGGCATGCATAATGTACAATATTTTTGAAGTTGCATAAAATTGGGTGTTTTCCAACAAATACACATGCATTACAAGGCTTAGGTGTTTCAGTGTATGCAATATAATATATTTCATTCCTCCAACAGGAAAAAGTCTGATGAAAACTTGAACAATATATGAATATTTCTGACTTTAGTCAACTTCCCTCTTACTTGTAGACGCTGCCACTATGAATGTTTGATGTAAATAATGAGACTGATCGGAAAGGCATCTATTGGGGAAATTCTGAACAGGATATGTACACCAAGCAACAAAGGAAACGCCAGTTAGCAAGTTGGTTAATGTACTCGTATGGTCACCCAGTTGAAGTGACAGCAAAAAAAAGAGGCATTTGACGAAATGAATGTAAACGTGCATGAGCCAATAATAAATGAAATTTTTATAATAATTGCACGCATTCTTTGTTTCTGGTCGTTCTTGTGTTAACTTGCGTTTCTTTTTTTGCTCTGAATACAATGTGTCTTTTAGGGTATCTATGAGCCTAGACGACATAAATCCTGCTTAAAATATGTCCAAAATATTGGACAACATGCTCCAAAGGGTTATCAGCAGTTGACTTTCGGTAAAATTTCCCAGAATCGCTAGCACAGACTGGAAGACTGAGAGCTGCTTGAGTAGTCTGGCCTTATCTCATTGCAATGTGAGAATTTTACAAATTCAGTAAATATAAATTGCATAACAATTACATAACACAGTCATGAAAACTAAAATGCCAAGAAAAAAAACATGATGGGATTGACTGTGATTCTTCTTTCAATTATATGCTTCAAGTTTTTAGGTTGCCAGCCGTAGGCCAGTAACCTATTGTCCTCACTTTGCGTCCGGCGGCGTCGTTGTCGTCCGTTTAAAGCCACATCTCAAAAACGGTCTGATGAATTTTTTTTTTAATTTGGGGATGTGATCAAATCGGGTCATCAATTTAATGCCCGAGCAAAACTTTTTTTGATTGAATCGTTCGTTTAAACTTGGCGGCCATTTTTATGTCGAAAATGGCCATTTTTGGCACTTAGGTGCAATTTTCTCAAAAACTGTCTGATGTCGCAGCAATGGAATCAGTATCATGACCTGCTTCAACTGTGTAAACGGCGTTTTGATTGAATCGCTCCTTCATAGCGCCACCTAGGCAACGCGTCTGGACTTCATCATTTTTCGGGGTGTTTTGTGCTATAACTCTCTTAATATAGCATTTAGAGCTTAGGTATGTTTGAGGCACCTGCAGGGTATCAGGTATGCCGAACATTGTGAGTCAGTCACATTTGACCTAGGGTCTCAAGGTCAAGGTCAAATGGCAAAAATGTGCTATAACTCTCTTAATATAACATTTAGAGCTTAGGTATGTATGAAGCACCTATAGGGAATCAAGTATGCCGAACATTGTGAGTCAGTCACATTTGACCTTGGGCCTCAAGGTCAAGGTCAAATGGCAAAAATGTGCTGTAACTCTCTTAATATAACATTTAGAGCTTAGGTATGTATGGAGCACCTATAGGGAATCAGGTATGCCGAACATTGTGAGTCAGTCACATTTGACCTTGGGCCTCCAGGTCAAGGTCAAATGGCAAAAATGTTGTATAACTTGCTTAATGTGACATTTAGAGCTTAGATATGTATGAGGCACCTATAGGGAATCATGTATGCCAGACATTCCCGGTTGTTCGAATTTGACCTTGAGCCTCAAGGTGAAGGTCAAATGGAAAAAATGTGCTATAACTCTCTTAATATAGCATTTAGAGCTTAGGTATGTATGAGGCACCGATAAGGAATCAGGTATGCCGAACATTGTGAGTCAGTCACATTTGACCTTGAGCCTCAAGGTCAAGGTTGAATGGCAAAAATGTGCCATAACTCTCTTGATATAGCATTTAGAGCTTAGGTATGCATGAGGCACCTATAGGGAATCAGGTATGCTGAACATTGTGAGTCAGTCACATTTGACCTTGGGCCTTCAGGTCAAGGTCAAATGGCAAAATGTGCTATAACTCTCTTAATATAGCATTTAGAGCTTAGGTATGTATGAGGCACCTAAAGGGAATCATGTTTGCCAAACATTCTCGGTTGTTCGAATTTCACCTTGAGCCTCAAGGTGAAGATCAAATGGCAAAAATGTGTTATAACAGCTTAATGTGGCATTTAGAGCTTAGGTATGTGTGAGGCACCTATAGGGAATCATGTAAGCCAAAAATTCTCTGCAAGTTGAATATGACATTGGGCGTCAAGATCAAATGGCAAAAATGTGCTATAACTTGCTGAATATGGCAATTAGAGCTCAGGTATGATTGGGGCATCTATAGGAAACCATATATGCTGAACATTCTTAGGCAGTCAGTCAGATTTGATGTTGGGCCTCAAGGTCAAGGTTATATGACAAAAGTGGCCCATATTTGTTTAATATTGTTTGGGGAGCTTAGGTATATATTGGGCACTAATAGCAAATCATGTGTGTTGGTTGTTTTCGACATATTGGATTTGACCTTGGGCAACAAGGTCCAGGTAATGACAAAACGGCCTAAAAGTCCTTTAATGTTGGCTTTTGATATTCGGTATGTATTGGATACTAATGACAAAATCATGTTTGCTGATCAAACACACCATATTGGATTTGACTTTGGTCTTCAAGGTCAAGGTTGTGACAAAATCAATCTATTTATTTCCTCGTTTAATAATGTCTTTAGAAATTAGTATGTATTAGGCACTAACCTATATACAATTAAAATTTTTACGGGCATTGTAACCGCATGGTCGACCTTTTTTCACGATCAATTGCGGCAATAAAAACTGGTTAAAACCCATTTTTGGATATTTATTCCTATTAGCATCATGGAATAGAAAGAATAATACTAATTAGACCCACTCGGTGGCAGTGTTGTGTAAAAAAAATCATTGTCTGAAAGCAGAGCAAGAACCAGAAGTGAATTGAGAAGATGGCGCACTTCACAAATTGACAGTGAAAGTTCAGGTTAGAAAAAATCTAATCGGATTTCATGATGTAGACTTCTTAAAGATTATATTTTTGCTAAATGGCAGTAATGTTGCTGTCTGTCACTCATGAAAAAGTGTGACTGCTCAGCCGAGTTGCCCGATAATGGTAACTAAAACCCCTTTCTCACTGAGCTGCGTTGGCCCGCGGAAGTGTGCGGATGAAACAGTTCTCTTCTTTCGCAGAGAAGAATTGATTCAAAGAACCATGAATTGATTCGCAGGGGTACGGGACCATTCGCCATCACTGCCGAAATTCGCGAAAAAATTAAACAGGTTTAATTTTTTCGCGGATGTCCAAGCTGGAGCTTTTTCACGCCAATATAGTGTAGACAATGTGTTGCTTTCGCAAGAATTCGTGTTGGCTTGCTGTTGAATCCGCGGACTGATGCGAGTTACTTTTCTCCTGTTGGAGCTGTAACTGCCGGCAACCTTCAGGGCCCTTGGCACTCTAGTTCTTATTCCTTTCTCCCTTTTTTTTTTGGTAAAATACTCTCTAACTTTTGGAATGACCAAGCTACTATGGAGAAAGGTGACTCTATAGTAATGCTTTTGCACCCGCCTGTCTGTCTGCCTGTCTGTAAACAGGATCACTGAAAAAGTTTTCCATTAATTTTGATTAAATTTTGTGGCAAGGTAGTGTACAACAACAGCAAGAGGTGATTACATTTTCACAGATTAAGGTCAAAGATCAAGCGCCAAAATGGTAAAAACATCGCAGAAACGGTCAAAAACAATGGTGAAGGCAGTTATATATGCACTCTAAGGAGTGCCTTTCAAGTTTTTAAAAAGTGTTTATTTTATATTTATGTTTATATATTTTTTTCCATCTCTAACTGATAACTGCTCGAAAATTGTGGGGCTTCTAAAACCTGACACTGGCAGGGTAGACTGGATGCGTCCCAATATTCGGAAAATTGACCCTACTTTTCCTACCTGTCTCCTTTCTGCGGAAGAGACAAGAAGGAAAGGAGGGTAAATTTTTCTGTGAACCGGGACTCAGCCTCTGATTTCTTTGGAAGCAGCGCCCACTGCTGGATGGAATGCTGGGTTTAAAAGAATCAGGCACATTTTTGACAGGGCAGCTGTGTGAATGTGACACCGCGTTACTTGCTGCGCAGAAATATATGGCAGCGTCGCCGGGCTCCTCGGCTTTGATCTTTAAAGCTCCATGCTGAGTGTCTGGCCTCTCAAAAGTGTATCTCTCTGCTCCGAAACCGTTTTCAAACTCCGAGCTGCTGCCCACAACTGAAGAAACCATTAACTTAACCCCCTTCCCTTTTAGCTGCCGAAACCAGTACATGTAGATGTAGCTAGCATCTTTGTGTGAACAGGACAGAGACACTTCACTCCCAGCCAGACTGAAAACCACCTTCGGGTTTTGGGTCACATCAACGCCTTTTACAGAACCTATGGAGCACAAAGAAGAAAAGTCTCTCTCGTTAGGAAAGACTCATGCAGGTGGAGAATCCGTGCAAAGGAGTAAAGCCCTTCCCAGTATTTTCTTTCTTTTTTTTTGTCTCAAAGTGCAAGGATTTTGAGAATGTGCGCAATTCTTCACGAAGAAGATCAAGCCAATTAGTAAAATCCTGGGAAAGTTAATGGGTAAAATCAATAAATTGGCAGGACTTTATCTATTCTTTCTATCACCTGCCACCATAATCAAGCATACATACGAGTGTGAACGTTTTCATTAGGCCTGGAAGTCATGGATAATGAAGGGAAACTTACAAGCTGATTGACAGAAGAGGAGAAAGACTAACAGACGCGTCTCTGCAGGTGAAAAGCCTCTGCAGGTTTCATCGACAACGTTCGTGTCACTCAGAAATATCCGCGACGGCGCTAACAGGAAGATACAAAAAGTTCCTCTGTCTTTAAGTATGGGAGGAGCTGACATGTAGAAGAGAGGAGGGTACATTGTTGAGGTATAGCGCTCAGTCCAACATCTTATTTTTTACTTCCTTACTTCCTTCCTTCCTTATATTTCAGGCTATTCTATTTCTTTGCCTCAGACATCTGGGAGATAACAGAAACAAATTTTTTCAAAAAAAAGGAAAGTGAAGATGACAGGATAAAAGAAATATGAATTAGCTAAATGAAACATCTTTGCTCGATCAGAAATTAGTTTAACTCCATTCCAGCGGCACTACCGATACCCGTCAAATATTACCGGCGAGAAAGGTTATCAAACTTTCCATGACTGTATTTCTAACTACATTGGATTACTCTGGGTTATACATAAAAAAAAGAGAATTAGCTTTTTCTGATCATACCCAAATATGAAAATATTCGGGCACCTTCAGAATAATTTGTGTCCAAAAAGGATGGTCTGAACCCCTATTCCTCAAGATTTCCATAAAAAGCCTCTTATTCCTTTATACCAGATAAGAATTCTGTTAAATGGGTTGGGAAATAGCGTCAGTAGGTTCTCAAATATATCTTCAGCACAGGAGGATGTTCTATTTATCTACATTTATCATCTTTACTTCTGAGAGACTCAGCCTCTCTAAGAAGACATCCCTTTTATAGCCAATTATGTTACACACCTGATGCCAGTTAACTTAATTACTTGCTAAATGTTCTTTCAGCTGATTCTCTTATATATTAATTGCTTTTTCAGCCCTTTTTTGCCTGTGTCCCAACTTTTCTGAGACCTGTTGCAGCTAGAAAATTTGAAAAAGCTATTTTGTGGATAATAATGTAAAATGTCTCAGTTTCAACATTTGAAATGTTATCTATGTTCTATTGTAAATAACATATTGGCTCATGTGGTCTGAAAGTCATTGCATTTTGATTTTATTCACAATTTACACTTCGTCCCAACTATTTAGGAATTTGGGTTGTATTTTTGACTGAATTTGTGATGTATAGATGGTTGGCCTGTCGATTTGTCTCACATCATATTTCCCACACTGGTCACACCTAACCATCTAGATCCTGTTCGGTAATAATGACAGTCTCAGAAGTAGTAGTCCCTAGGATGTCAATACCCAAACAAACGGGATCAAAATTGTGAAATTACGTACTGCATAACTCAAGAGTTTAATTCAAGGATTTATTTTGTTTATTTTTATTTTTGAGAGCAGGATACACAATGTAGCGGTCAGACATTTTATGGTGCTGGCTTGTAATTTCCTTTTTTAATTTTGTTGCTTTTTTTTTGTTTGTTCTTGCTCTGTCTTTTCGCATTCTGTTTATTTTATTCAAAATTCCTCTCTCAGCCTGGGGTGAATTTCTCGAAAGCTCAGATGCTAACTTACATACAGTTGCAATTAAAATTATTCAACCCCCATTTCAAATTAGGTTTAATGGCAAAATTTACAAACTTTCAGCTGTTTGCAATGAACAAATCAAACAAGAACAATTTAAATGGCTCAGCAGAACAAATATTACAAGTGTCTTCTCCAAATTCAACACAAAATGCCACTTTTAATGACTACTGCAGGCTCAAAATTATTCAACGCCTTCATGACAAGCATCTTTAATACTTAGTAGAGCACCCTTTTGCCACTATGACCCGCTGGAGATGTGATGCACAGGCAGACAACAGCTTCTGGCAGCATTCCCAAGGAATCTTAGTCCAGTCTTCATGGACAATGGCCTCTAGTTCACTAATATTCTTGGGTTTGCCTGCTGCAACTGTCTTCTTCAAATCTTACCAGAGATTTTTTATGGGGTTCAAGTGAGGCGACTGTGATGGGCACTCTAGAATCTTCCCAGACTTCTTCTGAAACCAAGCCTTGGTGGATATTGAGGTATGCTTAGGATCATTGTCCTGTTGGAAGGTTCAGTGACGCCCAAGCGTCAGTTTCCCGACAGACGGCATGACATTCTCTCTTTTGATATCCTGGTACTTGACTGAATCCATCTTGCCCTCCGCACTATGCAGATTTCCAGTGCCAGAGGAAGCAAGGCAGCCGCAGAGCATCAAAAAGCCCCCACAATTCTTCACCGTAGGTAGGGTGTACTTTTCAGCATATGCTTCTTTATTCCTCCAGCAGACATACCACTGATTCATTAGCGCGAAATATTACAGTTTTGTTTCATCACTCCACAGAACAATATCCCCAAACTTCTGTGGCTTATTTATATGGTTTTGAGCATATTGGAGCTTGTGCTTTTGGATCAGTTGTGGTGTGTGTCTTGGAGACCTTCAGTGTTTAGTATGCGTCCTACTGTGCAAACTGAAACCTCAGTGCCTCCTGCCTCCAAGTCTTGCTGCGGGTCTCCTGCAGTCACTCCAGGGTTTTTGACCACCCGTCTCCTCAGGAATCTGGTGACAGCCATTGATAGCTTCCTCTTTCTGCCACATCCTGGTACTGTAGCCACTCTTCCTTTAACTCTGAACTTCTGATCTATGCTTCCAACTGTATCTCTGCGAACATTCAGTGCCTGTGCTACCTTTTTGTATCCTTTCCCTTGTTTGTGCCAGGCAATGATCTCCTCTATTAGATTTTTGGACAATTCTTTTGAAAGCCATATTTCAAATATGCAGTCACTGTCAACAAACCCTTAGCGAGTGCAAGTATTTGATGTGTTCTATCTCAAGCAAACCTGATGCAACTAATTAAGCTCTTAATTACCTGCATTAGGTGTGCTTGACACTCCGTTTACACGTGGCCGGCTATTTTCATAAATGAACATTTCACCGTCTCCGTTTTCAAAAATAATATCATGCACACGTATCAGTTTTCAGAAAAGTTTTCGTTTACACTTACCCGTGTATATGCCGTCAAGAGCATATCAAACCTGTAGGTGGCAGTGTAACGATAAGCTCAAGCCCACGTTAGCCAATCGGAATCCCGAAAATAGCAACAACAGAAACGAATCACGATCATGCATGGGTGTATCTCAAAGCCTAGGCTGCATCCTTCGAAGGCTGCATTTTTAGGGGTCGTCACTTAATTCGATCCGCCAAACTGACGTAACGTCATTTCATCTCCGTTAAACAGCTTTGGTTTAAGCGAGTCGTCACTAGTTTCCCTAACTTTAACCTTAACCCTAAACCTAACCCTAAGTTTAACCCTGTCCCTTACCCTAAATTTCAGTTTGGTAGATGGAAGTAAGAGACGACCCCTAAAAATGCAGCCTTCGAAGGATGCAGCCTAAGCTTTGAGATGCACCCCATGATCACCGCAGCCAAATGAAAATGTAAACATAGGTCGCACTTTTGACGCAAGTGCAAGTTCTGGCGCACACTGTGACATCGGCTGCCTAAAGCTCAGTTTTTCTCAGTTTACATGCAAACTTGCAACCAAAGTTTTCCAAAATCTCCACTCTGGCCAGAGTTTTTAGAAAGAATCGTTTTCGGAGGCGAATTCTCCGTTTGCGTTTAAACGAAGAGCTCAAACACAGGGAAATGTCTCTGTTTGTCAAAATAACCGTGTACGTGTAAACGGGGGCTGAGACAACACCTGATTTGCAAATATGCTCTTATGGCGGATTCTATTCGGGGGGTTGAATAATTTTGAGACTGCAGTAGTCATTAAAAATGGCATTTTGTGTTAAATTTTGAGAAACCACTTATAATATTAGTTGTGTTGAGCTACTTAAAATGTTCTTGTTTAATCTGTTTATCACAAACAGCTGAAAGTTTGTAAACTTTGCTATTAAACCCAATTTGCAATGGGGGTTGAATAATTTTGATTGCAACAGTAGTTGGAGCCATTGACTGTGAATGGATGAACTATATATGTTTTTGGGAAACGCACCCCTGGTTTTCCGATGATTATGTGGATCACCTGCGTTTATCAGTGTGGGTAACTGGCTCCTCATTGGTGATTGAGAGCTGCTTGGTGCATTCCTCACTTAGCCAATCAGGGCAGGATAGCGCCCCTTTATACAAGGCTTTAGGGAGGGGGGAAGGACACGCCCAGGTCATGAGGCTTAGGCGGAGAGTGGTGCAAAAATGGATTGTGATTGATAGATGGAGGGAAAAGGCAAAAAGAAGTGGAGGAGAAAATCTTTACAGCAAGAATGATTAGAACAATTCTGGGAACAAATCGTATGTTTAATGATGGATATTTTGTAGATAGGTTCATCAGATGAGAAATAGGAAATATAATATAATACAGAACTCATGAGGTCAGTATCTCAGTATTTTTCTTTTAGTGTGATTTTATTTAGTCTGGACCTGGTTATCCTAATCAACTGAAGTCTGCAGAATCAGTCCCGCTGCACAGCAGTCTGTCACAATTCATGTTTTGCAAAAAAAAAAAAAATTGTGGAGGGCAATCAGAACCACTTTTACTGAAAATACCTGCCAGATTTTGATCTCATACAGCAATATAGCAAACTCTTGTTGACCTTACCTCCCATTATGGTGAGTCATTCCAGCCTGGATGTAACCTAATCAGATCTGTGAGGGGCATATCTTTGTTCTTCATTACGGACATCAGCCCATCTAAGTAATTTAATAAAAGTATCCACTAATAGAGTAATGAGGGCAAAATTAAAGATTCAGGAGTAACATGCATATCTTCCTGTGGGAGAGAGGTCTAAGGACGCTGCTTTAGCAGACATTCTAAACAGAAATGTAACGCTGGATGTGTAGATGCTATTCGATAGCAGAGCAGGGGGATGTTTTCTTTAGTTAGTGTTTGCACTGTTCGTTCCTCTCGAAGGTCTCGAGGAGAGACTAGTAGAAATGTGCAACATTAACCATTTCGGGTGTTCTGTCTCCATTCTGCATGTGGAGACTTTTATAGTTAAAAATACGCCACACTCTGCTTTCACAGATCATAAGATGAGGACATGCAGTGTCTGTGCCC
This sequence comes from Gymnothorax javanicus, assembly GCA_029692085.1. Taxonomy (NCBI): domain Eukaryota; kingdom Metazoa; phylum Chordata; class Actinopteri; order Anguilliformes; family Muraenidae; genus Gymnothorax; species Gymnothorax javanicus. The sequence continues at coordinate 49,936,164 of CM056209.1, forward strand.
TCGAGTATGTAAGAGTGGTATGAACACCCCTAGTGTCGTTTGTCTTGGTTCCCGTTTGTGGATACACACACACACACACACACACACACACGAACCAGGGACTCATGTTACAGTTGATGGCTTATGCTAGGTTCCCACTATCACGATTTGTGGCACGATTGAAATCGTGGTCTTAATCGTGGAGTAATCCTGGTGATCCTATCAGATCTTATCAGATCTTGAGGTCAGTCGTGGCACTATTGTTGATCGTAGAAAAGTTTTGGACGGTTCTAAAATTTCCTACGATCAACACGATTAATTGTCAATCGTGATTATCGCATCACCTCGTATCCAAACCTGAAATTTTAAGCCGCTTTCACACTGGACGCGAAACGAATTTTTCGCACGACAGATTACATTCAAAGTCAATGCAAAGTTCCACGATCAGCTACGAATGGCCAATCGTGGCATTCGTAACGGAGCGCACGACAGTGGGAACTACGCATTAGGCAGACCACAAAGTACCCAAATGGTTCTCAGCCCCCCCAACAAAGCATAATTCGCTTTTCATCATTCGAGAGACGACATCACTGGTGATTAAGCTAGTTTCCAAAACACAATTACCTCTGAGTCACAGCCGAACTCTCCACAAAATGTGTGTGTCGGGCTCCCAGCCAAGAGCCACCTCTTCACACAGAGAGTGAATCACCGTTTGATTCCGTTTTAATATTCAATGACTCAAGAGAAAGCTCCAACAATTTGCTTGTTCAATCATGCACAGAGCTGCAAATGCAAATTATTACATCTCTCTGGAAATTATTCTCAACATCGTCTTTGTGACACCATTCATTTCCTCTCTGCAGTAAGTTTGGGGGTCAGTAACTGACAGTACTGTCACTCTCAGGCCCTGGTATCTACAGCTCCTCACTGATTGTGATCCAATATCCTCTGGCTCTTGGGGAACGGATTCATAACAAAATTTATTCTCTCTCTTGCTCTCCCTCTCACAGGTAATCACATTTGCATCCTGCCTGTATTTCAAATTTCAGTGTTTACGAGGCAGAGCCGTATTGATTTCTCTGAGCGATGATGAATTTTCCGAGGGGCACTGTTTGCCCAGTCAACACCGTATAATAATGAAGAGCCTAATTGCTTCAGCCCTAACTGATTTCAGTCTCTCAGTGGAGATGTGGAAGTGATGGATTTCTGGCTGCTTTGCTTAAGTGATGTTAAAGGCTATCGATTCAATACCTGTGCCAATTTTTATGTTAAACACGTCATTAAGTAAAAACATTCCAATCCAGAACAGAATCTAAGACTGTTTCAGGTGGCTCAAACCTAAAAATCCAATCTGGAATTGAAATGATCAGTGATTTAGTTTGCTAAAAATGGGTTTTCAAATGATGGCATAAAACCCTCATAGATGCTAAACAGTTTTATTAAAACACCTTTGAAGGTATTGTTACTATTTAAATCTTATTTGGATATGAAAAGTTGGGCGACAGTGCATTTAAACATGCGAGTGCATTTATCAAGTAATATGTGCATGTAATATGTGTGTGTGTGTACGCGCACTCGAGTGTGTCCCTAAATCTGTGTACATAATACTGCGTCCCCGTGTGTGTGTGTGTGTGCGCGTGTGTGTATGTGTGTTTGTGTGCATGTGCGTCCCTGTGTGTGTGTGTGTGTGTGTGTGTGTGTGTGTGTGTGTGTGTGTGTGTTTGTGTGCATGTGCGTCCCTGTGTGTGTGTGTGTGTGTGTGTGTGCGTGTGTGTATGTGTGTTTGTGTGCATGTGCGTCCCTGTGTGTGTGTGTGTGTGTGTGTGCGTGTGTGTGTGTGTGTATGTGTGTTTGTGTGCATGTGCGTCCCTGTGTGTGTGTGCGTGTGTGCGTGCGTGCGTGCGTGTGTGTGTGTGTTGCGTGTATACACACGTGTGTGAGTGGGACTAGGGTGGGAAGGCACCTTATCCAGAACTAACATTCTGTAAATGCAGAAATGCTTAAGATGGCTTAAGGTGTTGTTCTCTTAAATATTAGGAAGTTTGTTTTTTTCATGCAAAAACGAGAGACAGTCTAGTAGTGTAAGCTTGATACAGAGCCAGATAACACCTAGTTATTGCATTACATTACATTATTGCCATTTATCAGACACTCTTATCTAGAGCAACATGCAACAGAGTGCATTTCTTTGATAAAGTTCATAAAGAAATTAAGAGCCAAGTGCATTTAAGCATTTAGAAAACGGTGATATTTGTCAGGCTGAATGGCCTGTTCTGAGCTTTCATTTTATGTTCTGATATGTTACATTTATGAAATTTGGTTTAAACAAACATATTCATATAATAACAGATTCTTTAAAAAAAACAAAAAGCTTCTTGGTTGGCCTGTGTCAAACTCTGCTGTAACAGACGCTTCAGAAGGAGGTACTGTGTCTCAAACAAACTGAGAATATTATCAAAATATTATAGATACTAATGATATGAGCAAGAGCAAGAAAAATAAAATGGGCACAAAGTTCACTGCATGTTTAACACCTCCCAGTCAGTGAGTTAATGGGGCTGGGTAACCAGCAGGGCACACGCAGTTTGGCCATGAACTGAAAAGGCTCGTATGGATGGATGAAGAAGTGTTCACCACTCGGAAAAACCTAAAGAGCTGCCTTAATGCCACTGATTCGGCGTTGATGAGCAATTTGCATTTATGCCTTTTCTGCCAAGACTTTTGAGTCTTGAAGGGGTGTTCGGGAGAAAGCATTGGTCGACCGATGACAGGCCTTCACACATTCGGGTTTGCTGATACCATAATTTGAAGTCCAAATTACATACAGTAACTGAGGAAAATTTTCAATGAAGAGTAGTTAAAAGTAGCTAAGCTATCTAAATGTTCAGAAGTTTTCCCTGGATGGCGCGGAAGATGGCTGAGATTGACTTGGAGTAAATCGAATCCTCTTTGGTTTGCGACTGGTGATAGTTTATCTTGGCCCACGCAAAAGTGAGCTTCGCAGACCAAACTGCAAATGCCCAGCCAATGAAAAAGCCCCTTTAGGCTTTAAGCAATAGTGCTGGGTGACCAATGCTTATCAATACCATAGCCTGTGCAAAACAATGGATGTAGTCTTTGTGACGTCACCCATAGACTTCTGAAAAGCCAGAATGATGTGCCCTGTTGCTCCGAGCAGTCGCCATCTTGGTAGTGCCTGAGTCTGCCCGACTCCCAGCTACTCCTAAAAAGGGCAAAGAGATGGAGCCTTGAAGCCCCAGCAGAGGAACTAAGATCTGGCGCAAACTAATAACGAATTTTTGCAACATTCTTTCAATACAGTTTGGAATGGTAGCGCAACATAAATACAAAAATGTTTATTGCTGCGGCAAGAATTCTAACAGAAAAAAGCAAAAAAAAGTGAAAAAACACAATGGAGATTTTGGAGTGGCCCAGTCAAAGTCCAGACTTAAATCCTCTTGAGATGCAGTGGCATGACCTTAAACAGGCCGTTCATGCTCGAAAAACCTCCAATGTGGCTGAAATTAAAACAATTCTGCAAAGAAGAGTGGGCTAAAATTCTTCCACAGCGATGTGAAAGACTCCTTGCCAGTTGTCGCAAACGTTTGATTGCAGTTGTTGTCGCCGAGGGTGGCACAACCAGTTATTAGGATTTAGGGGGCAATTACTTTTTCACATAGGGCCAGGTAGCTTTGGATAGCTTTTTCCCCTTAATAAATGAAATCATCATTTAAAAACTGCATTTTGCATTTACTCGGGGTTTCTTTGTCTAATATTAAAATTTGTTTGATGATCTGAAACATTTCAGTGTGACAAATATACAAAAAAAAAAAAAAGAATCAGGAAGGGGGCAAATACTTTTTCATGGCACTGTTGCAGAATTGGAGACTCTAAATTGCCCATAGGTGTGAGTGTGTGCGAATGGTGTGTGAATGGTGTGTGTGTGTGTGTGTGTGTATGGTGTGTGTGTGTGAGTGTGTGCGAATGGTGTGTGAATGGTGTGTGTGTGTGAGTGTGTGCGAATGTTGTGTGAATGGTGTGTGTGTGTGTGTGTGTGTGTGTGAGAATGGTGTGAGTGTGTGCGAATGGTGTGTGAATGGTGTGTGCGCTCTGTGATGGATCGGTGAGCTGTCCAGGGTGGGTCCCTGCCTTTCGCCCAGAGTCAGCTGGGATAGACTCCAGCTCAACTGCAAGCCTAGTAAGGAAGTGGTATAGATAATGGATGGAAGTCAAATTTTAAATGAAAATGCATGGTAAAAATTCTAAAATGTCTCCAATTTATGGTGCCTTCCCAAATTAAATTTTTACATTTTTGCAACACAAAACAATGTTGTAGTAAGGCCAAAAATTGCTATAAAAGTGAATAAAATAAAACAATAAAATCTAATGTCATTTATGAAAAAAAGGAGGCAGTTAGAGAATATAAGCCTTTATTTGACTCCACAAAATACAATGCAATACTGCCCCTGAATAGAAACGGACATACATTATGTGTCCGTTTTTCTTTATGGGGTGGACTAATTGCCCACTTACACAGAGAAACACTGACTGCGACATTGGAAGCATTTATCCGATGGTGAAAAAGCACAGGGCAAAAATAAATAGATAATGACAAGAAAGTAAATGGTACATTTGACAAAACCCATCTGGTACAGAGTTGCTATGACTGCTTAGTGTACAGTAAAGAAACTAAAACTTGGGTTGGGGGAAACAGTATAAAAATCTATTTACAGGTTAGATTGGAGTTCAGTGTAATTGTAGATGTCCCTTTTTCCAAACAGCAGAATGCTGAGAAAGCTCACCACCTCAAGTCACCATCCTGTACAGAGCAGGTCCTCCCACATGACACAGTGAATAATATTCGGCGGCTCCCTTTGACAGAGCCTGCCTGTTAGCGAAGCTCCGGAGAGAGACAGGTTCTGGTTTCAGTCTGTATGGCAGCTCCAGATTTATGGGAATGAATGATGACGATAAAATGGTTTAATCGCTGTCACGTCACATTATGTTTCCTCTCCCAGCATTAGGGGCTGGAGAAACAAGCCTGCAGTACCCAGAATGCACACCAGTATGAAGACCCACAGGAAAATCCTGTCAATCACCATTGCGACATACTTCCAGTCGTCTTGCACCTGAAAACCAGAGATTAACCAAGAGGATTTTCTAAACATTTTCTTTCGGAAGGTTAAAAATGACACTCTAAGAAAGATTACAAACAAAGACGACTGATTTCACTCTGTCTGACCGCAACAGATAAAATACTGTACGAGCATCCTAAAGGTTTATTACACCCTGAATTAAAAATAAAACAAATAAACAGATAAATTAATAAACTTTTCTACTTATCATCCCTTAAATGGTGAAGTTCTGTTTTTGCCAAATAAAAAAACTTAATTGAAATGGCATTAGAGCATTAAAAAAAAAAAACAGAATAAGATCTGCTATGCTTGGTCTCGGTCTGTGTACCTGTATTTGTTCCAACTAATAACCTTAGTTTAGCATAGTTTCGGACAGTTAAAATTCCACCCATTAACTCTCGTACTTAAACACAGCAAACTATCCAGGATGCACTGAAAGTAAGCCGGAATATTCTTGTTAAAAATTGAGTGAAATTCAAAGGTTCTTGAAAGAGAGGTTGCCGGGAGCTAACCCTTGGTGAGCACCCAGTGCTACACGTGATGCTTTCCTTAATGTGTCAGAGATATGGAGGCCCGGTGCTCAGCAGAAACTGATTTTCATCTGACTTGATGTGTCAGTGTAATGCTACTGAAATTTGTTCATTATTGAAGAAATGCAAAAACTGTGACTGCAGTGGTATCGATATCCTGGAAAACTAAGTTACCGCAATATAAAAGCTTTGATACTCACCTCCTTGGCCTCGTTCTGCAGTCTCATGTTCTCGGCGATGTACTTGACACTCTCGATGGCCTCCCTCACCTCCAGCGAGAAGGGGGTGGTGAGGGTAAAGATGCCTCCATCCAGGGACTCAGAGCTCGAGCAAGGGCTTCCCTCCCCGGCGGCGATGGTCCCTCCGCCGTCCGCTGGCAGCTTGGTGCTCCTCTGACGCCAGCAGCAGTTGCAGCGGCCCTCCCGGCACAGGAAGCCGGAGCCGACCTTGCCGGGGTCGGCACTCAGATTGTTGAGGTTAGAGAGCTCGGTGCTTACGAGCAGGCGCTGCCTCTGGTGGAGGCCAGAGTTCAGGTTCTTCTGCTTTGGTGGTTGGGCCAGGGACCCAGGCAGGGGCGACAGGAAGCGAGCAGAGGAAGAACAGGAGGAGGAGGAGGAGGCCAGCCTGGCTGGGTCCCGCTCGGGTCGGGTCATGAACATCACCTTGGGTAGGAAGCCCAGGAAGACCCCTCGCACCCATCGGGGCATGGTGTGCGTCTTGGGCGTACGGTAGTGCACGTTCAGCACAAACACAGTGATGACAATGGAGAGGGTGACGAAGATCATGGTGAAGAGGAGGTACTCGCCAATGAGCGGGATGACCAGCGAGGTGGACGGGATGGTCTCGGTGATGACCAGGAGGAACACCGTGAGGGAGAGAAGGACCGAGATGCAGAGGGTGACCTTCTCGCCACAGTCAGAGGGGAGATAGAAGACCAGCACGGTCAGGAAGGAGATGAGCAGGCAGGGAATGATCATGTTGATGGTGTAGAAGAGCGGGAGTCGGCGGATGTAGAGCGAGTAGGTGATGTCCGTGTAGATCTCCTCGCAGCAGTTGTACTTGATGTCGTGCTTGTATCCTGGGGCGTCGATGATCATCCACTCGCCGCTCTCCCAGAAGTCCTTCAGGTTGATGGTGGATCCGATCAGGACCAGGTCGATCTTAGCCTTGTCGTAGGTCCAGGAGCCGAACTTCATGGTGCAATTCTGGTAGTCGAAGGGGAAGTAGGTGACGTCAATCTTGCAGGAGCTCTTAAATATTGTGGGAGGGATCCAGGTCACATCGCCATTATAGCGGAGTAGGGCCTTAGTCTTATCATCCACCTGGAAGTCTCCCACTGCACTGTGGGTAAACGATACACTGTAGACCTGATTCACCGAGACTTTAACCCTTTCAGCACCGTGGGCAACTATAGTTGTCCAATGATGTAAGTTTTCAAAATCAGACGCTGTTGAAAACCTATCATGTGGCAACTTGTTTAAAAGAGCTCCCCTGCGGGAGCTCTTTTAAACAAGTTGCCGCATGATAGGTTTTCAACAGCTCAGGATAACTACATTTTTAATTCCTTGAAAACATATTCAGCGCTCAAAGGGTTAACACATGTCCTATCTTTCACTACAGGCAAACCAAAAACATACCCAATGATTGGAGGTAGCATTTTTTTTACTAGACATTGGTCATGGCATGATCTGTGCATGTTGAAAATTTTTTTGGCACGAGCTAAAAGTTTTTGTCAATCAGGCCTGATATATTTGTTATAATAAGAAGGATCAGTCTATTCCTGCTGAATTCAAACAATTTAGACAATCAGTTGAAGTTCAGACTTGGATTGTATGAATATTTTAATGAAATGGTTTAAATAAATTTCAGTTCAGGCATTGTCCACAATGAAATAGAACTGGGGGTCAAATGATTTAGTTTACATAACACATGAAAAATTCAGTAAAATCTCACATATGACTCCTAATGCTTTGCATGTGGCGTGGAACACAAATAAAACACCAGTAAAAGCAAACAAATCAGTAAAATACATTTATATAGACATTGATAAAACAAGTTTAAAAATTCACTGTAAATACACATATAAATGGTCATACCATGTAGTATCACTTGGGCCTGGGAAACCAACAGTATGAATAGAAGAGTGTGAAAATAAGTAGTTTTAAATGAACTCGCTTCTCTGTCTCCAGGTTAAGAACCACACACCTGCGGCACGGTGTGAAATGGCATTGCTGCCATCCACAGTGGACATCATTACTGCAGAATCAGCGCCAGTTTCATGACTGGCAGTCAAGTGTCATGTAAATTAAACTGAACTGGAATTTTATTGGAGTTACTGAGCTAAAGCGTTTTTTACAAGTGCAACTTAACAATTCTGTTCCTAAGAGTCTGGTTTCAAAATATTCTGTATTCTGCTCCAAGATATATTCACTCTCATCATAACATAAAGTGATGCAGCAGTGGGTGCGGATTTAGCTATCTGATCTTGAATATTTTATACAGTCGACTAACTAGGAAAAAAGCAGTCTTTAGTTCCATGACTCCACCGTTTACTTGAAATGATAATGATTCAGCTCAATTCATGGCAGTTCAGATCCAAGTGCTCGCTAGGATGGTTATGTTAGGAAGAGCAGTACTTACTTATTGTAGAGAACGATGTCTGGTTTCCAGATTCGATTTGAAGGCACCCGAATAAACTCCACTCCTCCATAATCTTTGGGATCCCACCTGAGTTTGTAGTCATTCCAAATCTGGGGAAGGGACAGAATGGGTGAAATCTTTTTGGTCTGTGCTTAGGCATGCTGAGATTACTGCAGGTCACAAGCATTACTTTCAGATTTCAGAGACGTTAATAATGCTGTGAAAAGTAGACACTAAAAATAATGATCTGGTCTCTTTCATTGTTTTGTGTCTTGTGGTCTGACGGAAGGCAGCACTGCAAAGTAGTTGGTAGCACTTTTCACTAAAGAGCTCGGAGGCTGTGGGCTGGAATCCTGTCTGAGCTTTTCTTCTGGAGTTTCCCATGTGCGGAGTTCTGCTTGTGCTTGAATTTCCTCTGCACACATAGTCTGGTTTCCTCCCAAAATTCAAAGACAAGCAATGTAGTCTAACTGGAGACTCTAAATTGCCCGTGGTTATGTGTAAGTGAATGATGCTTGCACCCTGCAATGGGTCACACTGTCCAGGTCTGTTCCTGCCTCTCGCCAGCTGCATGATGGGATAGACTCCAGCCCTTCCCACTATCATGCCCATGAGTAAGATAATGGATGGTCTGACTGAATCTCATGTCGAGGCCCTGCACAGAGGCAACATGCTATATGATCGATTCATGTCTTGCACAATCCATCAAAACATATCCACTAAAAAAGGAGAGATTGTTGTTCACCACTATTAACTCCTAAAGTGCTGAAAAAAAAATTTTAAAATGTGAATTTAATTATCTTGTGCTGTTGTGCAGCTCATACATGTGTTGACTGTTTTTATTACAAGCACTTGTATTTGTAATTGTCAAATAAACTAAACTAAACTCTTGAAAACCTAGCATGTGGCCCTGCGGGAGCTCTTTTAAACAAGTCACCACATGAAAGGTTTCCAACAGCTTTGATTTTGATATCTTACATCGTTGAGCAACAATAGCTGGATTTAGAGCTTTAACAGTTTAATTATATTCTGTTCCAATTTCAGCTCTTTTCATTGGCTTGCCCCTCTGTCCAAAAAAAAAAATGCAGGAAATGATGAGCCCTGTAATTTGAATATTCAAACAATTTCTGAATTGCAGTTTAAATAGGCTTGACATGTCAACTGAAAACCATTTAGCTGAAATTTTTCGGGCCGCATCTTTACAATTCAATCGCACAATGCAGTTGGGCACTAGAACAGAATACATGAGCAGACATGCATGTTCTCTGTTTCCAGCATAATGTAATACCATTTTACTGCGCCAAGTGGCCTCACTGTGAAAATGGCAAATGAGCGAGCCCCTTTCTGCTGGGTTTGACTTTAAATTATGTGTGGCCTCAGGAATTATGGGCGCTTCACCACTCTGCTGCCGTTTGATGCATTTTCATTTTAAGATATCGCAGTTTCATTAGCATTTTAATAGGCTTACTCATTTGAATCTGCAACTTTATTTGATGTGTGTTTGATCTGAGCAAACCGACCTGCAGTAAAGGCACCCAGGACACCACAGAGCAGGAGAATAGCCACAGTGAAGCCTGGCTCCAGCTCTCCTATATTTACTTCCCTGCCTGACCATGTCAGACTGCCAGACATTTTTGTCTCATGCAGAAGTGCTGGGCTGTATTTCAACTGAAAATTGGTGTCATGCTAAAAGCTATATGTGTTCTTAAGCATCTCACGGTAAAACAGGATTGCACCTTTTTCCATTTCAACGTGTTAAAGTAAGGTGTCGATTCAACTTGAAATTGTAATTTTCTTAACAAAACAGAGGAATATGAAGTTGACCTGAAATGACCTCTGTTGCTTTCACAGTGTAAAAAAGGGGTGAAATGGCAGTAGGAGCAAACATTTTGTACAGTGCTCTCTAACTTTATGAAAAAAAAATGTCCAAAATACTGCTAATTTTGATAGCAAGATCCCACAAGACTCTGCCATAACTCAAAGTTGGTTTAAAAAATGTGTTCAATTTCACTTTTGGCAATAAAACATTTTGATAGCTTGGCACGTATTTGCGCATTTTTGCAGTGCCATTATCAGTTCGCTGGCTGCCTATTGTGCCAGGAAACATGGCGGAGAGAGCCTGAACTTCAGGCAAGCCACAGGGGACCTGGCCTCAAAATTCTGCTCTGTCATCTCAGGGGCAGCCTGCCAAGCTAACACGCCATTCCAGGGCCAGATTTCCAGTGATTTTTGCCTGAACCGGAGCAGATGTAGTCTGCAGTCACAACTGCCCTCCTCCCCTCTGTGGCCCAGGTTGGCTGAGCTCAAAGTCAAGCCATTAAAGACAGCAGTAACTTCACATTTTGATGCAGGCTATCATTTAGCCCGTTCCTGATGAACAATCAAACACTCTCTTTTCTGACTAATCAAGGTCAATATGTCGTGTATAATTATGAGGAAAAGGTAATTACAAAGAGATGACTAAAGGCAACAGTTTTACAAGTGTTGAGATATAAATAACGTGGTGAGATTAATAGGGACAAGAAATGTATAATTCCTCAGAATCGGAGTGCATTAAGCCCCGAGTTGCCTGCTTTCCTGTTCCCAATGCCAGCCCAGGCTGATAGTGCTGTATGGTAGGAGGGGCCGCACCATGTAAATCATGTCTTTCGCTCCAAGGCGAAACAGGGTACAGTTAGAGACATTTTTATGTGCTGATGACAGTCTCATTGCTGAGTGGTTCTTTGTTACTGTGACCTTTACACAATACCGCCGGCGATGACGGCTCGAGAACGCCTCTCTTATCGTTTACAAGGGCACACAAATCAGCGTCACAGGGGAGGAGAGGACCTCTCACAGGACGCCACAATACAACCGCTTCAAACTTATCCGTTCTCTGACCATAAAATGCATGGGGTGTGTTGATCAAAATGTGTAAGGGCTTAATAAAGTGAACTGTAATGGCTGGTATAAAAGAGAGGCCAGATGCAGCGGCCAGGGAGAGAACGAGCAGCACAGAAATAATACAAACACAGAGAATCACACAGACCACCAGAAAGTACTCACGTTTCCAAAGGACGTATAATAGTCCGTAAAAACGGAAGCAATGCGAGAGAGAGAAAAAGTAGAAAAGGGAAAATTCCTAAAGAGGAAGGAACTCAAAAAATTACTGGAAGACATAAAGTCACACAAATCCTGACTAGAGATATCTTCAGCTATAGTGCTTAGCTACAAACAGACACTCTAGCAAAGGAGGCATGGCGGACTTCCGGCTTATACAGAGTCCAGGGAAACGCCGCCCCAGTTCAATCAGCCAGCTGGTTAAAGAATCCGATAGAAAAGGAATTCGATCTCGTCCCGAGATGAGAGCACCAAAGAAAAGTCCAAAACACACGCACGCCTCACAAACCATGACATGAACTAAACAAGATCATTGTGGTTTAGCTCTGTTTGCACATCTAGGGGTCAATGGAAGTGAATTTCACACAGATGTCAAGAAGAATGTTTTCTTTTTTTTTTAAGCTGAGAGCTGAGACTGGTCACTGTGTAGAATAGCTTATCGGACCTTGCAGTAGAGTCGTGGGAGTTCTCAAGTGCAGTATGTGGTTTGGCATTGTCTTGCTGAAATATGCAACGCATTCCCTGAAATAGATGTTGTCTGGATGGGAGCATATATTGTTGTAAAATCTCCATATACTTTTTAGCATTGCTAATTCCTTTCCAGATGTGTAAGCTCCCCACGCCATAGGCACTAATGTAACCCGATACCATCAGAGATGCAGGCTTTTGAACTGTACGCTGATAACAAGCTGGATGGTCCCTCTCCTCTTTAGACCGCACAACACAGCGTCCAGTGTTTTCAAAAAGAATTTAAAATTTAGATTCATCTGACCGCAGAACAATTTTCCATTCTGCCTCAGTCCATTTTAAATGAACTTTGGCCCAGAGAAGACGGCAGCGTTTCTGGATTGTGTTCACATATGGCTTCTTCTTTGCACGATACAGCTTTAGCTTGCATTTGTAGATGCACTGCATGGCGAACTGTGTTCACAGACAATGATTTCTGGAAGTGTTCCTGAGCCCATACAGTGAATTCCAGTGCAGAATTACGCCTGTTTTTAATGCAGTGCTGCCTGAGGGCCCGAAGATCACAAGCATCCAATATTGACCTTTGAACTTGTCCCATGCGCACAGAGATTTCTCCAGATTCTCTGAATCTTTTGATGATATTTTGTACTGTAGATTCAAAGTCTTCGCAATTATACATTGAGGAACATTTTTCTGAAGTTGTTCTACAATTTTTAGACGCAGTTTTTTGCAGATTGGTGAATCTCCGTCCATCTTTACTTCTCAGAGACTCTGCCTCTCTAAAATGCTCTTTTTTTATACCCAGTCATGTTACTGACCTGTTGCCAATTAACCTAATTAATTGCAAAATGCTCCTCCAGCTGTTTTTTTTTTATCAGTACTGCTTATTTTTCCAGCCTTTAGTTGCCACGTCCCAACTTTTTTGAGATGTCTTGCTGCCTTCAAATTCAAAATGAGCAAACATGAAATTGTAAAATGTCTCACTTTCAACATCTGATATGTTGTCTATGTTTTATTGTGAATAAAATGTGGGTTTATGAGATTTGCAAATCATTGCATTCTGTTCTCATTCGCAGTTTACACAGCGTCCCAACTTCTTTGGAACTGGGGTTGTACAACAAATCATGATACTCAAGAATCAGCAGGATGATGTTGATTATAGAGGTGAACACTGACTGTTAGATTGATGTAATCAGTTTGTTTTCAACAGGGCCATACAAAAACACCGATCAGAATGCAAACATTCTCAGTTACTAAACAAAATGTGAGCTATCACTTAGAATTTTGTTGGTTTTCTTCAAAATTTGTTGCTCAAATAAAATACCAAGGCTTGTTAAAGGAATGCCTATGATTTTACATGCTGTGTTTATGCTTGTGAAAGGATTGCCTATGATTTTACATGCTGTTTTACAATTTTGTGGAGCTTGTTTTGATTTTGTACAGAGAGATTTCCGTACCAACAGTAAAAAATTACGAGGATACTTTGAATAAATGTTCTGTAAAGAAGTTGCATGAGAGTAAAATCTAAGTTGAATGATCTTGGATGGCGTAAAAAGTCTAGACGCTCATGGCCCTTTTTACCAATTAAGTCAGTGTTGGTGGTGAAACTTAATTTTGTTTTTCTTCTGTGCCGTTAGAGGTGAGCATAAAATAATTCTGGTGCCTGTAAATGCCATAGAACGTCACTGAAGTCTCACCAGAAGTTTTTGATCAGACTTCATTACAAGGCTGATCGGTGTTCACTTTCTTTACATCTGTGTGGTCAGCACAACCATGTGAAATATTCATCATGACAGGCAGATTTACAATGGGAAACACAATCCATAACAACGGGGAACAGCAGGTGCGACAAGGGCTGAGGTGAAAGTTATAATCTGTCCTTTTTAAATATTCACCACAAAAATCAAATGTTTTTTCCTCTCCTGATGCGACATATCCTTAGATAAATGAATTTATGGTAACGCTTGCATTTCTTTGTATTTATAGGCCTATATAAATCTGACACACAATGCATGATGGGTGTCATTCCCAGGTTTGGAATGACCTAATGTCTGCAACCACAGCTGAGAACTTGCAGACAAAGCTCTCTGCTGATTCAAGAGAGTGTAGAGATGACAGTACTGTTATTTAGCAGCAGCTCTTATCCAAACTGACTTACAGTCAACTGCACTAAGCAGGGGCCAATCCCCCTGTAGACCTAAAAGCCTCACTCAGCTGCATTGATCTTACGGAGGCGACACTGATCTGGAGCATTTTCATGGGAGTACCTTCACGTGTGTAACTTTGGCTGCAGTTAGTGGCGGCCCAATCAGCCAGCAGGGCTGCCAGATAGCAATGCCATGATGCTCATCCATGATCCTTGGTGCAGTCTGGTGCATTGTGTAGCCACAGAATCGCACCAATCACACCTATTGCTAAGCATTTCAGCTCAAAGAAATGGAGCTCGGCCCGGCCAGCAGAACTGCACTGAGAGGCTGTCATAATCAGCAGTAATGTGGGGTTTTGTAATTAAATCAGCTGAGGCATCACAAATGCAATGTAATTAATGTATGTTATATTTCACACAATACTAATTTACGTATAATATATGATATTTGATCGGGGAATCTATCACCTGTAAAATTCTAAACGCCCAATTTTCCCTATCATATTAATTACTGGCAAGGACCACAGCGACCTCATCCATGATCCATCGATGGGAGTGGCTCTTCTGCTTATATTTAAACATAAAGATATATGCGACTGCTTGGAAGCATGATGTGAAAGCAGAGATCCATTAAGTTAGTCTGGCATGACTTCAGCACCAATACTGCTACCCTATGCCACACAAGAGGAAGGTGAGCTGGTAATTCACTTTGTTAACTTTTGTTAAAGGGACCTCCGCTCTCTTTAGAAATGTCGCCTAAAATGTTCCATTTGTGCTCATTAGAAGATCTGTGATAAAGAGAATGCCCTATCCAGTGAAATAACTTTTAGTATTTTGCAGCGATAGTATGAATTGAAAAAATGAATTAAAATATGGCATGTAAAGGCTTGATTCCACCGGGAGTGTGTTGGCCGCGTTACTGCCGTGACGCGGTTGCTGGAGATGATCCGCGGCCATTCTAGACAATGGTTGTGATTCCACCAGCCGCGCCATGGCACGTCTCGGCAGCGTCCCAGAAGCGGCTCTCCGCGCTGCTCCACCGAAAATACGCGCCGAGTCTATTTCTGCCGCTGGCGAGCCACAGTTGCGCTGATCTGAATATAGCTGGGATACGTTTCCCATAGTTCGACCATATACATTTATTGGATCCAACTACGTTAGTATTTGTGCTAATGGGAAACGCACACCAGATCATGCCAGGCAGGAAGTAACTATCAAGGGGAATATGCTTTTAACTAAAAGAAACCAGCCACAAATCTTTGATATAAAATTCGTTTATAACTTACTTTTCAAAGTTGTGATTTTGTTTTCAACTAATCTATGGCGCTCACTGCTGGACTGTAGTAGGTTCTACAGCAAAACAAAGACGGAAATGACATTAAATGCAATTAAAGCAGAAAAAATAACAGAAAGCATTTCAGGTCGTTGTACAAATATGCCGGTAAAAATGACGAAATATGCGAAATCTGAGCAAGTCGATTGTATCAACTGGCAGGATGCTGCGCTGACGTTCCGCGTTCAGTGGAACATGAAGTCGCGTACAAGACGCAGCAAAATAGCGTCGCTCACGTCACGCTGCAAATACGCGTCCGGTGGAATCCGGGGGTAAGACCAGGGCAATTGTTATTTTTACTGAATCAAGAGGGATCTGTATCACTTCGATGTCCATAGCCTTCAGAGAATGATGTCTCCGGCACTCATCCTCCGTTTAGTTTATAAATGAACGTCTCTTACGGAACACTCTTTGACTGAAAAAGCATCTTTGCCTCCTTGAATTTATGAATTCAACTCTTTATCAAGCTGCAAAAATCTAGGCAGCAGTAGGCTGCACATTCCATACCATAAAAATATTATTACAAACTGAGTCGATAGAATCAAATAAAATCCAACAAACAAATCATTTTTGGGTCTCACTTTACGCCTCAACTGACAAGTTTTAGGTATTCTTCAACCATGCCAGTTATATATCCTGTACCTGCAGTAGGATGAAGCTGGTTGCTAGAATGGCACACAGCTTCCGTAGTTAAGTCAACGCCTAATGTATGCCTGCAAGAAGTAACACACATTTTAAATTGATGGTGTCATGAAACACGACACATTCACGGTAGCTACATAATTCATTTTAAAACCTTAAAATTTGTTGCACATTATTCAAATTCTTAGCACCTTCTGGTAAAATTACAAATAGGTTGTGCTTCAGTTTAGATGTGGTTCTTGTCAATCATACGCTGCTGGCCTTATTGTTTCGGCATGATCCCAAATATCACCTTAAACAACGCACCATTTAAATGACATGCCCATTGGCTAGATTGATGCTATGATAAACCATTGTATGATTGATTGATAATGTCGGATACTTAACGTTATTAGTGACATAATAAGTAATGAAAGAAAATCAGAGCTTACAGTACTGAGATGAGGGAAGATATGTCTATGTATAGGAAACTGCATTACTAAAACA
Organism: Gymnothorax javanicus; assembly: GCA_029692085.1. NCBI lineage: Eukaryota > Metazoa > Chordata > Actinopteri > Anguilliformes > Muraenidae > Gymnothorax > Gymnothorax javanicus. The sequence goes on from CM056209.1 coordinate 49,952,622, forward strand.
TCTCGGAAGCAGCAGAAGAGCCCTTTCCTGCACAGCTCGCTCACTTACTTTAGCTGCTTAGGTATTTATTTAGCTAGCTACACTGAGCAAATAGACATGGAAAATGGCACGTAATCAAAGTAGAGGGGAAAATTATCAGAGTTGAACTATTTACAATTTTGCCTTCACACCCCTCCCCCCTCCGACAAGAAAGAAATTATAAATATGTAACTGACAACTTCATTATTAACTCTTTCAACCCCAGATATTCTAGCATCACTATACCCTTCAACCCCACAGCCCTCTGTAGAGGGCTGGTCATTATCTGGACATTGTATCTTACTGTTATCTCTGGAATCCCATTAAATGTAACCTGATATGTTCCAATCAATTAGTCAGATTGTTTGAATTTTCCCTACAGGAATTTGGGATTGAAGGGAATATGTTGGTCAGCCCTCTGTAGAGGGCTGTGGGGTTGAAGGAGTTAAGCAAGTAGCGGCCTTACCTTGAAGTCGATAACCACATCGTCAGCTTAGCAAGTGATGATGAGTCATAATGATAACGTTGTCTAGTGTTAGCAACAATATTGGCCCCTTAAAGTAGCCATGTATTGATTTGAAACTTTATAAAAAGTTGTCGTATTTGGTATCATCCGAAAGGACATGCGATACCATCGCTAACTATCAACACTTTTCACCCAGATATGATCGTTGAATAGAATAATCGTGGACGTAAACCAGGCTTTTAGCAACCCCCAATATCCCCCTTGAACAGCACTGACAATTGGGCCAAGAGCAGTGATGTTAGTCGAGGGATCAATTGTGACACATAGGCTATCGTATGTGTATTTTACATTGCAGGAAAGATGTCAAAATCCACTCAAAACGTCAGATTTTTTGCCTGACTTGGACATCGAAGTTGAACAGGGTGATTCCAGTGCGAGTTCAACAACTGACGACAGTGATGACGACGATGGAGAGGTAGGAGAAATGGAAAATGGGGAAGAAATCGGCGACGATACGGATGCAGCTGAACGCCAACAGCTACCGCAAGCGTACCAGCACGAACCGGAGCCTCGGGCATGGGCGAGTGGGCAGGAAGGAAGTTCCACGGTGCGTTCTCATAAGCAAAGTTGCTAACTTGCTTAGTTGGTATCAATGGCTGTATATGGTTGACCGAGCTACGTAGTTTGCTAACATAGTTAGCATCTATGCTTTAGGGAGACCTACCCCAGAGCGAGCACAGAGGAAACCCGAACATGTAAAAGCTCAGAATTTTACTGACGAACGCCCAGCTGGCGAACAGGAGGGGCTTGAGCAACAAACAATGCTGTAATCCTGTAATCCCAAACCGGCAGTCCCTTCCAATTTCTTTCCTTGCTGCGCAAAGCCTATTGTGTGCTCCTCTGAGAGGCCACTGGGTACTGACCTGACCGGGGCTCCAACCCGGGCCGTGGTGCATACTACCATACCACAGAGCGGTGCCTTAACCGGGTGAGCTAACCCGGTAGCAAAACAATAGCATAGTTTTTGATAATCATGAATATAATCCACTAGAAATATAAGACAAAACTAGACCAAGAAATGTACAAATTAAGACAGGCAGACAGTGGTTGATGCACTGGACTCCCCTACCATGTGTGCCTGTTTCCCACGTATTACGGCGTCAGAAAGGGGCTATTTTTGCTCAGTTTTTTGGGGAATGTGCGCGAATTGAAAGGGTGTTCAAAATGCCACTTATACTCTTTTCCTGTTTGAGTGAGTTTCCAGAAAGTGTTTTATTCATCATCTCTATGACTTCAGCTTTCTGTAGAGATATAATTTGGCCATTTTTTGATTTTGAATACATGTCTACTTTAAACTTAGCGAATCAGTAAAAGAAGATGATCTAACATGAGCTGCTATAGTCAGTAGCCCTCTGTTGGTCAAAATAAAAAACACAAACTTGACGCCGCAAATTGTTGTTCTGTGCTGCCTTCATTGCGCAGTAAAATAGCTAGGATATTATTTCACACTTCGCAGTTGTCTTGATTGTCCTGAGATAAACAGGGACTGTTCTGGGAACTGCTCCAGCCAAAGACAGGCTGACAAAATGGGGACTGTCTCAGGAACGTAAAGACATCTGGTCACCTTACTACTGGTACCATCTAATTTACATAAAAACGCTCTCTGGAGTAGACCTACAGTATGTCTTCAATATTCATCTTTCCACCCAGCTGCTTCGCACAGTAGAAATATACCAGTCATTCCTTGCGGCTGGAAGAAAATCCAAAGAAATGCAGTAATCGGTCTGTGCATGTATCACTTGACGTAGCGAATGCACTAGAATCGGCCCCTAAGTGTTTAACTGTGTACGTAATCCGTTGTTTTCATATCTCTAATGTTGTAAAGCAGCATTTCTCTGAAATGCAGCCACAAAACAAGTGTAAGAGATTAAAAATGCGCGTAGTTTCAATATATTTCAATATGTTCAAGAACATTCTGGAGGTTGATTCCTATGTGTATACGGGACGGAAAATGAGAAAAATGACTGCATTGCATTGGGAGCTGTGCCAGTCTGAGTCCGCTTCTGGTGTGTCACTTATATAACATTTAGCAGGGCAGGCTCCACTACGCTTTTATTGCTTTATCAATAACAGAGTTTATGAATCTCTGCCAAGCTGAAAGTAACATCCAGATGGCTAATAAAACATAAAGGTAATGTCCTCTTGGACAGTGAACTCATGTAACGAGCATGAAATATGCACTGACAGGTTCCAGTGGATGTCTCAGACCGAAAAGAGCATAAAATACACAACTGTGTGCCAAATGGATGGCAATAGTGCTCTGGTGCTCGCAAAATGATACATGTGAAAAATTTTTCAAGTTTTAATTTGGCTCTCCAAAACTAACACGGTCAATGCGTTACAAATGCAGATGAGCTTCTAAGCATTTTGTCGGCTGCTTGAGTTCATGGTTGGGGTCATTCCTGCAATAAGGAAACTTTAAAGTCGTTCTTTGATTGTGCAGGGATTCCTGGGCACCTAGTGGAAATGCGCATTGACTCATGGAGACACATGCAAACACACTACCCTTGGTCAGATATGGTGTGAGATGTTAGTGATGGTGTTCCCAGCCTTTTCCTGTGTGGCTGCTGGTTCTCATTCAAGCTAAGCAGTTACACACTACACTATGCAAATTGAGGTCTTTCATAAAGACTCAGTGACTTGATTAGTGTGCATCAGCTGTGTAACTGTATGGCTGGAATGAAAGCCTGCACTCGCACCAGCTCTTAGTGGATACGCTCTTGAACCGATGCTCTGGTCCTCTGGAATTTAATTACTGTTGCAGCGACGCATATGAAGTGCATTAATGCATAAGTCATTAAAACTGTGCACGGTTCAGTTCTCTCAGAGTACATCCTGTTGGAACGTTAGAATATCTTGGAATTCTTATCATGAACTTTTGCATCAACAATATTTAATGCCTTCTATTTAGTTTCACAGTGCCTCCTCTCCCATTGAAAACCATCACTTAAGATTCATAGCCCACGAAGGACATGCACCGATGTTGAATTATGTATTTTAGACTGCTGAATTAAATTGCAAGCAGGATTTTTTTCTTCTCCAAATCAATTTTTTATTTGACAGGCAAGATACTCAGGAATAATTTGAGGGGATACTGAAGGACACAGATGAATTATGATTGCCATATTTTGGGAAACTAAATCAGACCGAAACAGACAACAGTAAATCAGACACTGAAGAAACTAGTGTCCGGCAGAATATAGCAATCATTATTGAAACCTGGGGATCTTTGTTACTTGCATGAATGCTGTACTGAGCACAAGCAGTCTAATCAGTGATCTTAAAATTTCTTCTCAAATATTGATTAATACTGGTTCAAATACAGTGGGACATGATGGAAGAATTGTATTGTGATGACAGTTATATTTTGATTTCTAACACTGTCTACCTTGCAATTCATTTACAGTTAAAGGGTAAAGTAAAATGAAAACTTACATGCCTCAGCCACAAATTAGTCTCCATGATCTGGTTGACTTCATCCTGAAAACGGAAGATAAGTCAATGAAAGGGCTTTATGCAGATAAACGGGCTCTTCGTGCATGATTTAGTGACGCTGAATGCAGAAGAACATCCACCCAGTAGCTCGGCAAAACAAAGATTCAGGCCACAATAAATTACATTTTGAATTGAGATCCTCAATCAAAACCTGGGTGAGAAAGTCGTTAAAAGGACGTAATTAAATTTCATGGCTACATATTTACATGGTTTTGCTCATCCCTGAAACTATAATGTCATTAAAAATGCGCAAATGTGCCATAAGATGCCTCCCTTGTAATAATACACACCCTCCTCTATGCACCCAAAGATGACTCTGCATATTTCTCTCTGAGGGAACATATAATAAGTATTATTTCAATGTTCAGCAATTCTGTTTCATTTATTTTTTATTTTATTTCAAGTTCTGTAATTATTGTAATAATTTCTGTGTTTAGTTACACGCGGCTTTGTTTCCATTCACTCTCCTTGCCAGCCCTCCCCATTCTGTTTAATCAGTCAGCTGATTGTTCCGTTTGTAGCCACGCCCCTCGTCACACTTCCCAGCTCTCCTTGCACCTGCTCTGAGTTTGTTTCCCTGATTTAATTAGAGCTCACTGTTTTCTCTAGTTTATTGTGAATCAGTCTGTGTATTCACCAGTTATTTATGGGCCTTCTGTTTCCTAGTGTGAATACACAGGTCTGATTCTTTTTGTCATTCATTTTTTTGAGTTTGCCCAGCCCTTTGAGTTTGTTGGATTTCCAGATATAACTTCAGATTGTTCCTGGTTAATGAATTTGTTGACTCCCTGGCGAGGACATTCGCACCATTCGGCTTTTGACCCTCCACGCTGATTGCGATATTCGTCACTGTAATGCATACCTACTGACTGATTATGAGTTGGACCGTTGAACTTAATTCTTGAATACAGCCTACAAAACCGATTCTCTGTCTGTGCTGGAGTCCCCTGTTTGTCATGCTGTTTACTTCCTGGAAAGCATTGTCCCATATGTGCCAAGGGAATATGTGCAGTAGCCCGTGGAATTTTGGCATTTATTGAACATTGATTGGAGATAATTTTACTGAACCATTTGTATTCAGTGGGACAACCAGCTGTATGTGCACTAGACAGTCAACAGACTGTGTACTAGATGACACAGAAGTTGGGAGGCTGTTTTAGACATGGCTGAGGGCTAACCATAGAGATATATAATAGAACCAGAAAGAACGAGGAAGTACCTTTGCTTCAGCCAGTTAGCATGTTAGCTTCCTGCTTCCGCGTTTCCCAAGGATGCAATTTTGTGGCCAAAGACGCGGCAGCTCCATAGACGCCAATTGAAAAGTGCGCATTTTTTTCTTGCCAAAAAAAGCGAAAACAAAAGAAAATATATTCGGTAATCCTTCATTTTGCTCTTTGTCTGACGCAACTGTTTGATGTTTTCAAGAGGACCTGTAAAATAAGAACTGCTACTTAGAGCTTGATGACAGCTCGTGCACGAGTTTGGTTGTCCAGCTGTTGCTCTGACTGCAGCAGTTCAGCCAATGAGTGTATAGTGCGTGTGCGTTCCGGATTAACAGCGTTGCTCGTCATTTCCCCTCGAACACATTCGCCAATCCGCACAGACGACACATTTTCTCGGCCATTTGTGCTGTGTAATCAGATTGGCATCTTATGAAATGGTGCCGGAAATAAGCACCCATGGAACGCCATTTTTATAGATGGCGTCGGTCAATTCCATACTTCCTGGGCTGAAGTAGCTAGCCTAGCATCTCCCATTGAAAGCAATAGGGGTGGGACTTCCTCACTCTCTCCAGTTCTATTATATTACCTCCATGGGGCTAACTCTAATCTGTCTCTGTGAAACCAGAGTTCAATATTCTAGAGCAGGGCTCCTCAGATCCCGGTCCTCAAGGGCCGAGAACTGCTGGTTTTCCACCCTCCCTTTACCTGGGAGTCAGGTGTGATGCCAATCTGGCCAATCAGCAGCATTAATTGTTCACTTAATTGCCTGGAAGAATGGTAAACCAGGACTGTATTTGGATTCGAGGGCCGGATTTGGAGCGCCCTATTCTAGTGGTAAACATCTACAACCCCAACTCCGAAATAGTTTGGACAAAGTGTAAATTGTGAATAAAATCAAAATGCAATGACTTTCAGATCACATGAGCCAATATGTTATTTACAATAGAACATAGATAACATTCCAAATGTTGAAACTGAGAAATTTTACATTTTTATCCACAAAATGATCTTATTTCAAATGTTCTGGCTGCAGCAGGTCTCAAAAAAGTTGGGACACAGGCAAAAAAAAGGGCTGAAAAAGCAATTAATATATAAGAGAACCAGCTGAAAGAACATTTAGCAAGTAATTAAGTTAACTGGCATCAGGTGTGTAACATGATTGGCTATAAAAGGATGTCTTAGAGAGCTGAGTCTCTCAGAAGTAAAGATGGCCAGAGGCTCTCCAACCTGTGAAGGCTTGCGTAAAAAAAAATTGTGGAATACTTTAAAAACAATGTTCCTCAATGTCAAATTGCAAAGGCTCTGAAGGTTTCATCATCAACAGAGCATAACATCATCAAAAGATGCAGAGAAACTGGAAAGATCTCTGTGCGTAAGGGACAAGGCCGAAGACCTTTACTGGATGCCTGTGATCTTCAGGCCCTCAGACGCCACTGCATCACTCACCGGCATGATTCTGTCATTGACATTACTAAATGGGCCCAGGAATACTTCAAGAAACCACTGTCAGTAAACACAGTCCGCCGTGCCATCCACAGATGCCACCTAAAACTCTATCATGCAAAAAGGAAGCCATTGTTGAGCATGATCCAGAAGCGCCGCTGTGTTCTGTGGGACAAGGCTCATTTAAAATGGACTGTAGCAAAGTGGCAAAGTGTCCTGTGGTCAGACAAGTCCAAATTTGACATTCTTGTTGGAAATTATGGGTGTTGTGTCCTCCGGGCTAAAGACGAGAAAGACCACCCCTCCTGTTATCAGCGTTCAGTTCAAAAGCCAGCATCTCTGATGGTATGGGGATGCATTAGTGCATATGGTGTGGGACACTTGCATGTTTTAAAAAAAGCACCATTAACGCTGAAAGGTATATAAAGGTTTTAGAGCAACATATGCTCCCCTACTGATGACATCTATTCCAGGGAAGGCCTTGTGTATTTCAGCAGGACAATGCAAAACCACATACTGCAGCTATGACAGCAGCATGGCTTCATAGTAGAAGGGTCAGTGTGCTTAACTGGTCTGCCTGCAGTCCTGATCTTTCACCGAATGAGAACATTTGGCGCATAATTAAACGAAAAGTCTATCAAAGGAGACCCGAAACTCTCCAGCAGCTGGAAGCCTGTATTAAACAAGAATGGGATCAAATTCCAATGGCTAAACTCAAGAAACTTGTCTCCTCAATGCCCAGACGCCTCCACTCTGTGTTAAAAAGAAGAGGGGATGCTACATCATGGTAAGCAGGCCCCTGTCCCAACTTTTTTGAAACCTTTGGCAGCCATCAAATTTAAAATTAGCTCATTTTGTGGATAAAATTGTAAAATTTCTTACTTTCAACATTTGGTGTGTTATCTCTGTTCTATTGTGAATAAAATACTGGCTGGTGTGATTTGAAAGTCATTCCGTTTTGATTTTATTCACAATTTACACTTTGTCCCAACTATTTCCGAATTGGGGTTGTATCTCTTATGTAACAAAAGGCACAGAGAACAGGCTCCAGCAATCACACACGAGGCCACTGACCCATTAACGCACAACATGATACCCCTGAGGCCTGCAGGCAAACGCACGGGCAGCTGTGTGTATGTGTGTGATTGTGTGTGTGCGTGTGTGTGTGTGTGTGTGTGTGTGCATGCGTGGGTCTGTGTGTGGGTGTGTGTGTATGCATGTGTTTGTGTGTGTGTGTGTGTGTGTGTGTGTGCCCGAGTTACCTGAGTGGGGGTAGGGGTGATGGGTAGTGTTTGTTTGGGGGTTCAGTGGAAGGTCTGTGTCTGGATAACATTATAACAGGCTTTACAGTCACATGAACTGACATCAACTAATGTAGTTGCCAACGTGATTTATGATGTACAAATACACTATAAAATCATTTTATTATTGTATACTTAGCGCCATTAAAAACGCAACGTTGAGGTATGTACTGTATTTGCGGCAAATTGAAAAATCGATTGATTTTTATTGCTATAAAGCCAACAAAAAAACGAAAAATGCTACTGCATCAAGAAAATGGAAGAAAAGGGCTGTGTGCACGCATGTTTTGCTCACGTAGACGGCATCAAACGGTACTTGCGCTCACCCTCAATCGTCTTGGACCCCTTGTCTCATGATCAGTTTGGGTTGTTGTCCAGAATCTGTCATGTACAGGCTGTAACCAGATGTGGCGCTCTTGAGCTACCATAGTCACACTTCAAAAAGTGATTTTCAAGAAAGGGAAATTTACTTATTTTAAGACTCAAAACACTTATTTCTATCACCATTTTCTTAGTAAGACAAAAAATTTGTCCTTGATTTGAGGTAATTTTGACTATCTTGCCAATGGGGTAAGTACATTTTCACTTGTCAAGCAAATATTGAGTTTCTTACCACATAGACAAATATAGAAATGTGACAAAATTACCTCACATTAGTGGCAGAACTTTTTTCAGAAAAATGAAATGTAAAAATAAGTATTCTTTATATTTCAAGATTAAAATGCTCATCGAGATTTATTTATTCATTAATTTATTCATTTTTGCAGTTCATGACAGCTCCTTGACTTCAGATTATTTTTTTTTAATGACAAAACCAAGTAATTATCAAAACTAAACGCAAAATTTTTTTTCAGAAACAAAGCACCTTTTATTTGCCCCCTGGCGAAAGGTTGGAGTTTCGGCCTGAGTGTGATTAGGAGAGCATTTTTGCCCTTTTCCCACCTTAATTTCCGACCCAATTTCCTGCATCAGTGATTAATGTCCTGAGGCGAATGTGGAGTCAGCCTGTCTTAAGCAGAGCTGGAATTAAAGGGCCTGTTTGCACCTGGAATTGCACCCAAGCCGTCCAGGAAATTGCGACCGTCAATATCTGAAATGAGTGGGCGTTGTAATGTAGGCTCAGAGGGAGGCATCGCAGATTAAAGAAGGGGCACAGGAGGGGATTCGGGGCGGGGGTGTAAATAACTCTCATCAATCAAAACTGGAGGCACGGGCTCGCCAGATCCGCGGGGTTGCCAAATCCGCTGAGGTCAGAGGAAGTTATCAGTGTTTTCCAGGCCTGTATCGTTTCTCCAAACCAACGAGTCTGGATCAAAGCCCAGTTCCCTGAGACAAAAAAAAGCACCTGGAGAGGCGTTTGGGTCAAAACTTAACTGATAAGTGTTTTAGAAGTCACAGAGCAGTCATTGAGAAGTTTGCAAAAAACACAACCCCCCTCACTGCTCCAACTCCATTCTCCTTAGGCAGGTACATAAATCTGCAGTTCGCCTTTATTTATTCTGAAATTCCCCCGGATTCTGGCCTGTGGGGACAAAGCCCCAAGCATACCACCTCCCCCAGACCAAATATTAAGCACTGACACAGAACGCTTTGTCTGTGTTTTCCAGTAAATTACCGTAATTACTCATGATGAGCACAATTAAATGATCCGTGCTGGCCAACTTGGCTGTGGATGGCGCTGGCATTGCCAGTCTTTTGACCATAAATTGCATTAGATGCAATTGGATTATGTTCTATTGTGTTCTGCTCGATCTGGAAATGATTTTTTGTTGTAAGCCAATGGTATTTTACTGAACACACATATCCACTTCCTCCATTAACAAATTCCAACCATTTTTTATGACGTCTAATTCAGGCAGCTTCATTCATCGAGGGGCCTCTTGAATATAGTATGACATGCGATGCACCCTCATTAAATACACAAAAAAGCTCTGTAGAATTTGAGGCAATAATGCAGGATTCATTTGTGAACATTTTAATATTCAGTTTCCTTCATACAGAGTGATGCCTCCTGTTCATTTAATTATAACTCCACACTCGGGGACAGTAGAGCCGGCAGGAAGCTCGTCTGCTCTTGCTGAGCTCTAACCTGACCGCGGCTATAACAGTCAATATCTCTCGCTGAATCTGCATCCATTTAGTGGAAGCACTACTGGCGCAGTGACGGGAGCCATCTGTGCTGGGGAAAGCAGTGCACAGCGAGCTGACATCACACATCTCCTCTTAGCCTGTCACACACCCCCATCTCTCCCAGCCCCCCTGCCAGAGACCAGCTCTTTCTGGGGACGAGGACAGATTCATATGGGAGGCCAGCTGACTCCAGACTCTGAGACTCTCAGTGCAGCTGACTCCAGACTCTGAGACTCTCAGTGCAGCTGACTCCAGACTCTGAGACTCTCTGAGACTCTCAGTGCAGCTGACTCCAGACTCTGAGACTCTCAGTGCAGCTGACTCCAGACTCTGAGACTCTCTGAGGCTCTCAGTGCAGCTGACTCCAGACTCTGAGACTCTCTGAGAGGACTCCAGACTCCAGACTCTGAGACTCTCTGAGACTCCAGACTCTCAGTGCAGCTGACTCCAGACTCTGAGACTCTCTGAGGCTCTCAGTGCAGCTGACTCCAGACTCTGAGACTCTCTGAGGCTCTCAGTGCAACTGACTCCAGACTCTGAGACTCTCTGAGACTCTCAGTGCAGCTGACTCCAGACTCTGAGACTCTCTGAGACTCTCAGTGCAGCTGACTCCAGACTCTGAGACTCTCTGAGGCTCTCAGTGCAGCTGACTCCAGACTCTGAGACTCTCTGAGGCTCTCAGTGCAGCTGACTCCAGACTCTGAGACTCTCTGAGACTCTCAGTGCAGCTGACTCCAGACTCTGAGACTCTCTGAGGCTCTCAGTGCAGCTGACTCTCTTGTAACATGTGCAGCTTTAAATTAGTTCCTACACAGTTTCTGGAATCTTAATCCTCAGTAAATGGCTGTGATGCAATGCGATGGAGAGCAATTCCAAACAGATCATTTTGTTTCTTAGAAAAATTTGTATATTGTATGCACACAAGTGTTTTGTCCATACAAGTTTTCCATTGGGTCTGTTTTAGGCTTGATTGGCTGAGGGATGTCTGCACTTGTAATAATCCCTGCACCATTATAAGTCTATGGCTCACTTCCTGGGCCTTTCTCAAACCAAGCCCTACCCCTCGCCCTGTCCGTTTCCTCTCTGTTTGCCCGTTTGCATGGAGGGTCTGCCACATGCAGTGCCATACCAAACCCATTAGCACACAGTGGAAGTGAGTTATAAAACCCTCCGAAGTGAGTCCACAGGCTTACAAATCACGCTCCTTTCCAGCCCAGCACTTATTGTGTGTCTGGGATGGACATACCTGCATATGTGAGTTCCATGCTGCTATTTCTGAAAGATAAGCAATTAATTGCCTAACCTCAAATGGACATTTGATTAACTATTTCTTGCGCGCATTATAAAACTAAACATTACGTCATATTTTGGAATGGACAAGCAGTTGTGTGCCCAAGAAAATGTCGAGGGAGTCATTTTTATTTATTGAATCAATGATTGTTCCTTTTCACAATGTGCCATGTCATTGCAAACACCTTCATCTTTGTCAATGCTGTGTATACAATATCTTTTACATAAATATTTATTTAATCACAGTATCCTCTCTGAAATATATTGGTATATCATGAAGCAACTGGTCCATCATTTACAATGCAACAACCTGTTTATCGGTAGGCATGGCAACTACCTGAAGGGCCTAGACACAGTCCCTGGAGACAGGCATGATTTTAAGCCTCAGTTTTTTTATGCCCCTCAGGTCCCTACATGAAAGTCCTCAGACACAGTCCCTGCATGATTTTATGCCACAGTCCCTGCATGACCTCACACACTCCCTACATGATTTTAAGTCCTAAGACACAGTCCCTGCATGATTTTACGCCCTCAGACACAGTCCCTGCATGATTTTAAGTCCTCAAACACCCTGCTTGATTTAACGTCCCACAGTCCCTGCACATGTCCCTGCATTTTTACCCACCAGACACAGACCCCCTACATGATTTTACCCCCTCAGACACAGTCCCTACATGATTTTATGTCCTCAAACACAGTCCCTACATGATTTTACGCCTTCAGACACAGTCCCTGCATGATTGTAAGTCCTCAAACACAGTCCCTACATGATTTTAAGTCCTCAGACACAGTCCCTGCATGATTTTAAGTCCTCAGACACAGTCCCTGCATGATTTTAAGTCCTCAAACACAGTCCCTGCATGAATTTATGTCCTCAGACACAGTCCCTACATGATTTTAAGTCCTCAGACACAGTCCCTGCATGATTTTAAGTCCTCAGACACAGTCCCTACATGATTTTAAGTCCTCAAACACTGTCCCTACATGATTTTAAGTCCTCAAACACAGTCCCTACATGATTTTAAGTCCTCAGACACAGTCCCTGCAGCATTTTAAGTGTTCAGGCGATTCCCCTGCGTCACTGTAAGTCCTCAGACGTATTTCCTGTGTCATTTCAAAGCATAATAAAACTACAGCACACATGCTTAAAGAACCCACTGCTGAGACAGTGGGAAAGCTTGATTCTTTGGTTTGCTCATGTAGTCCCTTGTTCTTCTCTGTTACGGCCAATGTTTTTACAGCTCTGAGATGTACATATACACTAGAGTGTCTGTCCCTACATGTTTTAAGCATGAGGTCCCTACTAGCATGCATTTGGAGGCGATTCCCCAAGGCCACTGTAGAGATGGAGATAGAACCCACTGGAGACATGGTTTGCTCAGGGAGAGAGGGGATGGGTAGAAGGGAGGGAGAGGGATGGAGGATGGAGAGAGGGAGATAGAGGGAGAGAGAGAGGGAGGGAGAGGGATGGAGAGAGGGAGTGAGAGAAGGAGGGAGAGGTAGAGATGTAGACTCACCACTTTCACCAGCTGAGACATTGACACCTCAAACTGCACAATGACTGGATCGGAGACATTGGCCACGGGTCGAATGTACTGGTTGTACTTGGAGAAGATGACGGAGAAAAGCCGATGTTCATCTTCAGAACATATGCTTCCTGCAAAACATGCGGGATGAGTCAGCTCTGAGATTGTACCAGGCAAAGTAATGCCACTTTAACATCTCTCCCAAGGACAACACATATTTTTTCTCCCTGCTGAGACATGTCTACCTTTTATTCTCTTTTCATATGGAGCTCAGTGCCTTTCTTTGCTCACGAAAAATAAGTAGCTCATGACAATAGGGAATGTCTTTCTGAAACTAGAGTCTGATTCTGCCATTTTTTTATAGCGTGAATGACAATGAGATGCCTTAAGAATGTTAATGCTGTTGCAACAGGAACACTGCAGACTTTCAGTGGCTCACTGTTGTGGTCAGAAGATCGATTTACCAATGGATTTGTCATGTATTTCATTACATTTTTTTTTATTATAGTACTGTAATATTATAAAAATTATCATATTATTTTCATAATATATGTTAAAAAAGAAAAAAAAGGTGACTCTGTTCCCCCATATTTTAACCTGAAATGATGTTCCTGCCTCCAATGGCATCAAATAAATATTTCTGGTCGCCTGTTTCTGTATTTCTGTTATCTTGCCACTTATCTTTGGTGTGTGTCCTAAAAATCATATTTAAAGGTCATGCTGCATTTAAACAATTATTTACTCCTATAACTAAAGAATTTCTCGGAATCACCTTTTTAATCTTTTGCTCTTTCTTTGAAAAAAAAAAAAATTACTTCTGACTGTTTTCCCATTTACTCAGACACGGTTCGAGGTCAACATAGGCTATTAGGCAACAAACCTTTTTTTTCCCCGACAAATTTAACTGTGAACAAGGACGGTTTTTCCGCACTCGATGGAACACTTACAGTAGCTCAAAAATTAATGTAAAAATTCTGAAAAATGCGCAACTGAATAGCGAATTACAGAAAAAAAACTGAGTTCAAGATAAGAAGCAAGAAAATGCGATTCCCCGAATTGGAATTACATTTCGTTCTCAACATGGTTTCAAAACTTTATCTTCCGTGTTTTCTGAGGCTGACCCGGAGAAAATATCTCATTCTATGCATTCAAATGAAAATAACTTGCTTTTCGTTTTCTCAAGAGAGATCAGCTACTTGAAAACAACGAACATGAGGAACATGTCTGTCTTCTATACTGAACTTTTGATAGCATATATTTAGGCTATTTGCAAGGTTTTCTGCTGTATGCATGAAAGTACAATCAATCAATGCAATACACTGTCGGAAAATAAATTATTTTAGTAGTTGTTTTTCTTTATAACACTAAAATCTTGTATAAAAAAAATGCAGCGAATCAATTTTTATCTCTGTAGACGCATGCCCCTTCGTTCTAAAAGCCTACATCAAAGTTACAGGTAACGTCATTAGAAATATAAATCATATAATCCTTGTCCTTGCACATGTAGGAACTGCACCTTGAATAGCCGATACCTATAGTCCTCCAGCCAATGTTTAACAAAGATCACGTCTGAAATCATTTAATCGCCATTCAGAACTACTGGTAAATTTTCATCAGAGCCGCGACCCCTTTAATCTGGCCCGAAATTACGCGCACACTTGCCTGCTCTGCCGCTGCGTTTCGCGCGAAATTATTTGGCCAATACTGCAACAAGTTCGGAGCGCGTCGTATTCTTCGCTTTGTGGGGCTAAAATACAAGCAAGGACGAGAGAACTCAGAGGTCTCCACTCACCCGGCACAAGGATAAGAAGAAAGGGACCGACAAAGAAAATGATGCAATGATTGGATTTCATTGTAGTGCCCTCAAAAATATATCGGAAAGTGTTCCTTCCGATCTTCAAGGAGCGGATGCATGCGAGGTGATAAACGGCTGAGAAAGTGTGTAGAGAGGGAGAGAAGGCGGCGTCAGAGTGTGGACGATATGAAATATACTGACAGCCAAGCGGAAGCGAGAAGACGGCGAGACCAGGAAACTCAATCACAGGGGTGGAGGGTGTTATCAACTGAACCGGTGGACAAAAGCAAGTGTGAGACGTGTTTTGACCTATATGGTCACATTATTGCTAAGTGGCCTTAGTTTTCACATTTTTTTCCCGTTGCGTGACTTGGAGCGCACCGCATGATTTCAATTAGTGCTGTGTCAGTAATTAGTTATTGCAGTCTAGTTGGCTGGGTCTGAACGCTGATTGGATGTCAACAATAATGTGTATCTAATGGTTCAACAACTACTCGTACGAGGGTGGAAACGCGTAATATGACGGGCACATAAAAGGCATACACGGTAGTCCCGGTTTGCAGTTTAGTACCATGGACAGCGGCGAACTATTTACACTAACTCCCCCATTTGTTAAAGCTTCTTTGAGGTGTTATCGTCGTTTATTAAGCCCATTCAGAAAATACGAAGGATCAATAATATCACAAACCACAAGGAGTGACGGGGGGGATGTCGTAAGCAGTGAATAAATTTGAGAGCAACAAATGTTTTAAATGCGCAGCAGCGACCCGTTTCACGGGAACGGAGCAGATTTTATCTTGGACACACAGCTTTTATTTTATTTATTTATTTATTTATTTAAAAGATGAAATCCTTTTTGCGATTTCAAGCGTCTCAACCATGTATCTCAATCTGTTAATGATATTATTTGTGCCTCAAGGGAACACTGTGAACATGTTCAACTGTGCATGCTCACACTCACTCTCTCTCTCTCTCTCTCACACACACACACACACACACACACACATTCAGGGCTGTGGGGTGGGGGGGAATCAAAGATCAAAATTATTCATGGAATTCATGGAGCAATTTTGCCACCACAATTAGTTTACAATGATGGTTTACTGAGGAGACAAACAAGTTTGACAGTATTTTATTATCAAGTGTAAGAATCTGCGGATGATAGAAAGGTGTCTGAACTTGGATTTCTTGAGGGCAAATCTATTCCACTGTCCTCCAACACTTGGCGTCAATCTGAGTCAGATCCGAATCAGTGTTCAAATTAGAGTTTCTTATTAGCCACAGTAATTCAGATTTAAGTATTACGACTGACAGTGAGCAGTCAGTTCCTGAATTAAGAACAAATATAGAGTTACTTAGCTAAAGCGTTTATTTAAGACAATGCACACTTGAACAGACAAAGTAGGTAAAAATCCTGCCTTGGTCAAGGGGACATCTTTTCCACTGATCATACTGTGGTCGTGCAGGGATTTGAATCAACAACCCTTGAGTGACAGTCAGACACCTTCAGACCTAAGCCATAGATGACTCCATTAACAAATGGAAAATATCACGTCCACAGTCATTTTCATTTGTACCAGCATGATTTTTTTTATCAAACCAGTGTCTGAAACTCTGCTCATACTCTGAGCATTAATGATCATGGATTTGCGATCTACATGAAAAATAATATTACAACATTCAGTACTGTGTGCTCCACCTGTGCCGGTCAAACCTCTATCCATCCATCCATCCATTATCTATCTCACGTATCCTTGGCCTGGGTCACAGGCTGCGAGAGCCCATCCCAGCATCCAGTGAGCAAGAGACAGGAACACTCAATGGACGTTTCATCAGCTCAAGGCAGGGAGTGTGAAGTGTTAGCGAAATCAGATTTCCACTCAGCACAGGGCTGTCCCAACACATGATTAATGGATCTTGAGAAAAGCAATTCATTGCAGTCATGAAAAGCTGATGTAAAACAAAGCAACTGAATGCTATTGAAGCAAGGATTGATTTGCGGTACCATTGAATGCAAGCCAACACAAATGTTCTCAGAGCAATATATTAGTGAATTTTTTAATTGCTCTTAATGTATCTGAAACACCCTGGAATGTCAATTTTGACCAATGGGTGATCTTCGTTTTTCCCCATTTACCTTCCATGACTCCAGTTTTCCCCCATTGTCCCTCAGCACTGAACTCCATTCTTTGTTCAGTTGTCTATTGAAATAGCTACAGTACTTATCAGTACAACGCAAGCAGAAAATATAGCCACATAACATTTTGTTCCAGAACACAAGATAGTATTTCATGATGGATTTTTAATTCTTCATTTGTGTTTTGTATTTGTTTATTTCTGTTTGTAATGGATAGTGGCAACTGTGTTAAAATATGAGCAGATAAGCAAAAATTATTCTGCAGTAATCTTTGCATATTTGCATTTGTATTAAGCTGAAAAAAACCCACAAGTGCTTTTCTGTGTCTTTTTCAGAAAATTGAACAAAGTGGCTCAGATATCATCAGTGACTAGTTATTGCTTTTCCGTTTCCATGTAACTGAGTAATCCCCAAATTGGCCAGTAGATGGCATAAAAAACATCTTCCGCACTGACTGTGGCCTGTCGGTTTAGGTGCTCAGATCAGGTGTCTGACACTTCTGGGAAGAAAAATAGAAACGTCAGAGCGTAAAAATCCTGCTTTTTTCCCAACCCACATATTTATCCAGCTGATTTCTCTAATTAGTTCCACCTCGTGAAGGATGAATCGTGCTGATCGGTAAATCCAATACAAACAAACTCTGGGGACTTACACTTTCTGAATTCAGGATTTTCCCCCTTTGGGACAAGCCCATAATCTTCCACCTGAACAAGCTTACTGTCATTTACTGAATAGAGCTCATGATATGGAATAACTAACATGTGGTGACAAATCCATTTTTAGACAGACCGGGTATGTTACACACCAATCGAAGTAGAAATAGGAGGGACAAAGGCCAGTTCTGATCTAGCCCTGTTTCAGAAAGCAGGGTTACTGAGTTAGCCAGATAACAGCACTGAGTAAAATCTGGCATCATGTTACATCTGGAACATAGACTGAAGTGAAAAGAGCTCTCTGTGGTACCCCGGCACACTTACCCAGCACACCCATTAATCCTGCTTCGTAACAAACCCCAGTAAACAAGCTAACAGATTAAAGATTAACATAACCATCCATTCATGGTGATGCACTCTGACCAATATATTCCACTTTATGGGTCAACAGCACATTGACTGCACAAAAAGTAAAATCAGGGATTTCATCTTTCTTTTGACAAAGTAATTCAGTTCTTACATTCAAACAGGGATACATGAGAGAGCTGTAATTGACAAACTATTTTCATAAAAAAAATGATTGAACTTAAACTATTTCATTCATGTTTGCCTAATGAAAAATGTTTCTTCTTGCAAAGGTGATATTATTTTCATAGGAGAAAATTATTTTTTAAAAATCTTCTAAATTTCAGCTTCAAGAGTGTAAACTCATTCTCCTTCATTTTCAGAGGTTACACCTATTTGACCCGGGCAATTCTCCAATCTTCCATTTCTATCGAGCTTTAGGGTAATCGCTTCATTTTACCATGCACATAGTAATAAAACCATCCCCCAAATTTTCACAGCTTTATACTTTATTGGGAATTATTTCAAATAACCTTTTTCAGATGTATACAAACTAAAACTGTCCCTTTGCATTTATATATTGACACACTTTTGTCATGAAATACAGTAAAATAACTCAAAGATGAAAAAGGGAAAACAGAGGAAAATGTATCGGGCTGCTGACGAATCTTTCAGATGACTCTGAAGACTTGGCTTCACAGTAACTTAATTGTGGTGATGTCATTCGATCTGTTTGGCACGTTTCTTGTACGAACACATCCATCTACAGTAAGAGACCCTCCTTCTCCTGCAGAATGAAGAACAGGCATTAGAGCTCATGGCAGCCGATGTCACAGAAATTATGCAGTGTCCTCCACCACCCTCCAATGCTGGATGGAAAATGGTGACTAAGCAGAGATATTGTCCTGAGAGAGCTGGGACCGTGGCTCAGATGTGATCCCTTTTCATGCTTTCACCGCCTGAATGCTGGATCGGCACCGTTTGGTTCTGGAATAGAGGCTGCAGGAAGAGGCCAAGAGTACCGACCACACACACGATCACGAAAATCCACAGGAACAACCGGTCCACCACCATGGCCACGTACTTCCAGTCCTCGATAACCTGCCAAGTGACAGAGACCATTTCAGAGAAAGAGAGCAGTTCCTCCCTTATTGCTCTCTGCCTGCCACCAGGGAGATTTTCATTCCCATAGACAGATCATGCTCACACTTGGGGGCTCGTCCAGGATTCTCTGTGGAGGCGCGCTGTAACAAAACCTAAGCATGCAGGCATGCATACATGTCCATTGTGAATAAATTTGAATGTAAATAGAGTCTCTCACTCTCTCAATTTTTTCACATTGCGACTAGTCTTTCATTATTGAGGGTTCCCACGCAAATTCCGTAATACTCAGCAGAGGTGGGAACCTTTAGGGGGACAGAATTAGTCCAGCCAAGTGTTTAGTCTACCCATAAACTCAGCTGCCATATCTCACAAATTAGGTCACCTTTTTAACCAAAGAATTGTGGTATTTGGAAAATTCAGGCAATTTACAGAGAACAAAATGGACGTCTTCTGTATTCTGAGTGTGGTTTTTTCAAGCTGGGAAAAAGATATAAAATGGTCACCCGTGTAAGATACACATGGGAGGAACAGGACCAGAAACCATGAGCAGGTGATGACCTTGGCAAGAAAGCGCTGAGGAGCACGAGAAACAACTATTCACCTCCTGACCTCGACCTTCTCTGCTGCATCTGACAGTATTTCACGAGGGCCATTATTCACAGGGCAGTCCTCTATTGATTTATTTAAAACAGCAATCAATGAGAAAACAGTCTCGCTTTATTCCCTGAGTTTATACGCAGCTCATTACTTGACTGAGGTTAAGCTGCCTGCATCTTTCCTTGCAGCAGGTCGCCTAATTTGTTTTCTCAAAATGAAAGCTATGAGGCCATTCCTTAGCAGACATGGACATGACTCTCACACTCAGTCATTACAGTACGCGGGCCTGGGGCTGTCTTAACAAATGACTCTGCATTATCCGAAGATCGATTATTCTACACCAGGCGATGGTCTTAACCAACCTTGACCCAAGCACTACCCTGGAAATCACTACCTTGGATAATAAGGTACACGCAAAATTCCAACAGTAAACGGTAGGGCACTCAAAACTCTAATGCTGAATTTTTAATAGTGGTAGCAGTCAACGCAATCCACACAGTGCATTTCAATGAGAGGCCAACAGTAACCTCAGTCTCCGTCTGTATTGAATAAAGAGCAAAGCAAGACTGATTGACCTGGACTTTTCACTTTTCCAGCTTTCACCTGAATCCCATCCTTACACAAATGAGCTTAGGGGTTCAAATCCAGCCTGGGGTCTCTCTGAGTGGCATTTGCATGTAATCCCCATGTTTGAGTGGGTTTACTCATGCAAGCATCTCTGGATAATTCCTGACTCTAAACTGGCCTTATGTACAATTATCTAAGCGAATGGTATGTGATTTGGTACCTACAGGTGTTCAGAAGAGCACGACAGGTGGCACAACATAGCTGTAAGATTGCTGTAAGTGTCGCGAAACAATAATCAGAATCAAAATAAACCAGCAACATCTTCTCTGCTTATCTTTTTCAGTGCAAGTACATTAATGAGAGGATGATCTGTCTTCCTCTATCATTCATGCTTGGACTGTGCCAATCACATGACAAAAATACTAAAACTAATCCCACTTAATCACCATAGCAATGCTTGTGCAACATTTCCTGCCAAGTACTGTCGCTCAAAATTCTGGGGTGGTCACTTGTTCCGCATAAACTCACAATCTAACAGCTTTTTAGCCGTAAAACTTTTCCTATGATGTTGTGCAAGTAAAAGTTGATGAGGCTTGGGTCGGCATGGACATGTTCCCTGCGTAAAAACCTACATGGCAACACATGCATAAAAAAGATCAAGCCAATCACTTAAAACAAATTTCAAGCAAAAGAAAAAAGGGGTTCTAGAGGGCTACTCACTCTCTGGTCCTCGTCATCGCCCATCATGTGATCGGCTACGAATCGCACGCCATCGATGGCTTCTTGGAAATCGGGCCCCCAGTCCGGCCCCCGCTTCTGTGACAGCTCCAGCGGTAAGGTCATCCTGTCTGGGAGGAAGTCCCTGGCCCTTGGCTCGCCCTTCCGGGCCCCCGCGCCCTGGTTGAGGGAGAAGGGGCCCCCGCCCGCACTCCTGTTGAAGAAGCACCCCGGGGAGGAGAATGCGGAGGCAGGGGAGACGAAGAGTGTGGAGGAGGAGCAGACTCCGCCCGCCGAGGGAGGAGCCGCGTAGCCGAGCCCCGCCCCCAGTGCTGCCCGCTGTGCACGGAGGTGCCGCTGTCGCCTCAGCCTCTGGCGGGCGGAGCTGTTTCGCGGGCGGCGCATGAAAAGCAGGGTGGGCAGCTTCACCAGGAAGACCACTTTGACCCAGGCGGGCATGGTGTGGGTGCTGGGGGACCGATGGTGCACGTTCAGCACGCACACGCTGGTGATGATGGAGAAGGTCACCAGCACCATCGTGAACATCAGGTATTTCCCAATCAGGGGCACGTCCAGCGAGGTCGGTGGCACTATCTTGGAGATGAGGAGCAGGAAGACAGTAAGGGCTAGAAGCACGGAGATGCACAGGGTCATCTTCTCCCCGCAGTCGGAGGGCAGGTAGAACACGAGGATGGCCAATGAGGTGATTAGGACGCAGGGGATGATGAGGTTGATGGTGTAGAAGAGTGGCTTCCTTTTGATAATGAAGTCATAGGTGACGTCAACGTAAGTGGGGTCTGAGGGATTGACCGTCCGCCGGCCCGGGAGAGCCAGGATATCCCACTCCCCGCTGGGCGTGAAGTCGTCCATGCTGGCCACATCAGTTTTGAGGACCAGGTCGAGCTCTGTGTGATCGTAAGTCCAGGAGCGGAACTTGAGCGTGCAGTTCTGCTGGTCGAAGGGAAAGTGCTTCACCTCGATCTTGCAGGCGCTCTTATAAATAGCCGGCGGGAGCCAGAAGATGCTTCCGTTGAACAGGACGATCGCGTTGGTGAACACAGTCACCTCATATGTGCCGTCAGCGCTGCGGGTCGTGACCAGGAAGACAGTTAGAGCAGCAGAGAGAAATGCATGGTGAGGTAGCTGGGTTTACAGTTCCATCAGAATGACAGCTGGCTTTTACATGGTCAGCCATCAGTGACAAATGGGTTTGCAGGTGCTTCTGATGACCACAGCATTACAATACACACAAAGCATAACATTGCAGGACGTAACTCAACCCAGCACAACCTAATGATTAAAGCTGGCCATTCAGCCATAAAGGTCACCATTTTCATACCATGTAAGTTCTTGAGTGACAGTTAACACACAAACTAGATGCGGGAGGCCAGGCCGTCAATAAATATTTGAAATGGTTCCAATTATGTAATAACAAATGAATACCAGTAATGTGACTTTGAAGACTTAAGAGGAACCAGGGAGCTCTTCTGAAGAAGACAATCCTTCCTTAAATGCGACATCACTGCTACAAGACTGATTATTGTTGAATCACGCAGCGATCACTTTTCTGCCCTCGCAAGATCAAGGTTCTGTATTGATGAAATCACCTCTGAACAAAAACTCATTTCTGGCCAGCTAAGTGACTTGACATAGGCCGGTTGACGTACTGTATGTTAATTACAGGTCTAACTAATATTTAAGTACTAGAGCATCTATTATAAGCTGAATTTGGGTCACTCTCTGAAGCTAAGCATGTTAACAAAGCAAACCTGAACAAAAAAAAAACTATTTTAAATGAAGCATTGTAGGATTTTATATTCAAGTGAAGCCAGCACACTTACTTGTTGTACAACACAATGTCGGGAAGCCAGATATGCCGCGAGGGGATTCTGAGTTTGTCGATTCCGTCATATTCAGAGGGGTCCCAGGAGAGTCTGTAATCAACCCAGTGCTAGAGAGAACATGTCACATCCTGTCACTATCTTACACTGCTATTATGTAGCTGATGTTTTTATGCAAAGCAACTTACAGTTCATTAGACTAATGGAGCTATCTGGGGTTAAAGGCCTTGCTACAGATGCACTAAGCACTTGCCCCAGTCAAATGTACCAGGCACTGAGCTATGGATCCCCTTCGACCAATCTAGCCTAACCAAACAAAATATTTAATAATTTCCAAACGACAGCAACAGCATTGAGGTATATAAGCAGACCATACCATGCAGTTGCTTATCAAAACCAGTTAATGTCTGTGTCGACCTATATAAGAGTTGAGGATAGAAGCCATTGCTATGGTTTAATTCAAGTTCAAACTGAAGGACCTTCTGTTTTCCAGTCAAAGATATGATTACTTCTCCAATTTTCTGGTAATTTTCATTGATAATCTCTCTGACCTTCACACTTACCTGTGTCAGCCAGACATTAGTGGTCATTATCTGTTCCCTCTCGTTCTGTGGAAGGAGAATATGGTATTGTTGCACATGCTGTACCTGTATTCTGCAAGTGATATAGATGTCAATGGGCAGTGTGGTAGCAACTATATTTTTTTAAATGAAGATGGCAGCATTAGTCCACCTTTTTAATATGCTGGTATATTTCCCAGAACTATTTTCAATGAAACAAACACAGGTAAAACTCCTTAGTAGGCATTGGGAACCTTCTTATAGCACTTTGTGGAAGTGAAACAGATCAATCACCAGTATTCATACCTCCGCTCTTTAACTGACATGCCCGTTTCAATTAATACAAAAAAGATCACAACACAAGGTCATAAATACAGTGTATATATATATATATATATATATATATTTATTTATTTATTTACCCTGCCTTGTTCTTGCCAAGGCCAGGAAAAGCCCTGTAAATCAGACCGTGGACGTAAACGCCATTCTGGCGGCATGTTTACGACTTCTTTTAGTGCGGTCGTGTGCTGAAGTTTCAATATAGATCTGACAGAGGCTGCAGCCGTGATCAGAGGCCTGTTCTCAGTGTGAAGGGCAGAGCCGCTGCATGAGCCCTATTGGCGGGATTCATCGAAGGAAAGGTGGGACCATCATGGCATTATGTCACTCATCCCTTCATGTTTGGGTAGAGTGACTTCAGGTTTATTATTATTATTATTATTATTAATACTATTTTTATTAACAACATTTCACAGACAAGATTAGTCGATATGTTAGTTGGACTGAATCTGTTCCAAATCTTTATCATTCTAACGGCCTTTCCGTACACAGAGCAGGAGGTAATTGTACTGCTGTAAACTTAGTTCTGGTTTGAGCTCAGCTAATGGCGGACTCTTACCACGCTGATCAGCTGCGCCAGGGACACCTGCAGTTTGATGGTGACGTGCTCGGTGCGGTTGATGGCTGGGCGGATCAGCTTGTTGTAGCGGTCTTTACCCAGCAGCCAGTTCATCAGCCGCTCCTCGGAGTCTGCGCAGCCCCCGGCTGCAGGCACAGGAGGAGGGGGGTGTTGGGCGGTGGTGTGGTGGAGGGTATGCGGAGGTGAACACAGAGTACTCGTCCTGGACCATTAATGCTCCGAGCCCAATAGATTCTATCTAAACCACTGTTGCCCCCAGGACCCTTTTGTCCAAGCCTGACCCAAAACCTTTGCCTGAGCCTGCCAATGTTCCTCACTGTGTACTTTCAACTCTGTAAGCATCATCAAGCTAGCGTGTTTCAGACCAAGCTCTCTCCTCTTTCCTGTGAAATGCTGCCCATTTCCTGTCTGCCCCATTCCCATCTGCCCTCTCCGATCTGCAGTCTTCTCCTTCCCCTTCTCTCCTCATTCCTCCAGAGCTCATCTCAGCGAGTTGGGTTTCCCTTCTTTTGGAGCAGAGTTCTGCCCAACGTTTCTTCCTACGAGAGTTTTTCCTTGCCATTAACGCCTTTTGGCTGAGCCCCTGTTCTCTGTAAAGCGCTCTGGGTCAGTCTCAGTTGTGGAGGCGCTAAACAAATAACATTTGTTTTATTAAAACTAAACTGAATTGAATATACTCTTTTCTGCCAATTTACAGTTTACCCACCTGTCAGCCAAAAAGCCATTGAAACAAAAAGGAGAAAATACCCCTTTTCTCCTCTGTGATTTACCCATCTACCTAATGGAGTATACCCACCTCATCAGGGACCACAACACCACTAGTGTTCGGATATCAAAATAAACTAAAGTCATCTGTTAGTACACCAAATTCAACTCCTGATAATCTGATTTCCTTCCTGAAGAATAACTATTTAAAACATTTATTGAAAGCAAAAGTCACACTGATCCTAGCTCAACAGAATCAATGGAATTTATGGGGAAACTTGTGGAGGCTATCAACGTTTTGAACAATAATTTTACGGGAACACAAAACAACAGACCCTGGTCCCAACGGCTAACAGAGTGCGCATTTCGGCATCCCAGCTAAGAGGGTGAGAGTTAGGATGCCGCATTTCCTCCTAAATGCAAAGGGTGTGCTTTATTGCCCCTTATTTGACTTGTAGCTGATCCTGCGGCCATCATGAAAGGCAGAGCACGCCATTCATGAGCTGGCAATCAGCCTGAAATCCTGCCACACGAGTGCAACCAACGCCATCGCATCCCCTCTGGCGCCTGCAGGCGCCATTTCACCCTCTTATAATGCAGAAGACATCCCCAACATTGGAAAGCACTTAATTCTCAATGCTGTGTCTTCATTTCTCTAGACAGCTTTTGGCAGTGTTTACAGAGACGATGAAAATGTCCCTAATGCAGTTTTTTTAATGGAGCGTGTCTGATGGAGTGCTCATGCGTTTGCAATGTGCTAACATAGTGGGCCTTAAACAAACTAACAAAGGCTCTGCGGTGAACGGTTAAATAGACAAGAACCTACAGATACCCCGTTCAAATATTGTGTGTCGATCTAAGCAAAATCACTAAACAGCAGGCCAGACATTTCATACAACACGTAAAAATGTAATTGATCATTTGCTGCCGAAGTAACATGGCAAGCAAAATAAAAGCATGAATTATGTTTGGTGAGGGAGGAGTCACTAAGCTAATTTAACGGAATAAATTCTTTGTTTTCTGACTCTAAGTATGCATTGATTACTCTAAGACAAATGTCATCAATCACTTAGGATTCGAGCTGCATAGTGACAATTTTCCTTTACACCCATTTAAAATATTTCACATTACATTTATTTGCCAGATTTATCCAAAGTGATGCCCAACTAGAGTGAACTGAAGGTCAATGGAACAACGGCAGAACCCAGGTCAGATAAGGTGGCATCCTCATGAGGTTATCCAGAACCATGAACATCCAGTCTGGAGCGCACTGTAAAGATTGCACTAATCCAATGAAGTTATTGTATGTCACAACAAGATGCAAGATAGAAAGAGATATGGCAAAGCACTACAGCATCAACATGAAATAAAAGCCCCGCGTGAAAATGTCAGATGAAGATAAACATGAAAAATGAAACCGTCAGCAGATGATGATTAAGTGACACGTGAGTGAGACTTGATAAGGACCCCTGCAGAGAGGAGTGTTGAGTGCAGTGGGAGGTGGTACGTCTGCACATCCCGAGGCTTAACACATGCAATGGAGCTCACGTACAGATGGCAAGTCATCAGAGCCGACTGTAAATTTTATTGCTGACCCAGAGGTGTAAGGAAAACCACCTGTGTGAACGCAGGAAACCCTCAGGGGAACAGGTCAGAGCAAGAAAAGAATCATAAATCACAGAAAACAAAAAGAGACGAAATTGCTTCCTGTAGTTTTACTTTTTCATTCACACCAACCGGGCCTCACCATTGGAGCCTTGGGATCTATTTGGTCTTAAAATTTTAAAGCTAATTTGGAAAATGGTTGGTCGACACCAACTTGATGTGTGTATGTCGGTGCAAGACCGTTCGTGTGCACGTATACAGCACCTTCCATAACATAAGATGTTTTTTTTTTTTATTTGGCATTGTAGTTGTATTGTAGTTAGCATTGTAGACACTTTTACACCTGTAATCAAATAAAGCGCAAATTTTCAGCTTCGGTTAGAGAGCACATTTTCAGCTTTTATTTGAAGTTTTTTGAGGCACTTTGGTTTCAGCTTGTAAATAATTTCACCATTTTCAGTGCATTGCCCTCAACTTGTACTTCAAGACACATTAAAGTTTGGGACATATTAATTGTATGTGATAGACAGAAGTCAAGCTTGCCTGTCCTTTAAATGCAATGACTTCTAGAAGTCTGTCAGGGATAGAAATGGACCAATCTACGGCATTTGATACTGTCAACCATGTCCTCCCTCTGAAAGGATAATCAGACATTTGCCTCGAAAAATGTGCTTGACACTGGTTTTAAAACCAAATCTTGAGGGTAGGACTTTGTATATTTCATTTGAAGGTGTTGAAGGTGTTACTGAAGCAGGTCTCCTGCTTCAGTAAATTTCAAATAAATAAATAAATAAATGATGCCGAGCGTTATGCTTCTTCAGGCTTGCACCAGGTCCTTCAAGAATTTTCCTTTTTTTTGCTTTGAAAAGCCTTTGCTTCAGCAGACTGCTTGAGTTCATTGTCTAACTGTAGGATGAAGCTTGAACTTGAGCCAGTATGATCTGTTGCTCTTCATTACTCACTGAGATGCTGCCACCAGCAGTTAAACCACTGGTGTAGCCCAAGATTTGCCCTTCGTCTCAGATTACTTTTCTTATTTCTTAGCCTAATATAAAAATTTATTGTCCATACAGACACCAAAAATAATCAAAAGTCAACAGCCAATGTACCGTATACCTGCACTAGGGAAGCCACTGCACACACCTGCCTGATCCAAAACAGCTGCAAAGAAACAAAGGGGTCACAAAAATTTTGGTTTGCAGTAATGCAGGGGCTTTTACAAAAAGTGTGTGTGTGTGTGTGTGTGTGTGTGTGTGTCTGCATGCGTGCGTGTGTGTTTGTGTGTGTTCTTGTACATGCTACAAAGTGAAAACCAGAGAAATGTTTTGTTTTTTTCCCCTACGGAGCGCGGACATTTTCAACTGTCCTCACAACTACAAAGGCAAAGGGGTAAGGTTAGAATTAGGGATGGGCTAAGGTTAGGGTAAGGGTTTGGGTTAAGGTTAGAGTTAGGGATGGGCTAAGGTTAGGGTAAGGGTTTGGGGTAAGGTTAGAATTAGGGATGGGCTAAGGTTAGGGTAAGGGTTTGGGTTAAGGTTAGAGTTAGGGATGGGCTAAGGTTAGGGTAAGGGTTTGGGGTAAGGTTAGAATTAGGGATGGGCTAAGGTTAGGGTAAGGGTTTGGGGTAAGGTTAGAATTAGGGATGGGCTAAGGTTAGGGTAAGGGTTTGGGGTAAGGTTATAATTAGGGATTGGGTTAAGGTTAGGGTAAGGGTTTGGGGTAAGGTTAGAGTTAGGGATGGGCTAAGGTTAGGGTAAGGGTTTGGGTTAAGGTTAGAGTTAGGGATGGGCTAAGGTTAGGGTAAGGGTTTGGGTTAAGGTTATAATTAGGGATGGGCTAAGGTTAGGGTAAGGGTTTGGGGTAAGGTTATAATTAGGGATTGGGTTAAGGTTAGGGTAAGGGTTTGGGTTAAGGTTAGAGTTAGGGATGGGCTAAGGTTAGGGTAAGGGTTTGGGTTAAGGTTATAATTAGGGATGGGCTAAGGTTAGGGTAAGGGTTTGGGGTAAGGTTATAATTAGGGATTGGGTTAAGGTTAGGGTAAGGGTTTGGGTTAAGGTTAGAGTTAGGGATGGGCTAAGGTTAGGGTAAGGGTTTGGGTTAAGGTTAGAATTAGGGATGGGCTAAGGTTAGGGAAAGGGTTTGGGTTAAGGTTAGTATTAGGGACAGTTCAAGGTTAGGTAATGGCTCTAGGTTAAGGTTAGAATTAGGGATGGGTTAAGGTTAGGGTAAGGGTTTGGGGTAAGGTTAGAATTAGGGATGGGCTAAGGTCAGGGTAAGGGTTTGGGTTAAGGTTAGAATTAGAGATAGTTTAAGGTTAAGGTAAGGGTTTGGGTTAAGGTTAGAATTAGGGATAGTTTAAGGTTAGGGTAAGGGTTTGGGTTAAGGTTAGTATTAGGGATAGTTAAAGGTTAGGTAATGGCTCTTGGTTAAGGTTTGAATTAGGGATGGGTTAAGGTTAGGGTAAGGGTTTGGGGTAAGGTTAGAATTAGGGATGGGCTAAGGTCAGGGTAAGGGTTTGGGTTAAGGTTAGAATTAGGGGTAGTTTAAGGTTAGGGTAAGGGTTTGGGTTAAGGTTAGAATTAGGGATAGTTTAAGGTTAGGGTAAAGGTTTGGGTTAAGGTTAGTATTAGGGCAGTGACGTGCCGTCGGAGGTCACTTAGGGGAGGCAGAATCCTCACCGTTAAACAAACGATACCTCTCCATTACTTTGCTTGATTGGCAATCTGAGGATTGATTAATTAATTTACAAGATGAAATGGCAGAATGGCGTGCCAGTTCCATCCATGACATTATTGCTCAGTGCATCGAACTTAAAATGCTCACAAGACAGCAAGTTTGTTCATATTTCCTAAGGGGACGCTAACGCAATGCCATTAACAAATATTAAAACCTTTCTTATGCGGCATTCAATGTGTGGTCAATATGTTTATGATAATATTTCTCCCCTTAAACACATATTTTTTTAATGCCATTTTTAAACATAGAACGCAATTCTAAAGTACCCTCGGCCGTATGGGCATAAGATAAGGAAATACAACATATAAAGGGTTTTTTAATGTATGCCTATGTAACACAATGTGTTTAATACTTTCGGGCTTGGGAGAAGTTTCAAGAGTCAAAAGGAAGACAGAGGTAATTGTCCAATTTCATCTAGGACCTGGCAAGTTATATGGAAAGTGTGGAACAGGACAGCAGGGACTTTAAATCGTTTGGCATTCAGAATATGAATTCTGACATAATGCGCAGTCATCAAAATTCGATGTTATGTTGAAGGTGTCTGAACAGTTTGGTTGATAATGTTGCTACATCAAATTGTTATTAGACGGTATTTAAAGTAGGTGAAGGCCATGTAGCTTCCATGTCCTCAAACTTGATTATCCAGTGAGTACACCTTATGAATTTGACATTACTACACCAAAAAATGTCATGGTAGTGCAAAGGCGTAATGAAAGTAACACTGTTCAGAAACAATGTGACCTTTTGACCCCATTAACCAGGTGAAGGTCATCCACCTTTAATGTTCTGCATGCAGATTATCCAGAACATACAGGCTGTAAATTTTACGCGGCTACAACAAAAATAGTGGATGCAATCAAGGAAACAGTGTTTACAAAGAATGTGACCTTTTGACCCCTTAAAGTAGGTCAAGGTTACCCATCTTCAAACTTGTCCAAGATATATGTCCCAAAAACAGTCCCTGTGAATTTCATTACCCTGAGATTAATAGGAAAGGAGTTATTGTCTACACAGACGGACAGACAGACAGACAGACAAGGTCATCCACCTTTAATGTTCTGCAAGCAGATTATCCAGAACATACACGCTGTAAATTTTCCACGGCTATAACAAAAATAGTGGATGTAATCAAGGAAACAGTGTTTACAAAGAATGTGACCTTTTGACCCCTTAAAGTAGGTCAAGGTTACCCATCTTCAAACTTGTCCAAGATATATGTCCCAAAAACAGTCCCTGTGAATTTCATTACCCTGAGATTAATAGGAAAGGAGTTATTGTCTACACAGACGGACAGACAGACAGACAAACAAGGTCATCCACCTTCAATGTTCTGCAAGCAGATTATCCAGAACATACACGCTGTAAATTTTCCACGGCTATAACAAAAATAGTGGATGTAATCAAGGAAACAGTGTTTACAAAGAATGTGACCTTTTAACCCCTTAAAGTAGGTCAAGGTTACCCATGTTCGAACTAGTCCAAGCTATATGTCCCAGGAACAGTCCCTGTGAATTTCATTATCCTGACATTAATAGGAAAGGAGTTATTGTGTACATAGACGGACGGACAGACAGACAGACGGACGCAACGTCTTCGCAATACCCGGTGGCCATATTTTGGCCTGGGGTAAAAATAGGGAGTTTATTTTCAGTCTTCTTTCATAATCCGATAAACAAAAGATCAAAACAATATATGGAATTACTGAGATAGTTGAGATTTTTTCCTAATTAATTATTAAGATTTACTTCCTTGCAGTCTCGAATCAAAGCATAAGGGTAAATTAACCTTTTTGTCACTATCACCTCTTAATCATTGCGGGCTTAATTGACCAGAAAAAAAGGTCAAATTGATTGATTGACAATCAGGCATAGTACGTGGAAACAGGTTGACAAAATCTAGCGATAAAAAAGGAGAAGTCACTGCCTACCCTGACCGCACGTCCCTGTATTAGGGATAGGTTAAGGTTAGGTAATGGCTTTAGGTTAAGGTTAGAATTAGGGATGGGTTAACCTCTTAACTGTCACCTGCATTTTCTCACATTCGGCCCGGCTTGGTACCACATTTCAAATGCTCACTGTTCCCACATACAGACATGCATGGTCTCATTGGAAAGATAAGACATAGAGGTTTTCAATGAAATGTTGTGACTTACTGTGAGAGAGTAATTGAGACTAGAATAAAGAGATATATTTCCACTTGTATCACACACCTCTGAACAGGAATTTGCCTATTAATTTGGGTGTGTAGGGTGAATTTTCAGAGGCTACCAGGCCATGGCCACAGGCCTCATGCATCTGTGGTCAAAAGTTAATCCCAAAGGAATGAAAAATGAATATTTTACAGATTTATTTGTAAATGTATGTCCATGCATTTGCCTGGATTGGTTGAGGATTTGAGTCATAGTTTACAAATGAAGGATTCAAAATTTGTTTGAAAATTCCGTAGGGCGCTAATTAGGGCCCAGTGACAGTTAACAGGTTAAGGTTAGGGTAAGGGTTTGGGTGAAGGTTAGTATTAGGGATAGGTTAAGGTTAGGGTAAGGGTTTGGGTGAAGGTTAGTATCAGGGATAGGTTAAGATTAGGGTAAGGGATTGGGTTAAGGTTAGTATTAGAGATAGGTTAAGGTTAGGGTAAGGGTTTGGGTTAAGGTTAGTATTAGGAATAGGTTAAGGTTAGGGTAAGGGTTTGGGTGAAGGTTAGAATTAGGGATAGGTTAAGATTAGGGTAAGGGATTGGGTTAAGGTTAGTATTAGGGATAGGTTAAGGTTAGGGTAAGGGTTTGGGTGAAGGTTAGTATTATGGATAGGTTAAGGTTACGGTGAGGGTTTGGGTTAAGGTTAGAATTAGGGATAGGTTAAGGTTAGGGTAAGGGTTTGGGGTAAGGTTAGAATTAGGGATAGGTTAAGGTTAGGGTAAGGGTTTGGGGTAAGGTTAGAATTAGGGATAGGTTAAGGTTTGGGTAAGGGTTTGGGGTAAGGTTAGAATTAGGGATAGGTTAAGGTTAGGGTAAGGGTTTAGGGTAAGGTTAGAATTATGGATAGGTTAAGGTTAGGGTAAGGGTTTAGGGTAAGGTTAGAATTAGGGATAGGTTAAGGTTAGGGTAAGGATTTGGGGTAAGGTTAGAATTAGGGATAGGTGAAGGTTACGGTGAGGGTTTGGGGTAAGGTTAGAGTTAGGTATGGGCTAAGGTAAGGGTGCGGGTGTGTGTGGGTGTATGAGGTGTGAGCTAGTTCAGATAATTTTGGAATTGGGAGTTGATTTTTTTTTTTTTTTTTGCATACCAAGCAAAAAGGGCAAGTGCTGCTGCTAATTAAGTAGTGAATAAGTGATTTTCCATTTCGCACAATCGCCCAGTTTGAATGTTGGCTCTCCCGAGTGCAGAGGCAGGCAGTATTTCAGCGCTGCGAGAGGAAGTATTCCACATTCTCTTAACCCTTAGAGCGCTGAATGCAGCCAATGTTACTCAATGATGTAAGATATTTTTTTAAACAAGTCGCCACATGATAGGTTTTCAACAGCACAAGATAATAAAATTATATATTTTTAAAATTTATTTCAGTATTCTAAGGGTTATAAAGTAAAGAAACTGTTGAAAGATGCATGCACTGTCTGCCTAGCCAGCAAATCACATTATACTGTATACGCGGTCTCCACAAACAAAAGGGATTCTCGATGGGCGGACTTGGCACTATGCGTATCAGCAGGTGCTGCTTTGTCACAATGTTGGCAAACATGAGTTTGCACCAGCGGTCAGAGGCCGGCACATCGCTGGCGGTCCCCTGCCAGTAAGGACTGGTCACATTCGAGTCACAATATGAAAGTGCCAACGAGGTGTCTGCCAACGTGTCCCTGTTACTGGCTCGTTTACACGCCGCTTTGTACAAAGCCTGACACAATCTGCAGTTTTTCAGGTGCCCCACCACAGACATGCTGTCAGCGTGACTTCACTTTTTATGGCAGGATTACTATCAACCTGTTACCATGTACTTTTCCTGATTAACCCTTAGAGCACTAAATACAAGTCGTGTTGCTCAAAGATATTAGATTCAAAGCTGCTGAAAACCTCCCGCAGGGGAGCTCTTTTAGATGAGTCGCCACATGATAGGTTTTCAACAGCATAAGATAAATAATATTATAATTTTTTTTAAATTAATTTCAGCGCTCTAAGGGTTAAAACACAAGCAACTTATTTACTGAATAATCAAGGGCAATATGCAGCCGAGACTCATGACGAGGCGATAATGGTGAGGTGGATTAGAAACTTCACCATCCAGCTCAAGATTTTTAGAATGGCAATGATTTGATTGCTAATTTAAGAAAAATCTTAACTTTCTCTAAACTCTATCTTGCACTGTAGCATTGCTTTCAACAGAGATGATAGATTTTAATAGTTATTTAAATAAGAAAACATCTCCTCAAATGTTTCAAACTGGAGTTGGCAGAGGCAAGAAAAATTTTTACTTTCTTTTCAATGGCATCAATTAAACCTGCTGTAAGTCTGGCAAACAAATTTATCAGAATCTGTGCTTTTTCATGAATATTTGAAATTCAGAATTCAATTAACAGTAATGCTACCAAAATATTACCATTCCACTGATTAGTCTTAGCGGCTCAGCAAATCAATTGTTTGATTGCTAATCAAGTAAAGAAAATGAGAGCGGGTTCAGAGCAATCTTGTATTAGAAGATCACGATAGTGGAGAATTCTGCCCCCTCCCACAGCACCCTGGACTTCAGTCCTGCAGAACCCTGCAATGCCATCGCACTAATGATCTTCTGTTGGACAGTAACTGGATTTACCGTCTATAAAGCTGACCACTGCCTCCAAAGCATATACCACTTCAGAGTGAGGGAAAATTGAACGGTTCAGTATACAATAACTTGATAAATGCCAATCTCATGTTTTATGGTATTACACAGAATATACTGTCACCATGTACCAATGCTGTGTACTGGTCAATTCTGTGTACATGTCAATGCTGTGTACAGGCAATGCTGTGTCCAGGTCAATGCTGTGTACTGGTCAGGATGACATTGTAAAGCACATGTATTGTTGTCATCAAAATCTTGATTTCTCTAAAATTGGCACATGTAACGTTATTGCACTGAACCCTTCAATAATTGTCGCATAAGTAACACAAGGTCGCAGGAGGCATTCATGATGAAGAATCATGAAATGAAATCCGCTCTGAAGATGTGGAGGTGATGTCATTCCTCCCATTCTGAGCACGAAGAACACAGGAGACCCAAGCCTGGACTCGGTCATCGTTTACCATTCGTAAATTACAAAGGATTTTCTGTTTGTGTACGTGTCTTTTTCTCTCTACCTAAAGGTAGGTTTTTGCGTCATATTTTTCCACTGAGTTTGCCACACTAAGACGGAATGAGTGAAATGATTGATGAGTCAATGTTACACACATTGAATGAATCCATTCATTCACTTCAGATATAAAATAAGACAGAGCCAGGATACGTCCCTAACAGCCCAAATACATCTGCAGTGTGTTGCAGTGGGTGACAAATTCTGCCATCTCTGCAGCAGCACAGTCAGCAGATGTTAGGAGGACCTGGAGTCAGGCTGAGTCTCACCCCCTCCATCAACACAAATCTCCATCCGTGATAAACGGGGGATATTCAGTTCAGCTCAACTGTATTTGTGTGGCGGTTTTCACAGAGAAACTGTCACAAAGGTGCTTTAAGGCGCAGAAGGCCAGGCGCCGGGCCCAGTCCCTTAAGAGACCAACCTGGTCTCCCCAGAAGAAAGTCTATCTAAAGCACTAGTTGCTGTTGATTTGATGCACTATTTCCTGCAAACCATAGTCCACACTTTACCATCTCGCTATGCAGAAAGGGGCCTCCCTAACTGAACAAAGTCGGTATCAAACCAGATTGATTGATTGATTGGGCCTGTATTTACAGTCGGGTGTGGCAGTAGGCAAGGGTACAGGGGAGAAATACCCCCCCCCCAATTGCCCCGACTACCTCACCAAACTGACCCAGCTTCATCCCCAGCGGCGGGAAAACCATTGTTACTGTCGAAAAATCTCCTCTATACTCAAATATTAACATGCTTATGATAATCAAAATGCATTTGGTTGTATTAAATTCAATCACTTCATTGAAAATATCTCACTTTACAGACAGCATCAAAGTCAAACTAATCTCCTTCATGATGACAAAAGTTTTAATCAGTCCGTTTCATATTCATGTTAATATGCAGGGGTCTACATTCTTTTTTTTTTTTTTTTTGAAATTGTGGTCAAGCTGCATATTTTCTGTTAATATTACGGAAAATATTTTTCCTCTTGCCTTCCCTTTGTGGAAACTTACGGGCAATATGGTGACCAATCAATGTCCAAGTGGGCCATTTTGGTTGGGTAACCTTTCTCAGTAACTTCACTGAGAGTGTATGTGTCAAAGAACAATCAGAAGAATCAGAGCGAAAAAAGAAACTCGATAGGAAGAGGCAGCGAGGAGTAAGTTACCTAAATAAGATTCTTATTTTTGTCTCTCATGCAATATACAACTGTGGAACCGCTAAAGAACAATAGATGGTGAGTGTATTGTTTTTGTGAATGAATTTCGTGCCTCTAAGAATGCAGACTGTCATAAAAACCCGAGAAGGAAAAACAAAGAACTAATCCAGATTTTTTTTGTTGCTGATTCCATAATTTTTTCCTCAACGTTGGGTGCTTCCATGCTTTTTTTCCTCAATTTGATGATGAAAAAATACGCCATTAATTTAAAATAATTTTATCTAATTTCTTTGAGGCATGTTTCATGAAGCCTGACTGTTCAGCTAATAAAAAATATTGTTTTGTGTCCTATCTGTGATTTGTTTATTTGCTATAAAGAAAAAAAAAAGCTGGATGTACATCTTCTGTGTGTGGTGATTCCATACTTTTTGCCAAGGGTTGTACAGTTGGAAATAGTTTGATCCATTTGAAAACAACGGACGCATAAATTAGCTGATGGAGTGGCAGCTGGCTGTGGAGTAGAAAAGAGTCTCAGGGTCCTCTGGAATGGCACTGTCCGCCTCTCACAAACAGAGAATATTGCAACGGAGGGAAAAGCTGAGAAGGGCAGTATATCTGAATACATCCGTCACCACCCTCCTGTGAATGCCTTTTGTGTCCATTCCTGTTCAGCCTCTTGCATGTATTATTAGAAGTATGTCTCCTTTGATTGGTTAACATCTTGCATTTGCCACCCCTTAGCTGTGTCTCGTTTCATGGTTATTTCATAATGACTATGTGATGTGTCTTCAAGCACACTGCTTTGTGTTCAAGTTGCTGGCTTGTAATTTGCCTTTTGTGCTCAAAACCAGTCAGTATTTCTAGTAGAAACTCTTCATCTTCATTAAGTGTGACATGAACTTTACTGACAGCTATTTTGGAAGCTTTCCTCTTTACTCAGCTGACTCAAAAAAGCTTCAAAGCCGACTCAGGGTCCAGGATTGGAACTGCGGTCAAGTTAACCCAGCTCAAGTCTGTTCAGTTTAATACGAACAAGCTCCCATGCCTAATCAGGGTCCAGCATTGGGACCGCCTTTTTCAACCCGTCCAAGACTGTTCCTCTGTCCAGTTTGTTAGGAACAAGCTCCCAATCTGTCCACGATCATCAAGATTGAAATCGTGTTCCCCTCAGGCTAATCCATCTGTCAAAGTGGGCACTCCACTCGGCTGCCATCCTGGAAGCCACCGCCCTGCGATTGACAGCTCGGCTTCCCCCTCAACATCCGTACTGAACTGTGCTGTTTTTATCTGGGGTCCCATTCCAACCTCTTCCTCTGGGGTTCCATCCTCAAATTGCCATACAAGCTGTCAATAAAACTACCTATTGGATTGTACTCTGCCTCTCGCATGATTCCTGGTCTGGAACATCACAATACCTCTATTGAAAGGTCAATGTAGTCTAATTTCAACTCTGGGCATCTCAGACAATCTCTTGTACCTCCAAGGATTATTGGTACAGCCTTGCACATTTAGAACCAACCTGAAAAACCCAAGTTTAATAAAATATACAAACAAGCAACCATATCACAAAACTGTGGACTTAACAGTTTGAAGCAAAGCTCATTCTGCGTACAGGAAAAATGTCCAAAAAAGTTTCACTTGAAACGATCTCCAAAATCAGCATATGAAATATTTTTGGCTTATCTACAGATTTAACTAGGGTGGAGGCATCATGCAATGGAAGCTTTATGAGGTGATCTTCATTCAGTCCACAGTAAACTTTCTCTATCCATCCTAAATGGACCTCCGACAACTTAAAGGAGGTGGAGGTGGGGCAGATTGAAATAAACTAAATGACAAAATTGCCACAGCTTTAAATGGATGATATCATTCAGTATATATTGCATTACCGCCGCCTTGTTTTGATAGCCCAGATGGCAATGTATCCCGTCTTCTTTGGGTCAGGAATTGCCAGTTGATGGGAATCGCATTGATTGTCCTCTGAAGCCCGACCGGCGCCAGAAACACAATTGTAAGAATTCCCCGGTGACGAAGTCGACAGGGCACTTTTTTTTTTTTTTTTTTTTTCTTCCACACACCATAAAAAGTCGGTGCACATTGTTCTCAGTGCTCTAATACATCCCCTGAACTCACTCACCGTGTAGCGGGGTGTGCTCCAACAGCGAACAGCCAATTTATGAATGACTTCGCGCGTTTTCTAGTTGTACTTAAGTCTAACGCTGCAATATGACCGGTTAGTTTTGTTCTTTAATATAAAAGTCATATTATAGCAGCCTACGGAACTTAATACAGTAGAACGGAAAGCGGAAATGTCACCAAGATAACCCAAAAAAAAAGCGCACAGCAAAAGACCGGACGCGAATGCGGCACCCATACCGTAAAAACCAACTTTCCTATAAATTATGCATGCAGTGGAAGTGCCCTGATTTTCATTCGAAGAAGAAAAAAATACAGTAACGTCTACATACATATTACAAGTTCAGTAACCAGACAATGTCATACTCACTGTGAATTAAAGAAATTAAGCAGAAACTCAGAGTGAGAGTTTGTGTCATAGTCGAAGCCGAGTGGTCCAGTCGTGTTCGCGCTGTGTAGCCCCATTCGATCCGATTAAGGCTTGGCGTTCATACAGGGCATGGCATGCGTAGATTGGGACCGAAGTGAAAGAACACGTGTGCGCCCACCGTTCTCCAAGTTCTTTCTCAGCCTGTTTGGCGGCGTAAAAAAATTGAAAATATATACGCCAAGGGAATAGAGAAGCTCCGTGGACACGCAGAGCCGACTTCTCCCATTCACTGCAATGACAACTGGCACCCTCCCATCCCCATAATAACCCCAATAGGATTTCCCGTTGAGCACTGCATACGCAGAGTCGCGCACGATCTTAGTTCGGGGGGTTTCTGTGCAAGTGATGTTGTTTGGTAATCCCTGAAACTTTTTCCGATTCCTCGGTCATTTTCCATGTATTTAAATTACTGTTCCTGTTGTGGTCTAGAATCCCAGTCACAAATAAATGTTGAAAAAGGTTTAAGGATACCGTCTATAATTTTCAGTGACAACATTTAGTCCGTGAAAATGAACCGTTTAATTTGTGCCCTTCATCACAAAAAAGGTCACTCGAGACATTTACATGGCTTCAATGTCTTTTTAAATATGACTTTAAAACCAGAATTTGCATCTGATTCCGTGTTGTTATCCAAGGAAATGTTCTTGCACGATTAATGGGATTAAAATGAACGCCACAAAGTCTCAGTATAGGCCTATATTCCAGAGGTTGAGTGCATCAGTTGGACAAAAACTGACGCATTTCCTCATAAGAAAAAAAAAAAAAACTAGAAATTTTAAAAATAATAAACTGGCTGCTGCTAACTGTTTTGGGGAAAAGCATGAGTTAGAGCCACAGCAAAAAAAAAAAAAAAAAATGTTGCTGTTTTAATTGTAGTGCATTTCTAGTGTAAATGCTAACTCCTCATTGATGCACTGTGACTTCAACCTGGCTGAGGCTACATGTGACCAAAAGAAGAAACAACAGCTCGCCTGAGGTCCATAGCGACTGGCTGACTCCACCGACTAGGGGGTCACTACATTAATCATATCTTCATCAGTCAACCTCTCTCTCTCTCTCTCTCTCTCTCTCTCTCTCTCAGCTGAAAAGCCTGCTAATTGGCTAAAGCCCTCCAATTCAGTAGCATTACTGAGGAGTGGGTTTTAATTTGCCACCAAAGCTAATTATCATCTGTCTGCTCTATGTGTCCTGTTATCTGTCAATTTGTTTACTTATTAAATTCTGTGGGTTTATTCAGAACATTCAGAGGGCGCAGTGAGTGATATATTACACTCTATTTCGGGAAGGGAGGGAGATTTACAGGAGTTTTCTATGAGCATTGCAATGCAATATCAGCAGGGGAGATTTACTGTTCAGCTACTGCTTAAACAGTGATTACTTTCCTGTATAAACAAGCCGCACTGGTGAGAAATGGCTGCTCTAGGGTTCCACGCATCCCTGAGCTTTGATTAAATTGCACACAAAATTTGACCTTTCATTAATTTATTCATTGAAATCATGTTTCATTCTAGGTTTTATCAAAGTTATGCAGATTAGGATATCATAAAAATACTGCAGACAAGGAACAACATTTAAGAATTATTTTATCTCATGGTGAAGTTGTGTTATTGGCAGTGTTGAAGTCATATTATGATTTTACTTTTAAGTAGCAAAATTCAGTGGTGTGTATCACCTATGTACACACTATAGGGACCATGCAATTCTGATCAAACGGCCTATAAATGGCAGGTATTTATTTTGGACTAAACAGTCTTTAGTCTTGTCAATGTGATTATATTATCAACCAGTCATTTCCATTCCCTTGCATTGCCACATAGGTTCCCTTACAATAATATCGCAATGCCACTGAAAGCCTTCCAGAAATCCTCTCCTCTTCCTAAGAACTTAATGATGCAGGTGAAACGCTAATTACTGAGTTAAAAAGAAGAATGGAACTTCAAAGTGTGTAATCTTCAAAGTGTGTGTGTGTGTGTGTGCTAGCCTGCGTGCGTGTGTGTGTGCGTATGTGTGTGTATGTGCATGCGTGTGTGCGTGTGAAGTAATAATAAAGGTAAATATTTTCCCGATTTACTTTCATTAGTTTTATACAGGCACAATTGAACTGGTGCTTTGAAAAACCCCATCACAAATGGCTCATCTTATGTGCTTCAAAATACCTCTCCCCAGGAGCTGCAGTGAGCCCCACAATTCAGTGGACTGTGAGACATTTATGAGGCGAGTCAGTCATGCGCTTCACATGTTTCAGAGGAGACTAAAGGCGAAAAAGTCCCCAAAACAAGCGGGAACTGAAGCTCTCTAGGAAAGCATCACAGGAGAAGATGCTATGCACAGGCTTCATTGCATGCAAAAGATACGCTATCAAATATTAAAAATGATTATTATATTCTACATTATGCTTAACTGTGACATTTTTTTTATGTCCCTGAAAAGGGAGGAACAAAAGTAAGTAAGATGCCGTCATTTCTACAGGGAACCGGTTAATCTGATATGGACAAAACGCCATCAAATAAAACATGACAAACTGCACTTCGACATCATTGTAATTGTATTCTTTCAAACTCAAACTGCTCGAGCACAGAACCAAATATGTCACTATCTGAAGAGTTATGGTGTTCACAGTACACTGTAAACCCTGATAGTGTGGTGAAGTCAAATGTTTTGCGGAAATCGATTACCTCAAAAAAATTGTGTTGGCCAACTCAATTGCGTTGTGTGGAAGGAACTTAAAGAAAATAAGGTTAAGTTATTTTTTACATGTTTTTAAGTGCTATAAACCCAAGATCATTAAGTTGGCATACTCAAATTTTTTTTTTTGAGGTAGTCAGTTTCCACAAAACATTTGA
This sequence comes from Gymnothorax javanicus, assembly GCA_029692085.1. Classification (NCBI taxonomy): domain Eukaryota; kingdom Metazoa; phylum Chordata; class Actinopteri; order Anguilliformes; family Muraenidae; genus Gymnothorax; species Gymnothorax javanicus. The sequence continues at coordinate 49,993,739 of CM056209.1, forward strand.
GTTCATCTCACTTGTCAGGGTTTACAGTGCATTTAATTTGCATTGTGGCATCGCTTTAATCACTCTACAGGCTTACCACATTCAGGAAACATACACTGAAGCTCATTCTCAGCAATATTGCACTTAGCTAGAACATACAGTGTACACAGTGAAACAAAAAAAAAAGAAAGATCGTTCACTGTAGAATTACTAGCTAAAATTCCACCTACTTACTTCAGAGTGACGTCATCGCGACCCATAACCACTGGGACCACAATGACTTGATGAACAAAATGGCGGTGGTTTGAAGTCTCTAGGTTGAATAGAAATGATGTTATTGACCAGAATGCGTCTTTGACCTTTTTGATGGCTTTGACATTGGCCTTAATGATAGGATTACATAAAAATACAGGCTTGCAGCCAAGACATTATCAGACTTGATGACATTAAAAAAAGATGATCACTGCAAGATAAAGGGCAGGTGAGGGAGTCGCTAACAGATTAACAAACAAACAACAAACAAACTAACTAAACTGACAAACATATCTGCCAAATAATTTGGGCAATAATCAGCAGTGCATAGAATCTCAATGTTTAAATATGCAATATGGTTAATGTTACAAACCCCTTTCATGTCTTTCGTCAAATACCAGTGAAGTGAAATATTTTCCATCCTTTAAAAGATAATCATGGTATTTTGGAACTTGGGGCTCTATTTTCCCATTGATTCGTATCAAAATGATTTGTCGAGATTAAAAAAAAAAAAATTGGTCCAACGTTGAGTGAGAACACCATAACCTGAAATCCGCAAAACGTCTGCACGTAACCAAAAGGGGCATGTCTACTAAGGGCATGTTTTTTTGTCACTGACAGGATCAGATTGTTACGGTAAGTGCCTGACAATATTTTGGAAAGGGTCCCGGCAGATACAGACGTGTATCTGCTGTAACACGTGTAAGAATTTCTGAGGTTTCAGATTTTTAGTGAGAAATCATTTTTTATGATAATCATTGGTGTCACATCAATACAAAAGGAAACTGTGGCGCCGCAGAGTTATGCTGGATTAATTGATGCCCCCAACATCCCTTTCCAGAGGTGAAAACTTCATTCTACGCAAAATCTCTGAAACTGAAAGAAAATAAAATAATGAATAAAGAGAAATAATGATGGTCTCCCCCTCCTGATCCCAATGGGTCCTGAGTTAGTACGGCTTTGCATCAGCCTGGACTTCTATCTTCCCCGTCTGGGCCTTCTGGAGAGGCAACCCCTGTCTGCCATCGCTCTTCCACATCGTCATCGGCAGCCAGGCCGGTGTGGAAGGCAGGCCGTGAGACTGGTGTTATAAAGCATTGTGAAAAGGGAGTCTGATGTGCCCTCAGTGTACATCATGCTCTCGCTCCACACTTCACTTTTACAGCTTCGTCCACAGACCCGCTTCTTTTATGAGCTGCCTGACATTTTTCAATCTGTTTTCTGTGCCAGGAGGAAGAATGTGGGCCTGCCGTCAATCGCAATTCTCAACAAACCAGGGTTTAAAGTCTTTCGCCTCAGTGCTCTCGCTTTTAACTAATGCGGCGAGTTCAGTTTTATTCAAACGCATCATGCATGATTGTCTGGTAGGAAGACTCGCTTCTGACTGATTTGGCTCCATACGCCACAATTTCTGATTTGTATTCATTAACTGCTCATATGCAGCCTGATTGGACACTCCCATTTGAATTGTCTGAGGACAAGGGCTTTTGTGAAATATAAAGCTAACTCAGGAAAAAAATATGGCTCTGTCTGAAACATTATAAAGGTTAATTAATTTTATAACTAATACACATCAAAGGACGCATTTTCAGCTTTCATCACTTTTCTACTACATTAAGATATTTGACCTTTATATTTGACAAATGAAGGTATTAACAAAAATAAGCTGGATGACCTGGAAGTATAGTCACTGCTATACAGAGTTTTCTGACCAAGAACTTGATATTGAATATTTTGTGCCTGTAACAGAAATGTTTCATTTCCTGTAGTACGTATATTTTCCAAGCTTGCCAAAGCACAGATCTGAAGAAATCTTTGAAACTGGTCGAATCATAGTTGAAAAGTGTGTTTTTATTATTGTATAAAATTTAGTCTTTGGCCACAAGGGACTACTGTATTTTTTTCTCCCTAAAATACCAACAAAACGTCCTAAAATAACTGATTGAAGAAGCTCATGCATAGATATTTTATTTAAATAAAAGTTGCTCTGAACGTTGTATTATTTGGTCCAACCAAGTGAGAACCAATTGCTTGAAAGACCCTCCTTAAAAAGTTTAAATGGATTTCAAAGCATATTCAGCAATAATGTCTGCTCGGACACAATAAGCCACATAAATTGCCTTTTGGCAATAACTATTAACTTGCATGCAAGTAGAATTTCCTCTCTCTCTCTCTCTCTCTCTCTCTCTCTCTGTCTCTCTCACACAGACACACACAAACACCTGCATGCTTGTAAAGAGAAAGAGAGAGAGAGAGAGGGAGAGAGAGAGAGAGAGCGTACTCAATCCATGGAATATTTTCAATTAAACTGGCATTCTATATTGTACATTAAATCTAAATACTGTGCAGAAGTAAATCTCATGTATTGTTCAGAAAATGATGAAATTCCTTCCTACTGCGCTGTGCATCATGGGACATGAATAAAGGTTATGTTGGTGTTTTGTTTTACAAGAACATTGAATATATTGCGCACAATCATAACAGAAAGAACGTCAAACTCAAAATACATGCAAGACTCGTATGAAAGCAATAGCCCATTGCATCAACAATTTTACTATTATAGAGGAAAATTCACAAATGCATGGAGTACATCACAGGATGGGCAGCCTCAGTCACAGAGTGACTCGAGCTGAAATCAGTCCTGTCCCTTACTTCCTATGAAATTCCTTGAAGAGTGAATATGTAGTGGGGCTCCACATCTGAGGCAGGATATAGTCACCCGCTTGAAGCAATGAGCACAGAACCTTTTGTTGGGTGTTGCACCCAGGGTACTGACCACAGAGTGCCCCGCCTCTGGCATCGGCTCTTTCAGTACACTCCTGTTTAAGTGCTCTTGGGCTTCAAAACCTCATCTTAATTGGCAGACTACCCTCGCCTTATCCCTTCTGAATGTGAAAAGATTCAATTCTTGGCCCAAAAAAAGTGTTTGACGGCTCAATGTAAATGTCACCCATATTGATAATATCTGATTGAATATATTGAAACACTTGCGTATATTTGCTATATATTTTCTTGAGATTAGCCATTTATTCTCCACCTGTCCTCTTCCCTGTGTCTTGACTGACTGTAAGATTGTTACAAGAAATGTTCACCCGGCACTGGTTCAGAAGCTTAGTTAAGTCATCGCAGTTGGTGTGTCAGATATACCAGCTACTCTATTTGTAAATAATTCTCTTCTCCCCAGTATTTCCCATCGTCTTTGGCAGTAAATTAGAGATGTGTGCATGTGTGTCATGATGCAGACCAGGAATCCAATGCAGAGACAGAGTACATTCCAAACTTTCTGCTCCACATGACAGACGGGAGCTGGCCTGCAACAACGGTTCCCCTGCCTCTGGAAGGCAGATGTGAGTTGGAGCAGTAAAGCGCCGGTACTTCACAAAGCCAGTGGGTGCAGCAAACTTGTACCTGAGGAGAGGGAAGTGCTATTTCTCTCCTCAGACTGGAATAAGGTGGTTGGTTACCCAGAAAACATTGCAAAGAACACATGCAAGCCAACTCCACCCAAGTTTACAAATAAGACAACCTAGTAGGGTTATCTTCAGTACGGCAGTGAAGAGTCTTGCCCAGCTCCTGGTTCAGCCGCTCCAGCTGGCAGCAGGTTTCCGGGTGAAACCGTAAGGAGAGGTGTGGGGTAGTGCCCACCAGGGCTCAGAAGGCCTTCCAAAAGCAGCTGGAGAACTGGGAACCGTGGTCTATGACCACCACCTGAGGCACATCCTGAAGGCAGACATGTTGAAGGAGGAGTTTGGTCATCTCCTCGGCAGTGAGCAGCTTAGTCACTGGCATGAAGTGGACTGATTTTGAGAAACGGTCAATGATGGTAAGTATGACTATATTCCTATCAAATAGAGGTAGCCCCTTGAGGAAATCCATGGCGACACATGCTCACAGTCGATAGGGAATTTCCAATGCCTGCAGCAGACTGCAGGGTCATTAGTAACTTGATTTGGAGCGGGCACACTTTGTTCAGCCTGCGACAAAAGACCTGGTAACCTCTCGCACAAGAACAAAATAATGAGAGCTTGGATAGCATGCCAGCTGAGAGGTGTGGCCCCAGGCTAGGTCCTGACCCTTAACTTTCTCAGGGACGAAGAGATGATTGGGAGGAGCGTCCAGTGGAGAGTGACAGGATGGTAAAGCCTCTTTTATCTCACTCGTCAACCTGTAGCTTAGTGTCAGCCACGAGACAGTTACCCAGGAGATTAGTATCAGGAGTGTCGTAGGGCATGCCAGTCATGACAAGGAGCTAGGCTCAGTGTCTTTAGTACCAAATTGGTGCATTAAGACAAAATTGAATCTTGTAAAGACAAGGGACTAACAAGCTTGCCTGGGATTTAACTTCTTAGCTGAAGAGGAGTACTCCAGTCTGTCCAGATGAGGAAGGGAAGCCGGGACCCCTCTAGCCAGTGTCTGCGCTCCTTGTAGGCTTACTGCACTGCCGACAGCTCCCGCTCATCGATGGAATGGCTCCTCTCTGCAGCAGACAACTGACAAGAAAAATACGCACGAGTATATAATTTACCATCGTCAGCTTGCTGCAAGAAGACAGTCCAGCATCCACCCTGGAGACATCGATTCCACAATGGACTGGCACAGGGAATCTGGAAGTGTGAGGACGGAAGCAGGGGTGGACTGGGGCAAAAAAAAGTGGCCCAGGAATTCGTTCCTGTTAATCATTAATAGTAGTTATTTTAATTAGTAATTAAAATTCCATATTTTTGGTTATATTAGTAATTTTATGAGACTGGTTACTAAATTTGCAGGTTTCCTGCTGAATCAAATGGTTATCCAGCAGGAAGAATTATTGGGATGAAAAGTCTGAATTATCCATCCTCGCTATTTATGTATCATAGAGGCATATTCTCTCACATATTTTGGTGCCTCGTGTGAGGAAGTTTAATATTTTTATTAAAGTTTTAATAAATAATTAATAACTAATTTTATTAGTTTTTAATTACATTTGATAGCCATTTTAATGCCCTTTTAAGCTGTTGCACCTACACCCTCCAACTAAAAGCTGAATGTCACATGAGGATCATCATGGCCAAACAGCTGGTCAATTTTTATTTTATTTTATTTAATTTTTTTTGCATTTGAAAGCCTGAGCCTCCATTGTCTGCTTCCTTTACTCTCTAAACTTCTCCGTCTCTCCACTGCTTTTTGACATTTTCGTCTGACCTCGCAGTCGTTGAAATGCATTTTTAGACTGTTAATGCAACAGGGGACAAGCAAGGCTATTTATTGGTCAAACAAATTTCCCAGAAAGCTTGCCTTCTTAAATTTTTAGGATGAAAACAACAAAATTAAATAAATTGCAGCTAGCCTAAGCCCATACATCGTTTTTTACTTGCAAGAAAACAGAACAGACATTCTTATAACATAAAGCAAATATAGAAATAGATACCAAAAAAATGGCCATGAAGCAAGACAACCAGAATAGTGAAGTAGAACCATCAAAAGTGGTCTATAAAATCATGGGTTTCCATGGCTGAAATCTAGGATCTAGACTTGAAAAGAAAATGATATGTTGTAGTTCGTACAGAAAATTTGTTATTCATCACAGAAACCACTAAAAGTGTAATCTATTAGAAAGTAGGCTGACCCAGGCCTGCCGAAATACACGTTCTTGCGGGCCAGTAGGCACAACATTGTGGGCCGTCTAGGTAATTGCGATGTTTTTTTTTTTTTGCCGGCCGGACTGGGGAAACTCTGGACGGAAGCGGTGGTAAACAGCCTCTTAAAGCGACCACCTGAGGGGTCCAGGCAAGGGGTTAGGGTTAGGGGAACCTTGATTGATGTCAGCTTAGATAGGGGAGCAGCAACTGTGGAGTATCCTCAAATGAATAACTGGCAGAAGTTGGGAAACCTGAGGAACCTTTGCAGCTTCTTGCAATCTTTAGGGTCCGAACCTTCTGGCAATAATAATAATAATCTTTATTTATATAGCACCTATTAGAAACAGAGTTTACAAAGTGCTTTGACAGACATAGCAAAGCAGAATAATCATAAATCAAGTCAGCAGAAGGCCAAACAAGAGCAATACAAAATTAAGGGAAAAAAAGTATGGTTAAGACAGGAAAACAATAGCAAATAGCAAATATATAGACAACAGCAGCAACACAATAAAATAAGATAAACTATATAGATAGTTAAAAGACAACATCACATAAAGGAAAGTCTATAAAAATGAGTTTTAAGAAGTGTTTTAAAAGACGCTTCTGATTCTGCGAGTTTATCTCCTCAGGCAGGTCGTTCCAAAGCCGAGGAGCCCTGATGGTAATCTATCTCCAAGGCATCCTGCATCACTACGAAGCCCAGGAAGGAGACTTTGGCACAATAGAATTCTTACTTCTCCGATTTCAGATAAAATTGATTCTCCAGGGACCTTTCGCTGACCAAGCAAACATGACCGGTATGATCCTCCAGTGTTTGAGGGAAGACCAGTATATCATCTGGGTAGACAAAGACAAACCGAGACCTCATGTTCCGGAGGGTGTCAATTATGAGGTTCTGGAACATTAGCAAGCCCAAACAGCATCACCAGGTATTTGTAAAGCCTAAAGAGAGTATTAAACTCTGTATTCCACTCATCTCCTTCCCTGTACGCACCAGAGGGTAAGCGTCGTGTGAATCAAGTTTGGTAAAGAAGTAGTAGCCCTGGAGATTGGAGAGGGCCGAGACCATTTTAGGTAAGGATAATGATTCTTTATTGTAATTGCATTTAGTCCCCGGTAGTTGATGCAGAGAAGAAAAAGCCATCAACCCATCTAGACAAACTCCACTCCAATATTGATCCTGAAGGCCAGTCCACACAAGGGTTATGATGTTCAAGCCAGGACCTCCCAAACATCACCTGGACGTGCAGTGACTCCATGATGAAAAATGCCAACTCTTCACAATGTATTTACTAAAGGTCAGTATGGGCACCGGTCGAGTTACTTCTGTGATGTCAGGAAGGGCAATCCTCATTAGACCCCAGGACAGGAGAGGGGCTGGCAGAGGCACAGTAAGGACACTCAGGCGGCAAACAAGACCAAGATTAATATAAATTAAATATATAAATACATTGATTTATTTATATAGCATCTTTCAAGCAATACAGCACAAAGTGCTTCCCAAATAAGGAAAAAAGAAAATAGATATAAGAAGTAAACGCATAAGGTGGGAAAAAGTTAGGGAATTAAACATGTAGATAGGAGTAATAAGGATTTTAAAAACAAACTTACACAAAATAACATCAGGAAAAAAAATGGATAGAGTTCTCTTTAGTGCCAGAGTCACTTAAAACCTGAGTGGTAACTGGGCAGCCCTGTCAGGTAAGGCGAACAAAAGGGAGTGGACGAAAAGATGAGACAACAGCACTTTATCAGATGTTAGTTGCGTCTGCCAAACTGGGCATTAAGCGATGGCATGGGTGATACTTCTGCAATACAGGCAGAGATTCAACTTTATCTGGTGCAGATGTTCTTCAGGGTTCAGCTTGTGAAGTTGAGCCCAGTGGACAGCTATGGGTACCGGAGGAGCCAGGTGGGGATCACCTCTGCGTCGAGCATCTTAGGATGCAGGCAGGGAAGACACCTGTAACCTTGCCCGCTGGTCCAACTGCAAGTCCTGCAGCCAGACATCAATCCGTTACACTAAGTCGATAAGCCGGTCCAGATCTGGTGGAAAGACACGTGGTTCACTCATAGTGGATCCGTTCCGCCAAGCCAAACAAGTAGGTGTCATACAGTGCCGGCGATCATAACGTGTGAAGACAGCCAGGGTGTGGAAGTCAATGGAATATTAAGATACTGACAGGTTGCTGCTGGAGAAGCTTCCAGGCAGTGGCGCGGCTGAAACGGGACCCGTCAAATACCTTCATCTCTTTGGCGAAGGCAGTTTCACTTGCAAAAAGGTTATTGTTGAAGTCCCCAAGAAAACGTCATGTTTTCTCTTCCTTGTAAATAAGCTCTAAAGTATTCATGGAACCAAAAATGTCAGTGTCAGGTGGTCGATAAATATTACCAATGACAAAATTTTCTGTCATTTTCATGAGATAAAATTTCAACGAAAACTGATTCAAACCCTGCTTCATCAGAATTTACTGTATATTAAAAAAATAGTCCTGATGAATAACAAATTCATACTATTGATGGACAAAGACTGAAAATCCTCTTCAGGGCAAGTTGTTGATCAAAGATGTGCACATTTATCCAGTGGGAATTTTTCAGCTCAAATAAAGTAGATTGTAAGTTATAAACACAACTTGTGTTTTTCCTATTTACAAAATCTCAACTTTCATCTCAAATAAAACTACAATTCTTTCATGTAATTAGATTTGTTTAAAAAAAAAATCAAATGTGTACGGTTAGATACTTGGCCATAGTATCGGTGCACAAAATGTCATAATGCTAGGCCAGTTCTATGGCATGTTTTCTTAATGTACTGACAATACTTCTTGGGTGCAAATGGGTTAACCACTTAGCGCTCAGAGCTGTGTTCACTCGCGAACAATCGCTGGGCTTGAGTCCCCGATCCGTCAATTAACGATAGCTCATGCGCGTTGTGTTTAACAGGAGTTCTGCCGTGCACGCTGGCCTGGATTATTTTCATTGATGGTCGTTGGCGTAATTGGTGATAAGAACTGTGCTGTTTAGCATCTAAACCATCCAAACACTGACTTGAGTTCATGCGATATACGATAAGGATGCAATCAATTTCGCTAAATACATCTTTTACTTACAAAGAAACAGATTGCGAGGTGACAAAATGACGGCAGCGTGAAAAAAAAACTTACATAAAAAATTCTTAATGGTATGGTAAGTTTGGAAGCTCGGTTCGACGCATAAGGGTGCCGGTATACTCGCTGCATGGTCAAACGTACACGTACACGGTGTGCTGTGCCTGTGTGTATACTAGCTGCAGCAACAGTCGTTCGCCGACGCAGTCAAAACGCTGATACTGGTGGTCTCCGCTAGGAGCAGATAGCAGCACTCAGACACAGAGGTCACGAAAGCGAAGAAGGCGGTGACACTGGTGTTTCCTGATATAGCTAGTAAACCAACATGGATACCCTCCATGAAGAAGAGATTATAATTTTACTACTGATAAGATCTCGCCAGAGGAGACGTCGTGTCCACCGCCATCGCAGATGGTATGTGTGGCCCCTAAACCAGTCTCATGGAGAATTCGTTTCTCTGGTGTTGCCCATGCGTGCGATAGATGAGGAAAAGCACAGGGAATATTTCCGGATGTCGGTCGGTGCTTTCGACAATATGCTTTCACTCATTGAACCACACATACAACATGCCAACACTCACGCCAGACCCATATCATCGGCTGAACGTCTTGCGGTCGCCCTCTGATTTCTGGCCACAGGGAGGAGCTTCACAGCACTGTCTGCCAGCTACAGACTGTGGGCAAAAACAGTCGGGAGTATCGTCAAAGAGGTCTGTCAGGCAATATTACCGCTCTACGGGACTATGAGGCCTACCCGAGGGAAGCCGAATGGAGAAAGATTCAGGCCGACTTTCTCAGCCTGTGGCAGTATCCAAATTTTGTTGGAGCTGTGGATGGCAAACATGTCAGGGTTCGTGCCCCAGTCAATAGTGGAAGTAGCTTCTACAATTATAAAGGCTACTTCAGCTTTGTCCTTATGGCTGTCTGCGATGCCCGCTACAAATTCACTGTCGTGGACATTGGTGCCTTCGGACGAGATAGTGATGCAGGGGTGATTTCGAGGTCAGATTTTGGATCAAGACTGATTCAGGGCAGGCTGTCTCTGCCACCCTCAACTGTCCTACCTGGGAGTGAGGTAACCTGCCCCCCGTTTTTGTTGCTGTGAGGCCTTCCCTTTAAAAGTCAACCTGATGCGGCCGTATCCAGGTGAGTTTTTCATGTCTTTACAGTAACCTCCATCTTGACATTTGCCATTGCCATGTTTTTAATGAAAATCAATGAAAAGTCAATGAAAATCTGCTTTCTTTGCTGTCATGTATATACGGTAGCAGCCAGAGCCTTACTGCTATTGGTATGATGATAGCACAATGTCATTATTCTGAAGTCTGATCATTGGCGTCTTTGCCTCAGTGAGAGGCGTGGAAGAGATGGACTGATGTAATATGGGTGGGGGGGGGGCACAAGACAAAGACAGAATGAGGGAGGGAGAGAGATTGAAAGTGGGATGACAGAAATCAAAGGGGAGAGAAAGCAAAGAGAGGATAGAAACTGTGTGAAGGAAAGAGAAAAAAAGAAGGGAGGAAGAGTAGGAAGGAGGACAGAGAGGGAGAGGACCAAGAGAGAAAGAGCATGTATTGCCATACACAACTTCCTCTGCTCATCTAACCATAACGAGCGGGCGAGGTACATCCCTGGCAGCTTCGCAGATACCGATAATGCAGAGGGAGAATGGAGGGAAGTTGTTGCTAGAGATACAAACTTCCATTGCACTGGATGCCTCTCTGCCGATCGCTCAAGTCAGCTGGGTTGTGAGGTGCGGAGCCGTCTCTCCAGCTATTTCCAGACACAGGCGGGTAGATTTGCCTATCAGGACATTGTACTCCAACGAGGCACACTCCCTCAATATAATGTGGAATAGTATTCTCTATGTATCCCATTTCGATGAGCTGTGTGTGAGTGTGTGTGTGAGTGAGAGAGTATGTGTGTGTGTGTGTGTGTGTGTGTGTGTGTGTGAGAGAGAGAGAGTGGGTGTGTGTGTTAAACAGTGTCTGTGAGAGTGCAAATGCAATACAATACAGACCAAATTGTCAATTACTAACTATGTATGTGAGTGAGACAGAGAGGGAGTAACAGAAAGCAAATGTGACTAATTACAAACCAAATTGTTTTTGAAAAACTGAGTTACTGAGTTACAAATGTAACAGAATACAGAACAAAATTGTTGTAGCATTACCTATGAATTACTGTATGTGCATGACAGAGAACAAATGCAACAGAATACAAATAAAACTGTTGATTGTATTCAAGTTGATTGTATTCATTCCCATAATGAACATGGATGTGTGTACACCAGTGGTTTTCAATCTTTTCACCTCGACTACCACTTTAGAAAGTATTTGGCTTCTCAAGAACTACCATCTCATCTACCATTAATTACAGAACAAGTGTGGAGTCCAAACTGTAACCTCACTGTAAATGTCTAATGAGATGAAAGAGTATGACAAAGACAAAAAACAAGCTTAAATGTCAGACTTGTTTTCACAGGTTTTATTCAAATGGTTGTTATCTTAAATGACAGTCGAATCATTGGCTAACTCTGAAAAATTTAGAAACTACCTGAGTATCACAGAGGGAGCTGGGTACCCCCAGTGGTGAACGTACCACAGTTTGAGAACTAAGGTTGCAAACAATGTAACCGCGGCACGGTCTTCCACACAACAATTAAATAATGCAACGCATTTGTACTTAGGCGCAGGAGACCACAGCCAGATGGTTCCCACGGAGCACAGACAATGCATGTTGGCAAATCAGTGAAATGTGCAGACGTTGTAAACTGAAAAATGCGACTCTCTGCATAATTTCTGGAAGGATTTTCCCAGTGGAATTCCTGGTATTGGTTTAAGTAAACAGGGCCCTGCTTAAGCTTGGAGATAGTCTCATCTGCTGGAGTCATGGCCTCAAACATCAAAAGATTATCCTAATAAGTAGCGACCTCCTCTGCGCCATAATGCGCAATAACAATAAAGTAATGGTAAACATAACAATGTAAAAACAAAACAGCAATGTAAACAATGAGAACCGCAACAGAAATACTAAGCAAAGGCATTTGGACACTACTGTGCAAAAGACACTAATGTGCAACAACAACAAAAACATAGCCTGGTCCTGACCTCAACAGTATCCACCTATAGGAAGAAAGGTTTCTCAGTGGAGGGAGTCCAAACACATTACACAAAATGAACTCAAGTGCTCGGCCAGGCTAACAAGAATAGTGCCTTCAACTTCCAGGGATTATAGTTCATACACGAGCATTACTTGCTTCATCTCCGTCATCAGTCTTCTGATTCTTCTGGCAACTCCTGTAAGAAGCTGCCCACATATTTCCCAAAATTTACATACAGATTGTCACCCGATTTCTGCACTTCCTGGATCTGATCAAGCCTTTTCATGAGGGCGGCATCCACAGGATGCATCTCCGGGGCACACTTTCTTTTCTTTGCCCCAGGGGGCCCAGAGGGTGCTGCTGGCGCAGGTGAGCTCGATGGAGGAGGAGTGGGGAGGGGTGAGGGCTGAGAGGAGGAGATGGATGAAGACATGGGACATGGTGAGACCGGGCTGGGTGACACGGGGCTGGGTGACATAGGGCCTGGTGAAATGGGGCCAGGTGAAACAGGGCTGGGTGAGACGGGGGCAGGAGACGCCGTGTTGGCCGAGGGAGGCTCTTCATCAGGTGTCTAAAAACAGTCAAACATTGGACATATTAGAAATGGTGTAGTTGGTTCCAGTCACTTCACACTATATGACCAGTCTGTACTCAGGAAAGCTCAGACGATAGTGATTGACCCATCACATGTGGTTTACATTGAAATTGCACTTCCTTTTGATGGACAGAGCCACATGGTACATTGAGCTGTTTTCAAAGGTAATTTGCGCCAATCTCAATGCAACTCCTGAAAGATGACACTGCCTGGGCGGTATTTAATTGTGCAATAGCTCCACGGTGTTTCATATGTTTCTATGGGATAACTGCAATTCCGTTGGGGGTGGGAGGTATGTGTGTGATGTTATTTATATTACTGTACTGTACTGGGAGGGTGTAGTCAATGTGTATTGTTTTAGTAGTTGTATTGTGAATGGCAATATGTACTGTTCATTGTTATGTTAACCCATTAGCTGTCTATGATTGCAATTCTAACACCAGCATATTCTCAATGATATTCGTAATATTCATATCGAAGTAGGTATATAGCTATATGGACAGACACGGCGTGAAAGGAATGGTACAACTTATATCACCCAAGACCAATGATAATGTCACATGAACTCATACCATTGTCTGTGTTTAGACGCAAAGCAAAAAACATTCATGATAACAGTTCTGCGTGTTTAGATGCAAAGCGAGGAACGTGATAAGACGCGGCTCCGGGACTCCTGCTGGTCGGCAGTAATACAAGTACACACGTTCCCGGGCAAGTTCGGATAAGCCAACTGATAAGAGATCGGGCAGGCGTGAGTTGTGGTAATGTAAATATACGGGAAACAAGTGGTTAATACATGTGTAAGAATAACCTTTAAGAACATAATAGTGTATTACAAAGGTTAATTTTATGATGGATTATGATTCCACACAGCAGTTTAACTATTGGCCTTAATCAAAAGTGAAAACTGCTTACTGAATAGAACTTACAAGGTGTTGTAGTTTTGTGTGATGTGTTCAGTCATATGGGCAGCTAGTTTTTCAGAGTAGCAGAGGCTGGAAATTTTGCCAGGGAATTTGTGTGAGGTACATGATTACTTTAGCCATGAATGCTCTTACATCTTTAAAGCAGCACAAAGCCTTACAATTAAACCCCAGATACTAGCCAAGCCATCTGGCCTTACTCCAACATAAACAGGACCCCAGCGTCCTCCAGCAATAACTCAGGAGATGAGATGGGGCATCTTTGCCATTGATCAGCATCAAGTCTCAAGGGAGGTGACATTTTAGATTTCACCCCAACCCCCCAGCCTGACCGAGCCCATCTGAGCCCCAAAAGACATCTCTATCACAACATCACTCTTCTTATGCGTTTATGGATTCTCTTACTCTTCCTGCCAGTGGTGAGGAATGGACTGGCAAACAAGCAATTTCTTCTCTGCATTCATAATATCTACCCTTCAATCTCGCCATTTAACTTGATTTGTATCCTTTTTCCAGGTCTATTTTTAGAGCGGTAAGAGGCACTCTTTAGAGGGCGGAGGGTAAGACTCGGAGAGATGTTTTGGGTCCATGGCTGAGAGCTTGGGAGGCACTTGGGTTTCTCGCTGAATTAGGCAGCACATTCTGAGGTCTGACTCACTGACGTGCAATTAGCCCGGCCACTGTCCTGGATGTAAAAGAACACAAATATTTAACACATTTGAGCCATGTCACAAGCTCTTTCAAGGTATACAAAAGTGCTCAATCTTAAGCCACTCTATCATCATGGACATCACAGAGAACTATTTACCCTTTAAAGTATGAGATCACACGCATGCGAGTAGGTTGCTCTTAACCCCTTAAACTCTAACTTTTCACTTAAGTTTTTCCTTAAGAAAACATTGGTGCATCCCAGAAATCAATGGGTAAGAACAAAATAAGAAAAAATTGGGGATACAAACAAAAATAAGAGAAAATGTGGTCTTATATCGCTTCTTGCATGAGGCCCAATGTCACATACTGTACATGTATCTGCTTTTTGTAGCACTTCACAGAGGCTACATCACACTTACGTTGAGGGAAATATTCAAACCCAGGTAGCCTTGTTTTATAGCCACAGCATTACATCAAATGGAAAATATCTAGATCGTGTATATCATTTTATTAACATTTCTTTGTAATTCAGCAGGTTATATTTGGATCATTGGAAACCTCGGGATCTCCCCTAGAATTTAAAATAGGTGTGAAGTTTCACAAATTTGAATACAGCAGCTGCATTTGAAAGACCCATACAAGGGTCTGTAGATTTAATGGGGTAACGAATTATCCTAATACCAATGTAACAATAGTCACTGATAATTGAAAGCTATGAAGTTCTAGAGCACAGAGGTAGAATTTTGGAAAAAAAAAAAAAGAAATATTCCAGAGTAAAAGAAAAGTCTCATCTTCAGAAGTCAAAAGCTATTGCAGATGGAGCAGTGGATGAGTCCCTCTGTCTGAGGAGGGTTTCTTTAACCTGGAAACCAACTTCAGAATGGACTCTTATTTACACGGGCAGCCTAAGAGAAAACCCAGAAAAAGTTATTACAAGTGGGTGAGAGAGAGAGAGAGAGAGAGGTATGGATGGGTGGATGGAGGGGTATGTGTATTGCAGTGGTTATGGGGTTCACAGCCTCTCTCACAGCTGGGTTAAGTGGGTGAAAGAGAGAGAGAGAGAGAAAGGGGGGGGTATGGATGGGTGGATGGAGGGGTATGTGTATTGCAGTGGTTATGGGCTTCAGAGCCTCTCACAGCTGAGTTTTCCCAGCTCCATCTCTTGAGATACGGGCCTGAATCTCATGTCCCAGCTGCAGCTCTTATCAGTGACCCAACAGCTGCCGGTCGAGCAGCAAACTGCCGAGGTTCCCTCCTGCCCCCGGGGATGTGCAGTACGGAGTGAGAAGGATGCTGTATTAGCCCTTCTGCCCCGGGGATGTGCAGTACGGAGTGAGCAGGACGCTGTATTAGCCCTTCTGGCCCGGGGATATACAGTACGGAGTGAGCAGGTCGCTGTGTTAGCCCTTCTGCCCCCGGGGATGTGCAGTATGGAGTGAGCAGGACGCTGTATTAGCCCTTCTGCCCCCGGGGATGTACAGTACGGAGTGAGCAGGTCGCTGTACTAGCCCTTCTGCCCCCGGGGATGTACAGTACGGAGTGAGCAGGATGCTGTATTAGCCCTTCTGCCCCCGGGGATGTACAGTATGGAGTGAGCAGGACACTGTACTAGCCCTTCTGCCCCCGGGGATGTACAGTACGGAGTGAGCAGGACGCTGTATTAGCCCTTCTGCCCCCGGGGATGTGCAGTATGGAGTGAGCAGGACGCTGTATTAGCCCTTCTGCCCCCGGGGATGTACAGTCTGGAGTGAGCAGGTCGCTGTACTAGCCCTTCTGCCCCGGGGATGTACAGTCGGAGTGAGCAGGATGCTGTATTAGCCCTTCTGCCCCGGGGATGTACAGTATGGAGTGAGCAGGACACTGTACTAGCCCTTCTGCCCCGGGGATGTACAGTCTGGAGTGAGCAGGACCTTATTAGCCCTTCTGCCCCCGGGGATTTACAGTATGGAGTGATCAGGACGCTGTATTAGCCCTTCTGCCCCCGGGGATGTACAGTACGGAGTGAGCAGGTCGCTGTACTAGCCCTTCTGCCCCCGGGGATGCACAGTACGCAGTGAGCAAGACGCTGTATTAGCCCTTCTGCCCCCGGGGATTTACAGTACGGAGTGAGCAGGACGCTGTATTAGCCCTTCTGCCCTCGGGGATGTACAGTACGGAGTGAGCAGGACGCTGTACTAGCCCTTCTGCCCTCGGGGATGTACAGTACGGAGTGAGCAGGACGCTGTACTAGCCCTTCTGCCCTCGGGGATGTACAGTACGGAGTAAGCAGGACGCTGTATTAGCCCTTCTGCCCCCGGGGATTTACAGTATGGAGCGATCAGGACGCTGTATTAGCCCTTCTGCCCCCGGGGATGTACAGTACGGAGTGAGCAGGTCGCTGTACTAGCCCTTCTGCCCCCGGGGATGCACAGTACGCAGTGAGCAAGACGCTGTATTAGCCCTTCTGCCCCGGGATTTACAGTACGGAGTGAGCAGGGCGCTGTATTAGCCCTTCTGCCCTCGGGGATGTACAGTCACGGAGTGAGCAGGGCGCTGTACTAGCCCTTCTGCCCTCGGGGATGTACAGTACGGAGTGAGCAGGACGCTGTACTAGCCCTTCTGCCCTCGGGGATGTACAGTACGGAGTAAGCAGGACGCTGTATTAGCCCTTCTGCCCCCGGGGATGTGCAGTACGGAGTGAGCAGGATGCTGTATTAGCCCTTCTGCCCCCGGGGATGTGCAGTACGGAGTGAGCAGGATGCTGTATTAGCCCTTCTGCCCCCGGGGATGTACAGTACGGAGTGAGCAGGATGCTGTATTAGCTGTGGAAGCCAGAATGGGTTAGGGTGTCCTGCTGGGGGGGGATGATGAGAGGACTAGATACCCATGACGCTGGTGATTTGTCTGCAAACAGGGCAGCCTGATGGAAGAGAAATAGCCAATCAAAGAATTGCTGCTGTAGCAACGCTGCCCTGCACTCTGCTGCTATGCAGCCCTGAGGTGGGGAATATATCACACAGGCAGTTCATTACCTCGAGTGCTTGGCTCTGATACCACAGCAGCTGCGCCTGTGCTAAGCTATCGATTACCCCTGTTCTGCCTGCCGTCTTAGAGGTGGTGAGCCCATCGCTGGAGCTTCACTGGCTGTTCAGCACTGCTCTTCTAGGGGAGACTGTGGAAAACAGTTGGGTGATTGTAAATACCTACCATATTACGTGTGTGTGTGTGTGTGTGTGTGTGTGTGTGTGTGTGTATGTGTGTGGGCTTGTAATGCAATGCTTCTTTTTGAGAAACCATCGATATTGTGAGGAAATCTGTGTGGTCCTCACAGGGGCTATGGCTAATTGGTTATAGTTAGAGTAAGGGTTAGGCTAAGGTTAGGGTTAGGCATACTGTAATTTGTTTACAGTTTGGGTTCAGGAAATGCTGAACAGAATGAATGCCAGACAAAACAATGTCCTCACAAGTATAGCTATATAAACGTATGCGGGTATGTGCGGGCAAATCTGCACATTTTTGTGTTTCTGCATGTTTGTGGGTGTTAATTCTTTTATTACACAAAGGCTGATTGTGCTGGACTACAGCAAGTTTCACTGGATTTTCCGGATGTCTCTTTAACCCTTTGAACGCTGAATAAATTTTCAAGGAATTAAAAATGAAGTTATCCTGAGCTGTTGAAAACCTATCATGTGGCAACTTGTTTAAAAGAGCTCCCCTGAGGGAGCTATTTTAAACAAGCTGCCACATGATAGGTTTTCAACAGCATTTGATTTTGATATCTTACATCATTGGGCAACTACAGTTGCCTATGGCGCTGAAAAGGTTAAAACACTTGAAGCCCGCTGTGGATGTGATTTCAAGGCACAAAATCCGACGCTCCCCGTGCCACAGCGCTTTACAAGCCAGCCGTGGAAATGAAACCCTCACTGCTCTGGCCTTGCAGTGCACAAATCTTACAGGCATCGATCAGGCCTGCCCCTGGTCCTCTACACTAAGACACTTCTGATGCAGGGCTAGTCCTCCAGAGAGCCCGAGTCTTCCCATTATGCATCCTGTTCTCAAATGAGGGTGTGTGTATAAGTCATTCGTGCAGTTATAACATACTGTAGAGACCTACCATCCCATATGGGCCAGGGGACTCACACATTAGCCTTGGAGAGCCACAGGGTCGCTTGTGTTTTCCTCTCACCTTTCAATCAGGAGCCAATGTGTCCCTTAGAAACTGAGTGTTTGTCTCATTGGCCAATCATTACCACAAGAACAACAGAGCAGGATCATACAGAATACTAGCAGACCTGTCTGTTTAAGATCCTTTTAGGCATTTCAATACTCGATTCCAATAATAATAAGTGGTGCATCCCAGCACTAATGAAACATCTGTCCTCCTCTCCTCAACTGGCTTCCTGCACCCATGGTTCTGGATCGGAGTAGGAGATTAATGGAGTAAAGGATGCTGCTTTTTTTGGGAAGTGGCGTCACAACCCTTGTGTTTACTTCATTAGTTCCTCCTGCTTTCCGGCAGCCTACATGCGTTTTTTGGGTCTGTCTCCTTTAATTGATTTATTGTATCGTTCTCCCCCCTGGCTCCGAGGTGTTGTCCATCGTACGCCCGCACTCCTTATCTGAAGCTCTGGCCTATATAAGATGAGTTTTTATTTAGCAGGGTGGGAGGATTAGAATGGTCTATTCCCTACTAAGCCTTCCAGTCAATGTGTATCTTCTAGTTTTGAGCCATGATCTTTTTCTGTGTGATTTTTTAGTTTTGAGCTATGCTCTTCTTATATGTGTTTTCATGTTCCTCTGAATCAGTTTATTGGGAACACCCCCAAGCCTTCATTGGTCTTCATTGGACTGGGGCTGCATTCCTATTGAACCCTTCGGTTCTACTGTCGAGCAGTCCAGCTTTGGAGAGGTGAATTCACCACCTGGCTCCTGCCCTAGTATGGCCACTAGCTGGGCGCGGACACACCCCAACCCTGTCCAGTCGTTACCTACTTAGCTCAACTGCCCCTCTACAGCTCTGGGCTACAGCCTTTCCCTCTTCTATTATCATATTCCTGTTAATATATACTCCCTTGTGGATTGTATTCTGATTCTGCATATGGTTCCTTCTCTGAATCAAAACAACTGAGATGCATCCAAGGTGTGCTTCGCCAGGGTTTGCCAGGGTTGGGGTGAAAACCTGAATGGCATTAGCTGGCTCCCTCCTCATTGTTCTGAGGTTTTACAAAAACACTTGACTATAACGTCATCTTGACAAAGAGTGAAGATTAGGAAAAATTAAACTGCTATTGTGCTTATAAGTGTCTTTACTCAAATCAAATCTTTAACCCCATGACAGGTATAAAATGAGGACAGATCTCTCTCACGCCAATCACTGGCATGTGTGAGTTACTTTATCTGCCAGACAGACATGGGAATGATCCATCAGGAATTGTTAATCTCATTTTGGATAATAATGGCCCCTCTGTCCACACCTCAGTGACGATGGAGTCATGAAGGGGTGGATGTTCATTGAATGTGGGCTGAAATGGGTCAGTAAAGGCAGCTCTGTCTCTTTATTAATGCTCTTTTTACTGAAAGCAAATATTCTTTCTCAAAACATATTAACCCTGTAACACCCTTTATATCATATTTGACACACAACTTTCTGTGACCTCTGTCATCCACATGATCAATACTTTCCTAAAACCCTGCTACATGCCATCTGGCCCCTGGTGGACTACCCATGCACTGCAGGCCGTAGAGGTCTGTAGAATACAAAATCAAAGATGGCTGCCCCTGTTCACCAAACTGCAGGGTTTTTTTTTTTTTTCACAGAAATCTTTGCAAATTTTGATAAAGTTATGGCAAGAATAACATATATACTGTTACTTATAATTCAATATGAGAATCTACTGGATTGATGCAACTTATAAACACACAACAATATGTTGCTTATTTTATTGTAAAATCAAGTTGAAAATGTATGTATCAAATATGATACTACAGGTATTTAACCCCAAGAGATCTGCGTGAGCACCAGCAATCTCCGCTGACATTACTGTATTCATGAGGCTCATTTTTTAAGTTAGCACTAAGGTAGTGGTATCCAGTGAAACTAGAAGGCATCCATTGGTCGCACCTATGTCATGCTATCTTGTAGGGAAGGGGACAAGTAATGCTCCAAATTTAGGCTGAATTTTAATAATGGAAAAACTGTCGTGGCCATTTTCACAGGGGTTCTTTGACCTCTGACCACATCTAAATGAAAATGGGTTACCGACACCTATGATTCTCCCCCTTACAAACATACCTCTTTTCCTGATAATTCCAAGCAGTTTTGAGAAAAAATGAAGCTTTTTGCATGCAGTATCAATGTGTTATTTTTGCCGTTCGTATTTGAATATTTTTGCATACTGGGGTCCCAGAACAGTCTTGGAAATTCATAAATTAGGTATGTTTGGAAAACTGAGACTCTTGTGGATTCAATGAGCCCAATTTTATTAATTTGTGATGATGTTACTGTAGTCCCCAAAGTAGCTATTTTGCTATAGTGAGACCAGTTTTTGAATTTTGACCTCACAGTACCAAAATATCAAATATGAAACAAAACGAATTTCACATATGTAAATTTTTTTTCAATTATTTAAAACATTTTGTTTTAAGGTCCAATAAATACTTCAACTTCAAAAATGCGCAATTTTCTGGATATTATTTCATGGTTTAGGCTTTACACAATTAATGCCAAGAACAACGCTTTGATGACTTGACTAAGTCCTTTTTCCCAACTCAAACTTTTCTTTTGTGGCTAATGAAGAGAAATGATGTGTCAGGACTGTGATCTTCGATCATCACTGCATCTCCATCTGCTCCGCAGACCACTGTCCGCAGTCCTAAAGTTGGCGATGCAGGGCTGTGGTCTGCAGGGAAACTGCAGAGAAACCTGAGTGAGGACTGTGGCTCCGCCCCCCTCCGACTCTCCTTTGCTCTTTACAGGGGAGCCGGCTCTTCACTCTGGCTGATCAAGGGTCTCTGTGATTTATGTGCTTCTCTTAGAGTATCTGTGTACTGGCTCCTGTTTCTATAATCTTAGCTGTGTTTTCTGTTCTAGTTCTGTGGTTCATTTACCCGCTCAGGAGTTATTCCTTTGGCCTGCCCTGTTTGGCAGTAGTTTTTTTTTTTCTGTTTCTTTTTTTCAATTATTTATTTATTTATAATTTTTAAATATATGAAGCCTTGTACTGCCCTTGATTCCTGGCTCCTTCCTTCTTTCATATGGGATCCAATTCTATACTTTAGTTCCAAATCACCTGTTAACATCTTCCAGAAGTTTTTTTTTTTTTTTTTTTTTTCATTTTGAGTTTGAACTACATTATGTTATCCTACTACCATGCTGCTGGCATGTGGCACATATCATTTATTTTATTTGGAATAATTTGTACTTCATAGAATGTGTTTGAGAATTCATTAGATTTTATCTGATCAGATAGTGTTATCAGAATTTAACACGTGTAAAGCATACTCACCTAATCACTATAACATCTGTCAGATACTATTGGTAGCATACATGCAGTTCAATGTGTGTCTGAGAGAGCATGCGTTTACGTCATCGTATCTGTTCTTCACAGCAAAGCGAATTATATCCCTCTAGTCACTGAAAAGGGTTCTCTGCTCGTAGAGTTCTTTGCAGTTTATTTCATTCTCTTTCCAGTCTAGAGTCCAGGGTCCATAATTTTTTCAGGGTCTGTAGACATTCTTTTCTGCGCTTCTACAAGACACAGACTCAAGTGTTATTATAAGTGTTTCATGACATTTTAATGTCACTAAACAAGATCATTATACCCCTATGCATTTCAGAGCGTACCATGAGCGAATTTTAATGCCACTTTTACCATCACACAGAGTCAATGAAAAATAAAAATATTGCGGGTGTCTCAGTGGCACAGCCTGTTGAGCACCAGCCACAGAGCTGCTATGAGCTTCTGGTGATGTTGGTAGTTTCAGTCCAGCCACTTACCTCCGTCTCATATTTCCTTCGCTCTTTCTCTCCTCATCCTTCCTGTCTCTGCACACTATCCTCTTGAATAAAGCTGGAAAAAATCCGAAAAAATTGTAAAAAAAAAAAAAAAAAAAAAAGTTTAAAAAATGGTGTTTAGAAAATCCAATGTAAATTCACTTCCAGTGCTCTATAAATGATAATTCACTAGAAATTATGCTTGAAATTTCAGTGAGGCATTTACAGTATACATGTGAGTTATGGATCTGTTGTCAACAGGCGTATTTAGAGGGAAAAAATTATTGATCTGAATTGTTTGGCTAGAAAATGTCCCAGTGGGCAGTGGAGCGATTTCTCCCTCTCCTGTGTTGTAGATCGAGACAGTATGATAATTAAATATTAGCTTTGTCATCTTTGCTGAGACAGGAGGCTACAAATAACAGGGGTGGCGAGGATAGAGCAATGGGTTATTGAACCCCGCATGTAAACACGTCTCCTGGGAGCCCATATCGCACCAAAACTGGAAACCCAATCAATAAGCCTATAAGACACAGGAAAAATAACCGACATCCCTGGCTTGGAATGAAAATGTAATATGAGGGCAAACTGCCTGCTGAATGAAGGAGAGGAATGACTCGCTCGTTTTGGGGGCACATCTGTGAAGTGCGGGGAAAGCAGAGTTTTTGACCAGAGGGTTTCTGAGCAGCGATCATTCAGTGGTGATCTCAGAGTTTTCTGCTAACACTACACAAATTAGCAACACTCGCCTATCGCCATCAGGTCCTCCTGTACTTCTGTCCTGCAGTGTCATTTTGAGACTGGTCATATTTTGAGTGCTGCAAGATGCTGCAAAGCTAACAGAATTGCAATTTAATCATCTACAGCCAGCAATAAAGCATAAGAGCTTTAAAGGGGCTATAATACACCAGTTTCCCAGTTTTCCATATTTTTTTTTTTTTTTTGATCTCTTTACAAACATTTATGTTTTTATAGTGAAAAAGCACCTAGTTACAGCTGCAAAGGCTGTGTGTGCAGCACCTTAGGCTCACTCAGCCTGGAACAGGCTGCTTTGGCCCCTGTTTCTTTTGTGCCCCACCTTTATAGCCCCTTAGATATAAATATATATATATATATATATACATACACATATATATAGCTAACTGTGGTTCAGGTGGCAGTCCTTGGTAAAATAAAGAGAACACAATGAAAGGTTGGGGTTGTACTGTTGAGGAATAGTGGTAATAATGATTCTATACTCCAGTGCCTGAGGCATGCAAGGAGTCTATGCTGATCGTGCAGCTATTCTGGTCTGCGCTTCAGCTCCTCGCCGAGGCTCTTCACTGGAACAAGACAGTGTGGTACCACTGGAGCAGCGGTTACAAACCCCTTTTGTGGGGATTGCCATTCTGTTGACAAACCTCATTCAAAGATTCAGCAGCTGAAGATCTGCACTGATTAGGATTGAAATGAAAACCAACAGAATGGATCTCCAGGAACAGGCTTGGAGACCATTGGTCTAAAGCCAATCTCCACTGGTTTGAGTTTCTCTTCTCCATGATGTAATGAGTACTGTATAAAAGAGTATTGGCATCTGGAGTTCTTTGAGAATACATTGTATTTCAGCAAGGTTTTCAAATTAGCAATCTCAGTGTCAATTAGCGACATGGTGTCAATGGGTGGAAACAGAACATGGCAGGACTGATGCTTTCTGACCTTGGATTTTTAACTGCCGGAAAGAGTCAGGAATCATTGGCAAAGCAATGATACTCTAGGCCTGAACGATGTGATCTTGAGAGAAGACCATTAAACTTGTAGCAGTTTTCTTCAAGCGCTGCTCAGTCAATTAGTCAGTCTGTGTATTCCATACATCTGAGCAGTGATCCTTTTTCCTCATTTCCTTCTCTTATTAAATTTTTTAACCCTTTAACTGAGGTTAAAATTTTATTAGCTTTAGCAGACTTGATTGACAGAAATTCTTTAAGGCCCAATTAACCTCTTATACTAAAAGGAAAAATGGGTGAGATTCTGCTTGTTTTAACCACTGTTACCAAAATCTGTGTCTCAAAAAATATAAAAGCCAGGCATATGATTCAAAACTTTTTTTAAAAACTGGAGAACGGCATCTTTATGACCAAATTGTCACTCTCTTCCTTAGTCCAGTTTTCTAATATTTATTGTCCTCTACTTATGTACAAAGAATGTCTAAAAATAATTATACTACATAATTACACCAGTCTGGCGTAAATGCATGTTCTCAAAATATTTTTGAAAAAAAAGGATTTTGAAATCTTTAACCACTCAAATATTAGATCATTTTGTCAGAAACATGGAAAAGAGCTCAATTTTGCCGGTTTTTTATTTATTTCGTATCATAGAAAGCCCAGTATCTCAAACACCATGAAGGCCGAGAATATGGTTGAGTACTTTTCTTGAACTAGGGAACTACACTATTAACCATAAAACAGTCAGCATTAACCAAAGTCCAGTATCTGATACTAAGTCAGTCCATAAAATGTAAAAATAAAAAAAAGTCAAGAATGGCTGCTTGCAATCAGGTTATAGACCTTTTTCCTGATGTGGTACAGGAATTCCATGATTTTTAATGCTAAACAACTCATTTAAACTGGAGGCAACAATATTTTGCAAAATTACTTCTGATGGTCAGTTGTTCCAGTATGTAAGGTGACGAACTTTGAACAGTGTTAAGCATGATGGCACGATGGAAAGAGCTCTCTGAGATTGGTTGTAGCTGCATTGTGGCCTTACATGATGCTACTCAGTCACTTAGAAAAATTTCTAAAGATGTTAAATGTTGCCATGGCGCTGAAAGAAACATCATAAAGCGTTTCAAAGAGATCAGTTTGCTAAAAATTAGTGGCAACAGAGCTGCAAAACAGAAGGGAAGTGCCTCTGATGTTCTTTACCTGAGTACAATGAGTAAAAAAATAAAATCGGTGGTTGGACGACACTGTGAAGATATTTAAAGTGCCAGAAGTGAAGAGATGAAAGTATCAGGATCTACTACTTATAGATGCCTGTGTAAAAATGGCTTGATTGGTCGTGTTTCTCCCAAGAGCTGGTAACATAAAAAAAGGCTTGAGTTTGCCAAGAAATTCAAGGATTGGACACCAATGGACTGGGAATAGGTCCTTTAGTCTGAAGAATCAAAAACTGAAATTTTCTTATCCAAATGCCTAACGTACGTGCGCCGTAGAGTTGGAGAACATTTCAAAAATAACTGTTTAAGCTTACTCGGTAAAGCATCGCGTTGCAAAGCAGAAGTGACTATCATGTTGCGGGTTTGATCCCCGCCTCGTACCAGCTGGCAGTGGTCAGCAGCTTTTTCAGAGTAGCGCACAATTGGCTATTGCCCTACAGGGTTACAAATTGGGAAGGGACTGCCGGGAAGGGAAATAATAGTTGCCTTGTTCGTTGCTCAAGCGCCTCCTGTTGGCCAGACAGGCGTTCGTCAGGAAGATTCTAAGCCTGTTCATGTCCGGGTATCCTCCGCCCTCGTTCTGAACTTGCGAAGATTCAACCAATGAGTGTATAAGAAGCAGTGGCTGACAGGCGCGTGCTTCGGAGGAGAGCCGCGAACTGTCTACACTCTCCTGAATAGACAGCAAGGGGTCGTATACGAGCAAGCCTTGTGCCTTGTACATAGTTCACCAATTGGGCATTCCAGATTCGGGTGGGATTGGAGATGCCAAATTTAAAGAAAAAAAAATAACTTTTTAATCCCTTCAGTAAAACATGGAGGTGGTAATATTATGATTTGGAGTTCGGTCTGCTCAAAAGGAGCCAGTGATCAAATAAAAATTCACAAAATCATGGATCAAAAGATGTGTCACAGCATCCTTGTGAGGCATGTATTGCTATTTGGAAAGAGACTGATTGGTCAGGGATTTTATTTTCAACAAGATAATAACCCTTAACACAGTTCTAAGTTATGCAAGAAATATTTCAGTCGGGAAGAATCATCTGGTGACATAAAAGTTATGACTTGACCTGCTGTAAATCCAGATCTTATTCCGATTGAGCAAATGTGCGATTTGCTTGATCCCAAGAAAAACAAATCTCTTGTAACAATGAAAGAATTTCTTTAGAATGAACTCAAGCCATATGTAACGGTTTAGCAAGTGAGGAAATTAAAAACTGTGTGAAAACTATGCCTGAAGGATTAAATGCTGTAATCAAAGCAAAGGGTGGCCACACTAGATATTGTCTTTTTCTTTCAAAAAGACATTATTTTTGTTTTTACTATACTGTATATTGTCATCTGTGTTATTATTTTCATGTATATAATCCAATATTACATGAAATAAATATTTGAATAGTACTTGGTTTCTGATTTATCTTCATTTTGTTAAGTGTATAATCATCACTGCACACCACTGTATGTATTTTTTTCACGTCATTGCTCTTCCTCGGTTGTGTACAGACAGCTAAATAAACTAATATTTGCTGATCCTACAAAAATTTACAGTTAAAGCCTCTCTACTGCATTTTTAAATGTCTAGTTAAATCCAGCACTGCACTTGATTTCAAATGACCCCCATGATAATGCACAATAAGACAGGATAAATAAAGTGTATTACTTCCATAAAACATATTGTAAAGTGACTTACATTTTAAACAGGATATCAGTCCCCTTACCCGGTATCTATCCGGTAGGACAGACCACCTTTTGACATATTCCCAGGAAGATTCCAGAAATGCATTCAAAAAAGAACTTTTAAGCAAAAAACAGGACTACAACACATTTTTTCCCACAAAACAGTAAGAGCAAATACGGTAGGCAAATAAAACTGAACAATGTTCAAAATAAAGACACAATCGCATGTAAAAACAGTAAATGCTGGCGCATAGATGGCCACGCCAAGATATGTAGATAGACTATGCTTTCCAGAAAAACAAGTCCATATGCAACATTGATTGCTCTGGGAGAAACTTAAAACAATTTGCCTATATGACGATGATGCAAAATGGAAGACAATTATACTACTATGGATATAAAAGGGACTAGCCCAGCTTCCTCAGAGTTCAACTAGGGTTCTCAAGATATGTACAGGATGCTTCTTATGCAGGTTTTGGATGCCCTTCTGTTTCTGTGAAACCTACCTCCTTCTGAAGAGGAACCATCATCTTCTGATTTCTGGGTCAAACTCTGGGTCTCCATTAAGCTCACCATCAATCAATCATAGCAAGCAATTCCTCCAGTGCATACCTAGCTTACAAATTATGGAAAAGTTGTGGGATGGTCATAATATACATTATTTAATCTGAGAGTTAGTAGGAATATATTTAGTAATCTCAGTTTTCTGCACATGCTGACTACCTCAACTCAATTTAGCCAAAAAGTGCGGGATGGCCCGGCATGGTTCTTAGGGGCTCAAGCTTTGCTAGGAGTGCTGGACGGAAAATTTCTGCCGTCTCCTAAGCTGACAATCCGCCTTCCACGAGCTACAAAGCATAATATACATTATTTAATCTGAAAATTTTTATTTACAATTTGAATGCAAATATTGCCTCTCCATCACCAGAGATTATTGTGCTTCTTTGATGTTCTCCATGGTGCGTAACGAGATACCTCTAATTTTCATAGATAGATGCCATATTATAAACTTGTTTTTCTATTATGTATCCAAATACTTTTGATTAAATTTCTGAATACAACTTAAGGGGTGATCTGGGGTTAAATGGGCAAAATTTGATTATTTTTCCAAAAATGATTTTTTAATAAAAATATTCTATAAAAACCCACCTTTAATAATGACTAATTGCTACAAGGATTAAAAACTGAATTCAACTTTTCAATGCAGTCTAATGCGTTTTCCATTGATTTCCTAAGGTATTACTTTTTCCACGTTTCTCATGTTTGTGGCAGCCATAACTTTTTTATTTATCATTGAAAATCAATGAAATTTGGGCTGCAGGTACTATACTTTATTAGAAATGCAAAGACATAGGGAAATTTTGCCTATCTGTTACATACTTTGAATATTTTGAGTATTCGCCAGATTCTGCGCAAAATAATTTCAAAATTTGAGTAAAATGCCCCAAAATCACAAAACTGATAAATTTAGCAAAGAATGGCTATGTCATTGCATTTGGAAAAGCAATGGCTTTTAAATGATGAAAGAAAAACTGAATTCTATCATAGAGTTAAAGAGGAATTGGTGCCAGAAGTTTTCTGCCAATTTCATGAGCTTGCTCGGTTACCATGGCAACCGCATAAACAGAAAAATGCCAACTTGTATCTGTTTTGGTGGTTATTACATATACCTCTTTAAATTACTTCTGAGTTGTTTCCTGGTGTCATTTTTCATTTAACCCCAGATCACCCCTTAACAATTGTCATTTATGGTACAAACATTTCTTCAGTGGCGGCTGGTGGACAGAGAACAAGGAGGGCGATAAACATGTCTTTAACCTCTTAAACCCGAATGCCTCCATTATCGGGGACGGTCATTACGCATAGTAATTACAGCATGTTTCTTAATAGTATCATCATAATGCAGCATGTCCTCTTAAAGGGAAGAAACTCGGCGAAAAGTTCATGATGACCATTTTTACCTAAACCGAACACAACTCAAGCACCAAGCAAGTAAATAAGCAAGTAGCAAAACAGAGGATAAAATAATATCAGTGCACCATGGCTAGCGTTTCTACTGAATGAGTGCCATGCATACAAACCATGCATCAAATGAAAGAGGAAAGTCCACAAAATCCAATGATGTAAGCCTTGTAATTTTAAACCGACACCACCCTCAAAGAACAGCTGGCATGCACTTTACATTCTACAGCGATGAGCAAAAATATTTCCTTACCTTTGCTATTTCGTGATACAACACTGTGTTTGAGGGTAAATCTGGGCTGTCTATTGTTAGTCCAATGTGTTTGTGTTATATTGAAACTACATCTCCCAGTCTCCATGCATGTTTTATTTTCTGGGGCGCTGCTTCCAAAGAGGACAAGCCCTGAGCACTGCCATCACACCAATGTATTTTCTCCTCAGTGATTGGCTTGTGATGCGGTCAATTTGAATCTGGCGGTGGCCATTTGATTCTATGGGCGCTGACATTTCCAATGAGCCCTCAACGACTGTGATCACACAAACCAAGTCTTATGTTTGTATGCTTAAAAATGCCTGGTTACAACTGTAAAGGCTGTTCTTGCAGCACTTCAGGCTCACTGTTTTGGTTCTTATGTCTTCACAGCCCCATCCCTTAAAGCCCACTCTGCTCTAACTGGCCAATCACAGTGCAGAAAGCATTCTGCAGGAGAATGTAAGGAAGACAGTGGAAGGTTGGGGTTTTACAGCTGAATTATTGTGATAAAAATTAATATAATTCACTGATTCTTTGCTTTGTCTTCCTTTTGAAGTTTGTATAAAGGGAATTTTACCTTTGGGCTGAAGAAAATAATGTCTTCTCGACACCAACCCAACTCTTCCCCGCTTCCGCACGACCCTGCTTTGTTTGAGGGCGTGCCAAACTGGAATTCTGCAAATGTGACATAGACCAGCTACAGAAGAAAAGGCTGAATTACAAATGAGCCATTCCAGAAGGTTCAGGAGCTGTTTTCTGACAGCGAGAACAACTCTTGTTGGTGCAAACTTTGGGCTTTGCAGCTTGGCCAACATTTTAATGCACAAAAAGTTATATAACTTTGGAGGGGGAAAACCCAAAAAGTATAATATGGCCCTTTTAAAACACAATCTAATTTCTCATTTCAGCTGGCAAGCCATCATACATTAAACTGATGCACAATTTGAATAATAAAATTGAATATCTGAAGATTATATTGGTTTCACGGGAGTCCTAGGAAATTAATATTTACCACTTGGCAGTCTGCTCTGCTGGCAGGATTATGAAGTCTCAGGGGAAACAAGCCTGAGCGAGGTTAATTTCCAAAGAGAAAGCATTACTCTGTGAGAGCATATGCTGTCTCAGCTGAGTGGCTCTCGACTGGTACAATCAGTCAAAAACTGTACGGTGGGTTTTTTAAGGAAAAAAAAAAAAACTATGTGGGATTACACCTGTCATTCTTAACAATTTAAGGTGTCATATTTATTTTATTTAATCTTTTTTTTTACACTACACCTTTTGCTATCACGTGTGTCCATTTCAGAGGAAATACATTTTGACGAAAAAAAGCCGCTGCTGGTACAGGACTGTTTAACTTAATATTTTTAGTGTTGCAACTGCTCTCCTAATGTACTACATGACATCACCATTTCAGCCTGATGTTAATGGTTTCTGGTAAAGTCTATGCATCCATTATTTAACATATTTATTCTTGACCAAGGTCATAGAGGTATTGGCGTCTGCATGAAGTAGGGACACATACTCGACAGTTTTCTTCGGTTAATTTAGAGTCTCCAATACACCGGAAGTGATGCAGAGTGGGGCATCCAGAGAAAGCCTTCGTTAGCATAAGGGGAATGTACGAATTCCAGACAAAACAGCCCCAGGAAAAGTTCAAACCCATGACTTAGCAGTGTGAACCTGTCGCTGTTTACTTTGCCTGATTAGCAACCAAACATTATTTATTCAGCTGCTAAGACTAATTGATTAGAATGATAGCATTAGTGAATTATTGTACATTGCATCACAAAGTTATAAAATGTTTTCCTGTCCACATAAATGACAGAGTAAAATGTCAGAATGCGTTACGTAGATTCTGAACTTATGCATCTCATGAAATGGCACAGATTTGCATTAACTAGTTTGCAAGGCTGATTGTAATGAAAACATCTTGCCTCAAAGTTCAGTATGGTTTGATATGTGCAAAATTTCTGCCACTTCCTAATGTATTTTTTAAAGTTTATAACATTCTGAAGAAATTAAGTGGAATCATGTGACTAATTGTGCTGTTGAAAAAGCGCCTGCACAAAAGATGAAAGAGTTTTATACTTTGTCAGATTATTGCCATCCTTACAGTATCACATCCATTACATAAACATAGCCTCTCGGCAATCACTTTGTCATTATCATTAATTAATCATTGTTGGTCCTGTTTTAGTTTTGCTTCTTCAGTAAATAAATTGTTTGATTGTTAATTAGGCAAACTCAGACAGGAACAGCTTGAGAGCAATCATGTGGTAAAAGGTGACGTTACTGAAGGGCTCCACTATCCCTGACAGCAAGCTACTGCTTTCAAATGACTGCATAAACCCCTGAGACTCTTTATGAAAAACCTCTGATTGACCTGTGCCTCTTGAGCAAAGCATTCTGGGTATGCCACTAAGGAAAGCTCACACAGAAGTCATGTTTTAATCCTAGTGCCACCAAATTTCATGACTTGGTGCCATGCATTTTGTATAATGCCCAAGCATTAATACTTACATTACACAATGCGTGCAAAATATGTTTTTTTTTTCTTTTTTTTTTATGGCAGAACATCATTAGTCTTAGCTATTAAACAAAAATACACATGCTTAAGGCCAAAACTCTGGCGGTATTTGAATGGTCTTCTTTGCTCACTGAACTGTCCTTGACAGAAATAAAGGAGGTCACACCTTCCTACAATTCCTTGCAGCGGCAATATTTAAAGGCAGAGAAAACCCTTGGTTCAGCGGATATCCAATAAAAGTACACTGCCGTTACCACTCAAATGTATTTTTGGGTGATTTTTGAAAAATTTTTAAACTACAAAATCAGCTTGAGAAGATCAGAAATCTATATTGTTGGTGGTGTGCCATGTTTTTTGGAACTGGAGTGTCTTGCCACGTCACTCAGATACCGGAACTATAGTGCGCGCAGAGGTTAAAAATACTATAACAGTTGAGACCTGTTGTACCAGTATTTATAATGTTTATAATTTTTTTTTTTTTTTTTTCGTCGCTGAGTGCTCTACCATTACTGGTTTCTACATTTTGCCCTGAAAGGCCAATGTGATAGTTATCAGTATAACTACAACAATAAATTACAAGTTGACATAAAATTTGAAGAGCTTACCTTTCCTATTTGTGTCTGATGCAGTCGTATCTCTAGCCTAGCTAAAGCTGACTGGCACTTGGGTTTAGGGGCCTGCTGGTGACTAAATTCTGTTGGCACAGCATCATCTATCAATATCTTCCAATATTTACTGAGCGATTCAATTCCATATTTTGCGTAAACGTGCCCCTTGAAACAACTGGGTAAAAAGTGTGTAGAACTTAACCAGTGACTCTTCATGGTAGGTCCGAGTTTCCCGTTTTGTTGGAGCAACCAACAGCCGCATACAGTAGTATTATGGCAGATTTTGTCACTCAGGTTCTAATAATAAGGATAGGTAATATCCAACCTTGATCTTTCTGTGTAAAATGAAGCCGCAGCAAGAGTGATAATCAAGACTAATTCTTATACACCTTTCAAAGATCAGCTGATTTCCTGGTGTCCATTCGCGGCATAACAACCGGGACATTGCCACAAGAAGTAGTGTTTGATTGGTTAAAACATATGGAATGGCAGCATTTATGAATTTGTGCTAATGAATTGTATTTCAGAGGTTTGAAGTTTGATTACTCAGTGCATAAAAATCTTAAAAATTAGCAAAAATTATTTATGGAACGAGAAGAATGTATACTTTTATTAAGCTAAAACAGACGTTTTCTTTGCCTGGAGAGCGACACACCATCTATCCGGCCATGCCTGAAAACTACGACAAATAACGTGATGGGACGCATGATTATGTCGCCTTGTGTAAGTGCAGTCGGATTCTCCTAGAACTTTTAGATTCTCGTCTTTCCCGAAGTCCTAATGAATTCTTCTTTTCATTTCCCTTTAACCTCATGACGTTTTCCATCAAGGTTGAGGAAAATTGGGAAGGAATTAGACCACAGGACTTTTTCTTGACTATTCAAGCACATACTCTCACTTTTTGCCTGGTAACTGACTGATTTGTTTTGGTTAGATCACGATATAGATCCTACATAATGAGAGAATGTTGAGAAAATGAAAGGGTCAGTTTCTTGCGTTAGGAATTTCATACAGTGCACACCGGTCAGTGCAACAGCATGTATTCTTGCATGACTTTGGGTTATAGAATGTTAGAGAGTTTTTATTTTGCTGAAAAAGCAGCATTTTAATCTGGGGCAAGGTCCAATTCTGATGCTTGTGTGCCCACTTGTCGGCAATTTTCAGCAGCGGACAGGGGTTAGCATGAGTACTCCGACCAGTCCATGGCTACAAAGCCCCATGCAGTCAGAATATTATGAGCTGTGCGTTCTGGCACATTCCTCCCATAAGCATCACCAGAATTTGCTTGTTCCACAGTTGTTCCTCTGACGGTTCACACCAGATGGCGTAGCTTTCATTGCTCTCACACAGGGATAAACCTTGGGCACCCAGCACCCAGTTGTTGGTTCATAGCTTCTCTCTCCTTAGACCACTTTTGTGTGAAACACCCCAGTGCAGACTGGGAAAACCTTGCAGGTCTTGTTGCTGTGGAGACGCTCAAGACTCAGTCATCTGACCGTACCATCCGGCCCCAGTCAAAGTCAATCAGGTCTCATCTATCCTGCATCCAACTCATTGACTATGAAAACCGCTTACTGTCTAAAGACCTCGGTATGTGCCACTGCTTCAAGATAATCAATATTATTTGCTTCATCTGTGAGTGGTCACAATGTTTAAGCTCAGTGGTTCAGATCCAATTTGATTTGAGATGAAGGATGGCAAGAGTAATGTGCATTTATCAAACAACCTTGACCACAAAAGGAGATTACTCAGCTATTCCGCTTAAGCCATATCCAAGCATGTCACATGTAGAGTAAGTTCATGTAAACACTATAATAGACACTCTAATGGTCTGTAATGTAATAACCTGAGGATTAGTATCAACCGGATATGCAGTCTGATTTTTGAAATCCAATTTGCCATCCATCTTGGACATTAGCCAGTCCAGTGCTTAGTGGCATTGAGGAGAATAGCCAGCCTCTGTCTGATTTCATCTCCCTGACAGATATGATTATCATTCTCTCCATCTCTTTTCTCTCTCCCTCTCTTTCACTGTTTTACCTCCCCTATCTCATTCTATGTGCTTATGCATGTTTAATGTAGCGAATGTAACAAGGCATGTTGTGTGAGTAGTTTTAAACCATTTTCTTTGGGACAGGACAACCTACTCTGTGTGTCAAAAGCTCATAACTAGAAAAGCGCATGTTAAACAACTCCAGCGTTCTTCTCACATGCTCGGTCTTCTTGACCTCTGCGGCTAATTTTCTCCATCGCTGCATGTAGGCTTTCCGCATTCCTCCTACACACAGTTTTAGCCAAAGAACTGGTGTAAGAAATTAGGGAGATGAAGAGTAGACGTGACTATATTGACTTCAGAACACAGCTTCCTCATCACTTTAGATCACCTAAATCCCTTCGTTTCAGCATTTGGAAACAATATCAGTCACTTTATCTGTCATGATCTCACGGCTGCTTAGGATTCAGAAGATACTTCCACAATCTCTGCTTCACTCTTTGATTGTTTTTTGCCGTCTGTTGCAGGGTGTGTTGACACTGCAGTCTCTGGCCAGCTGCATATTCAGATACATTTTCCATTCTTTACTGAGCACGTCTGCTGTGCTACAGCCTATGAGATTCTGTCCACAAATGCAACCCCACCTGCTGGTCCTATTGGTTTGTTCAGTTGCACCATGTCAAGATCACTCTAGCATATTTGAATTCAAAACAATGCTTTCACTGACCTTGGTCTGACAGGCTGTCCACGATGTTTGGAATATCCCACAAAAGATGGGATATGGAAAGGAATTTGCGAAAATATCCTGGATTTTTCTCATTTAAGATGCTAAAAATATATACAGTATATATACTTATTTAGATTTTGACTAGGAACAAGCATCCTAGATAGATCAACTTCATTGTCCCCTTAGGGCAAATGGTTTTGCAAAAATCACAAGGCACTTCACGATAGGACACAGGACATGACACAACGTAAGAAACACTGAGACAAAGAACACATCCCCTCCTCCCCCCATACATAGATACACACATATCACGACAAAAAAAAAGCAAAAAAACTTATTTTACCTGATTTAGGCCTTTTATGGCTTGTGGTATGAATAAGATTTGGATCTATTCTTGGTCATAAGAGGGGGGCAGAAACGGCGCCCAGATGGCAGTTTAAATGAGGGGGCCAGAGGATGGGTATGGTCACAGAGAATGCTGTCTGCCTTCCTCACCAGTCTTTCTTGGTAAATACTTTCTATATTTGGCAATGTGACCCTAAGAAGCTTCCTAGCAGTTGTGACTGTCCTCCCAATGATCCTGTTCTGAGATTCTGAGGCGTTGCCAAACCAGCAGACGATACCATAGGTAAAACAATTTCAATAAAAGCAATGTAAAACATTTGTAGCATCGTCCTGTTAACATTAAAAACAAGCAATTTCTTTAAAAAATACATTCTTTGTTGTGTCTTAGTGTGCAAAAGATCAGTCCATGAGTCCCATATAAGCTTATTGTCTAGTACAACCCCTAGATATGTGTACTCAGTGACTGACTGTATGGTCTCTCCATTAATAACAGTGTCTCTTGTTGATTGTTGTGACTTCCTAAAATCAATTGACATCTATTTAGTTTTACTGGTATTTAAAAGCAGGTTTGACCTCTTACACCATTCTAAAAAAAAGTCTAAAACTGGCCCAAGGCATCTCTCTCCGTCCTCTAGGAGGCTCACTAGAGCTGTGTCATCAGCATGTTTAGTAAAGTGCCTGTCTGCAAAAGTGCTGGTGCAGGAATTGATGTATAAAATGTACAATGACGGTGATAGCACACACCCCTGAGGTTTCCATCTTGTCAGACAGGCATGAGCCCACTCTGACCTGCTGGAGCCTGCGTTCAGGAAGTCCATAATCCATGATATAAGACCAGTATTGAGAGAAAAGTCTTTAGACAGTCTGTCTGCTAAAACACAAGGTTGCATGGTGTTTAAAGCAGATGAAAAGTCCACAAATGAAATCTTTACATGAGTCTTTGGTCTCTCGAGCTGAGTGTGCAGTAAGTGCATTAAAGCTGGAGTATGCAATCTTGGATCAGCAAGCCAGATTTGAATGTAGCCTCACCTCTAAACCCACCCCCTCCCCTAAAGTCACTGACCAAAGCCACGCCCCCTGATTCACATGCACGGGCGCGAGTCTCGCATCCTGTTACCTGGATGCAGTGTCGTATGTCTGAATCGTCAGCGGAGCTGTGTGAACGCTAGGTGCAAACACAGCGAAATATCTACATTTTACCATCAACAAGTATCCTATGAATGTGGCCTCAGGTCAAAGACCAAACCAATACGACTACCTGGTCATATTAGAAATAGAGTTACAGCATATTACGTATAAAACACAGCTAGCCGCTGAGCTAGCCTTAGCACTGGAAACAAGCTAACGTCAGCCACGAGCGCAATGTTTGTAACATGAGATATTCTCAACGGAGTGTTACTGTAACCATTGACGTCTTACATATGAAGCTATATGGCATGTCAGAATGTTTGTTAACAATATGCGCCAAGATACTTCCTGGTGGCAGAACGCGAGCGGCTTCCCACTGACCTGAAGAGATCCAGCCGGGAAAGTCTGTCTTAAATTAATAAGTTTGGGGTTTATGACTTGATATTTTGTGAAACGAGACGAGAAATGTTGACTGTTAAATATGAAAACATAGGTTCTGTAACCAGAAAATACATCTGTGGTGATATACGATGTATCTACCAGCCACCCACTTGCGTTAGCAACCAACCACCGACAAAGTTATTGTTATGAGCCGAGCTTGCAATGCCTATCGGCGGCAAGTGTAGCCTGCTTTTTCCCTATGGCTTTTGCAGCTAATGTGACAGCAGAGCCCCTGGTAACAGCATACTCTGGTGACAGTCAGCGACAACAGCATCCGCCGAGGAAAAAGCACATAACTGTTTATTTTTAACAATATTAAAATTATGAGAAAGGTGAACAAATAAATTCTCGCGCTGAAATGTTAAGTAGACAAGAATGCAACTGTCTCAAACTGCAGATTCAGCTTACTGTGTCCTCGCGTTCTTGGAAATTTGTACTCCCGTTCTCAACTTCTCAAGTTTGAACTCACAAATATGGGAGTCCGTGAGAAATGGCAGTGCTTATGCTGGCTAGCGTTTGTCCAGCTGTAAAGAAACACCCACAACTAGGCTACACAGCTGATTGAATTGCGTGTGCACGAGAAATGATTGTCATCGTCAGTCACTCCTCCTGGGTCTAATTGGTTGTTTTGTCCCGGTCGCGGTGAAATCTTGCAGAAGGAATTAGAAGCACTAGATAGAGCCAGATGACTCTGATTTTCTCAAAGATCATCTGACTCACATCCCACTGTCAGGTCATAGTAACAGTTTTAACAAATATGACAAAAAGAGATTTTTTGAAAAATTGCAAGCTCCAGCTTTAATGTTAAAATTGCATCCTCCACCCCCTGGAGGTTTGGTAGGCAAACTGAAGAGGATCCATGAATTGGTGGGTTTGAAGAACAATGTACCTTTTTACCAAGCGTTCCAGGCATTTCATGACCAATGAATCAGTGCTATTGGTCGAAAGTCATTGGGGTCTATTGGCCTTGGAATTTTTGGTATGGGTACTATTGTAGAGGTTGTCCACAGGGTAGGGACTTTGCAAATGTTGAGAGAGAAGTTAAAAATATCTGTAAAACAGGGGCTAGCTGTTCTGCACAGTGTTTTAAGACATTGCCACAGGTGTTATCAGGACCTGGGCAGCGCATGCATAAAGCTAACGCAAAAAATTACAGTCACTGAAAATTAGTTGAGTCACCCTGTTCCCATAACTACAGGCTGTAAGTTCACTCATGTCTGGGCATCAGCAGTCAGACTCAAACCTTTAACTCTGTGCAATGACCCTCCCCTCTGGCATTCCAAAGTCCTGGCTACCTGCCCTTCACCAATTAATCAATTATCCTCTGTCCCTCCACCTGGATTAGTGTCACCTGTTTCCTATTTAGTTGATTAACATTCCCCTTAATATTTAAGCTTAGTTTTTCCCCATACGGGCAGGTAGCCATGGTCTGTATCCCCTTTTTGTTGTGTGCGCTCCCTCCCTTTCTGTTCTCCTACAAGCTTTCTATTTACTTGTTATACCCTCACTCTTTATTTAATAAAATCCACATTCCTGCACTTGGGTCCTCAGCTCCACCCCTTGCCCTGGCGCCCTTTTAACATCTTTGGGTGCTAGGGCGTGACACTCCATCTCTCCTTCGGCTGTTGTTGAATCAGAGCAGGGGCTGAAATAGCACAGGCCGGCGCAGGGAGTGTAGTCGCACCTGGGCCTGTGCGAGACAGGGCCCATTGATAAGTAAGCACTTGATCGCAGCAGAACTGCTATTCCATGAATTTAACGATAGCTGTAACAATGATGCCTAAATAAGAAGTCACCTGCACATTCTTGTTACCAACAGTACTCTTGTATTATAATCAGCACCAAAGTCAAACAAATCTGTGTCATGGTGATGAATATTTTAAAGTATTTAATCAATCTATGTCTAATATTCATGCAATGTTTTTTAAAAATTAAAATTGACAGTGGTAAGGCTGTATATTTTCAGTTAATATTATGGAAAATATCCTTTCCCTTGCATTCCTGTTGTAGAGATCAATGGGAAACATGGTGACCAATCAAATGCCTAAGTAAGCTATTTTGGTTAGCTAGCCTTTCACAGTGATGTGATTTAATGGAAAATGCAGGCATTAAAGAACAAGCACAAGAATGGGAGCAAAAAAGAGAATTAGCCGGAGTAAAACTGTCTATAAATTTTATTCTTGTCTCCTCATATGATGAGCCGCAGTAGAGCAGCTGATAAACAGATGGCATGTGCCTGTCGCTCAGCTGATGTTCACCCTAGTTAGCCATGATGCTATCTAGCTAGCTAGCAAAGTTAGCTAATTAGCTAACTAGCTGTTCAGCTGAGACCGATTCAGCTAGCTTCGGACTTAGGACTGTTTTTTTTAGGTTCCGCTGCTTCAGTATTGCCAGCTCAACCATTTTGCACACTCAAGACAGTCAGCAGCTGTATGTAACGTTAGATACTTAGCTAGTACCCAGTATTCATGCAAATTTCAAGTTGACACTGAACTGGAGATTTTCAAATCACAAAAGTGCATTGAATGTTGATAAAAAAAAAAATCAGAGTAACGTAAATTGGCATGGGTTTGAAGATGCGGAATGAGTTTTTTTTGTTCCCCTGACTGAAATGGGTTGAAATGCCATAACGGAGCGCAAGAATTAATTTTTGCCTCTATTGACATATTTTTTGTGGTTACTAAGACTTCCCAACTATTTCAGCATTGCCAGCTGTGCTTCATCATATATTACTGGTTCTGTGTCTTGTTTCAAAATTTTGATTGGGGGGAACGTAAGTAACTCTTACAGAAAAGGCCAAATCTGGCTTCTTCACAACATTTCAAATGTTCAGACAGTTGTCTGAGCAGAAAATATGAGGGATGATTGGGCTACACAGCAACCGACTAAATTGCTAAATGATTTATCGTCACTGTTCAAAATAAATGTTAATTACATTAGCATCATTCGTTAACTTGTGTATTTGTTTTTATTCGATGGCTGATCTGCTAATCTGTTGTGCGAGATTTTGGGAAGTGATTTTACATTGAAGCTGTTTATCTTGTATGAGGCTGAGACAGCAAATCGAGGATGTTGTGCATTTTATGCCTTTCCTAATATAGAAACTCATGCAATGCTGCCTAGATATACTGTCGATGTAAGTGTGTGCATTGATATGCAGAAACTAATGGGGTTGGTCCAGGTGCGTATTTGGTGAATGATTAGGTTTGGAGGGCCTGAAATTAATTCTTGAACCCGGGCTCATCACCACGTGCTTCGGCGACTGAATCTCAGTCTGCTTGTGTGGTAAGAATTCAGATTTAATTCAGTTTGTGAGCGGCCACTGAATTTAATCAATCAAATTTACTCAAGCACCGGCCATTTAAGTGTCCTTCATTTCTTTTAAACAAATCTATTTCAATAACAAAATTAATGCCGGCAATTTAACTCGATAAAACTGATGTATTGATTATTCTATGCACCTTCATCTTGTCACTTGAAAATTTATTATTCCTATTTAAAATTTTTTTTATTGTATTTTAGGAGCAACTGGATGGTATTAATCCCTTTGATATACTTAAATTATGGCTTTCTACAGAACAACAAATGACATTAAAATAACAAACCTCCCATTCTTAACACATTGAAATGCAATAATAAATTGTTGAACGAATTGTTAGCTTATTTTTTCATCAATTATTTTTTTAAAGCAGGATTAAAGAGCAGAACTTTGAAGCATTTTATGGATGAGGTCGGGTGCTTGTGTGTGGGGAAATGGCTTGCGGTACCGTCTTTGAATTAGAGCATAAGAGTGAGGCTGTTCTTTAATTGTAATTGCGACGCACTCACAGTGCAGCGGTGATTGTTCCACTTGACATTTCCTCGGAGGCAGCAGATCGGGTGGTGGGCATATTAATGCATTGTTGATTAACATCAGTATGAAGAATATGCTTTTTGCGACTTGTTTTGCCTTTTCCTCATTGGATTTGTTCCTCCAGGCACAATTTCTACGGGAGTGTAGCTCTCAGTCACACAGATGGGGGGAGAGTAAGAGTCACGTGATCAGGAAAGAGGCATATAACGCCTCCCTGAAAAACTGAATTGACCCAGAAAAGCTGAGCTGGACCAGAAGCTAAAAAATTGCAAGAGGGGTTCGAATGAATTGAATTACGCCTTGCAATAAGCAGAAAAAGCACCGTACATGGTGACTCTGGAACGCAATGTGAAGCAGACATCTTTGTTCCACGAATAATTCAGATCATGAACGAGCACTGTGTGTCTGTAACTTCCTGTGGGTCACGATCTGCCATCTGGAGCTCTGCATATGGAGCTGCATCCAATTACCTTCAGCCCATGCGTCAGTCACAATGACATGAAAGCCACAGGGGCCAAGGACAATTCCCCAGCAGGCCTGTGTGAAAACACCATCAACTTTACCTCTTTCTGTGAGCGTGGCTAGAGTGATTAGTTATCACCATTTGTGAATCAGTGACTTGATGCAATCTCACCACAACCATTTACTCCTCTATTTGTGAGAACTGGAGATTAATTTTCTGAAATCC
Source organism: Gymnothorax javanicus (assembly GCA_029692085.1). Lineage (NCBI taxonomy): Eukaryota > Metazoa > Chordata > Actinopteri > Anguilliformes > Muraenidae > Gymnothorax > Gymnothorax javanicus. Next base: position 50,035,063 of record CM056209.1, read on the forward strand.
ACCAATTATGTTACTGAAATTTGATTTTGAGTACATTCCCTGGATCAAAAAATAATCTGCGGGTGCAAAATAAGCAATTGATATTCGGTATTGTACAAACTGGCTAAACCCCGGAAGGCATAAAGCAGCTTTACACAATAGCATTCCAGAAGATTCTGTGCTCCCATGTGTTGCTCTTTTCCTGTTTCAAGGAGGCAATGCCCCCATGTCCAGACCAAGGTGTGCGAATATCAGCGTAAAGGAACTTAAATGGCCTAATTTCTTTAGGGAAGACTTTCCACTTGATCGAGCATGTCCAGGAGGGCCGCACAGTCCGTTGGTCATTGTTTTCACCAACCATTTCAGAAGAAACAAGGTGAGGTGGATTAACTGTGTGATCAACTGCTTGAATTGATGAGTGAAGTACTAAGTCATCCCACGTGGAAAGAATCTATATGAACGTATTTGCGCATATATGCCGCATATAGGCCAAATTCAGGTACATATACGTGCTTATAGAAGGCATATACGTCTCCTATATAGCTCATATACCCAGTGGCAGCTTCTGTTTGTCATACCTATTGTATAGCTCATATCTCACTATTGCAACTGTCATACATGATGCCTAGCTCATATTTTTATTCTCAAGGTAATATCTGCATATTAGTCCAAAGTCCCTTACTGAAATAACAAGAATTTCAGGCAATAACTTATTAATCGCATGTGAACATGTGAAATTGGCATCACGTTTGATCTTAAATACATATTGACATGTGACAACGGCATGTTATGTGTAAACCAGTCATTATGTAAACCAGTCAACTATGGCAAGTGAGAGGAGACAAAAAGCTATGATATCAACACAAAAATCTAATACTATTTCTTACATTTTTTTCCTGAAACATTAACAATAACAAGGTCATCAATTCTTTCTTGACCATACTTATTTCCATTCTATGAAGATTGAGTTGTGTATTGTGGAAGAGAAGGAAATGTATAAAAACAAATGATTTGATTATGTTTATTTCATCAATTAAGCATTTTTTCAAGTTTAAGTCACCGCCAGATTCACCACATTAGATAAAATTGGGTTCACATCATTACAGCTCATACACATCCACTGAAAGGTTATACACTACACTGTTACATCCACCAAATGCAATGTTTTCTATCTTGTCTGTAATGCAGTTTCTAGATGAATATGGTTCAGAGGTCCTTAGTCTAAACGTACTAAAAGTACACAGAAGAACATACATTCAAGTAAACATGCCTTTCAAAAGTCATTTTCATCCCCACATCTATTTGAGCATTTCACTGTGGTTAATGAATTTGAAGACAAAGTCTACATTTCTGTTCACAGTTTTAATGAACAGACACTTGTCTTTTATCTGAGATGCTTGTATAGCTACTAAACGTCCCAGAATTTTTCCTACAGGGATGAAATAACAAGGATTCTTAAATTCCCACACGGAAAGAACCTAGATAAACGTATAGGTTTTAATCCCCGCCTCGTATAAACCAGCAGTGGTCGGCAGCTCTTTTCAGAAGTAGCGCACAATTGGCCAATTCACTACAGGGATGCAAATTAGGAAGGGCCTGCTGGGAAGGGTTATACAGATTAGAGTTCCCTTAGGCGTCTTGTTGGCCAGACGGGCCCTCATAAAAAAGATTCTGACCACACTGTTATTCACGTAACCTCCGCCCTCTTTCTGAGCTTGTGAAACCTCACCCAGTGTATATGTAAGAAGCAATGGCTAACGGGCGCGGGCTTCGGACCACGAGCTGTGTACATTCATCTGAGTTCACGATATATGCGAAAAAGCCAAAGTACTTGTACATAGTTCCCTAATTGGATATCCCACATTCGGGTGGGATTGGAGATGCCAAAAAAAAAAGACATTTAGGTTTTAATATAGGGCGACATGAAATTGGCCGTTTTCATATATTATAGGTACATATATGTACATATATGTACCTATAATATATGAAAATATATGAAAACGGCCAATTTTATGTATGTCGCATATATGCGAAACCTATATCTGGCCCTATATTAAATATAATATTAAATAATGTGTTTATATAGGTTCTTTCCGTGTGGGATAATGCAAACCAACAGACAATGCGGCTCTGCAGGACCAGGGTTGGCCACCCCTGCCCTACATGTTTGAGCATTGCCTTCAAAATGTGCCTCCACCCTGGTCAGGAAAGCATAAGTGAGATCAGGCTCCAATTTTTGGAATTAAGTCTGGCCGCACTTCCACAGAGGGAGCGCTGAATAAAGTGCAAATTTATCTCCAGGAAAAGTATGGACCTGAAAAATATGACTCGTAGAAGTACCATCTGGCTGCCACTTAGTAGAAATATAGTGCAGTCCTAAGAATTTGGACAGTGACAACGCAAAAAAGGGGAGAAGTTTCTACATGATTCATACAATGCCCGGTGTACTAAAATGCTCACAAATTTAAGTAGTGTTTCAAATTTAACAGCATATTGTTTCAAATGCAGTGAGATAGGTCCAGCAAAAGCGAGGAAGTGACTGAGGTATCTTTAGAAGTGAAAGGTTGTACAAAGTGATATCCCATCTTACATATGTAATGTGAGAAGTATGGTGGGCGGCAATTAATTTAACACAATTACCTAATAAAACAACGGATGTAATGCATAAAGTACCCTTTGGTTCAACAAAATCAAACTGCATTATAGTGGGGCAGATTTGTGCAAAAATTGGTCACATTTGGTTAAAGCACCAAAATTGGCACAGTTTTTTACACCCTGATTAAGATTTGATATGGAGCCAACGCAAAATATGGTGCAGACAGCCGTTAAGGGGATTTTTTCAAAGTGGCCGCTATCTTGGACCAGAAGTGAAATTCCCTCAACCAGAAGTGAACTAAAACAGCCTTTAACAAGGTGATAGAGCCATTTGAGTAAAAAAAAAATTATTCAGTATGCTAGCCTTGGTCCATGTGTCTCTACAGAGAGCACTTCCAGCATTCCATGCGTTCATAGGCTGTGATACCGTCTCCTGCATTGCTGGCAGAGGAGAGAAGGCTGTTTTCGGTACATGAAAAGTGTACCCAGATGTAACCGATGCCTTTCTTTTCCTTAGCTCCACACCAAATGCAGTAATTCTTGAACAGGGAGACCATCCTGCTGTGTGACCGCAAAGTACCAAAGTGGCTGTGAACAACGCCAGGAACCAGTTATTTGCACAGGAAGATCGACCTCTCAATGGTATTCCTCCTTCCAGAGCAGCTCTGCTGCAGCATACAAAGCGTGCTGGATATCAGGCTGGTTGCAGCTGTGGGCATCCGGTGCTGCCGAGCTGGAGAACTGGGGCTGGACTCTGTGTGAAGGAAAGTGGGAGCCGTACTGGACGGCTCCTCTAGATGTGATGACGCAGGCGTGCCGCGAGCTTTGCTGTGAGCGCAAGAAAGAGTGCAGAGGAAGGTATTCTTGCCAGAAAGCAAACCTCCGCTGAGCGGCACTTTGCTGTTGTGATGACGAGTGCAATAATAGATGAGCACACTTATCTCTGGAGGTTCTTTTGTAATCGAGAGATGTATAAACATCTGTAAATTCCAGAAGAGGATATGCTCAAGTTGTCTTTAAGATGTGAATATCAGGATTTTCTTTTGTAAAGAGTGTCCTCTTGTGATGCGAGTGACCTCGAACCACCAGCTTATTGTCAGTTGTCCTGGACTGAGATGTTATTGATGACCAGAGGTACCATTTTCCTTATTAAAGTGTAATATCAGAATTTTGTTCCCTGTAATAAGTATTCTAAGGTTATTGATGGTGTGTAATTATTTCTGAGGTTTTAGTGAACATTACAGAGCATCGAGTATGTAAGGGGGGGTCCGCCGGGTGCCAAATAGCTGCCCGTAAAATAAGGGCAGGACTCAGGTGCAAGGCTGGGATGTGAAGAGAAGATTTAACAAAAGGTGAAACACAAAACAAAGGAAACGATGTTCCAACAAAACAAATACAACCCCAATTCCGAAGTAGTTAGGACGAAGTGTAAATTGTAAATAAAATCAAAATGCAATGACTTTCAGATCACGAGCCTGTTAGGTATCATTCAGGAACCAGACGCGAGAGCAGAGCAGTGCAGAAAAATAGGATTTAATTTGGATGGGGGCGAACCCCCGCAGAGCAGGAGGCAACGGTACAAAGTCCACAATCCAAAATCAAAATCCAAAGGGCGTAATCCAAGTTGTAACCAGGGCAGCAAACACAGGAATTGTGGTCGGGCAAAAAGGGTTTGGTACACAGATGCAGGCAATAATCCAAAACAGAGGCAAAAATCGAAAACGGGGACGGTCCAGTCAGAAGAAAATCTCAAAGAATACAAGGCGAAAACAAGCGTAGCCAAGGGAAACGTTCTGACGGGGAACTGCTGTGAAAAGACTGCTTAAATACACACAAGGGAAGTCACATGCTATGATTAGGAACAGGTGAATTGGATCAGACTAATTAACAAGGGAGCAAACACGAGGGAGAACCTAATCACATGAAATTGGCAAAAGCCAAAATGCGGACAGGGATCACGAGACAGCCTATTGACAAACATACAGCTCCGGTTAGGGAGTTCTAACGTGCACAGATAATGAGGCAGAACAGAGTTAAACAGGTGCGGAGGATCCGCTGAATTTGCAGCAAAGTAGATTGAGTGAAGGCAAGAGGTGGAGACTAGAACAGGGCGAGTGCTGAGAGCTTGTTAATCAATTAGTACGGTGAAGCTATACAATCCCTAGTGCTCGTTAGTAAGTTAGTACTATATGAAATGTTAGTCAGAGTTAGTAAATTTAACTAAAACAACAAACTGTTAGTATTGGTTAGTAATGACAGAACAGCAAGGCGAAGGAAGCAAACGAGATAAGAAGGAATGACTGAAAACCCAGAAACCATGAAATCACCTGAAAGTGTGGCACACAATACTAGGGGAAATAAGCTGTCACATGACATAAGACCAGACAGGGGAGACAAAGTGCAAAGCATGGCAAAATGCAAAACAATGACCGGAATATAACTGAGGGAAATGGACTATGGCAGGAATTACAGAATCAAACAGAAACAAAACATGGCATGGAATCAAGACAAAGCAAAACATGAACAGAACAGAGCAGAATCATTACAGAGCCAATATGTTATTTACAATAGAACATAGATAACATTTCAAATGTTGAAACTGAGACATTTTACATTTTTATCCTCAAAATGAGCTTATTTCAAATTTTCTGGCTGCAACAGGTCTCAGAAAAGTTGGGACACAGACAAAAAAGGGCTGATAAAGCAGTTAATATATATGAGAATCAGCTGAAAGAAGATTTAGCAAGTAATTAAGTTAACTGGCATCAGGTGTGTAACATGATTGGCTATAAAAGGGATGTCTTAGAGAGGCTGAGTCTCTCAGAAGAAAAGATGGCCAGAGGCTCTCCAACCTGTGAAGGCTCTGTCATGGTTTGTGAGGTGTGCGTGTTGTTTGGACCTTTCTTTGCAGCTCTCGTCCCGGGACGATATCGAATTCCTGGGCCATCGAATTCTTTACCCAGCTGGTTGATTGAGCTGGGGCGGCGCTTCCCCAGACTCTATATAAACAGGATGTCCAGCACGCCTCCTTCGCTAGAGTGTCTGTGTTTAGCTTCGCACTATAGCCGAAGCTATCAGTAGTCAGGTTTTGTATGACTTTCTATCTTCTAATTGATGGAGTTTCTTCTCCCTTTTTCTATCTCGCTTTGCTTCTGTGGTTTGGACTATTATACATCCTTTGGAAGCGCGAGTACTTGCGTTTGGTCTATATTATTCTGTCTTTGTACTGTGTTCGTGCTACTCTCTTTCTCTGTCGTCGTGCTTGCCCTCCATATACTACCGACCATTACAGGCTCGTGTAAAAAATTGTGGAATACTTTAAAGACAATGTTCTTCAACGTCAAATTGCAAAGGCTTTGAAGGTCTCATTATCGACAGTGCGTAACATCATCAAAAGATTCAGAGAAACTGGAAAAATCTGTCCGTAAGGGACAAGGCCGAAGACCTTTACTGGATGCCCGTGATCTTCGGGCCCTCAGATGCCACTGCATCACTCACCGGCATGATTCTGTCATTGACATTTCTAAATGGGTCCAGGAATACTTCAAAAAACCACTGTCTGTAAACACAGTCCGCCGTGCCATCCACAGATGCCACCTAAAACTCATGCAAAAAGGAAGCCATTGTTGAGCATGATCCAAAAGCGCTGCCGTGTTCTGTGGGCCAAGGCTCATTTAAAATGGACTGTAGCAAAGTGGCAAAGTGTCCTGTGGTCAGACAAGTCCAAATTTAACATTCTTGTTGGAAATCATGGGCGTCGTGTTCTCCAGCCTTAAGAGGAGAAAGACCACTCCTCCTGTTATCAGCATTCAGTTCAAAATCCAGCATCTCTGATGGTATGGGGATGCATTAGTGCATATTGTGTGGGACACTTGCATGTTTTAAAAAGCACCATGAATGCTGAGAGGTATATAAAAGTTTTAGAGCAACATATGCTCCCCTCCAGACGACATCTATTCCAGGGAAGGCCTTGTGTATTTCAGCAGGACAATGCAAAACCACATACTGCAGCTATTACAACAGCATGGCTTCGTAGTAGAAGAGTCCGTGTGCTGAACTGGCCTGCCTGCAGTCCTGATTTTTCATTGAACATTTGGCACATAATTAAACGAAAAGTCCATCAAAGGAGACCCAAAACTCTCCAGCAACTGGAAGCCTGTATTAAACAAGAGTGGGATCAAATTCCAATGGCTAAACTCAAGAAACTTGTCTCCTCAATGCCCAGACGCCTCCACTCTGTGTTAAAAAGAAGAGGGGATGCTACACCATGGTAAATAGGCCCCTGTCCCAACTTTTTTGAGACTTGTAGCAGCCATCAAATTTGAAATGAGCTCATTTTGTAGATAAAATTGTAAAAAATTCTCAGTTTCAACATTTGCTATGTTATCTCTGTTCTATTGTGAATAAAATACTGGCTGGTGTGATTTGAAAGTCATTGCGTTTTGATTTGATTAACAATTTACACTTTGTCCCAACTATTTCGGAATTGGGGTTGTACAAAGATAACCAATACAAAAGCTAAAGAAATGCAAGGGTTTGACTGCTGCTATAAACCACTGACCAGCAGTGGTAAGACAAATACATCGCAAATAAAGCTGAGGACAGCTCAGGCTGATATGGTGACGAGCCGCAGGTGCAGCCAATGATTAGCTGAGGTGAGGAATGTAAACAGGAGGAGGGCTGGAGACAAAACCTCAGAGTATCAGTGTAAGAAAACAAAACGTCCGAATACTATCAGTGAAGCATGGGGGCCATGTTATTTTAAGTAGAACATTTTGAAATAAAATCAAAATTTCTTTCAAGCGTCACTTCTTTTTACTTTTATTGACCCATAAGTGCCATCTCAAGACAAAAACCTGTAAAAGGAAAAATTTGGTGAGAAAATCACCTTGGTTGTTTGAGCTCACTTCCGGTTGAGGGAATTTCACTTCCGGCTCAAGATGCGGCCAATTTGTAAAAATCCCCTTAGGGCCGGTTCATACTCTACGCAAGGTACGCGAGCGCGAACGCAAGGCAATGCATCGAGCAACGCAAGGTAGCCATCTTGCGTCCTTAGCGTAACAAAGTGTGTGTCGCCCAATTTTTTTGTAACGTGGCGCATCGACGTGTATTTCCGTGAGATTCCAATAGGGGAGCTAAAGCAAATAATGCACCATACGCTGTGTTCAACACACCAAAAAGAAAAAAGGAGGAGGAGGAGGAGGAGAAGACTTTGCTGCCCCCTATTGCATGAGCAGTGTACTGCTTTTTAACGAAGCACAGCGCAGCAAGGGACGCGCGTTCAGGCTTCTCTGTGAACCGAATGGAACGGACCTGTGCTCGCGTTCGCTCGCGTGGAGTATGAACCGGCCCTAACAGCTGTCTGCAACATATTTTGCAATGACTCCATATCAAATCTTAATCAGGGTGTGAAAAACTCTCTCTGTACCAATTGTGCTGCTCTTAACCAAAAGTGAACTATTCGGCCAGAATTCAGCTCATATTCGCCCCACTATTAAGGCCCTATTGATTTGAATATTAGAAATCTTAACTTTTTATTTTTGCATGTTTCATGAGAAATACAATGAAAACTAAATAAAAACCTTTTTTCATGATAACTATATTGTTAAATGTTTTTCAAAGCAACTGAAAAAACATTTGAGAGTTGCTTTGCAGTGTAATCAATTTTAAAACCCTAGTCACACTAGAGGTGGAATGAGCCAGAATGCCGTGGGAATGAAAATTCTTTGTATATTCCTGGATCTTTGAAGTGCGTTCTGAAAATTCTGACTGCATTCTGAGTGCATTCCAAATATTCGGGCCCGTTCTTGTGGCCGGCCCGAATGTTTTGCTCATGCTCAAAACTTTCCAGGTGCATTCGAAGTGGAGAAATATCGAACGGCATTCGAAGTGTGTTCTAACTGCGCTCTGACTGCATTATAAATATTCTTACGACATTCCAACAGCATTCAAAACATTCTGATAGCATTCGAGGGAGAATCGAAACGGCAAGCCACGTCAAATCCTGCCAGAATGCGCCTCTAATGAGCCAGAATGCATTTCGATTGCTGCAGGAATCTATTTCGATATTAAAACAATTCAACTGGAATGTGCTTCGAATGCCGTTGGAATCTTTCCATTGCCACTGGAATCAGTGGCGCCGGGTGAACTGGCTTAAAAATAATGATTGGTTATGACCTGTTTTCAATCATTCATTTAAATTACCATAACAGAAACCCTGAAAACTCTCAACATTATCAGGTGTGGCCAGTTTTCATTAATAACGCATAGCCTACCTGTTAACTCTCACGCATTCGGCGTCAGTTTTAGTGGCATATTTACGTTCTCCTGCTGTAGTCAGCAATTACTCAATCAATGCATATGGGACACTCGGGTTACATTCTAAGTACATTCTGAGTATTCGAGCTGCATTCTGTTTGAATTCTTGGACGTTCCAACCATATTCGGCAGCCATTCCGGGAGTGTTCTGACAGCATTCGAGGTGAATTCGTACAGCATTCGAGGCACCTTCCAACCAGACTTCGGGTGGTGTTCAGGCAGCAATTGAACCACACTCGAACGGCATTCGAAGTGTATTCTAAATATTCTGACTGTATTCTGACAGCATTCAAAATATTCCTACCGTGTTCCAACTACATTCAAGCTGCATTCGAGAGCCAATACACCCAGAATGTGCAAGAATCATTTGAGGCGGGTTCGAAGTGCATTCTAAGTATTCGAACGGAATTCTTTTAAAGCTGTTAGAATTTTGGTCAATTTGAAATTCCCGCTGGAATGTTGCGCAAATTCTTCATTCCGGCTGGTTCTGCTTGATTCTTGCTGATTTTGAATAAGTGTGACGGGGGCTTAAGCCAAATTCTACCAATCCAAAGTCAGGAGTGTATGCCACTGTATTTAAAGCTGGAGTATGCAATCTTGGAACAGCAAGCAAGATTTGAATGTAGCCACACCTCTAAACCCACCCCCTCCCCTCAAGTCTCTGACCAAAGCCACACCCCCTGATTCACATGCACGAGCGCGAGTCTCCCATCCCGTTACCTGGATGCAGTGTACTATGTCTGAATCATCAGCGGAGCTGTGTGAACGCTAGGTGCAAACACAGTGAAATATCTACATTTTACCATCAACAAGTATCCTATGAATGTGGCCACAGGTCAAAGACCAAACCAATACGACTACCTGGGCATATTAGAAATAGATTTACAGCATATTACGTGTTAAACACAGCTTGCCACTGAGCTAGCCTTAGCACTGGAAACAAGCTAACATCAGCCACGAGCGCAACGTTTGTAACATGAGATATTCTGAATGGAGTGTTACTGTAACCATTGACGTCTTACATATGAAGCTATATGGCATTTCAGAATGTTTGTTAACAATATGTGCCAAGATACTTCCGGGTGGCAGAATGCGAGCGACTTCCCACTGACCTGAAGAGATCCAGCCGGGAAAGTCTTCGTAAATTAGTAAGTTTGGGGTTTATGACTTGATATTTTGTAAAACGAGACGAGAAATATTGACTGTTAAATATGAAAACATGGGTTTTGTAACCAGAAAATACATCTGTGGTGATATACGATGTATCTACCAGCCACCCACTTGCGTTGGCAACCAACTACCGATGAAGTTATTGTTATGAGCCGAGCCTGCAACGCCTATCGGCGGCAAGTGTAACCTGCTTTTTCCCTATGGCTTTTGCAGCTAATGTGACAGCAGAGCCCCTGGTGACAGCATTCTCTGGTGACAGTCAGCGACAACAGCATCCGCCAAGGAAAAAGCACATAACTGTTTATTTTTAACAATACTAAAATTGCGAGAAAGGTGAACAAATAAATTCTCGCGCTGAAATGTTAAGTAGATAAGAACGCAACTGTCTCAAACTGTAGATTCAGCTTACTGCGTCCTCGCATTCTTGGAAGTTTGTACTCCCGTTCTCAACTTCTCAAGTTTGAACTCACAAGTATGGGAGTCCGTGAGAAATGGCAGTGCTTATGCTGACTAGCGTTTATCCAGCTGTAAAGAAACACTCACAACTAGGCTACACAGCTGATTGAATTGCGTGTGCACGAGAAATGATTGTCATCGTCAGTCACTCCTCCTGCTGATTGAATTGCATGTGCACGAGAAATGATTGTCATCGTCAGTCACTCCTGGCTCTGATTGGTTGTTTTGTCCCGGTCGCGGTGAAATCTTGCAGAAGGAATTAGAAGCACTAGATAGAGCCAGATGACTCTGATTTTCTCAAAGGTCATCTGACTCACATCCCACTGTCAGGTCATAGTAACAGTTTTAACAAATATGACAAAAAGTGATTTTTTGAAAAATTGCAAACTCCAGCTTTAAGTGCTTGTCTATCTGTCAACGCTTCCAACTCCACCTATGTTTGCATGGTATACCACATGATAACATAACATTCAAATTAACCTTAATTTGGAAAGAATCCATGAAGAACTCTATAACTAGTTGCAAAATAAAGTTGACCTGAACAGTGGGGGGTCTTGATAAAAACATTGCATAACTCGAAACTAGAGGTTTAAAAGAACCCGAATCTCAACTGTTCTGCCACCCTGTCTTGCCATTTGGGAGTGAGGCACTAGGCCTAAATGAAATGCAAAAGTAGTTTATGTAGTATTTATGCAAAGATGTTTATGAAGCTTCATGAGCTTTTTTTAAATATTTGCACCACTAGAGGTTACGAGTCATTCAAATGGCTGTCTGTGGGTGAAGAAACGTGGAAAGTTGATAAAACAGACATTTTTCAGAAATTGTAAATACCCGTCATTCATATTGTTAGCCTCCTAACATAATTGTCTGAGTTACATTTTTGCCATATCGAGATATAAGCTGCCTGTTTTTGTTTTAGCGAAAAAATGCGTTTACATTTTTTTCTCAAAACCTTTTTCAAAAAGTCCATTCTCTTAAATAGTAAAAAAAAAAAAAAATTGAAAAACTAAAAAAATGAGAGGCAATTTTGCTATGAGGCTAATAATCTGATAAGTTTCAGCTCTTTATCTGAGTCAGAAAGGGATAAAATGAAAAGTTCAATTTTTCAATATGACCACTGCTGGTCAACCACCAGTTGAGTTAAAAATGCACAGGCACTCCTTAACCCATAGGTAGTAACATAACCTTCATTTGGGGAAAAAAAAATCCACTAAGAAGTCTTGGACTAGTGGCGTTTACTAGGTTGATACTGAAAAACGTCTCAAGAGTTCTTAAAAATGCACATGTGCACCTTCACCCTACTATAATTACGCACAGACAGACTGACGGATAGTGCCACACCATAATAAAAATGTGGGACTGTCAAAATACGTGACATTCTGTTCAGTACTTAGGAATACGCCGCTTTATTGTTAGCCGAAATTTCCCTTTTTTGGCTAGCAGGTTAGTTGGGTTTGGATATTTTTTTCTGTTTTTATTTCTATTTTTGTCAATTGATTGGTTCGGTTTGTGTGTTTGGCTGTCTGTTACTTTGCAATTTGTAGCAAAAACACCTCACCACATTTCATTCCAAGTTAGCCCATATTGTTGGCAGTGGTATCCAGTTTAGGCCTCTTAAAAATGACGACTCTCGCCTTAAGGACAAGGTCAGGGTAACCAATTAATAACACCCTGACCTTTCACCTTGATTTTGGCATGTCCTTGCGCTATGAGCGATTTCATTTTTGTCTGTCTGTCTGTGGACAGTCTAGCACTCACAATTCAAGATCAAACAACATCATCAACTTCACAAGAAGGTCGAGTGTCACACCCAGTTCACACATATTGTTTTTTGGTGAATCTCGGTCAAAATTCATGAGCAAAATTGGCGAAAATGAGTGACCTGGAAGGGTGATATTTTGCCACGCCATCAGTGTCTGGCCATGTCTTCTTGTTTTATGGTTTGTTGATTCCTCTTGTGGGTGAAAACACTTGTGGACGAAGTGTTCTCCTAACCCTTTTAAATCTTCCTTCAAGGAATGGACACATTGTCCAGAGTCTGATGCGATCGGGTTTATTGCTAGTCGCTTAAAGTGAAGTACAAAACCCAGGCTGGTCTGCGCAAACCACATAGCATTCATTCTTCTTCAATCACCCAACACAGACTGACCACCGACTGTCCCACCCTCGTATTTATCACCCGTTTGGCACGTTCCTCTAGGTGGGATTAAACGTGACTTTTCCCACCTTATCCAACATTATTACTTTCTGATTGGTTCATTGTCATACAGCAACACTCCATCCTTAGTTATAAGCTTGCCTTTACATCATGGTGTAAATTCATTTTTTGGCTGCCAGGGATGCTCGAAGACCATATCTGATCCTCACAAACCTAAGGTTCACTTGAAGGTCAGTGTGGATGCCCAAGTTGGCTGGATTCCTGGATATTTCCAGAATAAACTGGAGTGAGCCAGCTCATATAATGAAGCTGCTCATTGCTTGACTACCAATATGGTCATTCCGGAAGATTAGCTCATCTAGCCAGCCTTGGTCGGCCTGCTAGGGGCTTTCTTATCTTGGTTTTTTGGCAGATTTATGAGTTTCTCCACATTCTTACAGCAGTTTTAAGGGGCCACAAGAACCAGGCTGAGCTCTCTCTCTGTTGAACTGCGATTATAGTAATACTCAGAATTTAGAACCTTTTGGGATATTTTTCCCACCACACTCTCCTCTAATATTCTATCCCACCCAACTTTCCTCTTCTCTCTTCATCTCATCTCTGCTGTCCCTCTCTGGTCTCAGTGTCTCATGCTCTGTGTTCCACCTCGCCAGGATTTCTCGGAGGGCCTTTTTCTGCCTGCACTTCAGTGATGATTTCCACTCAGTTCCTCTCCCCCCAGAGCCTGAATTTCTCTTATTCCGCAGAGTTACACCAGAAGTGATTTAGATTATACTGTATGTGCCCTTTTGGCTGTTTGAATTATGCTGGGTCTCGATGTCCACTGTCAGATGGTTAGAGTTTGCCCTCTGGTCCAGGAGACTACATACATTAGCTGTATTACTGAAGCATTGGCAGCCACAAACGCCTCTCATTGCCGTAACCCCTGGATGAGTGCCATCTCGCAGTCCTCCAAGATTAAATTGGACTGGAGTTGGGGGTGGGGTTTTGGGAGATATTTTATTTGGCAGCAATTTTCTCTAATAGCCCAGATAAGGATGGGTGGAGTCAGCTTTATAATGCTGATCTACTGATAACTGTCGTTCAGTTTGGCTCCTGCAGCTGGAACTGCAGTTCCAATATTTGACACAACATTTATAAACGGAGGTAATTAGGAAAAGCGGAGGGTCCTTCCTTTTAAGATGGTGCAGTAGTTCTCTCCTCGCTTGCTGCATATAGCTCAGTGGTATCAGTAACTGTTTTATTTTCTTTCAATGAAGTTTATGAGCAGGAGCTGGTAGTGCCATCTACGAGAGAATATGGTCATACTGACAGTCATAGGGTGTCCTCCCAACAAACTCTCTCTGCTGACACAATTAATTAATTAACCAACCTCGCAAAACTAACTTTCGCATAAATATTAGCAATAATTTTTGTTTATTCACAGTGGAGTCACAAAGTTAAAAAGTTTGGTATGAAAGGAGAGACAGTCAAAGTTTAGTACGTCTTCTTGACTGATACAGTGCTAGATACTGTCCGCTGTAGGTCTTTGATGAAAAATATCAAGCTTCATTCAGCTGAATGGTCTCCTCTCATCATTATATCAGGTCATGCTGTGTTATTTTATTTTCTTAAAGGTCAAATTTACTCGTTCCCGACTTTAAAGATTATGCTTCCAGGTGAAAGCATACACGTCTATCAAGCTACCAAGAAGTTTTCACTGACTGTTATTTGGATCAAAGAATACCCAATTGATATGCTTTTCTGATCTTGGTTTGATTTTGGATTTTTCTGCATTCGACCGCCAGGTGGCAACATTTTTGCCAAGCCAGCTCCTCTGAAAAGAAATCTTCCAGATGCCATGAGAATGCAATTGTCCAGCATCTCTATCTTGCGGTAGGGTGGATCTGTTGTATACATAAGCCTACATGAAGTAGATCTATGTATGCATAAATCTACCTGGCATATTACTCCTATTACTTCAAAACTTATTATACTGCATTGGCTGCCTGTCAAGTATTGTGTAGATTTTAAGATTTGCCTGTTTTCTTTTAAAGCCTTCCAAGATCTTGTGCCTGCTTATCTGAGTAACTTAATTTCAATGATGGTAAATACTTTTAATCTCAGGTTATACCACCAACCAGTGGTGTAGTGAGAACTGAAAATTTGGTGGGGCACAGAACACCCCTTTAAAAAAATATTAGTCCTGACTTGTTCTCAATCATTTTCATAATTAACAATAGATTCAGTCCAAAGACACTCCACGCTATCAGGTGTTGCTAGTCCTCCCCTTTTAGGTGAGTCAACAATCATTCATTTGGACGGACAATTTGGTGCATTTAAATCAGCGTTATTGAACATTGCATATCTGTCCACTGTCACGCATGTGGCTCACACTTTTTAGTGGTATATCACATTCTCACGCTGTAGTCAGCAATCTTACTTTATTAAAATTTTCAATCTTTTTTTTTTTAAAGGAAAATTATTGAGAACAAGCTAGGACTAATAATTGTTGTAAAGGGCTGTTCATTTTTCAGTTCTGGCTATGCCACTGCATGCCTCTGCACTCAAAGTTAAGCAAATGAGTTATCCTAAAGACTACTGGACTATTTGTTTAGTTTGCATAAGTGCGTTCGTGAAATTCTCATTAAATACCACAGATTGGTGTTTACAAGCTTGACTGTACTAAAAGCGGTAGCTTATAGCCTGTATTGCGTTCAACAGAAATTTGAAAAAAAAGTGAATGTGAGAGATGGAATTCAGAGAAATTCAAGATTTTTTTTTAAGCCCCCGTCACACTTATTCAAAATAAGCAGGAATCAAGCAGAGCCAGCCGGAATGAAGAATTCGAGCAACATTCCAGAGGGAATTTCAAATTGTTATGATTCTGCCATATCTGTTCTGTTTTTCCCATATCTTGTTATGATTCTGCCATGTCTGTTCTGTTTTTTTCCATGTTCTGTTTAGTTTTAGTTTATTGCCATGTTTTTGTTTTTGCAATGTTTTGTAATTCCCTGCCATATCCACATTTCTGTTATATTCTGGTCCATGTCTTTGTTCATGCCCTGCATTGCACTTTGTCTCCCCTGTCTGGTCTTTTGTTAAGCTACAGCTTCCCCCCAAGTCCTGCGTGTCACATGTTTAGGTGATTTCATGGTTTCTGGGTTTCCAAACATTCCTTCTAATCTCGTTTGCTTCCTTCGCCTTGCTTTTCTATTTTTACTAACCAGTGCTAACAGTTTAGTGTTTTGTTTAAGTTACTAACCAAGACTAACATTGTATATAATACTAACTTACTAACGAGCACCAGGAATTGTATAGCTGCACTTTTCTAATTGATTAACAAGCTCTCAGCACTCGCCCTGTTTTAGTCTCCGCCTCTTGCCTTCACTTAGTCTTTGCTGCAATTCAGCGGATCCTCCGCACCTGCTCAACTCTGTCCTGCCTCTTATCTGTGCACGTTAGAACTCCCTAACCGGAGCTGTATGTTTTGTCATAGGCTGTCTCGTGATCCCTGTCCGCGTTTTGGCTTTTGCCAATTTTATGTGGTTAGATTCTCCCTTGTGTTTGCTCCCACGTAATTAGTCTGATCCAATTCACCTGTCCCTAATCATAGCATGTGACTTCCCTTGTGTGTATTTAAGCAGTCTTCTCACAGCAGTTCCCCGTCAGAACGTTTCTCTTGTGCTACGCTTGTTTTCGCCTCGTATTCTCTAGTGATTCTCTTCTGACTGGACCGTCCCTGATTTTTGATTTTGGCTCTGTATTGGATTGCTTGTTACTTCTGTGTATCGAACCCTTTTTGCCTGACTACGAATTCTGTGATTGGTGCCCTGTTTACGATTCGGATTACGCCCTGTGGATTTTTGATTTTTGGATTGTGGACTTTGTACCGTTGCCTCCTGCTCTGCGGGGGTTCGCCCCCTTTTCAATAAAGATCCTATTTTACTGCAATTCCTGGTTCTCGCGTCTGGTTCCAGATCGTTACCTAACACAAATTGACCAAAATTCTTACAGCTTTGAAAGAATTCCGTTCGAATACTTAGAATGCGCTTCGAACCTGCCTCAAATGATTCTTGCACATTCTGGGCGTATTAGCTCTCGAATGCAGCTTGAATGTAGTTGGAACACAGTAGGAATATTTAGAATGCAGTCAGAATATTTAGAATACACTTCGAATGATGTACGAGTGCGGTTCAATTGCTGCCTGAACACCACCCGAAGTCTGGTTGGAAGGTGCCTCGAATGCTGTATGAATTCACCTCCAATGCAGTCAGAACGCTCCCGGAATGGCCGCCGAATATGGTTGGAACGTCCAAGAATTCAAACCGAATGCAGCTTGAATACTCAGAATGTACTTAGAATGTAACACGAGTGTCCCATGTGCGTTGATTGAGTATTGCTGACTACAGCAGGGGAACGCAAATATGCCACTAAAACTGACGCCGAATACGTTAACAGGTATGCGTTATTAATGAAAACTGGCCACACCTAATAATGTTGAGAGTTTTCGGAGTTTCTATAATGGTAATTTAAATGAATGATTGAAAACAAGTCATAATCAATCATTATTTTTAAGCCAGTTCACCAGCGCCACTGATTCCAGTGGCAATCGAAGAACATTCCAGCTGAATTGTTTTAATATCGAAATAGATTCCTGCAGCAATCAAAATGCATTCGAGGTGCATTCTGGCTCATTAGAGGTACATTCTGGCAGGATTTGATGTGGCTTGCCATTTCGATTCTCCCTCGAATGCAATCAGAATGTTTTGAATGCTGTTGGAATGCCGTAAGAATATTTATAATGCAGTCAGAACGCAGTTAGAACACACTTCGAATGCCGTTCGATATTTCTCCACTTCGAATGCACCTGGAAAGTTTTGAGCATGAGCAAAACATTCGGGCCGGCCACAAGAACGGGCCTAATATTTGGAATGCACTCAGAATGCAGTCAGAATTTTTAGAACGCACTTTGAATATCCAGGAATATACAAAGAATTTTCATTCCGATGGCATTCCGGCTCATTCCGCCTCGAATGTGACTAGGGTTTTAAGATTAATGATGCAAATAGAAATCATTGCTTTTTTTGTGTAATAAAACTGTGACACAAGACCTTAGTCTCGGTTTAACGCGTCTGACATCAGGCACCAATAGTTTCCAAGTGGGTCCGGGAAAACGGTTGAACTTTTGGAGCTGTGAAAAATATGCAATGCAGGCCAAATTACTACTTTATCAGAATGTATTAGAGTTGTATTAGAACACCATGTGAGTTCGGTGCACAGGCTCATACTCCATCAGCCCAGGCGCTAATGCTAAGAGCACACTGCATCTGTCCCATTTCCCATGGGAAACCCATGTATATGAACTGTGAGCACATATTTGGGTTTATATAAAAGCAAGGCGGCATGGCTTGATCTGGTTTAATCAATTTTCGTATTTTCGTAACTATTTCGAAAATAGTTGCTAATTTGTCTGCTTTTAGGTTTTGTGCATACTATTGCGTGCATACGCAGGTTTATAGCCAGTGGTGTAAGTGTGACTTTGTATATCCACTCCTTTTCTGTTTACCCATCTGCCTACAAGGATATACTCACTTGTCCAGGGACTGCAACACCACTATCTATGCCAAGTTATTGATTTTGCTTTTTTTTTTTTAAAATATCTGATTAAATAGATTAAATGTACATTTTTTATTGTTTATTTACTGATTATGCTCCATTATTTAACCATTTAAACCCTAGCCTATTTTTTTAGACCTAAACTTAAAAAATTGCATACCCAAATTGAAAAGGGCATATCTCTGCAACCATAAGGTCTATTTGAATAATTTTGGTCTCAAAATGACCGGGACACTTGTGAGATTTGTTCATATGTGTAAATACTCGTTTTTTATGAACCCATTTCTGTTGTTGCTCTTCTTTTGCTGATATCTTGCAGATGCTTTGGAATAGAGTGAAGAGGGGCATATCATTGGAATCTGTAGAGTCTCTGGTTTCATTGGAGCTATTGGTTGTGCATGTGGCATAAAGCAGGCCATACGGAAATAAGCAATTAATAACATATAGTATTTCCTGGGCTGTGTCTGGATATATGGGTCTAGTTAATTTTCTGTAGTGTGCTGTGTTATTTAGCTGTCTGTTGGCCTCATGTGTGTATTGTGTTCTGTCCATGATCACTATGGCACTCCCCTTATCCGCTGGCTTTCAGATGATTTGTTTGTTTTTTGCCAGCTGGTGTAGGGCTTGCCTCTCCCCTCTGCTGAGGTTGTTTTTGTCTTTGTAAGCTTTTGGGTTCGGTGCCTTGATCAGGTTGTTGTTTTTGATGATTGGTGTGATTATGCCGCGGTGCGCATGCACAAGCAGGGCATATGGTAGTTTGTTTGTGTGTCACTCAGTCAGTCATTTTGTCTGTTACCGGGATAGTTGCGACGCCGGTCAAAATTAAGTCCTAGAAAATGGCTCTATGGGTTAAATGCCACGATCTCTTGGGTTTAAATTTGCCAGATTTTTGAGATAGAGCTTTGTTTTCGAGTTATAGCACTATTTGATTACCACGATGGATGCTGCGAGCGATCAAGACTTTAACGAAGAAAAAGCTCTTCACTGTGGATCCCTTTACAACTTGTGAGTTCGATTTATATCACAGCAATAGTTACTGCTGATGGCAAAACTTGACAAATGGAGCATAATGCTGACAGTGATTCATGTAGACACACATTGCGCACTGTGTTAAATACAGCTTCAAACTTACTGCTGTATGAACTTTATAAAACATAACAAATGATTTCTCCCCCCACACAGTAACTGTGCAAATGAACAATGCTTTCAGTTATTGCTGGGCTTCACTAAGCCTAACAACTGCAGTCTCGCTAAGCGGTCCTACGAAGCTGCTTATCAACTCGTTATGTCAACCGGCCACTGGTGGATAAATACTTGAGAATAGCCATGTTTCCATCCACACGTTCTTAAGCGAATTAAGACATATTGAATAAAAAATGCCTTATGGAAACGGTGAAATTTGACTTGATTTTCAAGATATCGACATTAAGTTTATGTGGTTAATCTCATTGGATTTTCTTCTTGATCGGTAAAAGGTTTATGCAATAACTGCTGATGGAAACTTTATTTGCCGAATAAATCTGCGAGTGAATCGTGACGGTGTTTCGATGCCGTTGTTGCCTTCTGATAATGGTTTGTGTGTTGCTAATAGCTGGCACATAAGCACTATTACAACTTGTGCAATTATCATAATTTGTTGGGAGATGCGATCCATTATTGCTAACTAGTTAATTTTGTTGCCTACCACACTACTTCTGTTCATTCGAAAGTTCTGCGATTCAGTGTGAAAATGAATGGAAACAGCTTCAAATGTCAGACATCTATTCCATACACCGACTTGATCGCATAGCAGCAAGTGACGTCATTACACACAAGTTTTTATTCGCTTTAATGCTGTTAGGTGGAAATGCATTTTCACCGCCTTTATTCGCATGAATATTTTTGGCGAACTTCAGATAATTCGATTGACAAGTGGATGGAAACATAGCTTATGTCAAGCATAGATGCACAGCTAGGGCACTCTGACATGTCCACACAGAATTTTATAGCTTCATTAAGGGACATACTTGTCACTGCTGTAAGCACTGAGGCATCAGCACCTTCATTGCTTTCATTTCCTCTGGGATTTGATTGGTCCTCGGTTCCCAGGTGGACTTTGGAATGAATGGTGTGTTTTGTGTGTTTTCTGATCCCTCGAAGAAGGCCGCCAGGTTTAATTTCATGTGGAATTCCTGGGTTTCTCCTTTTAGGGTTTCTTTTTGTTTTCTGTGTGTGTTTGTGGTGGGTATAAATGATAACCCTTTGTCCAAAAGACTTAGTTGGTCCTGTGTTGGTGTGAAGTTTCTGGCCAGAAGTATGATGTTCTTATTCCCCTCTCTGATTTTCTTTGGGTTCGTGGGGATCTTCAGTTTAAATGCTGGAGCCAATGCTCCAACATCTTGCTGGCTGTCCTTTCTGTCCAGTGTATGTTGTCCTGTGTGGTACAGAAGTCCCCCTCTGGAAGCTTCAGGATGTGTGGCATGTTTCGGCGTATGTGTTCATTAATTTCTTCCAGGTTGGACTTCTGGCGGGGTTCCAGGTTAGTGGAATAATTGATGAGCGGAATCCAGATTTCCGCAGCAGGGAAGGTGGTTTTTGCAGCTCTCAGCATTGTTTGTAGTTGCTTGATTGCTGTCTTCTTTGGGTGCTGGTCCTTGTTGTTGATTCCAAAGGACAGGATGACTCGCTGGATCTTGGAATTGTCATGGTTTTTGGAGGCTGGCGAGCTTTCTTTCTTTCTCTCGTCCGGGACGATATCGTTTTGCCCACAATCGAATTCTTTGGCCAGCTGGCCTTAATTCTGGGCGGTGCCCGGGCTCTATTTAATCCCAAGTTCCGCCTCGCCGCCTTTGCTAGAGTGTCAGTGTAACTTTGCACTTTAGCCTGTAAGGTATCTAGCTAGAGAATTGTTGTTGAGGAATTAGCTGCAAAGAGGAAAGTGCTGGTTATCTAGGGAATCTTTCTTTCTTCCCTCCTCTTTCTGGGCACCGTCTAGTGCTAATTCTTTTTATCTCGGTTCCTGAGATTTTTCCCTTTTATTTAGTTCTGTCTAGCTCGCTTTGCTTCCTTGTTGTTACACGGACTGGAACTGGGTCCTTTGGAAGTGCGAGTCTCCCTCTCTGATTTCTGTCTGTTTGTCTTGTTTTGCTGTTCTTCCTTTAGTTCCGGCCACAGCATTTGGCGTCTCAAAAGCCAACCATCACAGGAATCTGTCCCTGTCTTCTCCAGGAGTCCCGCAGCATGGTAGAATGTTGCTCCGGGGTAGCTGTCAATCTGGAGGTCCCCTCTGGAGTGGGATGGGATCCTGGAGAGGTTGGAGTCCCCTAAGATCACATTGTTCCTGGTGATATTGATCCTCCATTCTTGTATCTTCTTAGGGGGTTGGGGATGTCTAGTGGGGTGGAAGGTTCCATTTTCCACTCTGGCCCCAGGAGTGTGGGGTGGGGGAACAGGTGGAAGTGGGTGAGTCAGGTAAGGGTTAGGGTTAGGGTTGGGGTTAGAGTTTGGGGTGGGGTTGGGGTTAGGTAAGGAGAAATTTTAAATTCTACCTGCATAAGCAGATAGAGTGCACAGGCACACAAACCTTTTTATGTTTTAATCACTCCCTTCTCAAATTAAAAGACATGATCCATAAAAAACATTATTAACCCCCCCACTAATGATTTTTAAGATTGTTAAGCATGCGGTTTCAATCAGCAGAGTTATCCCCAGAGATTTTACTTAGGGAGATGTCCTTAGATCTTTAAGGAACTTTATAAATATTTTTAAACGTCTTTTTCAGGAAATGTTTTTTACACCTTTTTGACTAATCTTTAAATATTTTTAAAGATTACACCGATATTAACCCATTCACGTGGATTAATCAAGTTCCCACTTCGGAACCAAGTTCCATTTCGAAAAACGAAAGATCTAATCAAGTTGTTAACTGAATCTGATGCATTCAATTGGCATCAAAACGGAAAATTGCAGGTGGTATACTCAAACAATCAAGGAAAACTAACAAATCGGCCGAAAGCAACCATTAATCTAAAGGACCGCCATCTCCCCATCCCTTCCACGTTTTTAAATTTCATTTAGACCATTGGGAAAAATCGTTTTCAACTTTTTAATCCAATGTCTCTCTCTAGCCAATATCTGTTTCTTTAACCAACACACCCCAGATTCCAGGCCTGAGATAAACAAGTTATCGCTGCCATGTTGTCTAAAATGTGTATGTAATATAGTAAGTTTATTAGTCTGGTCAATGAGGTAGAGATGTTGTTTTAACCTTTGTAGTAGACTGTTTTTTGTCTGTCCAATATACAATCTCCCACAGGTTCAACACTCAATTCCATATACTAAATTGGACGATCTTAGTCCCAGGGTCTGTCCCACAGGAGCCCCCAAATTTGTATGTTGATTACAAAAAAAACTTACTTTTCTATGATGTCTTTAATTTGTCCTTTTTATCTCTATTTAGAGAGGCATGAACCAAAACATCTTTAAAATTTTATTCCATCTGAACACTGCAATGATTTTAAAATCGACCCAAGATTCTAGCGTATCCTGTAACTTTTTAAAACTGGTTTTAATCTCCCTATTTAATTTTAATGAGGCCGGAGAGAAAGTTGAGATAAACGGGATAATCTTGCATTGATTTTTATCTTTTCCCCTTAATTCACTACCTTTTCAAAAAGCCGTCTAAAATTGAACGGAGAAATGTCCTACTATATGCTCTAGGCCTCAAGGCCTTGAAGAGGATACTAGTCCCACTCGATATCCTCCATTGCTGAAATCCTTCAAAACCGCTGGGACTTGATAATCCCCTTATATGTATGTTTTTGGATGGTAGCTAGACTTATGCAACAGTTGGGATGGTTGGCTTAAAATAAACTCTTGTTCCCAATCCCAACCCTCCATTCTCCTCCCTCATTATATAAGCCTCAATATCCAAAAATTCAATTTTCTCCGATTGCAAATTGTATTTTACCGAGATTGAATCATGGTGTCCATTCAGGATCGCTACAAAATCTTAAAAATCTGATTCAGAATAGCCCCAGACACCAAAAATATCATCCAGGTACCGAACATACAAGGTTGGAAGTTTCCTGCATTTGGGGAAGACAGTTCACTCCCAATCCGCCATATAAATATTAGCATATGCAGGAGCAAACTTCTTCCTCATTGCAGTGCCGTGCACCTGGAGATAATATCTGGAGTTAAACTCGAAATCATTTTTAGTCAGACCTAATTCTAGAAGAGTTAAAAGGGCCTCATCCGGTCTAGCGGAGTCTGGATATTTCTTGAAAATCTCCCTGACCGCTCGTAAACCCAATTGGGTATTAGTATAAAGGAAGTCTATATCTATGGAGAAGAGCATCACCCCAGGTGAAATTTAAGTTTTTCAACAAACTTATATGTGTCTTTTATGTAACTATTATGTAGCTGTGACAAGGGATTCAAAAAATAATCGATTAATTCAGATATTCTGTAGGATTCACTTCCGCAGTCCGATACAATCGATCTGCCGGAAGGGATCTAGTGTAGAACCGTCCATGTTTCCGGATCTTTATGAATCTTCCTCTGCCTCTGCGTTTCCAGTCGTAAGGAATGGGCCGGAGGTAGATAGTGTTTTTTATTATTTAATTGTCTATTAGCTTCTGTCAAATATTGGTTTTTATCCAAAATGATAATTTTTGACCCCTTGTCCGCAGGTTTGATAATGATATCCTGGTTCTGTTTTACTTGTTTTAATGCTCTTCTCTCCTCCCCAGACAGGTTCTTCTCCTTTTCGCTTTTACATAAGATCCTTTCAAACCTTTTGATATCTCGGGTAATGAGTTCCTTAATGGGGTCTGAAACAGATTCCCACTCAGGTTCCCACGATGAGGGATCAATGAATGGTTCTCGATCTGAATCCATCACGAGTTCGGAATGATCAAGTAATTTTAGGCGTCTATGATATCTACATAGGTCCCTACGGAGATCCTGTCTGTCAACCACTAGCGGAATTGGAATAAAAAAAGGCCTCTTTCTAACAACGACCATTCAGCCTCCGATAAAGAAAAGGTTAATGACAGATTCAAAATGTAAGAATGTGGGGGTAAGTGTCCAATTCCCCCATTTCTGTTTCATCCATGAGTCCAACATTTGTTTTCCAGTACATGGCTTCCAGTGGATGGGATTCTCAGGCATAACCCTAAATTCCTTCTTCCACCCCATTCAAAATCCTACAGTTTGCCTTCAGAAAGTCATTTGTCTGTTTTAAGAGGGCCTGTGCTCTCAATGGGAGACGTGTAGGAAACTGAACAAGTGGTATAAAAACCTCTGCCTGAGGAAAGACCCTTTTTACAGTTGTCACTAGGGTCTGGAACTGCTTTTTGATGGTATTAAGCAAGTTCTCCCTCAGGCAGTTATTCAGACCCACTGAGAGCACCACCTTCTGTGTTGTCGGACATGGGTCCAGTTTCTTCAGGATGGCCTTTATATGATGTATCTAGGCCCCCGGGAAGCTATCCACTTGCACCAGTGGGTAATTATACTCTGGTATTCTAGCCAGATCTGAATCACCCACTATCACAGCTGGTTTATGGACCCCCATCGACCAATACACTACTTTCTGAAAAGTGTTCTTATGGCGAGTGGGTTGTTGTAGGGGCGATCGGACCCTGTTATCCCCCAATTCCTCCTGCACCCTCCCTACACCAGATGAATTATGACCTCCACCAGTAGGTCCCTCCTTATCTGTATCCTCTTCCAAAGGATTTTCTAACCCACTGTTAGCCAGTAGGGTTAGGTGGGAAATATCAGTCTCTAAAACTGCCACATTTGTCACTATTGGACCCATCTCTTTATCTAAAACAGATTCATCCTCTCGTAGTATGCCCCCATCCCCTCTGAGCCTGAATTATCTGTAAATTCCAGATTAAAATTGGGATGGAACTCTAGGCTCTCTTCCAAGTGATCCAGGAGGTCAGGCATGCACCTGTGCCACAGCTATCTGTTGTCTCTCTCCCATTCCAGATACTGGCTCACTGCCAGGTGTAGCCCTATAGAAGTTGGTCTAAGATTGGGTGTAGCGGGACCAGAGTTAGAAATAGGGGTTAGAAGTAGGGTTTAGGCCTACACTCCAACTGGAATTAAGGTTGGGGTTAAAATCAGGGTTCAG
Organism: Gymnothorax javanicus; assembly: GCA_029692085.1. Lineage (NCBI taxonomy): Eukaryota > Metazoa > Chordata > Actinopteri > Anguilliformes > Muraenidae > Gymnothorax > Gymnothorax javanicus. The sequence goes on from CM056209.1 coordinate 50,060,463, forward strand.
GCTGAGGTCATTCCCTTGAACAGAACTAGGTGGACTAACTACTGGGCCTGGGCCTGTACTTGAAACAAAGTTACTATGGGGGTTAAAATTAGGGTTGGGGTTACAATTGGAATTAGAAGGGTTATGGTTCGGGCTGGGGTCAGAATTATGGTTAGGGTTTAAATTGGGGCCAAGGTTGGGATTAGGATTAGGGGCAGAATAACATTTCGAGATTGCCCGAATTCTAGCTGGAAGAGGTCCAGGACTTTGCCTATTGTTGGTGTTAGGGTCCCTGCTAAAACTAGGCCCATGCTGGCCTGCAGATTGTAAAGCAGGCCATTCACCATCATCCAGCCAATTTCCTGCTCTCTCTTCCACTACAGAAGATGATGTATTGCCCTGTATTAGTGTTGAGAGGGTAGCAACTGACGTATTGGTAAGTCGAGGTTTATACCTTGCCTTCCCATACGCGATCGCTTTTTCCATTGCCACTTTCTCAAAAGGGGGAAGATCCTCAAGAGTGAGTGTAATAACTGAGTCATAGTGAGTATCCTCATGTTGTTCCTCATCCACTCATCAGTATTATAGCTCACCCTAGTTTGTGTGTCTTCATTGGGAGATGACAGCTTAATAAAAGATGTTAATTTATCAACTTGTCTTGTCATCCCCACTGGGAATCTTCCTGATTGCTGGGTTCCCTCCACTACCTCCACCTGATCGATTGCTTGGAGTAACTTGAAGTATTTCTTCTCCAATTTAATCTCTGAGGTTTAGTTGGAACCCTGTGGTCTGCCACCCTCCCGATTCCTACGAAGTCCAAGATTGTCGTGGGGAGTTTGTCGTCCCTGTCTCCCTCAAACCACTGTGGTCCATCCCTCCCAAACTCATGTTGGACTTCAAGAAAGAATCTAATTGAATAGAAAAATGACAAAATACCCACAGAATTATTTTCCTGTTATTTCTCTTGGCACAATTAAATAATTAATTTTTTTTCATCAAACAAAGGAATGCTTAGTCTATGAAAGGTTTTAATTCATTTTGTTCCCCTCTTTTTGTATTACAATGCTTTTTTTTTTAAAAAAAAAAAAAACAACATTTGTGGATTTCCTACAAAGGGGTCTTGTTTGGCCCTCTTGGTGGCTAATCACTCAAAAAAGCACACTCTGAAAACTTATCAAACTATGTACAAAGTAACACCGCACACCAGCAAACCACATATTCAAAAAGTAGGTGATCAAACCTCACAACACACACTGTGAGCAGGAGTGTTGCCACCAAATTTTTTGACCACCAAATGTATAATTGTGCTAGATTGTTTCTTGTGAGAGAAATAAATCATTTTTTTCAATAAAGATAGGACCTACACATCCTTCAACACTCTAAAAATTCAGTAGGGCTTATGCCATACAATATTTAAAAAAAAATAAAAAAAAATAAGAGCTCCTACCGTTTCAGCAGCTTGTGCCTTCATCAGAGGATAAAAAAAAATGAAGAGCTGAAAGGCTGAGCAGTGTATATATAGAGAAGTGAGTGGGAGGAGTCTCAACTACAGCTCCTAATTGGTCCACTCTCTCTCAGTGCTTAAGGACAAATACCATGAACAGGCAGCATTGCCTCGTTTTTTAACTATTGACCACAATCTAAAGCCATTTTAGGGTCTATATATATAAAATCTGGAACTCCTGAAACAATGTTATATTACACCGTTATTTTTCCCCATCAGGTGCAACCTGAACGAGACTTGTTTATTTTCCCCTTTGAATTTTAGTTTTAAAGCCGCTATATGTAGGTTTAGCCGAATTCGCTCACGGTGTCCCCCTGCAGTTGATAAATGGTATTGTCTGTAATAAACTGTCGTAAAATCTGTCTACACGTGCATTTGTTGACAAGCCAACTACACCAGTGAATTTTCCGAAGCACGACATGTAATGTGCGATCCGATGAACCATGTCTTCAGACCAGGTATGGGAGACTTAAAAATCGGTCTTACTCACGTAGATGGCGAAGTCCACACAACAACTATAACGACAATGATAATGGCAAAGACGTCGTTGCCGTCACTTTCAGAGCGATTTTATGCACGTTAGAAAAACTAACCGCCAATCGAAATCAGTCGGAATTTACAGGGCTTCGCGTTCATTCAACATGGCAGATGACATCGCAGAGAAATAAGGGCTCTGACACAGCTGGAACGCACAACATCAATGTTTACATAACAATATCGTTCATCAGTGTTGATGCTCATATCGTTATGGTTACGGTTATCATTATAGTTATCTTTCTCAGTGTGGATGGCTCTTTATAGCATTTTATGCATGTACTTTGAATGTCAGGAACAGAACCTAACACGGAAGTTGGCGTCGCCTGCATGCACTGCTGCTACTAAAGGCTTGATTCCAGCAGGAGCGTCTTGGACGCGTTACTGCCGCGATGCGGTTGCCGAAGTTGATCCGCGGCCATTCTAGACAATGGTTGTGATTCCACCAGCCGCGCCACAGCACGTCTCGGCAGCGTCCCAGATGCGGCTCTCCGTGCTGCCCCGCTGAAAATACGCGCCAAGTCTATTTCTGCCGCTGGCGAGCCGCAGTCGCGCTGATCTGAATATAGCAGGGATACGTTTCCCATAGTTCGACCATATACATTTATTGGATCCAACTACGTTAGTATTTGTGCTAATGGGAAACGCACACCAGATCGTGCCAGGCAGGAAGTAACTATCAAGGGGAATACGCTTTTAACTAAAAGAAACCAGCCACAAATCTTTGATATAAAATTCGTTTATAACTTACTTTTCAAAGTTGTGATTTTGTTTTAACTAAAACACAGGCGCAGTTTTTTTTTAATCTATGGTGTTCACGGCTGGACTGCAGTAGGTTCTACAGCACAACAAAGACGGAAATGACATTAAATGCAATTAAAGCAGTAAAAATAACAGAAAGCATTTAAGGTCGTTGCACAAATATGCCGGTAAAAATGACGAAATATGCGAAATCTGAACAGGTCGATTGTATCAGCTGGCAGGATGCTGCGCTGATGTTCCGCGTTCAGTGGAACATGAAGTCGCGTACAAGACGCAGCAAAATAGTGTCACTCACGTCACGCTGCAAACACACGTTCGGTGGAATCCAAGGGTAATCCTAACCGGCATCAATTCAATTTTGCTCTGCTTTAGTGAGTGGACGTTGCTTACATGCACAGTCGCTGTTCGAATAGGCAGTCCATTTGTAGAATTGACCACAAAGTCGTCATGCCCAGAACCGATTAGCTTGTGCGATAAAACAAGAGGGCAGCAGGGAGTTGAAAGAAAATCCCTGAAACGACATGAGTATATGCTAACTCAGATCATTACCTTATCCTTCCGAAGCGAAACAAGACAAATTTTCTACATTTAGTAGCCTACTCTATTCGGGACTGAAGTACACGTTGTGACGAATTTGTCTGTGGCTGCGGGGGGTGCGTCCGGGTTCAATGACCGGGGAGGGCTCGCTCCTGCACCGGTGAGAGGACAAATAGGGGGTAGGCAACCTTATCCGAAAACATAAAGGAGACGGACTCGAACTTGGGGGCGGCCAGACAGTAACTTTATTAAGGCACTCTATAGCCTTGCGTAACGCCTAATGAGTGGTCCACCATTTTCCTACTCTCATTCTCACTCTCACTCTCACAAGTAATCTGCACAACACCAGATCATTGGGTGTGTTCGAGCGTGTCTGCAAGTAATCTGGCTGCGCGAGATTCCTGAAAACTTACGCAAGAATCTTGCCGAAGTTGCGCGATAAGCCCGTCCAATATTCACTTGCGTCTGGGATCTCTCTCCGTCAGTCTGCCATTTCCTCTTTCTCTGTTCCTCCGACATCGGTTTTCTGTTTTTTTTCTTTGGCTGTTCCATGATGAATTTTTGAGTAATAACCCCATCGCTACGTCGTTTATATAGCTAGCCGGTGCCTAGCTGGGGGCATGTTTTTGTGAAGTGCCGTAAAGCAGTTCGTTACCTCGCGAGACCTGAGACTCCCGCGAGACTTGGCCGCGGCTCGCCGGCCCAAACTTGCATATTCCCTATCTCAGCCCAGAGGCACTAGAGAGAGTGGAAACAGACACCAATCGACCAGTAAAGTGTTATACAACCATCACAATGACTCTTAACCTGTTAAATTAAGGTTAGTTTAGCGAAAATAGTTGCATAGGGCCTCATTAAAATACTTAAAATTCAGAGATTCCCCAGACAGCAACTTTGTTCAATTAGTTTGTTCCTATAATCTGTTGAGTTTTTAATCAAAGAGAGTTGATCAAAGTTTGTGGCACAGGCTGGTTAGTTAAGGGGAAATTTTAAATTCGACCTGCATAAGCAGATAAAGTGCACAGGCACACAAACCTTTTCATGTTTTAATCACTCCCTTCTCAAATTAAAGGACATGATCCATAAAAAAAATTACTAAACCCCCAGTAATTATTTTTAAGATTGTTAAGAACCCTCTCCAACCCCAGATCTTAAGCTTGTGGTTTCAATCAGCAGAGTTAGCCCCAGAGATTTTACTCAGGGAGATGTCCTTAGATCTCTTGAGGAACTTTATAAAAAAATTTTAAATGTCTTTTTCAGGAAATGTTTTTACACCTTTTTGAATAATCTTTAAATATTTATAAAGATTACACTGATATTACCCATTCCTGCCTATCTTCCCCGATTCATCAAGTTCCTGCTTCGGTGCCAACCAAGCACTCGTCATTCGAAAAACGAAAGATCTAATCAAGTCGTTAACGGAAAATTGCAGATGGCATACTCAAACAATCAAGGAAAACTAACGAAATTCGGTCGAAAGCAACCATTAATCTAAAGGAACGCATCTCCCCATCCCTTCCACGTTTTTAAATTTCATTTAGACCATTGGGAAAAATCGTTTCCAACTTTTTAATTCAATGTCTCTCTCTAGCCATTCTCTGTTTCTTTAACCAACACACCCCAGATTCCAGGCCTGAGAACCCTTGTGATGGCTGATGTTTCGAGATGCCAAATGCAGTGGCCAGAATGAAAGGAAATACAGGAATGTAAGAGAGACAAACATAGACAAAATAGGAGAGAGAGACTTGCGCTTCCAAAGGACATAAATCTAGTCCGAGTGAAAGAAGGAAGCAGCGCGAGCTAGACTGTCTGAAACAAAAAAAATCTCGGAAACCGAGATAAAAAGACAAAGCACCAGACGGTGCACAGAAAGAGGAAAGGAAAGAGAAAGATTCCCTTTACTAACACTTTCCTTTATTGCAACTAATTCCTCAACACTTCTCTAGCTAGAGATCTAGCGGGCTACAGGGCAATGGTGACACTGACACTCTAGCAAAGGCGGCGAGGCGCAGTGTTGCCAGATGAAAAAAACAGCAATATCATACTGGAGCTTTGAAATAATCGTATTTTACAAAAAACTATTGTACATGTACAGAAACGTTAGCAATTCCCTAAATACCACAAAGCTTTGCCCCGCACAGAGCACTGATGCGACAAGGAGTATGCAAGACGGCAACTGTGTGCCTCACACAACATAGTCAAGTGCAGTCCTTAACGCGAAACAGTACTTCCGTTTTTTGCCCTTCAAAACAAAAGTGGCAATCTACATACGCAGTAAGGGAATCTATGCAGTAAGGGAATGGGGAGAAACAAATTTTATTTGTTTATACACCAGGAGTTCGCGATCGAGTGCCAAACGGGCACCGGCGAGTTGTTTTACTGTTGTTGTTTCCCGATTTGCACAGACGAAAACAGGGAAGAGTTGCAACCTCCCCATGATTTACTTCGCAGTACTGTAGGGCCTTGCAGAAGCCGTCTCCTCCACCCGTAACAATATGACAAAATACCAGGTTATGTGAATCACCATGTCACTGCCTTATTTCTACATTCAGTTGCTTACTTGACTGGCGAGTGTTTGGCTAGCGCACCCCTAAATAATTGTGGACATAACCTCGTATCTCATCTGTGATATTATGTTGTAATAGTAGGTGGATGCGATCGCTCTTATGAGGCAAGCATCCAGTCAATTCACAGTATCAGCTGTCTTGTGTCAGCAATCTTTTCATCCTTGCATTGCCCAAGATCGCATCTAATCGGGAACTTTGTAGCTACTGGAAAATTAATAAGGAGCAGTTGCCATTATTTTCATATTTAATGATTGGTTTCGAACTTAGTTATGAAGTTAAACTGCATTTTGAAGCCGTTTTTTTTCCCCAGTAAAACCGGATAATTCAATCAGCTGTGCGGAGCACGGGTATCTTATTTCTCTGCTTACAGTATGCCGTAAAAATAGCCGATGCGTTTTTATTTTCAGCATTACCGTATGATTGTTTTGTTTTCCTGTACCGTAAAAATAGCCCACCAAAGCAGGATTACGGTACTGACTTATGCTGTGAAAGAAAATATTTCAATGCGCACGTGCAACAGGACACAGGAGGTGCCATAAATCTAGCCTATGAGGGAATCATTACGGCGCCGTAAAGATAGCCACAGCCTTTTTTTAAGTTTCGTGAGTTCACGTGTGACGCGCACGAGCCACAAGCCGCATGCGCGAGCAGGGTGAGAGGTGATGATTTGATTGGCAGGTGGAGCCCGACACGAGAGCAGAGGGTGTGTCAGTCAGGTGCTGTGTGGTGCTGATGTGATCCCATCTCAGTGAAGCTGGCATGAATAGTTGCTTTTAAATCTCGAACAGTGTTTGGTCGTGGGTACATTTGAAATTGCAAAACTATCGTATCGTAAGAGTTTTTTGAAACTATTGATCGTACATCGTACAGAGGTCAAAACTATCGTACAAATGCGATAGTTATCGTACATCTGGCAACTCTGGCGAGGCAGAACTTGGGCTTAAATAGAGTCCGGGCGCCGCCCACAATTGATGCCAGCTGGCCAAAGAATCCGCTTGTGGGCAATACGATATTGTCCCGGATGAAAGTAACAAAGAAAGCTCGCCAGCCTCCAAAACCATGACAGGACCTCCCCCCCCATGGGGCATCTCCAGAAGTCCCTAGGGAACCCCGTGCGCAGAACTTAGAAATAAGCGTGGGATCCAGAATATCACGAGAAGGGACCCAGCAGCGCTCCTCAGGGCTATATCCCTCCCAGTCAACAAGAAACTGGACCCCACGACCAACACGCCTCTCGGCAAGAATGCGGCGCACGGTGTAAACCGGCCCCCCCTCAACCATTCGCAGTGGCGGCGGGGTTGTGTTGGCAGGTGCCAGGACGTTAGTGCTAACTGGCTTAATCCGAGAGACATGGAATGACGGATGGATGCGTAAAGATCTAGGGAGCTTTAACTGGACAGTGACCGGATTGATCTTCCGCACTATCTTGAACGGGCCAATATAGCGGGGCGCCAGTTTTCAGGATTCTAAAAGGCGTGACAAGGCGTCAGGCTTAATGTTTCTAGAGCCAGGGCGGTAAGTTAGCGTGAAATGAAAGCGGTTAAAGAACAATGACCACCGCGCCTGCGGGAATTACGTCACTTGGTTTACTGAATATACTGGAGATTTTTATTGTCTGTCCATGCCACAAAAGGGTATTCAGTTCCCTCCAACCAGTGGCGCCACTCTTCAAGCGCCAACTTGACCGCCAATAATTCCAAGTCACTAATGCTGTAATTCCGTTCCGCGGAGGACAAAGACCGGGAGAAGTATGTGCATGGGTGTAGCTTATTATCCCAAAGCGGGTGCTGGGACAAAATAGCACCCACGCCAACCTCTGAAGCATCCACCTCCACCACAAATGGGAGGGAGGGATCGGGCAAAACCAGAATGGGCTCTGAGCTAAAGTGTTTCTTTAATTCCTGAAAGGCAGCATGAGCCGCTGGAGACCAAAAAAAGGCTGAGGAGGTATTCTTCCTGGTGAGCGCAATAATGGGGGCAGCAACTGCGCTAAAATTACGGATAAACCTCCGATAAAAATTAGCAAAGCCCAAGAAGCGTTGGGCCTCCTTAACACTTTGAGGGGCAGGCCAATTCCTGACCGCAGCCACCTTGTCCGGGTCCATGCGGACCAACCCCTTGGAAACAATAAAGCTAAGAAACGAAACAGTTTGGGCGTGAAAGGTACATTTCTTGGCCTTGACAAAAAGCTTAGCATTAAGGAGGGCCTCAAGCACACGTCTGACGTGTTGTTTATGCTCTGAGAGTGTAGAAGAAAAAATCAAAATGTCGTCAAGATAAATGAAGACGAATTTCTCCAACATCTCTCGGAGGACGTCATTGACGAGTGCCTGAAACACCGAGGGGGCGTTAACCAATCCGAACGGCAAGACCAAATATTCGTAGTGCCCGTCGTGAGTGTTAAATGCTGTTTTCCATTCGTCCCCCTCCCGAATGCAAACTAAGTTATAAGCATAACGGAGATCTAGCTTGGTAAAAAATGATGCCTCCTGCAGACGTTCAAACGCGGAATTCATCAACGGAAGGGGGTATCGGTTTTTAATGGTGATTTTATTCAAACCCCTATAATCAATACAGGGTCTCAAACCGCCATCCTTTTTTCCCACAAAAAACCCCACTCCGGCAGGAGACATTGATGGCCAAATAAAACCATTAACAAGAGTTTCCTGAATATATTCTCGCATGGCCTTATGCTCAGGCCCTGACAGCGAGTATAGCGAACCCCTAGGAGGAGTAGTACCAGGGTAGAGATTGATCTCGCAATCGTACGGGCAATGAGGAGGTAAAGTTGAGGCTGGTTGTTTACTAAAAACTTTGGCGAGATCAGCATAATCATTAGGGACATTAGAAGGCAAACCAAAGTTCAGGGTGGCCCCAATTCCTCACCCTGTTCAGAATCTAATGTCTCGGTGACTGATTCAGAATCGGAAAAATCCTCTAAAAGGTAATCGTCTTCTGCCTGACGCCAATCAAATTGAGGATCCCATTCCAACCCCTCCTCTGCCCCTTTTTCTAGTTTAGGAGGGTACAGTGAGACAACCTCCTCACACTCGCTCCAGGCATCAGCCTGCCCCATAGCTTGATGTCTGGGAAAACAAGTCACATTCTCTCTACAATGGGACGAACAATTGGTGCCCTAGTGGACGAAAGGATTATTCTGTTCCCCCCAAGTGATGCAAGGTTTATGTTCCCGTAGCCAAGAATGCCCTAAAACAATGGGAAAAGCAGGGGAACTGATAATAAAGAACCAAACCTCCTCCGAATGGCCACCAAAGGAAATGAACATATTTAGCGGTTCAGAAACCTCGGTTATAACTCCTGTTCCAAGCAGGCGACCGTCCAAAGTTCTCACAGAGCGTGGTTGTGAAAGAGGACAGGTGGGAACGGAGTGCCTCCTAGCCCATTCAGCATCCATGAAGCAATTCACGGCGCCAGGATCCACGAACGCTTCAATAATAACTCTCTTGCTCCCCACAAGCAGTTCAACAGGGATTAGTGTTCGAAAGGGAAATTGGGTCTGCCCCTCTAGTGCCCCCCAAACTGCTAGAGAGATTTCCCGTTTCCCTGAAGCTTCGGGCAACGTGGACGGGTATGACCTGGTTTATTAATCGAAAGTCGAACAGGGCTCCAATGTAGCCAATGCGTCTTTTACCTCCTCAGAGAGAGCATGACTTAACACAGTCATAAGAGGAGCCTCCGGCCAGCCTGTCTCTGTCGCCAGGGAGCGAAATAAAATAGAAAACTCAGCATGACTTTCTTTGCCCTGTTTCAGATGCATCGAACGCGTAGCCGCATCCTGACCACAAACATCCTGATCAAAAACTGACACCATCTCCCTAACAAGAGCCTCCACAGAATTTACGACCGGTGAATTAGATCTGATAAGTGGGCCGACCCAAGTGAGTGCTGTACCAGCCAACAGGGATAATATAAATGCCACCCGAGAATCCTCATTAACAGATCGTGACGGTTGAGCCTTAAAAAATCTCACATTGGGCGATGAAATCCTTACATTTTCCGGCCTCGCCGCTATATCTTTGGGGCAATTGTAATTTTGGTTTTCGAGGAAGGTGTGTGGGCGATGCTTGTGCAACATTTTGTGAAACTTGTGTAGACAGGGATCTGATACTCTCGGTCAAGCTTAACAGAACGCTTTCCTGCTTTTGCAATGAATTCTCCTGAAGGGAAAGTCTCTCAGCCAAACCAGCCTGCTGGTTGCCCAGGCTGGAGAGCCCCTTGCCGAGACCAGAAAGCATAGCTTGCTGGCTGTTGACAACCTTTTCAATCTCAGCCACAGCTGACGTCTCCATGTTGGCTAGAGTGTACTGTGATGGCTGGTGTTTCGAGACGCGAAATGCAGTGGCCGGCACGAAAGGAAGTACAGGAATGTAAAAGAGACAAACACAGACAAAATAGGAGAGAGAGACTTGCGCTTTCAAAGGACATAAATCTAGCCCGAGTGAAATAAGGAAGCAGCGTGAGCTAGACTGAACGAAACAAAGGAAAAATCTCGGAAACAGAGGTAAAAAGACAAAGCACCAGACGGTGCACAGAAAGAGGAAAGGGAAGAGAAAGATTCCCTTTACTAACTAACACTTTCCTTTTTTGCAACTAATTCTTCAACATTTCTCTAGCTAGAGATCTTGCGGGCTACAGTGCAATGGTAACCCTGACATTCTAGCAAAGGCGGCGAGGTGGAACTTGGGCTTAAATAGAGTCCGGGCGCCCCCACACCGATGCCAGCTGGCCAAAGAATCCGATTGTGGGCAAAACGATATCGTCCCGGACGAGAGTAACAAAGAAAGCTTGCCAGCCTCCAAAACCATGACAACCCTAGGGTTAGGGGTGGGCTTGGGGTTAGGGGTGGGGTTGGGGTTTGGGTTAAGGTTAGAGTTGGGGTTAGGGTTAGGTTTAGGGTTGGATGTGGGGGCTGGGATGGGGCCAGAGTGGTCCTGGTCCCGTCTGCATCTGGTCTTCTGGGGTCTTTGTGGGTGTGGTTCTGGTTCCCAGTCCCTGTGGTGTCTCAGGGTTTCCCTGTTTCTTCTCCCACCCAGGTTGTGTGGTGCTTCCTGTGGTAGGTGGGTTCCCCTGGTGTGCTGTGTTAGTGTTGCATTCCTGGTGGAATGAGCCTGTCTCAGTGTTAGCCACTTATCCTGGTACTGGGTCCGCTCCTGTGGTTTTGCGGGGGTGGTCCTCCCATCTGCTCGCCTCTTGGAATGCTTCCAGCCCAGTTAGCTAAAGCTGGTATCTCATTGAGCAGCAAATGCTTACGAATGTAGCAAATTTTGAGTTTCGTCAGAGTTTGTAAAAGGGCGCAAAGCAGTTCGCTAAAAGTTCTTAGGATCGCAAACTGTTTTTTGTGTCACACAGAAATTTTGAGCATGTTCAAAATTTCTTTGCGATTTTATTTTCTCACAAACAGTTACAGACGTTTGTAAAAGAGTGGTAAGTGTTTGCAAACAGTTGTAACACGGTCGGCTAAATTTCTTTTTGGTTCGCGAAGTAGTGACCACTATACAACAGAGGTACGAATGCTGACGAATGTAGACGAATATTGGGTTTCGTGAGGATACCATCAAGGTTTCGTCAAGATTGCAAAAGAGTTTGCAAACGGTTTTTAGGGTCGCAAAGAGTTCATTTTCATATTCTAGAAAGCCATTTCCTATTCTTTCGCAAACAGTTACGCAAATATTGCAAACTGACGCTAAACGTTGCTAAATGTTGCTAATGACACCTAGGTCTATCCTGATTTTCGCCAACTTTCATCAGAAAAGTTGGCGAATCCAAAATTTGCTACATTCGTAAGCATTTGCCGCTCAGTGAGATACTAGCTTAACTGTATCCTCTCCAGCTTCTCCGTAAGGATTTTCAGGCTGTCCAGGTAGCGTTCCTCCAGGATCTGCATACATGTGTGGAGCCAGTTGAGGGCATTCCCCGTGAGCTTCATCACGGTGTCCTCCGTTGTAGAGGCTGGTCTCACTTGGTGGCAAGCTTCTAGAGTTAGGGATAAGTTTAGGTTAGGGTAAGGGTTTTGGTTAAGGTTAGAATTAGGGAAAGGTTAAGGTTAGGGTAAGGGATTGGGTTAGACATGCATTGCTTATTTTAAAGTTTATGGAAAGGCTGTAGAAATACATAAAGAATGAGTAGAAGTCAATGTAATGTCCTCACAATGATGAAAGTACAAGGCTGTGTATGTGCGTGTGAGTGTGTATGTGTGTCTCTGTGTCCGTGTGTGTTTATGATAATTGAGAGATTCATGAATGAAATAACGTAAATATAAGCAATAAATTAACCCAAACTCCTGCCTAGAAAAGTCAGCAGTATAAATTAAACTGCACTCTTGACAAGAGCATATACAGGCATAGTGTCTCTTGTTCCTAATTCCATTTTGGCGTTGAACATAAGAAATAATTCAAAATTCCACTTGGCATTTAAACAGCACGGTTGAATTAAAGCAATCAGGAAACAATAGTGAATGATGTAGACTGTAATCCATTCACATTGTGAATATATGAATGTTTCAAAATAAAATGGTTCATTGATAACGTGACTGCCTATTACCTAACCAAATCAAGACTTATTTCCATCATTGTGACAACTTCAATCATCGTTTTAAGGACTGAGTGGTCCCTGCTGAAGCCGAATCCTAAACTGATAAAGTGATTAAGGTGTTATTTTTGGATAATTAATGATGTTTATACTCTTACAATATGCCGAGGATATTCTGACCCATCTGTTCTGTAGAGGACACAACCCAATCAGCTTCTGCTCTCTGCTCAACGTCGAAGTGTGCATCTGGAGTACTGTCCAATCAGAGAGTTCGGAGGCTGAGTAAAACATGAGGCTGCTGCTGTGAGTCAGGAGGGGCTTTGGGGACCTGAGACTCAGAGGGTTGATGGTTCTAGTCCTGGGGTAGCTAGAGTAAGATCCGCACAACTGCTGGAAGCCTGAGGAATTCCCTACACCCCTCAGTGTCCCACAGAGAACTGGGCCCTGTTTATCTGCATCAACTGCCAGTGTTTCAAGTAAATGTGTCAGCTAAATAGCTATTCTATACACAGACAGACAGACAGACAGACGATAGATAGATAGATAAATAACTTCAATGTAGAGGACTAATTAGAGGAGAGAAGGAAAAAATAAATGAGTAGCAAGAAAGAGACAGGTAAAGCCACTGGAGCAGTTTTGGGGGTAAGGGCCTTGCTCAAGGGCCAAATGGCAGAGCTCTTCCCTCCTTTGTTTCCCCCAGATGAAAGCCCAATCAGCACTTGGTCCATCAGGCTATTCTGCCATTCCCGGATTCAGGCTCCGAGACAAATGGAGGATGTGCAGTGCTGGCCCTTACGTTTCTCTTTAGCTCGAGGACGTCACTTGGGCCCCTAGAATAATAATTACTCACCACAGGAACATGACATCATAAGTCATCACTGACACATGAGTTCCTTTGTGGTGTACATATCTACAGCAATTCAAAGCTTTTTTTTTTTGATTTTACACACAATTATTTTATCGGAAGATTAAAAGTATATTCTGGCATTATTTTTTTTTTTTTTTGTAATCACAGCATTTTGCATTGCAGTTGCGCATTACAAAGTGTGTACACTACCGGTCAAAAGTTTTAGGACACCCCAATTTTTCCAGTTTTTTATTGAAAATTATGCAGTTCCAGTCCAACGAATAGCTTAAAATGGTACAAAGGTAAGTGGTGAACTGTCAGAAGTTTTAAACAAAAGCTAAGGTTACCCAGGTTTTTTGTACGCCGTCGAGTAGGTGAAAGGATGGTTCCTCAGTGTGTGACATCAACTGTCAAACATGGAGGAGGAACTGTGATGATCTGGGGCTGTTTTGCTGGATCCAGGGTCAGTGACTTACAGAATGAAAGGCACCCTTAACCAAAACGGCTACCACAGCATTCTGCAGCGCCATGCAGTACCCTCTGGTCTGCGCCTAGTTGGTCAGGGGTTCATCCTACAGCAAGATAATGACCCAAAACATAAGTCCAAGCTCTGCCAGAACTACCTTAGGAAAAAACAACAAGATGGTAAACTTGAAAACATGGAGTAGCCAGCACAGTCTCCAGACTTAAACCCCATCGAGCTGGTTTGGGGTGAACTGGACAGAAGAGTGAAAGCAAAGCAACCTACAAGTGCCACACATTTATGGGAACTTCTGCAACAGAGTTGGGAAGAACTTTCTGAAGAATATTTTATTTCCATTGTAGAAAGAATGCCACCAGTGTGTTCAGCTGTTATATCTGCCAAAGGTGGCTACTTTGAGTCAAAAGTTTAAAATACATTTTGGTTTATAAATTGATTCCATGATTTCTTTTTTAACTTCAATTGTTTATTTGTTCTATCATGTCTATGCTTTCATTCCAGAGTACAATGAGACATTAAACTGCATAATTTTCAATAAAAAAACTGGAAAAATTGGGGTGTCCTAAAACTTTTGACTGGTAGTGTATATGTAAGTATTCTGTGTTATGTTAAAAAGCATATTTAAAAATCACCAGGGTGGTCCTTTACCTGAGTAATGCAATTATTCGTCCAGGAAAGAGTTGTATTTCCTTAATTTATGTAAGCATGAATAACTGAACGTAACCAAACGGTCATACTTCTGTGAAACAGCTTCGTCTGTGATTCTGATGGCCTAAGCAGGGTGTGTTTTCTGATTTGGACGCTCAGCGGGGTTTTTTTGCTGTGTAGCAGCGCTATTTACAGACCCTGCTTTCTTCAGCCCCCCCGCTGCAGACCGCGTGACATCAGGCAGAAGATGAGAATTGATAGCATGTTTGTGCGCTTCCCATCTCACACAGGGCGATAGCCTGACTAATTCGCCTGAGTACAAACCCAGATAATGCAGTTAACCTCAAGACCTCTGGTTAATTGGCTAAATGAAGCCAGATGAGGTTAAATGTTGATACTGAAGTGTTTAAGGATACAAAGGGTGGCGAAAAACGAGCAGGGAGGCACATCACCTGGGTAATGGTTGGGTTGTCGTGCTACATCAGCACGCTTGCGAGAACGGGGATGGGGGGGGTCATAATTGCTGATGCTCGACCTGGTCACTGCTGTCGAAGCACAGCAGATTTATCAGCACAAATGTGTCCCCGATGGTTCCCACCGCACCTCTGTGTGACGCCCCAGTGCAGTGACAAACTACACGAACACAAGTGGTTAAACACAGAGCTCCATAGAGGTTTCAGGAGGCAGGATGAACAATTTAGGAGGAGCGTTTCAAAGAAAAGCAGACTGAATTTGTAACGCACCAGTGGTGAAGTATTGCATGGTCTGTCACAAAGGTATAACCCTGTGACTTTCCTTTAAGATGACTAAATCAAATTTTCCTGCAAATTCCAGTCTCTGTCAAGGAGCAGCACACTGTGCTTTTTTTTCTGGTCACTCCATTAGGGTTTTTCTCACTACTGCCGAGTGTTTGTTTGTTTTTTAATTTATTTATTCATTTACATCACTGTTCGCAATTTTGCGATTCCAGCCTGGTTTTTGCGCTTATTTCTCGCACTGCTGTAAAGTGCTTCATAAATGATGCCACACAAGGAAGATGGATCCTGCTGTCTGGGCTGTTTGTCATGAGAACCTGCTCTACTGTTTATTGTGACGCAGAGTATGAGGGTTGTTCTTCCCAACAACCAACACTGTCAAAGTAATACTGTCATCGCAAAGCATCATTATCACAGTATTATTGCGCTGATAACGTAGCACCTGAAGTGTGTTGTAACTTGATACCTGACATGACTGGCCGAACCTTTATCCTCCTCAGATCCTGCAGGAAAAAAATGAAAACTTTGAGGTAAATCAGTGACAATGCACGTATCTACCACCACAAACACGTGTGAAAATATCTTCAGAAATATTTTCCACTCAGCAGATGCTTCTTGAAAATAAAAGAGCTTCTTGATTCCAAATTGGATCAAAAATTAATTTCTGCTTCTGAGGTGGATACTGGGGTAAAACTTGCTTGAACAACATTACATATGGGCAACAAATGACAACATCCTAACATCGTATAGACAGTTTTTTGAGAAGACCCCCTTAGAGGAACAACAATGAGGTACAGCCACACACAGAATCGGAAAGCCCCCATCAATTCCTGCAGGCTGTGCAGGACCGTGTCATATGGGATAATAAAGCTTATAAATGCTGGCATGTGATTTGCTGTCCTGTCTTGGCAGGGTTAGGGACGCGCGGCTGTGCGCTTTAATTAATGTCCTCCGCTGCGAGGACGGAGTACACAAATTCAGGGTAAATCACCGCGGACGCTACCAATCTGCTTCGTTATTAAGCCGCTCACGTCTGGAGAAAAATGGCATTTTAGTGACTGAATCATAAAATACTGTAGAGAAAACCATCAGCACTTTCAAAAAAAGGCAGCCACTCATAACGGTAAAACCCAAAGACCTGGGAAAATGTATTTCTTAAAAAAATATCAGAACACGAACGGGTATATAGGATAGCATAACACTGAATTGAGAACAAATCATTCAGCTCAAAAAGTGTGCCATTTTCCAATAAAATGTACCAAACTCCATGAGAACAAGTCAGAATCTAGCTCTATACCAAACCTGGTCTTGACACCATTGGAGAGGGGGCTGTAACACTTTGTGTGCTGTACTGTCCTGTGTCACGAGCCACTGCAGTAACTGTCCTGCTGTACCATTGGGTGTCAGCCTCTACGTGATCCGGCATGTTGTGACCTTGGTAAAAAGTTACCCCCTGGTCTGCATGAAAAGTACCTTTTGCTGATTTCCATTAATGACCCCACATTCTGCAGACAGAAAAAAACAAAATAATCTCCTGTGCCCTTAGTTCTCTATGTTGATCCCTTCAATGAATGTGTATATATGTACATGCATGTATGCAGATGTATATTACATACTTTGCCATGAAAAAGTATTTGCCCTCTTCCTGAGTTCCGCATAAAATGCATATTTGTCAAATACAATTGTTTCAGATCTTTACTCAAAATGTTAAAGACAAAAACAACAAAAAGAGAGCATGAATAAAAATTTTTACTCAGGATACCTGTAAGGTAGCTCAAGTCTAGATCTACTATTCCATCCATCCATCTATCTAATCACTGGAAATGACCCAGCACCTTTTTGGGTACTGTTTCATGAACAAGAGCCAACACACGGGGCCACTACCTGTTCCAGTCTAGGTCAAGGGTAGCCCGTGTGTACGCCTACTTGGTGTCTGGTCAAATTATCATTTAATTTTAGAAAAGTAAAAGGTTACTTAATGGTAAATATCCCGTGTGAAACGGTGTTGCTCCCTTCGTTATTCATGCAGCCAATTTGCTAAGCTGAATTGATGATGGGGTAAATTAGAAAATAAAATAGCTTAATTTCTGCCAGCCCATAAACTTAAACTTAAATCTCTCCAGCAATGTACAGCAGGACAAATCCTCCCAAGAATAACACAAGGGCACAAGTGACATCGTGTTACTTTTGTTTACCATCTAAAGGGGGCACCACTGTAGTACTTCATGGTGGGAAAAAACAGGTTTCATCAAGAAGTTGTTATTCATGGGACAAAACGGTTTTACCTAGAAGCATGCGATGCAAGGATCACAATAAATCGCGGAAGAGATGGGAAGGTTTTTGAAATTCAGTGATTGAAATACAGATATATCAATCTTAAACGGGTTACAAAACCATTTATAAGGCTCCGGTTCTCCACTGAATGACATTGAAAACTCAAAATCGTAAGTTCACTGGGTACAGCCTATGGGGTCGCGCTATAAGTAATACAAAGGTTCATTGTCTGTGTGGCGCCTCACAAGGTAACACACGTCACAAGGTAACATGCCTCAAGAGAACAGCCTATGGCTACACAGACTTAAACTGCTCTTGCCCGTAATGGAGAGGTTGGAATGTGACTGATTGACTGATTCTGTGAACATGAGTCTTTAATGCAGGTAACGAGTTGAGATTAGCAGTGCTTTCTTAAAGCGAGAGGACTATCTGTGTGCCTCATGGGCACATAACTGGCCTGTAGGAGTGCGAGTTCTTGCTGGGTGGGAAGCAGATCAAATACTTATTTCACTCAATCAAATGCAAATGAATTTATAACTTTTATATAATGTGAATTTATAATTTTATATAATGTATCATTTATATAATGAAATCGCTTACTTGTACAGTATGGCTTGTTCATTTTGTCTTATGTCACTTTTTTTTATAAAGAGCTGAAATAATTTACAGTGGCACATATGCAAAAATAAGTTTTAAAAATACGTAGAAGGGAGCAAAGAATCTTTTCACAACACAGTATAAAAAGACACAATATGGACCACTGCTCTCCTTGGCAACATAAATTGTTTACTGCACATCCCTGACTGTTATGTTGATATTTCTGTGCATCTGAACAATTTTGAGACTTAGATTTGCATGTAATTGATTAACAGTCATTGAGAAAGAAATTAAGACCGTGAAAGGTTCACTTGACAGGTGGAATAGGCCATTGCACTTTCATATTTTCTTTTCGTTTTAACACATTAAGCCCATGAAAGTTGACGCAAGCGTGAGGTCCTGCAATATGCAATGTTCCTACGATCAATTAGGGAATAATTACATGGTAACAATGAGTGGAAGCCATCGATTTCATGCTACCCTGAAAGGAGCCCATGCAGCTAGTCAGCAGGCTGCAATAACTCCTTTCAGACGAGACAGTAAGCGGAGGAAGAGCAGTTAGCATGGAGCATAATAATCGCACATAATAACTCAGTCCTGGGGACCCACTGTCTCTGCTGGTTTTTGCTCCAGCAACAATTGCAATCTCAGAATTTTCATGAGTTGATCATTTTTCTTACCTGCATCACCCATCCTCATATGGATCATTTACACTTTTAACCCTTTGAGCGCAGAATAAATTTTCAAGGAAATAAAAATGCAATTATCCTGAGCTGTTGAAAACCTATCATGTGTCAACTTGTTTAGAAGAGCTCCCCTGCGGGAGCAGCTCCCCTAACCCTAAGCCTCCCCTGCGGGAGCTCTTTTAAACAAGTTGACACATGATAGGTTTTCAACAGCATCTGGTTTTGATATCTTACACCATTGGGTAACTATAGTTGCCTATATGGTGCTCAAAGGTTTAAACCACATTGTGTGAGAAATAGCTATTTGGGTTATCGCTAAAGAGCTGGAGAGCTGCATATTAAATTTGTACTACATTACAAATTACATTTTTGCGAAAAAAGGGAAGAACATTGTGACACTTGAAATTGTAGAGTCCACCGACTTTTAATTGTTGGAACTGTGGACATATGATCACTAAAACTAACCATTTACTAGGAGATTAAGATTTAAAAGACAAAGCAACTTATGATGAGTCAAACCTGTTTGGCACCATTTTTGTGGTCGGTTTTAGGAAAACCATTTGGAAAGAACCAGAACACCTGCGTTCAGAAAACTAATTAGCAGCTTATTGATTCACCACAGTCTTGATTTTGATCATTCAAAACTCACAAAATTCAAAATAAAAAGCACAATATAAACGCTGGGCTTTTAAACATCATGGAATGCACAGCCATCTTTGTCAAAGCGGTTTAAAAGATCCCTGAAACAAATAATAAATTCAACTAGAGGGCGCTCAGTAGAGCGCATACCTCCGCCACGCCATATATCCGTTCTTTTGGTTACAGAATATGTTCTGGATCACTTCCAAAATTAAATCAACTCATCCTTGGTCTGTCATCTATCGTCCTGCTAAATTTTGTGCCAAACTGTTCATTACTTTTTGAGTTATCCAGTCAGAAATACCACACAGACCCGCGCTAGACAGATATGTTTTAATTCTTCAGGATCCAGGGTCCAGAATTTGTTCTGGATCAACTCATCCTTGGACTGCCGCCAATCATCCTAAATTTCATGCCTAACCGTTCATAACCTTTTAAGTTATCCTGATAACAGACAGACATACGGACATACAAACAAACAACTTTTTCCCCAGATGAGCAGCACAGCTGTGTGGGTCCAGTGCTGTACTCTCCATACGCACTGCAAGCGCATCATTGTGTATCGTGTGTTCTCATCCAAGGGTTAAGGCGTAATTTAGGTGTATTAATGGTTTGACTCCTTACTGTGCTGGGTTTAAGATACTTTTTTTGGGAGAATAATCAGTGGACTGACCCTTTGAAAAGTAGTTTAATTCTTTTTTTTTTTTCAAAATTTTTTACTGTTCTGGAACCCAATCTATTTGAAGGTCCAGTTTTTATTTTTTTCCCCATCATCCTAGGTCAGTGCCCTAGACCTCAATAGCACAGAGTAACCTGCAGCGATTGTTGCATCAGCATTTGACTGTTCTGTTCAGAAAATTGAAGTTGCATGTCTGTGATCGTACTCCTGCAGTGGTGAACTGTGGGCCTCGCAGTCAGCACACGTCTTTGAATCTGTTGGGGCATCATTTGCGCTGGTCATATCGCCAAACTTGCCATGCAATCATCTTCAGTCACTTCATTGCCTGCAGGTTTTTTTTTTTTTTTTTTATAATTTGGCATCTCCAATCCCACCCGAATCTGGAATGTCCAATTGGGGAACTATGTACAAGGTTTGCTCGTATGCGACCCCCTGTTGCCAACTCAGGAGAGTGAAGACAGCTCGCGGCTCTCCTCCGAAGCACGCGCCTGTCAGCCTGCTGCTTCTTATACACTCATTGGTCGAATCCTTGCAAGTGCAGAACGAGGGCGGAGGATACCCAAACATGAACAAGCTTAGAATCCTCCTGAAGAGTGCCCGCCTGGCCAACAGGAGGCGCTAAAGGAACGAACAAAGCAACTTATATAACCCTTCCCGGCAGACCCTTCACAATTTGCATCCCTGTAATGCATTGGCTAATTGCGCGCTACTTCTGAAAAAGCTGCCGACCACTGCTGGTTGGTACGACCGGGGCTCGAACCCACGCCGTGATAGTCACTTCTGCTTTGCAGTGCAATGCTTTAACCCAGTGAGCTATCCGGCAGCTGCATTGCCTGCAGGTTTGACCTCTTACATTCCACACCAGTATGGTGTCTTAAAACTCCTCTCTTTCAATGACAAAATGACCTTCATGTGCATTTAATTCAAATAAACTCTGAAAGCCTTTCCACAGAAAAAAATCAGTTGAATCCATTTTCCAGGGAAAATGAAAAGGGGACCTGCATCTTGACCTGCACTTTATAAAAGCATAAATCAAGCATAGGGTCAAAATTCATTATTATAACTCTGACCTGACCTCTTTGGCCCATTAATCAAAAAGCCGAGATTGGGTTAGAGATCTTGTTGGGGAAGCAGAGGCGTACTTTCACCAGACCTCATTCTCTCGTCTCAACCAAGTTAATGAATGTCTGAAGAAACCCAATCTCCTCTACCCCAAATCACAAAAAAAAAAAAAATTACGCCCAGACAATGGACTGCAAGCCTGGCCTTTACAGAGGCAGACTCAGAACCATGACTTGCTGGGAAGGGGGGTCGGGTATATGGGGGTGGGGGGAACCCTCTCATCCTCACTTCAATTCGTTTTCTGGTCCAAATTTACTTACAGAATATATGAAGTTAGAACAGTAGACTCCATGCAACTGGTCAATAAATAGTGTATTTTTCATGACAAACGTGGTTTTGTTATCAGGCTATCAAGGCTAACTGGTGACAGACATTGAGCCAAAGGTCGGTGCACATGAATAAACTCCTCAGAGGGTGCAGATTAATGCACAGGCTGGCCTCTGCTGCAGACTAGGGGCCCCACGTCAACAAGGGCTTTGGATTGGACTATGATAATTAAAATTTATTTCAGAAAAAAAAACCTTGATCCATATTGGTCCATATGAGACATTTAAAAAATTACGCAGCTGATTGGGTAGATGTGGGCAACCGTCACATCTACACAGGTTCATATGGTCAATTTGGTTTTCAAATAATTATGTCACTGCTAACCCTTTGGAGGAGACAGCATAGCTACTAAATCTCAGGGAGAAAATATGATAGCAGAGCAAAACCAAAAATCTATGGCGTCAGATTTGTCTCAAAAGTCGCGAGCGCAGTAAAAAATTCCCACGAGCGTATTATGTTTTTTCACACTAAAAAATATTAACTGCCACTCATACAACAAGTTCTTCTGCACAAATTCAACAATGAGGAGTTGTAGAGGCAGCTGCAAGCGAGACACAGCACATAGGGAGAGGCAATGAATGCACCTGTATGTGAAGAAGTAAGCAGCATGTGCAGAAAGCAGCCGCCACGCGGGAGAGCGTTTCTGCGCGGCGACTGCTGGAGGGCATTAACACGCTCAGTGTTTTATATTTGGGGATTAGGGAGAGTCTGTGGATTTTGAATCTATGTGTAGATTGTGTTTTGTAATTTATATACAGTATTTGTGACTCGTATTCTGTGCATTTACAATAATACTGACATCAATTTACCCATCGACTTAAGTGCTTTACATATCCATTAGAATATCAATGGGCAGAGAGCCTGAGGATTGTCTAACACAGTCAGACACGGAATTAAAGGCCTCTTTGGAAAAAATAAGGAAACAAGGCTGCATGAAACATCCATGTCCCACCTCCATACTGTACTGTGGGTGTATTTGCATGTGTTCAGCTTTCGCCGACAACCACACTGATTGTGTGCATGACCCAAAAAAAAAAAACTAATTTGGTTTTATGTGTCCATATTTTGAATTGTGATCTTGGGTTCTTTTTGGCCTCCATATCCATTTTATACACTGTCCATGGGGACAATGTCCACTAGCATCCTTTTCTTGGAGAGTTTTCAACCAAACCATTGCTTACAGCGCTATGTATGTGTAACCATTTATGTATTTTTGGAACTTTTTAAAGACTGGTGGAAGTCCATGGCCACCAGCCTTGTTTGAACTGCCTGTCCTTTGGATACTTCCCTCAAGCCCTTTTCACACCGGACGCGAAACGAATTTTTCGCACGACAGATTACATTCAAAGTCAATGCAAAGAAGCACATTCGCGTCTTTGCATTGACTTTGAATGTAATCTGTTGTGCGAAAAATTTGTTTCGTGTCCAGTATGAAAGCAGCTTCAGAATCTCAGGGCTATCCGGCTGCTGCTAACTGATGTTTTGTAAAAGAATCTCGCCCTCTACTGTAATACGTTTTTGCTCCTGTCTGGGGGATGAGGGTTGTTGGGTTAGAGCTGGCCACACGGTGGGCAAAGGGTTAAGGTGGTGTGCCGCACAGAGCTGGCTGCACACAGCTGCTGACAGTTTGTTCTGGTGTCGCTACCTGACGGCGGTTTGTGCCGGTGTCGCTGCCTGCCGACGGTTTGTGCCGGTGTCGCTGCCTGTGCTCTTGTCAGCAGGGGCAGCAAGGGTTCTGCGCAGAAGAAGGCGATCATCTTGTGATCTAAATGAATAGATTTAGATTCTTTGTGTTTTTCCATGTGTGCAAGCCCATATTTGCGTTCAGGAGTGCAATACCAAATGAGCTGGAAAATCATCTCAAAGTCGTGGCAACTGAGGCTTTGTTGCATACATTTTCACAAAAGAATCCTTGTTATTCAAGAATAAAAACCCCGCAGCCTATAATAGGAGATGTGTCAGATCAGTCACTGAGGAGTCTTGTGATGACTCATTGAGTAAGGGATGTAATGTCACAAAGCACAGAGTGCTTGCTAGATATGCTACCTAGACTGCATATAGTGTCTGTGTGCCAGCATTCTGCATTGATGAAGTGCAGATTACCCATAAGCTTCTTTATGTTATTAATAAAATGGGAGATTTAAAGCAAGATTCGTTCATCAGCATACAGACCAATTCCACCGATTCAGAATCCCGTCAGGGCAACCTGAGAGAATGACACTTACATTAAGGCAATGTACTGTGAACAGGAACATTTCTCAGTGAACAGTGTTCATTTTGTTCGTTCGCTCTTATGAGGAGGTTAGAGTGGTAAGGATACATAAAATATAAGGCCAATTTGTGGCTTTCATTTAAAGTGTCCACTAAATGTCCACTAAATGTATAGAGTGTAACATTTGGACAATATGCCAAATATTTTTCAAAATGAATAGCACAGTGAGATAATTAAGTTAACAAACAAAGCTATATTATCAAAGCTAGCTAGCGAGCTAACTATCTTAGCAAGGCATATTCTGCTTGCTAACTATTTTTTTTGTTTATTTTTTTATTAACTAATGTTAACATTTGTATCATTGGATTTCTTGATTATGTCATTTACTGTATGATTTAGCAAGCGGTCTTATAACAGTCTGTTAACGTTTACTCTCGATGTTTTGAACTTCCGGGGAAAATTTAATAAGCAATGACTTCAAGTGAAGAGGTAAGGAGGTGATGCTTGTCTAGGTTAAGTGATCTTGTAAAACAATTCTGCTACCTTGCTAGCAAGCTAATTAGCCATCCTCCCAGCTTAAAGCTAATGTTACCTTACTTAGCTACATTACCTCAATATTTGCCGTGCATATAAAGGTTCAGTTACATATTAATAACGATGTTTAACGATGTTAATCGCCCTCTTCAGTGGAATGAACGGATTGCGATTTTGTATTCTCTCACTAGGTCGGCCAATTTCACAGTAGGCCTAATTCAAGTAAACACCTGGCAAGTGTTTGATGGCCTGATGAAGATTCACATCTTATTTGTAGTCCTGGTACTGCATGTGTAGATGACAAGTGAAGCCTGTTTACTGCTCCATATTCACCTTTAGCTCTTAGGACAGAGCTGTGAAAGAGGATACCAGATGCACTACAAGCCTGGTTTAAAGAAGAGGATAAGAGAGGGGCTGAACTGCAGGGGAAAAGTCTGTATAGCAGAGCTTCTTACTCAACCCATTTCACTGGGACATGCCTGAAATCAGAAGAGCTGGAGCACTCTTGAACAGCTGAGATGGATGTCTCAACGTCGAACTATGTCTTCCTCAGTGATAAAAGCGCATGTTTCTGCGACCTCATGGTTATAAGCAGTTGCGGTGGGATGGAGGACTCATTGCATAAGCCAAATCCGCCGTCCTTTATCACTGTCGAGACATGCAATACAAGTCCAACGCAGCTCCTGGAACTGCTTGATAGGATGCAAAAATTGACTCAAGTCTGTCTCTCTGTACAGCACATGTCTCTGATAGCATTCTACACAGGCGAGTGTTTTAATCTCTAAGCCAACCACTTAGTCACTGAGTGAGGAATGAGCAGATTCATCTAATTGCTCTTGGCAGTATTTACCATGAGCAGTAAGCAACAGAGCAGGGCTTGGGCAAACTGAAGGTGAGGAACAGTCCAAGTGGAGCGATGCACCAGTAAAGGGGCGTATCTGAGCCGTGGTCAAGACAGTCCAGGGGTCAGAAGCCAGGTGGTGAATCCAATACTGCAGTGGTTGGACTGCTTTCATAAGGGATTCTTTCTGGGGATACAGTCCCTGTGCTAGAGAGCTCAGGAGAGCCATAAGCCGTTCTTAGTAAAGTGCTCACTAGAAGAGAGTAATATTTTTCTTTTATTTTTTACCGAACACACAGAAGAAGAGCTTAGCTCTACACTAGATTATCGGAAGGTAACTTCAGGCAAGGAATAACGCAGGAGCTGGGGAATCACACAAGAAGAGACTGCAATCCATGCTGGGAATTATGCCGACGACCATTCGAGCTGCGGAATCATGCAGCGGAAGGTTCCCGTGAAAATCCAGCCACCAGGGAGTGGAGGGTCAAGAATTTCAATGCAAAAGGACAAAGGGGTTCAGGTGTGGATAGGAAGTGAGGAATGCTCAGGAGGGGGGGGGGAGTAGAGGGAGACATCAATCAATCAAGATAACAGCACTCAGACACAGGAGGCTGGATAGAGGAGACAAAAATTTATATAAACAATGGCTTACACTCACAGTCTTTTCACTTAGTAAAGTGGCCACTTGAATGGTGTATTTTTGGGATCTGGCCGAAGTACATAAGTGGGCGTAGAGGCTGCAGGTGGGGTGAGGGCGTGTCATCTCATGTTGGGACGCACTTAACAAAAAGGGAAGTGCTTCCCATTGAGGAGGGAGAGGAGAAAAGGAAGAAGGCTTGAAGAACCTGCTGTAACTAATAATTTGCTCACTAACTATCTCACTTAGCTTAGATAGCTCTCTGGAAGGGGAAGGCAGGGGAAAAAAGTGGAATTCAGAGTTGGAGGTTCCCCTTGCTGTTCAATGATCCAACCCTGAGCCAAAACCCACGGCCTATATACTCAGCTCAATCAGTAACTACAGCTGACTGCACTAAGGGAATGTTGAGCCAATCAATTAATTAACAACAACAACAAGACTGCTGGAATAGGGGGAGAACAAATTAAGCAGACACACAGGTTGTGACAACTTCCTTTCTGCATGAAAATCCCTAATGCATTGCGAGATACACTTAGCTCTTAATAAAGAGTGGATTAAGTGCACTTAAGCTTGGGCATTGTCAGAAAAGGGACAGTCTTCCACACTTACTGCAAGACGCAGGAACGCACACTCAAGACCGCAAGGCTGCAAGAGCAGGTATTGGGACGAAGCCAATGGGCGCGTTCGACGGGGCTCTCACGTCTGATCGATTGTGACGAAGGTGAGGAGATGACATTCGACGAGGAGCTGAGTTTTCCTTCCGTCCAAATTGTTCTGACGGATGTATCCGGAAGGTCAGGGCTCCTTCAACGCAGTCAAATCAAGAAGAAATATGGCAGCGGCAAGTTCTGGTGAGTAAATATGAGAACTAATCATTAAAAATGATCAATCTATTACATAAACTAACAAAGAAAGTATTGGCTAAAAGTAAAATGATGACTCATAATAGAATTTGGAAATGTAAGTTTTACCTGCCAACTGTTTAATAGTGAGGGGTGATAAAAATCCTACGTCTTTCACATGCATGACTAGGCCTAGACGGCGTCTGTTCAAACAACGTCCGTTCCATTTGACTGGTAACTTTCAAGTTTGGACTATTCGTCTTCCTCACATGTGCGCGGAGCTTAAAGTTTATGCACTGTACAAGACCAGCCGAATGAGCCCATTGACTTTTAAACTATTTGCAAAAACCCAGGATCTCATTTGTTTTCGAAAAGGCAGTAATCTCCCAACCACAAAGACTCACAGTTTACTAATCAAACAGAAAAGGCAATGTTAAATAACTTATCAAGCATAAATATGTTGCTGTATGAGTTGTTTTCAACAACAAATCCAGCTGGGAGACCTTTGTCTCACATGTGCTGGAATGGAGAAAAATGAACATTTTCCTTTAATAATCTCAAAGGTGATGTAGTTAATCAAAAAACTGAAGAAAATGAGCAAAGAAAAATGGATTTGAATTTATTACTATCTGGTGGCAAAGATTTTACACGTCACTGGGACAAAGCTAGTTGATACACTGCCTTGAAGCTGATTTTATTTAAGTGAGTTGGTCACACTGAAATGGAAAGTGTCATGATCCAGACCAGGAATCAAGTGGGAACGCAGAGTACAAACCAATGGTAGGGTTTATCGATAATTATACGGTCACAGTGGTCAGAGGATGCATGTATCGTGGCCAAGAGGTAACAAGTCAAACTGAAAAATTATATTTGGAAGAAAAATCAGGTCATATACACATTTTACTTGAGAATTATCTTGCTTTAAGGCAACAAACCTCTGAATTACCCTTGACCAGAATTGTAAGGTTGGCAATTCCTCAGCATTGTAAATACCGAAAATATCCTGTGTTACACACAAATACAATTTAGGCGAATCTAAAGCATAAAAAAATTGAAAAGATCATACATTTCCTCGGAAGCTGACCAATCAATATTATAATTGCAAGAAATGTTTGAACTGCTCTCAATGGGGTAGGGTGCCATCTGCTGGTAAAAGTGCCATATAGGCCAAATTGAATCCTGAGAAATATTACTGTTTAACATACTTTGAGTGAAATGTTGTTTGCTGGTAAGGAAAAAGAAAAATCTAACCTAAAGTTTATGATGAGTGTGCTAAATGAATAGCACAACAAATTCAATACAAATGCGGATTTTTTTATTTTTATTTTTGATCATTATTCCTTCCATATATGATCTCAGGTATATTCCCTCTCTACATTTCATTACTCTGCACGTCATTACATTAAAGTTAAAGGTGTGTGCTTCTCTTTTATCATAATTGTTAATGGGGGGGGGGGGCTGAAAGAATATAGCCACAGAAGGAAATGCAATATTGATGAAGTTAGATGAAATTATTTCAGAGAGAATGAGGAGATTCTCTAATTAAGCTCTAACGAGGGTAGCCCATCCTGATATATAGATGTTTTTTAACCATTATTATTTGACTGAGAACCAAAGAAACTTGACACTTTGGTATAAGTAGGCAAAGCTCAGAACTTTCTCAGAAGGCATTACCTTTACCTGCAACACATGATTAATTTAAAATTAAAGATGATAGTGCTTCATCAGGATTGAACCATGTTTATATTTCATCCCTTTAAAACTGAGTTACTGCCCAAATATTTATGGACCACACTGTATGTGTCAGACCCCAAGTGACCAGTGTGCTTTTCGCGTTTACTTCTCCTGTGCTCCTGCTTTTGGGCAAAAGGCTAAATTATGATTGGAATAAATAATATTATGTTAATTAATACATATATTTTATGAAGCACAAAATGGTAAAAACTGGAGCTAGTCTGTGTACATTCTGATTTTTTTTTTTTTTTTTTTTGCAACAATGTGTGTGAACATCCTAAAGTTAACCCTTAGAGAGCTGAAATAATTTTTTTAAATTATAAATTAAATTATCTTGTAATGTTGAAAACCTATCATGTGGCGACTTGTTTAAAAGAGCTTCCATAGGGGAGCTCTTTTAAACAAGTCACCACATGATAAGTTTTCAACAGCTTTGATTTTAATATCTTTGAGCAACACTATTTGTATTCAGCACTCTAAGGGTTAAACATGAAAATAACACGACAAGCATTTGATTTGCAGGTTCAGACATCAACCTTCCATTTTTCTGAACACTGATGCGGTGCTGGACTGTTTTACAGGCCTGTTGTTACCAGTGCGAAGGTCTTACTCGACTCCCAGTCACTCTTCTTGCAGTAACTGGATTACTTAACGAACACAGTGACAATGGCTTTTGATCAATCAATCAATCAATCAATGACCTTTATTTAACCAGATAGACAATTGAGATTAAATCTCTTTTACAATTGTGACCTGGCCAAGTAGGCAGCACACAGCAGTTTGCATATTCAGACAAAACAACACTATATATATACATATATATATATATATATATATATATATATATATATATATATTACAAACAATACAAAATAATCAGTTTACCAACCACGAACAATAAAAAAAAGTGAGTATTCAATTGAAATAGAATACTACAAAACCCAACTGGAAGTGCATGTATATGATCAGCTAAAATCTGTTAATACATAATTAAGACATTGTTACTCAGATCTAAAAAACATAATATGCCAAGGCCAAAAGTTAGACCCAAAATCTAAAGTCTAAAGTCTTTTGATAAACCTTAATCATCCACTTAAATCTCATTAACTAACTGTTGTATTTGTTACATAGTTAGTTGAACTCGGATCCCTGCAATCTCCTGCTGGATGACTGCGGTCTGCACCACTGAAATTCCCCGGAAATACAATGCTGCTGCAGGTTCCACATAGAGACCCCTCAGTGAGATTGTCCTTTACAGGGGCAGAATCCAACCCAGAGGAAATTACATGTCAGACTGTGAGCACCATAATTCCTTGGACAGAGACTCATTTTTATTTTGGGTCTGTACTTCAGCACTTTGAGTTCAGAGGGATTGAATGACCATGAGGTGGAAGTGTGGACTGTCAGCTGTAATTTCAGGGTTTTTCATTCATATCAGATGAGCCATTAAGAGATGACAGAACCTTTTGTACAAAGAGCCCCCATCCCCCCTTAAAAATGTGATTTTTAACATTTGGTCTCATATCCATTGCATGCAGACATCAGCAGACGCTCGATATCTTTCCCTCCCTTACAGCCATCCTCAGTTCTAACCTGCTGCAGAGACAATTTACCTACAGTCTCCTCTTCAGCTAGTAAAATGCGCGTTCAGTTGGATTCAGATCCAGTGATTGACACGGCCAACAGAACCAAAATACGTTGTCACAAAATATGTCACTATTTAATGAATTATGGCGCTCGCAGGTGTTACTGTGTTATACAGCCAAAGGCAGCGGTTCCCAAACTCAGTCCTGGAGGCCCCCTGTGTATACTGGTTGTTCTTCCAACCTCAACTGCGATTAAATTATTTTAACAAGCTATTGATTTTTCAAACTATGTGCTTTTTACGTGAGATTACTTTAAATCTTAATCCTGATTAATCAGAAGTAGAGTTGTTTGATATGTTTAATTACATTTCTGTGGACATGTAATGCTTATTGGGCTTATTGTTGCAAACATATACTTACACAAAAGAAGGCAAATAATCAGATCAAATTGAGACTGATCTGAATCTATGGGCCGCTAATCAGTAGAAGTGCAGACTCCTGGCCACCAATCATAGCCTTCTGATAGATCATTAACTATTCAAAAAAAAAAAAAAGGCTGTATTGGACTGGAAGTTGCCCAGAAGTAAAAAAAAAAATAATAATGTTCTCCGCCCACTGCGCAGAGACAGATTGTTAACGTTAGCAAGTCTGCCAGTCGAGAGAGTTTTTGGGATCTAGACAGTGGTGCTCCTGCAACGGAGGAATCTCCCAAGAAAGAGGAAGTAGAGCAAATGGGTGCTGTGCCGTAAAAAAAGAACAAGAAGCAAAGAAAAATAGTGGCAAAGCCACTGCGCCTGCTTGGCCAAATATGGGCAAAATGGAACGCCCCCTATTGGCCAAAGTATCGGTCCGATTTGGCTCAAAAGCTAACTTAGTCTAAACCTTATGACCAAATATCCCCGTGAAATATGAAAAGGATCGGTCAAAAACTGAAGATGCTAGAGCGCAGACAAGCCAAAAGTTTACGCGCGCACTGACGCACGCACACACGGACGCACGACAGACCACCACTAAAGACTCCGAGCATAGCAAAAGCCCCTTTGGGCCTTTTGGCTAAGCGGGCTAAAAAAGCATGGTTTGTGTATTTTTCCTGGTTTGCGGTAATTCCTAATGCAAATTCCACACATTATTGACCATCATAAAATTTTAATCCATTTGGAAGATCTTTTGCAGCAGCGCAATCACCCAACCAGGATACAGGTGCTTGAGTATATTTTCTTCCCCAGGTTTTTAATACACCTCTCAATGCAAATTAGACACATCATCAGTGATGTAACCTGGGGTCATTTGGTGTTTCGGGTCTTTCAACATCATACACCCTCACCCAGGCGACCCAGCCAAAGGTGATCAGGCCCTGGCTTGTGTCTAAGTTGCTTGGGTGGTCCACGGATCCCCCCGCTTGATCCACAGCCATCTTGATGCTTTCTCCGCAGCATTGGAGATCCTCCCGATGGCTTTCCTACTGTGCAGCCCTCTGATTCCCAACCTCTTGAGTGCCCGGCAGAGTGACTGGCCTGCGAAGCCTCTGCACCCGAGTTCAATGGGGTCACACCAGGTCCTCCACCCCTTGCTTCGGCACTCGTCTGCCAGCTCTTCATACCTGGCCCTCTTCCTCTCAAACACCTCATCCATCCGGACTTCCCAGGGGACAGTCAACTCCAGCAGGACCACATGTCTTGTTGTTTCAGACACCAGTACCATATCCGGCCTGAGTGTGGTCTCTGCTATGGTGGTAGGAAATTTGAGCTGCCTCCTTAGGTCCACCTTCAGCTGCCAGTCCCGTGCTGTTGCCAGAAGCCCCCCTGCCTGACTTGGGCATTGTTGTACATTCTCTTCGGCCTTGACAAAGGAAATGGAGTGCTTTGCTGGTTGTTGCTGCCTGCTGGCAGAGATGCCTGTGCTGACGACATCTGCTATGACCCTCAGCACCTGGTCATGACGCCAGCGGTAGCGCCCTTTTCCCAGGGCTTTGGGGCTGTAGCTCAAGATGTGTTCCAGTGATCCTCATCTCCAGCACAGTGGGCACGCTAGTGTCTCTGCCAGGCCCCAGCAGAAGAGGTTGGGCGGACTGGGGAGGATGTCGTAGACTGACTGGATCAGGAACTTTATCCGCTGTGGCTGAGCCTTCCAAAGTTCTGACCACGAGATCTTCCGGTCCACTGTATTTTCCCATCGCGTCCACGCCCCCTTCTGTCGCATCCCCTCCATTCCGACTGAAGCGGGCTTCCTCTGCCCCCGCTCGGACCTCCTCCTGGACCAAGTGACGCCTTTCTTTCCCCCAGACTTAGTTGTAGCGAGGTCTTGGGATGCTGCCAAGCCCAGCCCGTCCTACAGCTACTGATCCCACCAGCACGCTGTGCCGCAACGATTCAGCCTGGTCCACTGCTTCTTGAGCCCTCCACTTCCTGCGAGTTCTCACTTCGATGCCTGCCGAAGAGACTTTGATGGCGGTCAAGTCTCTGTACAACAGCACCTCTCTTGCACGAGTAACCTTGAACTCCTCCGTTAGACTGCTGAAGGGGAGTTGCAGCTTGTTCTTCCTCCAGACAAGGCGATGCTGCTGAGGCTTCGTGGCAAGCCCAACCATCTATGCAGATGTTGGGTGACCTTCCTCTCAAAGCCCTCGACAGTGGTCATTGGCACGTCATAGACTAGCAGGGGCCAGAGCAGTCATGGTAGGATGCCATGCTGGTAAATCCAGGCCTTGAACTTGCTAGGCAACCCCGACTTGTCCACTGCTGTCTGCCAGGATCCCAACTCACTGCCAGTTGCTTTGAGTGCAGCGGTGTCCCTCAGGGTGCAGTCAAAAACCTTGCCCAGGCTCTTAACAGGCTTCTCGCTGACAGATGGTATCCAGACACCTCCAAGGGAGAAGCGAAATTTGTCAGAGACCTCCCCCCTCTTCACAACCAGGGATCAGGACTTAGCTGGCTTGAAGTTCATCCGGGCCCAGCTGATGAGATGTTTAAGGCCTCGGAGGATCCATCTACCGCTCGGTACCGATGTTGTGGTCACCATCAGATCATCCATAAAGGCTCTGATGGGGGGCTGTCGCACGCTTGATTTGATGAGCAGACCTCTGCCCTCCACCTCCGCAGACTTCACCAGCATGTTCATAGCGAAAGCAAACAGAATCACTGAAATGGTACATCCAGTGATGATACCCTTCTCCAGTCGATGTACCGCAGATGTTATTGTTCCAGTGGTGACTCTCAAACTGAAACAGTTGCAATAGTCCAGTATGAGGTCTCTGATCTTGCCTGGAACGTGTTGCCGGACAAGCGCGGTTTCCACCAGCTTGTGAGGGATCGACCCATAGGCATTGGCAAGGTCGAGCCACAGGACTGCCAGGTCTCCTTTGCCTTCCTGTGCCTCCCGGATGAGCTGAGTGACAACTCCAGTATGCTCAATGCATCCTGGGGTCTTTGGGACTCCCCCTTTCTGCACGGAGGTGTCAATATATCCATTCCCAAGGAGGAACTCAGTCCGGCGTCGGGTAACGATACTGAAGAATACCTTGCCTTCTACACTGAGGAGGGAGATGACCCTAAACTGCTGGATGGTCCTTGTTGTTAAATGCCTCAGTGGGTTCTGGCGGAATAATCAAAGCGGTGCATGGCCTAAGGTCTTTCTCCCTTGCACTGTCGCTGTAGATGTTGCTGAGGTACTTGTTAACCTCATCTTCAGCACAGGCAAGCTGACCACTTCGCTTTTGCCCGAGGATCTCCTTCGTGACTCCAAAGAGATTTGCAATGAAGGCGGCACATCTCCTGGCTCTCTCCCTGCCTCTCCGCCTATGCCACTCCGCTCGATGTGGGGTGGTGAATTTCCTCCTCAGGATGTTACGGTGTTCCACCAGACCAAGCTTTTCGTCCTCCCTTGCCTGCTTATACTGTTTCCCCAACAGTCTAAGCTCCCGCCGTAGCTGGCTGATCGGGGATCGGCTGAATTGCCGCCTGGATGAACCTACCCCTCCACCACTTGACCCTGCCGAACTGCATGTAGTGCTTGTGGAGGAGTGGAATGCTATTCTGCAGAATAGTGTCGTTAAAAAGAGCGTTGGCTAAAGCTGTTATGACTGCACCAGGGAAGGATGAGATATGTTATACAACGTACTATGATTAAACACATAGGTGTAAGGAGAAAAATTGTTAATGTTGTACAGTAAAGTGTGAGAGGAAGGTAGAATTCCTGTAAGCTGGAAAGAAACACTCATAGTCCCAGTAAGAAAACCAGGGAAAGATGTAAGTCAGCCAACCAACAATAGACTGATAGCATTAACTTCACGTTTATGTAAGTAATGGAGAGGATGGTAAATGAACAATTGATGCACATTGTTGAAAAACAGGGCATAATTGTTGGGTGGCAAATTGGTTTTAGGAAGGGGGGGGACATTAGACCCAATAGTATGTTTTGAGGATAAAATTAGGAAGGCACAATGTAATAAAGAAAGAGTAGCAGCAGTATTCTTTGATGTCGAGAAAGCATATGATATGCTATGGAGGGAAAGGCTACTGATAAAGTTACGCAAAATGGTTGTGGTAGGCAATATATTTAATTGGGTGATGGATTTCTTGAACAAAAAAATATTCAAGTAAAGATAGGAAGTGAAATGTCCAGTAAATATGTGGAAAATGGTACCCCACAGGGGAGTGTTGTGAGTCTATTGCTTTTCTCGTTAATGATTAATGATATATTTGCAGATGTGCCCTCAAACTTGGGGAGGTCGCTGTTTGCAGATGATGGGCATTATGGAAGAGAGGGAGACATTGGAATCGAGTCGTTCAAAAGGTACAAGAGGGAATAAATCAAGTTGAGATGTGGGGGAGAAAATGGGCGTTTAAGTTTTCAGTTGAAAAGACAAAAGCAATGTTCTTTACAAGAAAGATGAATAGAGGCAATTCAGATCTTAAAATGTATGGAAATAATCTAGAAATAGTTCAGTCATTCAGGTTCGTTGGTGTGCAATTTGACACTAGACTACATGGAAAGAGCATATTAACAATATAGTGGGGAAATGCAAAAAAGTTATTAACGTAATGGGATGTCCAGTAGGGCGGGACTGGGGGGCAGATGTATCAGCATTAAAGTGTATATATATGTAGCTCTCATCGGATCTAGGCTGGATTATGGGAGTGTAGTTTATGGTTCTGCTGCAAAATCCACATTACAGGCATTAGCTGTGATCCAGAACAGGGCCCTCAGACCCTGCATAGGTGCAGTAAGAACGTCACCAGTGTGTGCTGTACAAGTGAGGCAGCAGAAATGCCACTTTGTATACGCAGGAAACAACTTAGCGTAAACTACTGGATGAATTTGGCAGGACATGATGATGACCATCCCACTAAGAGTACTGCTGACATGCTGGGAAAGGGAGAGTGATATGAAATCAAGTTTTGGTTGGACTGGAGATTCAATGACAAGAGACGTAGGGGTATACGAACAGGAGTTCTGCCCAGCAGTGGTGTGGCCTGCAACCCCAGTGAGGGCATTAGAGCCATTAGAGACAGATCTGCAATTATTGCAAGTAAAGGCAAAGAAGGAAAACTTAGATTTGGTTGAGGAATTCTATGTATATATAGAAAGGAAATATACAGATTATGTTCAAGTTTACACTGATGGATCCAAAGACTCCGTATTGAATAGTACTAGTTCTGCAGTGGCAGTCCCTAGTCATAACATCGGTATAAATAAGAGGACATCAAGCTTCCTTAGTGTATACACAGTTGAACTGTATGCAATTAAGATGGCAATAGAATGGGTGGAACAAGCCAGAGTTAAGAGAGCACTTATATGCAGTGATTCATCATCCGTACTGTACAGCTTGAAGCATGGTATAGCGAAGAACCATCAAGAACTAGTCTATGAAATACTGGAAGTGTACACAAGGATGAAGAGAGGGGGCACTGTGGTGGTGTTAATGTGGGTCCCAGCACATGTGGGTATCCTTGGTAATGAAAGAGTGGACAGATTAGCCAAGCAAGCTCTTAAAAAAGAAAAATAGAGGTTATAATTAAATTGTCAAAAGCAGCAGGGAAGGCCATTGCATGGAGGGAAGGCATTAAAGAGTGGCAGCAGTGCTGGGGTCAAGAGACAAAAGGAAGGTCACTGTACGAAATACACAAAAGAGTGGGGACTGGAAGGAGCAGGGGAGGAAATAGGAGAGAAGAGGAAATTATGACAAGGCTGCATATAGGGCACAGTTACCTTAATGGGACTCTCCACATGATGGGGAGGCGCCCAAATGGGTTATGTGAACAGTGAAGGGAAAAAGAAACCATAGAACATGTAATGGTCAGATGCAGAAAATATGAGCGGGAAAGGAGGGATATGATGGAGGGAATGATGAGAAATGGAGTAACAGGAACTAGTTTAAAGTGTATAATTGAGTGCGATGAAAGTGGAA
The DNA here is from genome assembly GCA_029692085.1 of Gymnothorax javanicus. Taxonomy (NCBI): domain Eukaryota; kingdom Metazoa; phylum Chordata; class Actinopteri; order Anguilliformes; family Muraenidae; genus Gymnothorax; species Gymnothorax javanicus. The sequence goes on from CM056209.1 coordinate 50,096,742, forward strand.
GCGGGAGAAAGTTACTGGTTAACTTTCCGAGAAGGACTGGACTGATTAAAAGAATATAAAGGACGGGACATTGTAGGGGTTGAATAACCCCGCAAGGTGGCGGTAATTCAACGCTAAGGATGCGTACTCACCATGAAACATCAAAGAAGAAGAAGGCTAAACGCCATCTTTAAACCCCTACAGCAGCCACAGTTTAGCACCGAGACTAACGTATATAGTGACTGTTGCATACCCGCGTAGGGTTTCATATTACTTGGCTGTCCTGCCTGAAACCCAGCACCTCAAAATGAACGAAGAGGGCATTAGCGTAGCTCAAATTAAAAAAGCGGCATATCGATGAGTGGCAAAAGAACGCATTTGACTTCAGAAAACCTCCACAACAAAAAGCGGAAAAACACGGGTCGCGCAAACAAGGCGTTGTTAGCTGCTGAGCTCAGACTAGCCGGCTGGTTGGCCAGGGGCTGCATTCGGATTCCGTATAACGTCCAGTTTTCAGGGCGTATTTGTAACGCACCCGAGCTTATAACATAAGTCAGCATTGAGCTGCTGCGTCTGCGCGTCCACCTTCCTCCGCGCCCGAGCTTATAACATTACAGTGAGCATTAAGCTGCTGCGTCTGCGCGTCCACCTTCCTCCGCGGCCCGGCTGGAGATGAGCCCAAGATGTCGGTTTCGGGGCTGAAGGCCGAATTGAAGTTTCTGGAGTCCATCTTCGATCCGAACCACGAACGCTTCCGAATAATCGACTGGAAGCCCGACGAGCTCAGCTGTCAGTTCAACGTAACTGGTGAAAAGCTTCTGATCATCCACTGCAACATTACGGTATGTGGGGGAGCCGGGAGGGAGCTGGCTATGCTGTGCTAGTGAGTGAGTTAGCTGACAGTCACTAGCGGCTGAGTTCAGTAGTTTGATGTGGTTAGAAATGTCCTGCTCATAAAGCTCTGCTCCCTGCTGAAAATTCCAGCTTTGACCAGCCTGGGCTGGTCAGGCTGGTTTAAGCTGTGTTTTGGACAGTTTTAGTTGGTCGACCAGCCCTTCACCTGCTGACTCCAGCTGACAATACCAGCTTAACCAGCTTTGACCACCTTCATCAAGCTATAGAGACCAGCTTTAAACATCTAGACCAGCTAATAAGACAGAATTCTAGCTGCTAGAATTCTAAGCTGGTTTGAGATTGTCTGAGCTGTGTTATTAGCTGGTCTAGGTGTTTAAAGCTGGTATCTATAGCTTGAGGAAGGTGGTCAAAGCTGGTTAAGCTGGTATTGTCAGCTGGTGAAGGGCTGGTCGACCAACTAAAACTGTCCAAAACACAGCTTAAACCAGCCTGACCAGCCTAGGCTGGTCAAAGCTGGAATTTTCAGCAGGGTCATAACTACTTATAAAGCTCTGCTCATAATGTCCTGCTCATAAAGCTCTGCTCATAATTTCTGTTCATAAAGCTCTGCTCATAATTTCTGTTCATAAAGCTCTGCTCATAATGTCCTGCTCATAAAGCTCTGCTCATAATGTCCTGCTCATAAAACTCTGTTCGTGAATCTCTGCTCATTAAGCTCTGCTCGTAAAGCTCTGCTCATAAAGCTCTCTAAACGCCCGAACCGAGACCGGGCGATTGGATAGAGGGAAATAAATGCAACTGTCACTAACTAACGTTAGCTAGCTAAATGAGTAATGTGGTTAGTTAAACTGACAGGTAGGTAGTTAGTGTGTAACTTGGCAGTTTTCTGAACACTGGAATGAACGCTTGCTATAATTTCATCATCAAAATTCATGATAATCTAACGTTATGTCGAACTGAAGTTAGCTGGCGAACCGTGAAAATCAACCAAATTCCAGGAACTTCCCCTGTCATGGTCATGGATTTCTTTAAAATTTTAATAGGATGTTGTTGTATATGGGGCCAAATGAGGAAATACCAAGTTTTAGCTCAATACCCCCAGCAGTTTTCATTTTCTGGGGGGGGGTCAAAAAAGTGGGCGTGGCACCCTCAGATGCAGCAAAATGAATTGTACCCATTTTCATGGGGCCATAACTCAAAAACTAATACAGATATGGACTTCCTTTTTCCAGGAATTACTAACCTTCCATAAGTAAACAATTTACAAGTAAAAGGAACAAAATTAACCCATTCATATCTATGCTGTCGTCATTCAGAAACAGGCAGAACCCAAAATTTGGCACATTTCAGGTGGCCCTTTCACCCGAACAGAATGAGAAATCTCAAAATGTTATGTCTCTTAGTGTAAGCGCACATACTCAGGTCTCCATTGGAACATTGAAATCTTGTATGTATTTTGCAGTTGTTCTGTGGTGGGGGCAATTATGAGCCCCTGTCTTGGGGGGTAACCCATTTCCGGGCCGTTTTTTCTCAATGGGAGTATCCTCCAATTTTTATGGGACCAATATCATTAGAAAGCTCTTTGTCTGTACTTTCACCACAAACAAGTTTTAAAGTGGTCTCTCAATTGCTTCATTATTAAAATTGTATCCAAAAGTTGCACTTTTTATGGTTTTCGTGCACAGTGTGTTTGTTCCTTTTTCATAAATATTCTTGTACAAAATCAGCACATTTCGGAAGGCATTGCAATCTCTACTGAAAATTTTAAGAATTTACTGTGTCTCATTAGATGGCAACACGACCCGATGCTCTAATTTGGGGGCAGCACCCACTAATTAAAGCACATGGCCTCAAGAGACATTATGGCTTCAACTTCCAGTCCTCCGCTTGATCCACTCCCCTGTACTGTTGGAAAAGTCAGCAGGTCTACAGATGACTGTCATGGTAAGACATACAATGCAAGGTAAGTTTCTTACAAATAAGGAACCCGGTGAAAGTGAAAGTACATGTATAGCCACATTTAGGCCTTATACAGTTCACATACTACGCTGATACCCACCACTATGGACTGCAGACCTGAGCAACTGAGCTGATGATCAGAGAGTGGTCTTTCCTCAACTGCTTTCATTTTGAGTTTCAGAAAACTTTGACTGGAAATGCTTTCTGCCTTCGATCCTGGGCAAAAAGAACTCCTAATTACAAGAGTCATTGGAGTCACTTTATCGAGGTTCAAAGACACTGGTATTGATGAGCATCTTCTGCAAAGTGAACTCGAGACAGAGACTGCATCGGTTTGCCATCATCACGAGCAGGTTTTCTTGCAAAAATATTCCTTGGCTTGGATCAAAGGCAGAAAGCATTTTCAGTCGAAGTTTTCTGAAACTCAAAATGAAAGCAGTGGAGGAAAGACCACTCTCTGATCATCAGCTCAGTTGTTCAGGTCTGCAGTCCATAGTGGTGGGTATCAGCATAGTATGTGAACTGTATAAGGCCTAAATGTGGCTATACATGTACTTTCACTTTCACCGGGTTCCTCATTTGTAAGAAACTTACCTTGCATTGTATGTCTTTCCATGACAGTCATCTGTAGACCTGCTGACTTTTCCAACAGTACAGGGGAGTGGATCAAGCGGAGGATTGGAAGTTGAAGCCATAATGTCTCTTGAGGCCATGTGCTTTAATTAGTGGGTGCTGCCCCCAAATTAGAGCATCGGGTCGTGTTGCCATCTAATGAGTGACACAGTAAATTCCTAAAATTTTCAGTAGAGATTGCAATGCCTTCCTGAAATGTGCTGATTTTGTTCATGAATATGTATGAAAATGGTACAAAACCATAAAAAGTGCAACTTTGGATACAATTTTAATAATGACCAATTGAGAGACCACTTTAAAACTTGTTTGTGATTAAAGTACAGACAAAAAGCTTTCTAATGATAAAGGTCCCGTAAAAATTGGAGGATACTGCCATTGAGAAAAAACGGCCCAAAAATGGGTTACCCCCCCAAGACAGGGGATCATAATTGCCCCCACCACAGAACAACTGCAAAATACATACAAGATTTCAATGTTCCAATGGAGACCTGAGTATGTGCACTTACACTAAGAGGCATAACATTTTGAGATTTCTCATTCTGTTCGGGTGAAAGGGCCACCTGAAATGTGCCAAATTTTGGGTTCTGCCTGTTTCTGAACGACGACAACATAGACATGAATGGGTTAATTTTGTTCCTTTTACTTGTAAATTGTTTACTTATGGAAGGTTAGTAATTCCTGAAAAAAGGAAGTCCATATCTGTATTAGTTTTTGAGTTAAGGCCCGATGAAAATGGCTACAATTCATTTTGCTGCATTTGAGAGTGCCACGCCCACTTTTTTTGACCCCCCCAGAAAATGGAAACTGCTGGGGGTATTGAGCTAAAACTTGGTATTTCCTCATTTGGCCCCATATACAAAATTCTACCGAAATTTAAGGGAAATCCAAGACCATGACACTGAGAGCCCCGGTTGATTTCATAAGGAATGACCCTGTTCTGGGAGTGTTCTGGCTGTGTTGCTCAGCTGCGTTATGTAAGGCAAAAGTAAATTCAGTTATTTTGCATATTTGATATTGGGATTGTTAGGGAGGTAAGGCTGTTGGTGTTCGCCGTTTCTCATGGCTTTGTGGTAGTGTTCTCTGTCATAGTTCATGTGTGATTGACAGGGGCTCTTGAAGAACTCTTTTTTTTTTTTGCATAATGAGACAAATCATGGCGCTGTTATGAAACAACTGATGTGGAAATGTTATATATTCTTGTAAATTTACTGATTGGGGAGGTGGAATAGGGGCATACACACCAGAAAAGTGATTTTGTGACGTGAGAATTAGCTTCAGGCTTTCATGTATAGTAGCTTTAAAAATGTAAATTTGACGTCAGGAACAGTATTGTTGGGAGTGTATGTTTGTGTGTTGTATCTCAGTTAGACTTTGAAAAGGACTGCGTGCTTTTTGATTTCCTGTTGTCCTTAGCCACACCTGTTACAGTTTTGCTTTGCCTATTGGCTACGGTGCTGGACTACAGTTGGAGGTTCACTCTGTAGTGTGGCCTTCCTGAGATCATAGCAGCCGTTGGGTACCTCCTCATTACTCGCTGGGCATTGGCTGCAGCTCAGCTTCATGAAAGTTGTTCTGTTGCATATGTGTGAGTCGGTTATTACAGTGGCCTCTACTCTCTTTCGCCCTCACTCCCAGGAGTCCTACCCTTCCACGTCCCCGATATGGTTTGTTGACTCCGATGACCCCAGCCTCACCCAAGTATTGGAGCGCCTGGACGATGTGAGAAAAGGCAGCACACTGGTAAGGGCACCCGCCCCGCTCGCGGATTCCTGACGCCTGGGGAGGAGATTTACGTCTTTCAAAGGGAGCCTTTTTATTTCAACCGCTGACTAAAAATGTTGGGGTGTTGCAGAAGAAATCACACTCTAATTTTACATTTTTGGGAAGCAGGTTGGTAAACGTATGTGATTCTGTGGAACCCATTGTTGAAACAAGGAGGTTGTGTCTTTCGCCAACTTTTGCAATACTGCCCCCTGTCATTAAAAAATACTCTCTGAGGCCTACACCTAACCTTGATTGACAGATGTGGGGTGGGGGGGGGGGGCATTTTTAGCCCCCTGCCCTGTGATTTCAGGAGTGATCAGAATTACTTGCCCATTACCCCCTTACCATGACTGATGCTGCCGTCACTGAAACCGGAGTCAGATGGTACTCTTCTGCTGTCTGACTCAGTTTAATACTGTGTTCCAGATTCCAAGGAAACTTGTTACTCCAACCCTTTCACCGGGAGTGGTAATGAAATGGACATTACCTTGGAATCGAGAGTGAAAAATTCGGTGTGTCATAGCTCATTTCCTTGTTTACAAATGGGAGAAAACTGACCTCATTTTAGGGGTTGAAATGCTAGACTGCACATCAGTGGCAGGAATAACCGTGAACACCTCATCGCGATACTTAAAATGCCCTGTTCCCAATGAACAGTGTGTGTGTGACCGGCCTTAGGTGCTCAGGAAGTGTCTGAGCTATTGGCAGCTGCTTGCTGGCTCCAGTTTCACAAGCGCTTGATCCCTGGAGCGCTTCACACTTATGATTCTGAGCCCTCAGGTCGAAGGGGTGAGTTGCCGAACGCGCATGGATGGGTGAATTTGAGGTATTGGCGATTGCGTCGTCGTTTTATCGGATGGCTCACGCCTCTGTCAGAGCCCCAGGTTCATAAGGATATGAGTCACGTCTGGAAGTGTTGAGGAACGGTAAGAATTCAGAGATCATGAAAGAAAGGCTGTGCGTAGTGCTCCCTTTAGATTAAAGGTCCAAGAGAACCACTCAACAAAAAAAATTGACAAGACTTCAGTTCCGTGTGGGATATTGGGCAGCTCAGGGCACATTGGCGTTTAAGTGGATATATGAGTCGTCTTAAAGCAAGACCAACGAGCCATGAGATGCCAGGCACCAAATGAGGAAAAATTTGAGCGAGAATTTCCAATCACGTACTTTGTGTCTGCGGTCACTTTGACTCAAGTTTCTCTGTATCATGTGCCGTTAGTCGGTGGATAAGGAGGCGGTGCTCGGCCCTCAGAGGTCGGGGAGGCGGTGCTCGGCCCTCAGAGGTCGGGGAGGCGGTGCTCGGCCCTCAGAGGTCGGGGAGGCGGTGCTCTGCACTGCATTTCTGTAGGTTTGGAGATGGGTGTTGGTCTTAAGCATTCGGTTTCCTCTCTCGAAGACTTGTGTTGGCCTATTTGTGACCTACCATGTGCATGTCACATCTTGCTATTGTGGCAGCGGTTTTAAAAATTCAAATAATTTTGCCTGTGGATCGGCTTTGTTGAACAGAAAAAGTGCCATAAAAGAGTTGACTGGTCCTCTAGCTTTTCCCCTTCTGTTACGGTCAAGGGTCCGGTGATAAAGTGGAAGGGTTGAGGTGATTATTTTGGATTTTTTCACTGTTGACATGTGGCTTTGTTCTCCCCCAAAAGGCTGTGGCGTGAATGAGCACGTGCGTGACCTATGGCGGAGTGTAAGCTTGTGTAAATGTGCGGTCTTTCACCACTGCAGGTCAGCCTTTCAAAAACAGAGTTTGTTGGATCAATATGATTCCTGCTGTAGGGCAGCTCTCTTATTTAACCCTGAGAGCACTAAATTCAACTATTGTTACTCACTGATGTAAGATATCAAAATCAAAGCTCCCGTGTGGGACCTCTTTTAAACAAGTTGCGGCATGATAGGTTATCAACAGCACAAGATAATTCGATCTATATATTTTATAAATTTATCTCTGTACTCTAAGGGTTAAGGACCGACCAAGCAGTCTGCACACGATGCAAGCACACCTCTGTACCATCATGAGTGAAATTGGAGGGGTGTTTAGCACTTCGCTAAATATTTTTAGCAGTGTCCATTTATAGTGGAAGTAGCAGTTTGATGTGATGTAGTCGCACACTTGCCTACCAAACGAAGCGGATTGAGTTGGAGAGGCAGATCTAGTTTGATACTGATGTGGAAAAAGGATTAAGGGCAGATTGTTAGTGGAAACTAAAGAGGATTCACTGTAGCAAAGAGGTACGGTTTGGCATGTTTACCAGCTGACTGGGTTTCTTACCTAAGGCTGCATGCATAATTAAAGGCCGTGTATCAAAAGGGCTTTTTTTTTGTTTCCCGGCATGTTTTGATCTGTAGTTTGATTTTAAATGCTGTCTGTCTGAGAATATTCCATTTTAGTGAAATTTGAGCAAAAATGAGTGATGCATTAGTGACATTTGGTGCGCTTGTGATTAAGAGCCTCTTAATATGCAGAAAGTGATTGTATTGACCATCTAGCGTTTTGTGATGAAATTATGTGTCCATGTCAGAACCTCCTTTAGCAGAGGGGGGGGGGAATACAGAGACTATCAGGGGTTTTGTTCTAGTTTCAAAATATGTTGTGTTAAATGTGCGTGTGTACTTTTCTTCAAGGGCGGCACAGTGACTTGATTCGCGATTATTTTAAGCATACGAATGACTTCTGCTGTGGGGTGAACATGCAAGCTTGGTTTTTTCCCCCATGGCTCATGCCTGACGCGGTCTTTAACCCATTTAGGCCTGAGGCCTATTCAAAAAACGCCTATGAAAACCTGTGGGCGATTTTGAAAAGAACCCCTAAAACCTGAGGTTTTCTGGAAAACAGCACCCAGGTGTCAACGTCTAGTAAAAAGCTGATATCTCAGCCTCTGTAGCAGATAGAAACAAAATTCAAAAAGTATTTGAGAGCTTACACCTGTGGCTTTCATAAGAACTATGTTTTTTATTTGTGCAAATCTTCATCACAATATTTAAAAAACTGAACAAACTATAAACTATAAAATATAATAAAACCAATAAAATAAGTAACAAATCTCTATCTACATAACATGCACAACTCAAATGGAATAAAGAGGCCTAATAAATAAAAGTATAAGCTCTGCACTAGAGAATAACAAACACTTTTTCTTTCTCTGGAACAGGTGGCAGCAGTGGCTGAGCTACGGGGGGCAAAGACACGTCCCTTTTAGTCCTGGCTGGATCTCAATCATTTTCCTTTATTGACGTCTTTTCCAATTATTGTAATTGGCAACTGAAGACACGGTTTCTCTCCACATGCGATCAAACAGCGATTAAATCGCGGGTTAAATTCAGCACAGTGGCGGAACAGAGAACTGGGTTGCACAAAACAACCGTTTAAAACAATTATAAATCCTGACCTGTTCTCAGTCATCTTCATGATTAACAAAAGGTTCACTCCGAGAGCGCTCCGCACTTAACAGGTGCTGCTTGTTCTCCCGATTAGGTAAGACGACAATCATTCCTCTGGACGCCAGATTTGCTGTATTTAAATCTACGTTATTCAAAATTGCATGGCCTACCTGTCGACTCTCACGCAAATGGCTTATGCCGCACGCTTGTTATAACCTAGCCTATTTAACTGCCGAGTGCCACTGTTTTTTTTTTTTTAAATCAACCCACGAAATACTGAGTGAAAGTCCGCGTTTCATTGGAACACGGACCAGTTCAATCACACGAAGCATTGGCCAATTAATAAGTAAATTATTTTTCTGCACTGAATTTAGCCCATGATTTCATCGCTGTTAGATCGCATACGGTGAGAAACCGTGTCTTCAGTTGCCAATTACGATAATTGGAAAAGACGTCAATAAAGGAAAATGATTGAGATCTAGCCAGGACTAAAAGGGATGTGTCTTTGCCCCCCCTGTAGCTCCGCTACTGGGTGGCAAGCATGATAAAGTGTCCGTTCAAAAAAAATAAAAATAAACAAAAAATATAAAAATAAAGTGTCTTGAAGTGTTACTATGGCATCTGCCCTAGTATAAAGTGCCAGTAAAAGAACAGTTATGAGCCTGGAAATGGTCGGAAAAGTAATGAAAACAACAAAATGACGTATCCGCTTTCCCGACCTGAAGGGTAGAAATGCGTAACAGCGTCCCCGGTTTTAAAGGTTAAAATGCGCACATGCTGTCCCGGTTTAAATGGGTTAACAAACAGCTGCCAAACATCAGATGCCATGTGAATGCTTCTGGGGAAAAAAATTAAAAACTTATTTCGCTGTCAGCCAGCGACGTCTGCCAAATCATTACCTTGTAACCAACAATTACTCTCACCCCGTTTCTGTTCGCCAAATTGCTAAATATATCCCTGATAAAATTTTTCGGGGATATTACTGTTTGGTGCTTAGATGTCACCGCTGCAGATCCTTCGTGTTGGTTCAGCAACCTGAACAGTTTTTGAGCAGTTTTTGTGAGTATCGCATACTTTTTTTTTTTTGTTGTTGATTCCTGGCAAATAAAGGACAAACCTTATTGTCCTGTGTGACCCTTGGACCTTTCCAGTAGCGCCATCACCAGGTCAAACTTTATATTTTCCAATGCAGTAACTCGAACAGTTTTGATCAGGATAAAGTCACCCGTGTTGGGCTGGGAGACGGCACCTTACTGTTGCTGCTCTCCCAATGACCTTTTCTACAGTGTCTCCACCAGGCCAAACTTCATTGTTAGAAATGGCAATAACTTGATGGCTTTTTTTGGCAATCTCATGAAACTTCTTGTGTTCATTCCTGGTGCATATAGGACAAATCAGGTCATTTTGTGTGACTCTACGACCTTTCCTGTAGCGCCACCTGGTCAGAGCTCTCATTTCCTCATCCAATAACTAACGGTGTTTGATCAATTCACCCATCTTGTGATCATTTCTTGGGTAGAGAGAAGACATGTTATTGATGTTGCTCACCCGATAACCTTTGCTGTGGCGCCACTACTCGGCCAAACTATTAAAATTTAAACATTGCAACAACTCATATGACTGTAATGGGAATCCTGTCAAATTTGCTTTCAACATTCCTGGTCCGTAAAGGAGGAAGTTATTGATTGTGCTAGCTCTATAATGTTTCTTGTAGAGCCGCAGCTCGATCAAAATTAAAATTTGCGAATGCCGTGACTCGCGCAGTTTTGATCAGAATCATGTAATTCTTTGTGTGATTGTTTGTGGTGCATACGGAAGGGCTGTTACTGATATTTGTCACCCTGTGACCAAAATTTGCTGTGAACATTTTTGGAGCCCAGAGTAGTTCTCCTGTTGATTTTATGGACTTAATATGTTTTTCTGTCGTTCATCCATTAGGTCAAACTATGAACTTTGCCCATGGGGGTGATATACCCTGCTGTCATCCATCAACAACATTGGTATAGTTATGCCTCCCCCCCAAAGGGAGGGGTGATATGCTGTTTTTTGCATTAAAAACTCTCTAGTTTAACATTGGTTTTGTGCAGAAGTTGTCTTTGGCTTTACGGACCGCATCAGGTATGATTGAAGGAAACGAGAAGTAGCAGGCTAGCTTGTTCACCCATGTTGTTACTTATATCTACTATAATTGCGATTTAAGTAATCATGCAGCCTATTTTGTACTATCATTGCTCTCTTTTGCTGATTTAGTAGTATGACAATGTGGTAGGAGGCGAATGCAGGAAATTAATGCCACTTTGCCTTCGTTACTCAATGTTTGGCAGTGATCATGGGTGTCAGTGCCGGCTCTGCCCGTTGTGATCTGTACGGTGAAGTCAGTTCCTCCTCTGGAAGATGCCAAGCCGGACCATACTGGCGTCAGCCTCCAGATTCCGCGTCCCTTATTTTTGAGCACTGATATCTGTTTATATTGAGCATAGATCTAACATTGCATCTAACTTGTATGGAGAATGGTGTATTTTTGACCTACACCGGTGTCAGCTGGGTTGGCGATATTGTGAAACAGCTGAAGAAGACCTGGAATTCTTCCTGTATTATTAAATCTGCTTGGTTGGCAGCAATTAGACCTGGCTTGAGGGGCATGTCCTGGCCTGCTGTCACTCACCTCAAGGCCCCGCCCTTGTTTTTCTGTCTCCGCCCCCAGCTCCTGCAGCAGCTGAAAAGGCTGATCTGTGACCTGTGCCGGCTCTACAACCTGCCCCAGCACCCTGACGTGGAGATGCTGGACCAACCGCTCCCCGCGGGGCCTGTGGGTCAGGAGAGAAAGGCAAGGCCCATCACCATAGTTGTGTCTGAGGGTTTCTAATTCATCTGCATCTCTTAACCCTGTTAGGCTGTTTGTATAGTATTTGACACACAACTTTATGTGACCTCTGTGTCATCCACATGATCAAAACTTTCCTCAAAAACCTGTTGTATGTAATCCGATGCATGTCATGTCCTTTAGTGGGCTATCCATGCGCTGCAGGCAGTAGAGGTTTGTAGAATACATAATCAAAGATGGCTTCCCCATTCACCCACCTGCAGGTTTTTTTTCACAGAAAACTTTGCTGATTTCAGCAAAGTTATGGTAAAAATAATTTTTATTTTGTTATTAATATTTCAATATGAACATTTACTGGATTTAAGCAACTTACAAATGTACTACATTTTGTTGCTTATGCGATGGTAAAATCGATTTGAAAATGTATGTATCAAATGTGATAATACAGGTATTTAACCCAGAGGTCCGCCGGAGTGCTAAGGATCTCCGCTGATATTACTGAATTTATGAGGCTCATTTTTTAACTGATGCAAAGGTAGTGGTATCCTGTGATACTAGAGGACTTAAAGCATCCATTGGTAGCACCCATGTCATGTTTGCTTCTAAGAAAAGGGCCAAGTAATGCTCCAAAGTTGGGCTAAATTTTGACGATGGAAAGAACTGTCATGGCAATTTTCCCAGGTCTTTGACCTCAAGATATCTAAATGAAAATGGGTGACCCATCGAGTCTTCCCCTTACGCACTTTTTTTTATGATAATCCCATGCAGTTTTGAGCAAAAAAACATTCCGTTTTGTGCATGCTGTAACAATGTGTTATTTTTGCCCATTGTATTTGAACATTTCTGCATACTGGGGTCTCTAACGGTAGAAACACACTGCAGGGGCGCAGTGCGATGTGAATTCGCTGACACTCATAGCCGCCGGCCGCTTATGGGTGTTTCCACTAGGTGTACGCCCCACTTTCGAATGCCGGAAGCGTTGGACTTGAAATAGGCCTACTGGTGAGCGCACATTGGAGTGCAATGCATAGCAAAGGTGACATTAGAAAACCTTGTATATACCAATCGTCATACAGTAAAATTAAAACCTCTGACTGCAAAAATAATGGGCTTATCTGTTGGTAGCTCGGCTATGGTGTTGTATGTAGGCATATTGAAATATCACTGTCGAGTCTGGCTGAATAAATCGGACACAAAGTGTTTGAATGGTCGCAAATCATGCCTCTTTGGTCTACTGTTATGTCCCGCTCGTTTTCAGAATTGGCATAAATTAACTTTCTCGACACTATCTGATTTAAAGTAAAACCCCCGCTCTTTTTCAGTATATAAAAATCTAAATCCTCGCTAGCCAGCCCAGTATAGAGACCATGGATCAGCTCAAAGCCCTGCAAGCACTTGTGAAGATTGCCGTGATGCAATCCCGGAGGAGGAGGAAGAGGGGAAGATACTGGGTGCATCCCATGTGCCGCAGTCGGAAAGAGCACGCAGAATACCACCGTCTCGTCCAAGAGCTGCGGCTGGACGACTCTGCCTTCCACCAGTATTTCAGACTGCAGAAGGGGGAATTCGACAATCTGTTGAGCCTCGTGGGACCGCAGTAGCGTCTTATTTATTCCCCTCCGTGGGAAAAATGCCACTTTAAATAAAGATAACCTTTTTCTCTAATGGTGAGAAAAAAAAAAAAAGCTGTAAGTTATTTGAATGCGGATTCAGTTTTAGTGACGACAGTAAAATTGTCGATGCACCACAGTACCTATGGCAGGGGAGCGCGGTGGTTTAAATATCATTGAAAATAGTGTTATAGGCCTACATCTCGGGTATACAGTATAAATAAACAAGTCAAAGACCTTGATGACGATCATTATGTGGGCTACTGTGACTTGATTTAAATTCGCACAATGATGTTCAAGAGTCATTTTGAAAATAATTTCAACATTGACATTGCGCTGAGGAAAAAGGTTTGTATTTCTACAAATCGCACTGAATGCATATCTATTTCCAATGTCACAATATGCTTTTTTTTTAATAAGACATACCTGTAACTTCTCTTGGTTTAGGAAAAAAAGCTGCCGTTACTCAAGTTAAGCTTAACGTGATGTGAAACTTAATCATTTCGTTAATTTTAATTGATTAGACATTGCGCTTAAGGAGTTCTGTGAATTTCATTCAAAAATACAGGCAACATCTGATACGACATCATTTAACATTATCTGTACACGTGTGAAACTGACTTTTTCAGTTGCGCAGTTTATTATGCATGATTTCACATAACAGGTATTCAATAGATGACGTGAAAGACATTCATTCTTCTCAAACAAATATAAAAAGTTCTGTTGGCGATCTACCTTTTTGTAGTCAAGGACCTTCGCCATTTCAGTTCCCCGGATTAAATTCGTTCGCGGGGGACATGTACTGTGATATGCCCCAGGGCAGCGAATACTTCTGACGGCGAGCCGATTACAGGAACAGTGATTTGATGACAGCTACCAACTAGGCAGTCAAAGTTCGAGACAAACGCAAACATACATAACCTTTTCTTTTACATCCGAATGTCCCGTAGGAAATTAATTTTTATTATTTTGAATTACCTTATCAGAAAACTAGCCTACTAGCTAGCTAGCTTAAATGGCCAGGCAGTTTGCAGGCACACTTCGCGTTTATATTAACCTCTAGATAAGTGTGTTTTATCATTAAATTGAATATTGCAACCCACCAGTCACTCCCACAATCTCAGCGACGCATCATTTTTTAAATTTATGTACCGATATTCAAAAAGCTGGCAATCATACAGGATCGGGAAACTCGAGACCGCTGTGATGAGGTTCTCCTCCATTTCGAGATGTTAATTTCCCGGCCCGCCTCCTGCTCCACAACCAAAGAACGTGATTGGCCAGAGCAGGGCGGCCAATTTGAATGAGATTCAGTTTTTGGCCGCTGGTTTCGCCTACTTCTCACCGCATTGCTCTTCTACCGGTCCCATAATGCATTGCGAATGCGCTAATTGAAAGAGAATGGGAGCGGTCCGAAATTTTGCGCCGCTGCAGTGTGTTCCTACCGTAAGCAGTTATGGTTTTTCATAAAGTAGGCATGACTGGAAACCTGAGACTCCTGTGGATTCAGTGAGCCCTGCTTCATTCATGTGTGATGATGCTGGAAAACTGAGACTCCTGTGGATTCAGTGAGCCCTGCTTCATTCATGTGTGATGATGCTGGAAAACTGAGACTCCTGTGGATTCAGTGAGCCCTGCTTCATTCATGTGTGATGATGCTGGAAAACTGAGACTCCTGTGGATTCAGTGAGTCCTGCTTCATTCATGTGTGATGATGCTGGAAACTGAGACTCCTGTGGATTCAGTGAGCCCTGCTTCACTCATGTGTGATGATGCTGGAAAACTGAGATTCCTGTGGATTCAGTGAGCCCTGCTTCATTCATGTGTGATGATGCTGGAAAACTGAGACTCCTGTGGATTCAGTGAGCCCTGCTTCATTCATGTGTGATGATGCTGGAAAACTGAGACTCCTGTGGATTCAGTGAGCCCTGCTTCATTCATGTGTGATGATGCTGGAAAACTGAGACTCCTGTGGATTCAGTGAGGCCTGCTTCATTCATGTGTGATGATGCTGGAAAACTGAGACTCCTGGGGATTCAGTGAGCCCTGCTTCATTCATGTGTGATGATGCTGGAAAACTGAGACTCCTGTGGATTCAGTGAGCCCTGCTTCATTCATATGTGATGATGCTGGAAAACTGAGACTCCTGGGGATTCAGTGAGCCCTGCTTCATTCATGTGTGATGATGCTGGAAACTGAGACTCCTGGGGATTCAGTGAGCCCTGCTTCATTCATGTGTGATGATGCTGGAAACTGAGACTCCTGTGGATTCAGTGAGCCCTGCTTCATTCATGTGTGATGATGCTGGAAAACTGAGACTCCTGGGATTCAGTGAGCCCTGCTTCATTCATGTGTGATGATGCTGGAAAACTGAGACTCCTGTGGATTCAGTGAGCCCTGCTTCATTCATGTGTGATGATGCTGGAAAACTGAGACTCCTGGGGATTCAGTGAGCCCTGCTTCATTCATGTGTGATGATGCTGGAAAACTGAGACTCCTGTGGATTCAGTGAGCCCCGCTTCATTCATGTGTGATGATTCTGGAAAACTGAGACTCCTGTGGATTCAGTGAGCCCCGCTTCATTCATGTGTGATGATGCTGGAAAACTGAGACTCCTGTGGATTCAGTGAGCCCTGCTTCATTCATGTGTGATGATGCTGGAAAACTGAGACTCCTGTGGATTCAGTGAGCCCTGCTTCATTCATGTGTGATGATGCTGGAAAACTGAGACTCCTGTGGATTCAGTGAGCCCTGCTTCGTTCATGTGTGATGATGCTGGAAAACTGAGACTCCTGGGGATTCAGTGAGCCCTGCTTCATTCATGTGTGATGATGCTGGAAAACTGAGACTCCTGTGGATTCAGTGAGCCCTGCTTCATTCATGTGTGATGATGCTGGAAAACTGAGGCTCCTGTTGATTCAGTGAGCCCTGCTTCATTCATGTGTGATGATGTTACTGTTGTCCCTAAAGTAGCCATTTTGTTACAATGAGATCAGATTTTGAAACATGACCTCACTGTATAAAAATGTCAAATATGATACAAAATGAATTTGATACGTGCCAATTATTATTTCAAAAAGTTTTGTTTAGAAGTCCAATAAATACTTCAATTTCAAAAATTTTGAATTTACTGGCTATTATTTCATCGTGCAGGCTTTACAGGGTTAAAACGAGCACCCCTGCGGAACACGTTTGTACGCTGCCACTGCTGTGCTCACACTGCAACTGTGGGCTTTTAAACGATCAGCATCTGTTAAAACGTGTATCGCGGTCGAACACTTCAATACTTTTTCCGCTAACGCAGTTGTCAGAACATTACCTGGCATTTTCATGAATTTCAAGGTGAAATCGTGCAGATTTGCAGTGGCGTGAGCTTTGGATGAAAATGCTGGCTTGCGATGCGCCATTTAGAAGAGGAATGAAAATGGTGTTGGCTGTCAAAGCCAGTTTGGTGTTCAGTCATCCTGTCCATACTGCAGAAATGTATATAACCCAAAGTCCTCAGATGAAGTGATGTTCACTGCCCTGGCAGACTGAGCTCATTTACAGTAATGCGCTCTGGCATTGTCAAGAGAACTGCAGGACAAAGAAATGCATGATTGCCGTTGTCAGATTTTGTATGAGTATCTGTGTTCTGACGGCAAACTCACGGACCTCTCCTGCCTCTGCTTTCACAGCATGGTACGACGGACGAGGTGACGTCTGAAGAGGAGGAGGAGGAAGAGATGGGGGAGGTCTTTCATCTTTTTATTTCTTCCTTATCTTGTAAAAGCACACATGCTAAGACACATCCTTCCAAGTGTCAGTCTAAGATCTGTGCGGTTGAATAGTTATTTTTTGGATCTTTGTACATCTTTGTGGAGTGGTGGGGTATCGTTAATGGTTGCATTTTGTCTTCTGTGTACCAGAGTCTACGGCTGAGCACAGATAGTGTTAAAGGGACAGAAATGTGTGAGATAAATGCTTGTAAACGCAGCTGAACACTTAACCATTCGTATTCGAAATGGCTGATGTTGGTGCCTTGAGGTTATTCATTAAGCTTGCCATAACGTTGAGTGTGTGCCGAAATGAGGATGATAAAGTGACAATTTCCACCGAATTTAACGATAAGAATGTCTGTTATGGCAAATGGTTGCATATACGTTGTTGGAACATTGCTAAGGCCTTACACGAGTTGAGCAAATTGATTAAACCTTTTCAGAAATGGCTTTTTTACCTGTCAGCAGCAGGGCAGTGAGCTTCAAAACACAAAGCGTCAGGATGCAGCAGGATGTTAAGATTACGAGGAGCCCTGAGCTGGTGGTTCAGCCGAGCAGGTCGCGGATGAACAGCGACACCATTCCTGAATTTTCCGTCCTGTCCCTGTTGCTTACGTGTTTTCTCTGCCCCGCGGCAGCAGGACATCGAGGACCTGGACCACTATGACATGAAAGAAGAGCCGGCCGAAGGGAAGAAGTCCGAGGATGACGGGATTGAGAAGGAGAACCTGGCCATTCTGGAGAAGATCCGGAAGAACCAGAGGCAGGACCACTTGAATGTAAGTGCCCATTCGGTAAGGTGACCTTTCGCTTGTTCTGGGGATGGGTGGGGGTCGGGGAGGGAAGGTTGTAAAATCTGGGGTACGTCATCAAAAGCAATCTGCTAACTGTTGCGTGAGTGCATTCATTTCTTTACCCTTTGAGCGCCAAATACTTTTTCAAGGAATTAAGAATGTAATTATCCTGAGCTGTTGAAAACCTATCATGTGGCAGCTTGTTTAAAAGAGATCCCGCAGGGGAGCTCTTTTAAACAAGTTGCCACATGATAGGTTTTCAACAGCATCTGACTTCGATATCTTACATCATTGGGCAATTATAGTTTCCCACGGCGCTGAAAGGGTTAAATGGGTTTTCATATTTGTACATATTTGTTGTGAGACCATGAAAAGGTGTGAGACTCTCCAGCTGTGCCAAGGCCTTTGTCACGAGTGCCGTCATGGTTTCATTATCACCCTGCGAAGTGCGGCGTGCCTGCACGGCTGCATCTCTGGTGGTTACCAAAGTTAAAATTACGTTGCATTGCAGTGCAAAATGCTACAAGGAAGAGTGAAGAATTGTGCTACATAAGCACCTGTCCACTTAAATAGTGCTCTAACAGATGTGTGGTTTTTTTTTTTTTTTTTTTTTTGATAGAGCCGTCATCACCGATGATGGGCGTATTATGGTATTGCAGTTAGTCAGTGAAGTTTTTTTGAGAACGCAACTCGCCTAGACTTCTTTGTTGGGATGCATCGATCCACTTTTTTTCCAGTTCCATTCCGATACCTGAATTTTGTTATCTGTCGATAACGGTACTATTCCGATACCAGATCTAGATTTACATGAATATTACTATCATTATTATTATGGTAGTGGATATTGTTCATGTAGCCATAACCACAACTCCAGAGTATAGGTTTATGGTTTTCAAGGCAGGATATAGCTGCGGTAGCCATAAACAGTCAAGTTGTGGACTAAGGCTGGGTGATTAACCAAATCGCGATTATTTTAAGAGCAATAAAAGTAACTGCCACTATGGGGCAGACAGGCGAGGCTGCTTATTACCTTTTCTGTGACACATAACTAATGCGTTGTTGAACAAACATCAGAGGCAATTTGAAATGCTTCTGGGAAGAAAACTGTGATTTGGCGCAAGGTCGGACAGCCTCCAACGCCTTGGCATTATTAGCTTACCTTAAATCAATTCCCGTGTACTTTGCCTAATTTGCAGTCAAGCCATTTATTCAGCCAACTGACCAATGAAAACCAAAATGCGGCCTGTAATGATTTAGAAGATAATGAGAAGCAGACACACCTAACCAGGCTGCCGTGTTAGATTGAAAGAATGTCAGTAATCTGAATAAATAGCAGACCTCTGAATTCCACCTCTCATCGTAGAATTTTTACGTATTATTAAAAAGATTTCTTAAAAATAAAATCGTTATAAAATGGCCCTGGTTTTTAAGCGTTTTTTTTTTTTGTCTCGAACATCATCATCAACAACAACAACAAAAATAAACTACAATACATAAAAAGATAAAAATTAAACTAAAATAACACAAAATATAATACAATACATCACTTGACATTCATCAGAAGAACTGAAAATTTGTAATGTGTTCGAGAAGGAGCAGGAAGAAGCAAGAATGCTTATCAAGTCCTACCCCATCATTACAGTATCAGTATATAGTTCTTTTAGACCCGAAAGTAATACCAAGATATCTTTATCATTGCAATTGCATCGTTCCCCACATCATTAAATCATCATTATTTTTTTGAGCTTCGCCTCATCTCCGTATTTGTCCATGATTGATTTCTTATATTTGCTTTTGAACTGTGTAATATTATTGCTTTGCTTAATGTCATCATCAAGGCTATTCCACAGGATCACCCCACACACTGATATTCACACGCTTCTTTGTGTCGTGCGGACACAAGCTCGTTTCAGATTCAATTTCCCTCTTAGTTCCTATCTTGCCCCTTTGTCACTGAATAATTTTTTAATGTTTCTTGGTAGTAGATTGTGTCTTGTGTTTAAAAATATATGCGAAGTGGAAGACATTTTGTGAGGCGTATCAAACGTCAATGTGAGAGAAAAATTATTTTTGCATTGCAGGCAATAGACAAATGCACTGAACACTTGGTAAACACGTTTAGGCGAATCTTTGCAGCAAATTTGTAGCATTTTTCATTTGATAATTGAACAAGATAAATTTTAAATAAAGCAATTCATAGCACTTGATATCACTCTGCAGAGCCTTACACTTGAAAGATACCACATATCTTAATTGCTTTTACTGACTGTATGCTCGGTGAGGGGCACATTTTCACTTTGCTGCTTTGTTATTTGACGATGCTTTTGTCCAAAGCAGTGTGGTTATTGGACTGAGCAGCCTGTCCCCAATGTGAAGCGATGTTGGGATGTAGCCCTTGCTCATGGGCCTGAACTGTTGAATTGATCATTCAGAGAATAAGGCTTAAACCAAAAACCACCGCGTCTTAGTCAAGCGCTTTAGCCACTGGGCAGTAGAATGGCTTGGCTCCTTCAGGGAATGTCGTGCTGACCTTACTAAAGCAGTTGGAATAGCCGGGCAGGTGCTAGTTGGCAGATTTTGAGTCTCAGGTTCTTTTGAACCTCCCATTATATTTTTGCTTCGCATTGGGTTTGCCATCTTCAGTTCAGGATTAACGGCTTTATGCCTCTGTGTTACTTTTAGCACGTTCGCTGAGCAGAAAAACATTTTCTCATCTTTGCATATTGGCTTTGTTAAATGGCTGTAGGTTGCCGTGCTTATTTTAATTTGTACCGGCTCGTCAGGTCTTTCATGCTGCCGTCTCTGCCTGAGCTGAGAGGGTCTGTGTGGGAACTTGCTGTATGAGCCTCTGTACAGTACAGTCCCAGAGAATATGGGCAGTGCCGCAGGTTTTGCTTTTTGCATCATGTGCTCCAGCAAATTGCATTGCGAAATGATCAATATGAGGTTAAATGGAGGCATGAGGTTAAATGGAGGCGGTCATCTTTAATTTCCTGGTATCAGCATCTGCATGACACAAATACCCTAATAATTTTAAAATCGCAATGTGTTTATGTAAAGACCACGTCTCCTCTCCGTGTCAATTTTTTAAAATAAAATTTGACTAAACTCACAGTGCAGTCTCGGTTTAGTGAAAAATTGATCAGTTCTGTTGCCAGTCGCTTATCGTTTCCTCATTGATGCCGTCGGATTGGAAATGTTATTTGGTCATTTGGCCTAGTGGAGCGGTGACTTGGCCCCTTTGTAAAAAGTAAATCTCATGCCTTATGAGCACCTTATAAAAGCTCTGCCGAATTGATGCCCATCCATCTTCATGGCAGAGCGCACTGTTGACCCGCTAAAACTTGCTGTTCTTAGATGCTCAGTTGAATATATTTTGCAAATTAAAATGACTCAGTCTTTGGGGTTGTGGTTGGGGAGGGAGAATTGGAACGATGAGCTCGATCTCATGACTCTGACAGTGTGGTTATCGCCCTGAAGGGTTATGGCCCATTAACCATCACTGGCTTTTCATGACTTGTGAAAATATGACTGTTTCATAGAAAACATGTACACTGAGGTGTATGTATATTATATTTACTCAACTGAGAAGTAAAGGACCGCTGAGTTTTTTTTTACGATTATCCTTTCCAAGTTCTGAGCTTCCCAAGACACTGTTAAGCTATGGTGAGAGCAGATGGTGGTCACACACGATACCGAAATGACTTTGGACATTGTTTGGCATTTTAATTCAGTGGTCTGGACAAGGTGTGATTCCGGTCTTCCCTGTCGATACCCTGTTTTGGGGTTATAAAGTCCCCGGATCAAATTTTGTGATACATTTTGTGACGTAAACAACACTTCGGATTTATGCTCAGTTTTTACCTTTCACTTACTGGGGTCAAAATGGAGTGTTCCTCAACTTTTTGTTGAGAATGTAAAAGGTCACGAATGGTTGGTGACCCCAGTGAAGGGCGATTCCATTCCTGTCGTACGGGACATTCAGACAGTATTTTACATCCAGAAAATAAAACAATGACTGGCTTTAAAGTAGGCTGTGACCTTTAAATTGTGTTACCACACTTCAACATTATTCAATGATCAAACTCAATCATTTCCATTTTGGGGGGTGAAATAAGCGAACATGTAATCTGTCGTACGGGACGCAGAGAAATCACTGTTTTTTTCCAACAAAGTCTTTTCAAGAATTCTGAATTGGCTCTTGAAAACTTTTGAAAAATAGTCAAGCAATATTGGAGAGAGTCTGCTGTACTGTGTTAAAGTAGTTTTATTTAAAAAAAATCAACAAGACATGAATTCAACGGGGTTTAAAAATTCTAGGGGGTACCTGTCGTACGGGACAGAAAAAATCTGTCATACGGGACGCTCTGAATTGAGCTCAGGTGTTTACTGAAGCACTGCCCCCACCTGTTATTGCACTTAAACTTGAAAAGCTAAAGCTAAATAAATAATAACTGATTACTTTGTAACAATTCATGTCCCCTCAGATAGCTCTGGTCCTGTGATAATTCTGTACCTGTTGTATGGGACAAAATGTCTGTCGTACGGGACAACTATTATCTGTAAAAACCTATCAACCTTTCTTGTCTCATTATTTACAAATGGGTCATTCCATATGAGCTCAACCAAAGTATAAGAATCTTCCATGGTCACCCACTCAGATTTAGCTCAAATTTATTTTGGGGGTACCTCTATTTTCATAGTGAACACATGCAAAATTTTAGGCCGCTACTCCAAGGGGTTTCCGAGATATGGCCCCCCAAAATCGGGGGACCATGCCCCAAGTGAATAGCAAACTTTAATTTATAGGATTTTGGAGGCCAATATCTTTGGAACAAAGCATAGGTATGGGCTGAATTGCTACCCAGGGTAATTTGGGTACAGGCTTTCAGAATCTCTTGTCAAAATTCATCTATCTCTTTTCATTTTCAAGATATTGGCCTCTCAAATTTTTGATTGGTGGAAATCAAAAATTCAGTTTTCAAGGCCAGGATCCCTTACAGAGGCTAAACTGTGCTGGATTCCTTCTATTTAAGGGCAGGTCTGTCTGTACAAGGAAGATTGACTGCACCCAAGGCATAATAGTGGAGTTGGGAGAGAGGGCTGCACGATTAACCGAATCACGATTATTTTAAGCGCAATAAAAGTGACTGCCACTATGAGGCAGACAGACGTGCTTGCTTATTACCTTTTCTATGACACATACCTAATGCGGTCATTTGAAATGCTTCCGGGAAGAAAAGTGCGGTTTGAAGTCCACTAATTACCAGCGAGATTGGACAGCCTCCATAGCCTTACCTTAAATCAATTCCCGTGTACTTTGCCTAACTTGCAATCAAGCCATTTATTCAGCCAAGTGAACAGTCAAAACCAAAATGTGGCCAATAATGATTAAGAAGAGATAATGAAAAGCAGACAGACCTAAACAGGCTGCTGTGTTAGAGTGAAAGAATGTTAATAATCTGAATAAATAGCAGACCTCTGAATTCCACCACTCGTAGAATTTTTACATATTATTAAAAAGATTTCTTAAAAATGAAATCATTTTAAGATGGCCTTGGTTTTTAAGCGTTTAAATATATATGCAAAGTGGAAAACATTCTGTGAAGCATCTCGAGCGTGAAAGTGAGAGAAATTATATTTTTACATTGCACGCAATTGACAAATACAGCAAAGTCTTGGCAAACAAGTTCAGGCGAATCTGTGCCGCAAATTTGTTGCATTTTTTATTTGATAATTGAACAAGGTTAATTTAAAATAAAGTAATTCATATCTCTTGATTTTGGTTGCTTTTGCTTGTCTAAATAGCCGACAGTGAAGGTGGAAAACATTTTGTTTAAGCGAATCGAACGTCACATTTAAATTATATGATTACCTTCATTCGCTGAAGAGTTCTGAAATGCCGCTCTCGCTGGGGGAAAAAAAAAAAGTTCCGTCGCTGAGTGCCAGTGCATAGACCTAATTTTATTTTTCTAAAATGGGATTTTGTTCTATGCTTCCAGCTCTAGAGGAAGCTGGAAGTGCATGGCGAAATGCATTTTTTTTTTTTTTTTTTTTTTTTTTTTTTTGGAAGTTTCCATCACAAAAGGGGTAGGCTTGATATTTTTTTTTTTTTTTACTCCATACCAAACATTAAACAATATGTCAATGTCTAATAATAATAATAATACAATTCATGATTAACTTAACAAAAACAGATCCTCCCCTGTCTGGATTTGACCTCATGCACGGCAATTTAACTTCGTCAACGGAGAAACGTGGCGACCTTCCTCTCTCCATCACGGATTTCGGTTTGAGGATTTGGGATAGGGCAGCCTGCTCCTGAAGGCAATGGCACCTAGCACACTGATTGGTTTAACTGGCGTAACGCCCAAACCACGCCTGTGCATAATATAACGGGTAGCGCAGGTGTTTTAGGGATATAGGCAGGTATGCAAGATAGCAACTTTTGCGGGGGAACGCCTCTTACGCAATGCTAAATCCCCAAATAACGGGTTTAGGGACTCTGGCGTAAGATAGGGCCCCTTATCTCAGAAACCCCTTGGAGTAGGAGCCTAAAATTTTGCATGTGTTCATCATGAATATAGAGGTACTCCCAAAATAAATATGAGCCAAATCTGAGTTGGTGACCCGGGGACCTCTGGTTGACTTCATATTTTTTTCTTCAGAACACAGTTTGAAATTCTACCATAACAAACAGTACACAGATCACTAGATAAAGCTCAAAATGGTTGAGAAATGCCAACTAGGATGCTGGATCTAGCCTTCGGGTGCTTTCACACTGGAGACTCGGGCACGGATCCGAGTACACTTCACCCTAAAGTCTGGTTCATTTGGTGAGTGTGAACACAAGCGTACCGTGCTCGGGCACGGTATGCGAGTCTGCTTGGATTAGGCAGACTCGAGCACGGTTCATCTGTACTCGTACCGAATGTGAAAGCAACCGTACTCGAGCACGGAAGTGGAGCATCACGTGACATCTTAACTGTTTGATTCTTTTGTGCTGACACATATAGCAGCAAGAGGATCTCTCTGGTTAAACGAAGAAATTGAGCAGACAAAATTAAATGCTTGCTCAAAATTTGGGCAGACGAGAAAAAGCGTACAATCACAACTGGATACTACACAGAAACGCAGAGGAATGATTTGCGATTATTTACATTTGCATGGTTGTAGCAGAACAAAAGAACAGTGCGGAGGAAAACAACTAAAGAAAGTGCGGCTGCAGTATCTTAAAAGTGCTGAACATGGTGCGAAAGTCTAGCAGTTTTAGTGATGGAAAAAGATACATTTCCGTGGCTGCTGCTTCTTTGTGTATATTTTTCTGCATACTGCAACCTTCTGTATTGTAATTTTGATAAAATAATCCGTACTCGGGCACGGTACGACGTTGCTAGTGTGAAAGCTGACCAGCGGGGGCAGAGGGGAGGGGGGACAGTCGTACTGTGGCATGGTACTGAATAATCCTACCTAGTGTGTTGACAAAGTATGATGCTCTTTTCTCATTTGAAGGGTTCATTACATGCACTATATTTTACACATTTTTATTCAGCCAGTCTGACAGTGCGTAAAAAGTGTACACAACCACAGTGCATGTTCATGCATGAGACAGTCAGGACAGTCGACTCTTTTCTGTCTTTCTAATGCAAAAAAACTAATAAAATACACAGACATGGCAGATGTTACTTTCACAGATATCTTAAACAATTCCTTTAATTTCAAAACATTTTTTATGTTTTACTTACCTCTGAATAGGCGACTGATGCCATTAAGAAACTCTGAACAGCCACTACCATACACTTGAAACAGTCACTTGCCTTCTCTCAGTGGAATTTTCCATTCACTGATGCCCCCTATTGTCTCAGAGGTGAGGAATTAAAGAGACACCTATTGTTTTTCAGGCAGAACTAACCCACTGAGAAGTAACTGCCTTGAGATTTGGTTTATGCAGTTCTGTAAAGAACTGTACCAATGATCTGTTGTATGGGACATGTCCCGTTTGACAGACAATCTGTTGTACGGGACAATACTTTTTAGGCTAATTATGTGTTAACTAATTCATGGAATTACGGGGGGAGAGTAGTATTTTAGTACCTTTAGTCTGAAATGAGAGGATTTGTAATTAAAAAGTTTCCTGCTCAAAAAAAAAGGCAAGAACTTTTTGCCTTCAATCTGTCGTACGGGACATGGCAATAAACAGCCTGTCACTTACCATATTTTTCTCCGTCATGCAAAGGGTCATGTGACCGTCACTTTGCAAGTAGGCAGACTTTACTCAAGATACGTGATTCGTAAAGACTGGGAACTTGAGTGATATCAATTAGTGGGAAATTAAGGCAATTGATTGAAAATTGTGGAAAATTGAAAATTTGATTAAATTTCATATCTCCTTTTAATTCCACCCCAAATCACCACTCTGCATTCATGTAACTGAGAAAACTAACTTGTTCTAAATGCCTAGTATTCAGGGTTACAAATTATAATACACCAGTCGGTTAAAAACATTTCTCAAATGAAGCATTTTTTCAGTTTCTAGCATGGAATGGCCCTAAAACATGTTCCCCTGAGTTCTATAATCTTTCCTTGTACAGTAGATGTTTGGATGGGCTTCATATTATCGCTGCAGGTTGCTATTCGACACACGTGCTCAGAATTACTTGCTGCCATGTGGACAAAGCAGGGGGCCGATTGGCTTTGCAGAAATGTGGGGATAAGGGCCCCGCAGAAGGGCCCAGGCCAGCAAAACCTGTGTCTACACTGGGGCTTCAACCTCCAGCCCTCGGAGCCCTCGCAGGGTTGGCCTTAGGCTGCCTCTGTTGCATGGTTTAGGGCTGGGTATCTGCAGCTGAGGTTCTGCCTGACCTCTGACCCCTGACCCCTCCTGCTGTTACAGGGCGCCGTCTCTGGCTCGGTGCAGGCCTCAGATCGACTGATGAAGGAGCTGAGGGAGATCTACAGATCACAGAGCTATAAGACCGGTGAGGACCACGCTCCGATGCACACAACGCATCCTACAGACGCTGTAGCAGAGAGGCACTACGGTGGAAGTACATTAACATTGTGGGGAGCCCCTGAAAGTGAGCATATGAGGAAACGAGACTCCACAGTCGAAACAAAAACGGTCTGTGGTGAGAAAATGCTCCTGAGCGGGCAGAAGTGTGGGGAAGTGCTCTGCCGTAGAGGGCCAGCCCGGCCTGTTTTGGCTGGTGTGGTGTAAGATGACCGAATGCTAATAGAGGTGGAATGAGGTAACTTCAGAGGGTGGTTAAATGGCCACATGATGGTACACACAGCCTGTGCGCCTTACTGGAAACTACCTTGTGATTCCTCATGTGAATGCACGCCAGCGGAGGGAGAGCTGTTTAGCTTTCCAATGAAAAAATGATCCACATTCTTTTATTCGTCTGTTCCCTAGACGAGGGGGGTTCAGTCTTATCCGAGAAGTGTTAATTTTGGGTGCAGTAACTTGGATGTGTAATCAGGCTACTAGGGTCACGTGTTTTGTCTGGCGA
The DNA here is from genome assembly GCA_029692085.1 of Gymnothorax javanicus. Lineage (NCBI taxonomy): Eukaryota > Metazoa > Chordata > Actinopteri > Anguilliformes > Muraenidae > Gymnothorax > Gymnothorax javanicus. The sequence continues at coordinate 50,123,811 of CM056209.1, forward strand.
AATGAAATGCTTGCAACCTACACCAGCCCTTATCAGGTAAGATTGGATGTGTGTTGAGGAAAGACACATCCAGTCAGTTAATGCATGAACTTTAACCCCGGAAGAATTCACAGACCTGTCCTCCTCACATTGGAAGGGACTCTGTCAACTAGTGTTGGTGATTCAACAGAGATGTCTTTCAGAAAATGTACTGTTTAATGATCTAGAACTGCACGCACATGATACAAGTCTAAAATGGTGTCATTCCTGAACTCTTGGCAGGAATTTATTCAGTGGAGCTGGTCAATGACAGCCTGTACGACTGGCACATCAAGCTGCGCACGTAAGTAGCTGGGTTCAGGTGGAGTTTGTAGACGGAGGTTGACATCCGTTCAGATGAAAATTCAACACTTTTCTCTGTGATTTGGGGCTGGCTATTACTAGGCATAAATGTTAACCCTTAGAGCACTTGATGCAGCTTTTGTTGCTCAATGATGTAAGATATCAAAATCAAAGCAGTTGAAAACCTATCATGTGGCAATTTGTTTGAAAGAGCTCCTGCAGGGGAGCTCTTTTAAACAAATTAATTTATTAAAAAATAAAAATGTAATTATTTCGGCGCTCTAAGGGTTAATTTACCGCTTGCCTTGATAGTACTGCATTGCTGTTGATCCACATCAGTGTGAGATCTGCCATTCATTTTTATTATCATTTTTTTTTTAATTGTCATTTGGAGATTACCCATGACCCTCTCCCCTCTACTGATTAGGGTTGACCCCGATAGTCCGTTGCATAGTGACCTGCAAGTTCTAAAGGAAAAGGAGGGAGTCGACTACATTCTGCTCAACTTCTCATATAAAGTGAGTCTGGCCTTCACTGCAGTTTCCTGTTCCTGTTTCAAATCAGTGACTCATCCTTCGAGGGGTTTTCATCCAGCTTTTTGCAAGAATCTTGTGTGCCTGTGTATAAGAATGTGAATGGATACACCTGAAAGTTGACGTTCTTGGGGTCATTCCTTATGAACTCAACCTAAATACAAGAATCTTCCATGGTCACCAACTCAGATTTGGCTCAAATTTATTTTGGGAGTACTTCTATGTATTTATAATGAACACATGCAAAGTTTTAAGCTCCTACTCCAAGGGGTTTCCGAGATATGGCCCCCCAAAAATCGGGCCACGCCCCCTTTTTTCCCCCTCAAATCACAAACGTTAATTTATGGGAATTTTGGAGGCCAATATCTTTGGAACCAATCAGAGGTATGGGCTGAAAATTGCTGCCGGGGTCATTTGGGTCCAGGATTTCAGAATCTCTTGTCAAAATGTATCTATCTCTTTTCATTTATAAGATATTGGCCTCTCAAATATGAAACTTTTTATGGGTGGAAATCAAAAATTCAGTTTTCAGGGGCCCCCTATGAGGCCAGGATCCCTTACAGAGGCTAAATTGTGCTGGATTCCTTCTATTTGAGGACAGGTCTGTCTGTACAAGGAAGATTGACTGCACCCAAGGCATAATAGTGGAGTTAGGAGACCCTGAAAAGGGTCCCGGCTTTAAAGTGTGTCTTTTTTCCTGCCAATTTTGGATTGACTAGTTCACCATGTGGGCAGTTACCCATGGTAATGAAACTTGTTCTTCATAATTGTATATATCTTGTGTATAAACAAGTTGTAATTTTGAAGAAATAAAGCCAAGATATATACATTAATAAATATATACATGTGTAACAAGTCTCAGATTATAAAAGCCTGGACCCAAGTTACCCTAGATAGCAATTTTCAGCCCATACCGATGATTTGCTCCAAAATCCCTATAAATTAACGTTCGCGATTCGCAGGGGCAAAAAGGGGGTGCGGCCCTCGATTTTTTTGGGGGGCCATTTCTCGGAAAGCCCTTGGAGTAGGACCCTAAAATTTTGCATGTGTTCATTATGAATATAGAAGTACTCCCAAAATAGATTTGAACCAAATCTGAGTTCCTCTGGTTGACTTCATATGGAATGACCTGTTGCTGAAGTGTTTACAGTTGGCCCAGGTTTATGTATTAGTAGAGACATTGTAGAGACAGTACGATAAAGGGTGACCATAACTGACTTTTTAAAATAATCAAGTGTTGCCAGGCAAAACAAACTTTGACTAGTAGCACTTATTCTTGTGCTTTAGCGTCAGTAATGTTAATATCTCTCTATCTGCAACCATTTTCGAGTTATAAACCCCTGAAAATTTGTGACCTTCAATCTGACCTTTCAAGGTCACTCAAGTTCACAGGTTAAAGTGCCAAATGAAAGCCCATACCTGACATCCGACATGTTGATGATAATAAACATCTCTCTATCCCTAAACTTTTTTGAGTTACAATGGAAAACGAGCAAATTGAAGCACTTACATTGACCCTCCTGACATTTAACCCCCGCCCGCCCGCTAAGAAAACGGAGAGATACCCGATCATGTAGCACATGAGTGGAAGCAGAATTGAAAGCTGCATTCTGGTTTGTTTGAAGTTGATATGATTGTTTTACCGGAGTTATTGCAGAAAAATGATTTTGACTTTTCTGGTGACCTTGACCTTGACCCAGTGATCAAAATTCATAGGGGTCTATTCGTGACTAATGCCCACCTATCCTGAAAGTTTCATGAAGATCGGTCCGGCCGTTTTGCCATATTGTCGCTAACAAAGAAAGAAAAAAAACCAAGAAACCACACCAAAAACAATGCCCCGCCCTTCGGACTGTGTCCCGGGTGAGGCGCTCCGGACTGTGTCCCGGGTGAGGCGCTCCGGTCTGTGTCCCGGGTGAGGTCATTGACATGACGCTGATACCAGTCACATTCTTCTGCATGGTTTTAGCCAAAAAAAAAAGGAGTCATTAAGTAATCTTTTTGTGTCCTCTGCGTAAACCTTAATGGCCCAACAGCTGTTGAAGACACTAACTTGATTGGCCATTATTTTCCTCTGACTGGTAAAGTTAAATAGTTGCAAAACTTTTGGATTGAAACTGAACTTTTCTTGGCATGCTTGGCGTGTTCAGACTATAAACTGTAATCACAGCGGGCTTTTAATCTTCCTTCTGCAGGATAATTTCCCCTTCGATCCCCCTTTCGTGCGGGTCGTGTCCCCTGTGCTCTCTGGAGGGTAAGTGCCTCCTGCCATCGCTCTTTTCCCCTGGGCTCTTTAGGACGAGTGGTCATTCTGTATGTAAATGGGAATTTAGGTTTTTTGGAACTTATGGCCTTTTCCAGTGATTAAATATAACCATCTTTATGGAAGAATTGAACGGTGCAGTTCTCAGAATCGAGGCACAGCACCTGCCAAATCAGACTGCCAGCACTGGAGAGAACGGGGTGCATTAATAAACGCTTGAAAAGCATATAAAACTCACACTTTCGAAGACGGGGAAACGCGCTTCAGTCACTGGTGCAGGTTGATGTTCGAGCTCAAAATTAGTCAGAAAGTGTGTTTGCAGCCAGATTTTATGTAGCATTTCTGTAAACTTATCAAATCCCTGTCCATTTTCATGGATTCATCTCCACCGAAAACCAGATTTAGAAAATTTTTACAACTTTGCTGTTTCACTCCAGCAGTCTCTCAGAAGTTGCTTGCAGTCCTTGCGGCTTGTTAGTTTATTCAACTAGGCCTACGCTGTCGGTGGCCGACAGCAAGTGGTATATCCCCGAAATTCCCTAATCCTCGAAGCCCCCTTTATTAGATTCCCCTTTACTAGACCTACAATATGAGGCAAATTTGAGGTCTGTGTAAGTAATTGTTTCAGAGATATGGTTAAAAAACTGATTTTTTCAATATATAGCGCCACCTGGTGGAAAACCTAGGAGTGCATACTTGCCTAAAATCTAATCAGTTCATCCTCTCTACCATATCTACCCATATGCTAAAAATGAGAAGCCAGTGTAAAGTATTTTGTGAGTTATCGCGCTAATGGCTAAAATCTGCGGTTGCGGCGGCGGATCGGGCGAAACCATGATATCCCCGAAACTCGTATTTCGGGGATATAATTACAAAGGTTTGGTTCAACTTTGAGGAGAAGGTGACTCTTATCGAGATCAGGCTGAGACTGCCAAAGACGATGAAGCGGAAGTTTACAAGCTTTTGAGCGTCATGCCCTGATAGTCGTCAGAAAAAATTGAAATGGCGAAATAAAAACAATATCATCAATAAATGTAAATTACAAGAAGGCTTTAATGACTGTTCGGTCAGTGTCCAGTCTTTTAAAATGTGAGTTTTATGTGCTTTTTGAACGTTTATGTGCAAACCCCATTCACTCCATTGCCAGCAGTTTGAGTTGGCTCTGCCTCCATTTTGAATACTGGGCCATTGTTCAACTCTTTAATATTTATGGTTATATTTGATCATTGACAATCTAGGGAGATGGCTTTGGCTCTTAAAAAAAAAAAAATCCCTGTTAAGCTGATTTCCCAAAAGAAATTTTCTGAGTTGCAAGCGAACCCTTCTGAGTTAAATTTTAATTAGTCCTAAGAATATATATTTGAGATCCTGGATAGTTCTCCTTTCAAAATATAGGTCATCTGTCCAACATGTCTGTGACCATGGTAACATGTACTGTCATTAAAACAACTATATGTTTTCGACCCATGTAAGTGTGTCTCGAGGAAAAGCGTTAATTCCAGCTTTGTATTCAGCATAATATTCAGACCCTCCAGGGCCAGGGTCACCAACTGTGTTCCTGGAAATCGGCCATCTTGTGGGTTTTTAAGATTGGCAAAGCTCCCCTCCCATGAATGCAAGAGATCCTGTTCTGCTGCTAAATACTGGAGTCCAATTTACCTGGTAGAGGTTGCAGTAAAACCCATTGAACAGTAGATCTGCTGAAGCAGACTTGGTGACCTCTGCTCCAGAATTTTAGAACTTCTAAATCCAGCTGAAGTTTGCTTGTAATGCAGGTGTATTGAACGCCTTGTGGTTCCCGCTTTCGTGAGTTTTAGGGTTTGTTTTCGGTTTTTCAGATATGTTCTTGGAGGAGGTGCCCTCTGTATGGAGCTTCTGACAAAGCAGGTGAGCCGTGCTTCAAATCACCGACTCACGAGTGCTGCTGCACATGCCACTGCGGTTATTACGACCAGCCTGGGAACTACTCCGTGCTTCTCATAACTGACTGTTTCCGGGTTCAAAATGGCTGAGCAGGACAGCATTTCACTACAAACTTCCAAATATATCAGAGTCAACTTCATCTCAACCTGGAAGAACTAATGCCACAAACTCATTTCGGAACGTTAGCAGGGGTGTAGTGGAGGGGGGAGCGCAATGGAGCGGGGCTCCCCCTCTTCTAAAAATACATTTAAAAAAGAAAACAAAAAAATATATATATGTGATCTGCTTACTGACAGATTAACAGCTTGCAAACCTATCAGATTCGTGAAACGGTCCTCTTACGTGACTCACATACTGTATGAAAGGACTGGTTTTATGTGGCATTGGCCAACCAATCAAGATCAATCATAAGATTTGCTTTTTTGTTTTTTTGTTTTTTTTTTTTTGTGATATTGGGGGGTACTCCTTGATAATTGAATAACGAACGGGAAATGGAATTTAATTATCAATTTGTCATCAAATACTTGGTCTTGAAAATGAAAAAAGCAAAGTGGTGGATTATTATTCTTCATTATGACACAAAATATGCATTGCTTCATAAAAGAGAAAAAACACACAACAGAGATACGTTTTCACTTCAATATTGTTAGCTATATACTCCCATCCATCTCTAGGTATCAGTAAGTCGTTTGTGAACTGAGGTCAGTCAGCGTTCTGTTGCTCGCATACAAGATTTAACGAAGTGATACTTGAGGTAGTTAATTAGCTTGCAGGTGGAGTTACATCAGTATAATACTTTGACTAACAGAGTCTGCTATCGCTGTTTGGCTAACATTAGCGTTAGCTATCACCAAGAGGCTCAGTGATGTCAGCATAGCTATATTTTCTAGATGATAACCAGTTAGTAATCTAGATTGAATATTATAATTAAGATGTGTTGCCACACTTCATTCTTTATGTGATGGCTTCAAGCACAATTCTCATTTTGCTGAATCCATGTGCTAATTTTTCCGGCATGATCAAATTGACATCTCTTATTGTCAACTTTCGTTAATGTACAGAATGGCTCTGGCAGTAGGTTGAGATGGCTTAACCCAAAACTTGTCAGTTATGAACAGATGATGCCAGGCGTTTGTATCTGTATCCTGCAGCATTTTATTGTGCTGTTGTATGCTTGTAAATTCAAAGTACCAGTTTACGAACGCATCACTGTCAATCATTGACGACTGCATGTTCATACAGTACCAGTCGAAAGTTTGGACACACCCACATTTTTCTTACAATGTATGTTAAATAAAGAAATAAGCAGCCTTTATTTTGCCAAAAAAGATCTAATTCTTAAATCCATCAAACTAACCACCATTTGTTGTCATATTTGCAGCGCATTCTCGCATTTTTTTTTTTTTTAAACAAGAACAGTCATATGACTTTAATGAATTTGCAGCTGCACAGCTGCCTAACTTCCAAAAGACGTGCTGCACTTGAGGTGGCTTTTCATCAACCTTTTCGCTCAATAAGTCCCGAAACCGCTTGACTTTAATTCGGCTGTTGGAAAATAGAAGGAGCTTATTTGACTGTTTACTTTGCAAAATATGGCTTCTTTGAGAATTCCAAAATTTTGGACACTATTCAAACAAGTAAATTATTCTCTTTTCACTTCTGACTGTTTACCTTTTACAAGATTCCATTTGAGATTATATAGAGAAGTTAAGCTGTTTAAATTTCTCTAAAAACAGGGTGCTGTGACATTAGCAAAGTGTTTCCAAACTTTTGACTGGTACTGTATTTGCTCTTGGTAGCTAGTTTTTGTTTGAATGGGATTCATTACTGCCTGTTTTAATTTGATTTTTATTCCTCTTTGATTTATTTAATTACTGTGCTATAGCCTATGATATCCGTCAAAGTACCAGTTTACAGACGGGTCACTGTCAGATATATTTTCGACAATATGTTCATATTTTGTGTCCAGTGAAAGGTCACGGGGTTCAAAGATGGTCCAAAAAGGCAAGAAGTATTTTTCTACGGTTGTTCTACAAGATCATTAAATAATTTTCAATGAAATTGCACCCCTTCAATTTTTTTTATAAATTATGAAACATAATGCAAACCTTTGGTTTTAATTTCACCTTTGAAGATGAAATGGTTCATTGCGCTTTCTGCGGGGTGTGGAGCGCGCTCCCGCACTGCTGAGATTATCACTACAACTCTGAATATTAGTGAAGTCTTTGAAATCAGGCTCTGCTATTATTTTACATGATTGTGTTTCTGTTACCATTGTGCTTATTATTCTTCGCCACAAAGTGGAAGGGGTATATTAGACTTAGTGTTGTCCACATTTCATTTCCAGGCCAGAACACCAAAATCGTTCAGTATTTTCCGATGGAATTAAATGTACAGATGCATTTTATTACTTACATGTGTCTTTACATGCTTCTGTCTATCTTCCATTTTTGGAAAATGCTTTCTGAATTTTGTTTCGGAATATCAGCTATCCCATGGTGGGCGATCTGAGTATTTCATGCTTGCTGTATTTATTATTTTTAACCTGTAAAATCTATTACATTGTGCATGTTTGCTTGTAATTTGGGGTCCTGCTGGAAAGGGGATCGCCTTTGACGCACCTTTGTCTGGCTTTCCATTTAAATAATACTAAATTAATGAGTAATATTTAATTTAATGTGATTCTTTTTTTGGAGGGGGGGATTTAATGTTTCATTTCATAAATGATTGGTTTCTGCAAATGCATTGGTGTTAGACTGTGTGGCTTATTTTCATACGCGTACCATGGATTAACTTTTATTGTTTTTTTTTTTGTTTTTGTTGGTAAACTGTAGGGATGGAGCAGTGCCTATTCCATAGAGTCCGTCATCATGCAGATAAATGCCACTTTAGTGAAAGGAAAAGCCCGGGTGCAGTTTGGAGCCAACAGGGTAAAACCTCACAAACGCACACTGATGAGAGGGGAGCCCTGCTGCGTGTTTCAGTTGTTATTACTAAATAGCGGGATTTTAAAGGGACTGTAAAGGTGATCAGAAAGCTTGGAGGGTCATTCCACGCCAAACTGAACAAAGCTCCCCCCCGACCCCTCCGATTTCCATGAAACTTATTTTGCGAATAGCCCTTAGGACCAATAGTGATATACCAAAATTTTAGAAACAACGGTGAAATAGCTTTTAAGATATGCATGATTGAAATTTGCTGACCTTGCCCATTTTGCTATTTTGCTTGCTCCGGGTCCAATGTTTAGAGGCCAGTATCTGCTTGCGCATCAGTGAGAATCTCAAGATTTTAGTTCTACGTCATCTATGCCTTGCTCGCTTTTAGACTTCACCATCAGAAGCACTGAGGAATATTTCATATCCATTTTAAAAATTGTTGAAAATGGGAGATAAATTTGCACTTAATATTTTTAAGGACTTTGCAGTGCACTCTTCTCATCTAACAGATACGGTATTCCAAAACAGTTGCTGCCGTTATATTGTATGGACACATGATAAATACCAATATGCTTTGCTACCCTTAGGTCAACTCAGTTTATCGAAAAATTAAAGCCTGAAATACGCCCCGCAAGCAAATATGCAAAATTAGCATATTTTTAGAGTTCGGAAATGACAAGATTGACAGTTGGTGAATGAGACAAGATTTTAACCACGCAATCTTCATTGACATATAAACATTTGAACAAAGTCCTATTGACTAGCTCAACCTCCTTCCGTGGGAAATCCAATGAACATTGATGTATGGTTTGATGAAATTCACGTCAAATACATTAAATCGACTTTCTTCTTTTGGATATTGGCGTAACAGCGTAAGTTGTGCTGTTCCTGAGCTAGTCTGCAGTAAATCAGTAAATATATATCAGTAAAATAAATGAAACGGCTCTCCGATGATGTTCAGTCAAATGTTGTGAGGGTTTAGTGGTAAGAACCATGGCACTATAATGAGAAAGTTCTATGTATGTGTACAGAAATGATAGCACCTCTCCCACCGGAAATTTTCCAATCCAAAGAGCTGGGACCGGCTTTAATTTTTCGATAAACTGAGTTGACCTAAGGGTAGCAGTGCATATTGGTATTTACCATGTGTCCATACAATATAACGGCAGCAACTGTTTTGGAATACCGTATCTGCTAGATGAGAAGAGCGCATTGCAAAGTCCTTAAAAATATTAAGTGCAAATTTATCTCCCATTTTCAACAATTTTTAAAATGGATATGAAATATTCCTCAGTGCTCCTGATTGTGAAGCCTAAAAGCGAGTAAGGCATAGATGACGTAGAACTAAAATCTTGAGATTCTCACTGATGCACAAGCAGATACTGGCCTCTAAACATTGGACCCGGAGCAAGCAAAATAGCAAAATGGGCATGATCAGCAAATTTCAATCATGGATATCTTGAAAGCTATTTAACCGTTGTTTCTGAAATTTTGGTGTATCACTATTGGTCCTAAGGGCTATTCGCAAAATAAGTTTCATGGAAATCGAAGGGGGTCGGGGGGAAGCTTTGCTCAGTTTGGCGTGGAATGACCCTGGATTGGAAAGTGTAGGTGAGAGCTTGATGTTAGCATTTGGTTGAGGTCTGCATTGTTTGGGAACGGCCGTATTTTCGAGATCTCTTACATCATTGAGCAACAGTATCTGCACATAGTGCTCTAAGGGTTAATATCTCTTCCATTCCCCCTGCAGAACCAGTATAATCTGGCCAGAGCGCAGCAGTCCTACAAATCTCTGGTGCAAATTCATGAAAAGAACGGTAAGTGGAGCCGTACGGACCTCCGCCGCTGTTACTGTTCAGTCGCTCTGGAGTCTGTGTGCTAAACGCTGGGATTGTTTACAAGCTTTGAGGTTTATGCAAGTCTGCTGTTGTTTCAGATAAAGGGCTTTCACAGTAGATGCTGGAAATCAACCTTCTCTTCAGAAGAATATGAGTTTAGCCCAAAATGGGAAATAAAGACAAAGCATTATCATATAATTATGAAATTCTGAATGATGGAAAAATTACCAAAAAAGAGGGATTAAGGTGTGCTGTTATTGTGTGCTGTTAATGTAATGGGCAGCTCTAACTTAAAATCGCACCAGAAGATCCTCCATTTTGATTTTCTGCAGTGAACTGTAGTTTGGTTCTTGATGTTTATGATGGACTGATTGGTTCGTGTGTACTGCTGTGGTGTTGTGTTGTGTTGTGTGTTGTAGTGCCGTGCCGTGTTGTTGTGCCGTGCCGTGTTGTGTGTTGTTGAGCCGTGCCGTGATGCGTGTTGTTGTGCCGTGCCGTGTTGTGTGTTGTTGAGCCGTGCTGTGTTGTGTGTTGTTGAGCCGTGCTGTGTTGTGTGTTGTTGTGCCGTGCCGTGTTGTGTGTTGTGTGTTGTGTGCTGTGTGTTGTGTGTTGTGTGGTGTGCGCGTCACTGACTGAGTTGTGTACATTACCCCACAGGCTGGTACACCCCGCCCAAGGAGGATGGCTAAGGCCTCAGTGGCTGCACTGGGACCAGTAGACTTGGGGTCGACACAGTTTTTGCTTTTCAGTTTTACACACTTTTGGCCCCCTGACTTCGGAGAGTAATCTAAAGATGGGTTTGACCCATTTGGAAACCATGGCAACCAGCGAGAATAATGTCTTCATCTGCAGCTCAAACGGCAGTATTTCATCTGCAAATCCTCCCAGATTCAAGACCCTCTCTCCATTTCTGTCGGTCTCGTCTCCCTCTCCTCTACTCCACCCCAACCCATCTTTCTCTCCTCCTTCCCCCCTTTACTCGCCTTATCAAATCCCCGGGAGCGTAAATGTTGGGACGGGACCGAGCCTGCTGTCTCCTCTCGTACAGGCAGTACTCATTCCCCCCCCGGCTGTTCTTGGGTTAAACATGGCCGCCTCCTCAGAGGTCAAACCTGTCCCCTCTGTTCGCTCACCTGGATGCTCGGTCGGAGGTGTTGGGGGATTGTGGGTTGTTCGAAGTTAAAGCGCTTTATCTTAACGATGCTGTGTCTGCAGTGTGGGAAAAGCCACAGAGCCGATGCAGTGTTGGACGAGAGAACTGCGGTCTTGCTCTGTGGCGTTTACTGCAGCGGAGTGCTTTAGATGAGAGATGCTGCAGCAGGGTTTTTCTGCTTGTGCTGCATAGCGGAGCCGCGGACTTAAGGTCATGTGATGGCCTGGACTGGGATCGCGGTGCCCAGCCAGGTAAACACTTCCTGCCTTCAGAGAGGCGGGACTAAAGCCTCTCTTTGCCGCTCTTTGTTTCTGACGCAAAAACACTCGCAAAGCTGCAGCGGGGGAACACAGCGTGTGCCTCACTCTCGGCGGACTTTTTGTATTTTTGTCCCTTTTGTTTCTGTTGTTTGTTCTGCATAATTATTCATGACGGTTTCTGCAAGGACTAACCAGCTCCAGAGGTTTGCTATCCTGCTGGTGTAAAGGGCAGATTTTAAATGGAGAGGCGCCCCGGGGAGCGCTCACTGTGGACGTGAGCAATCACTGACCTAAGAGCGAGACGTTCTCATGCCGTCTCGAAGTGCTCGGGAACTAACTTTTCTGGGGGCCAAACAGAATTACTCCCCCCTGTAAGCTAGGCTGAATCAAGCCAGTTGAAATTAACCCTTATGCTTGTAGTGGAGTTTAAGCTCGAGTAAAAGTGTAAAGCTGTATCACAGAGAGAGGAAATGTTTGCATTTTTATGTAATTTTGTATTTTGGGGGGCGGGTATTTCTGCACCTCTAACCTACTGGGATGTCCAGAAATATGCATTCCGCTGAAGAACATGGTTGAACTTACAGAATTTAGGCCAAAACCACGTTCAGTGTAAGCCAGGGTGGGTAAACTGGCACCAGCTACTGGCCAAATGCTGGTGAGATATGATATTGGCTGGTAGATTTCATGAAGAAAATAATGATTTACTATGTAGTGGCTGGTGAATCTGAACACTTATCTTTCAGTGACTTGTTGAGGTTCACATTTTTAAAAAGTGTTCCTTTTGGCAGGGATGAAGGCATCGGTTAGTTTGGCAGCCTGAACGACCTTCCAATATCTTACACTGGAAGTGCACACTTCTGTTTGGATCCCACACATGCAGTTTCCTTAAATTTGCCTTTGATTGATAACCTTTGATGTGAAGCCGTGCTTGTGTTAGAGTTGAAACTGCCATGTTACACTGCTGGTTAATGGGCTGTGCACATGGGAGACGGGGGGTGACAGGATGGAACTGGATGTCATTTCCTGCGAGGCCGTAGCAGCTTCAGGACTGCAGTAGGTGTCCGTATCGCTGACAGCGCCACAACTGAATTACTTCTGATGTCTGAAGTTTACCGTTGTGCTAACTTGCTTGCGAAATAGGAGTGGCACACTTGTAAAAATGGCGACTGCAAGCTTGTAGTAGATGGAAAGACAGTGCGAAATTTGTAACAAAACAATTTCAATCTTTTTTCATCTTGCATAACATGGCACTAATGTGACAGTGATTCGTTTTGCTGTGGCACCTTGTGGTGCTCTGTGGTTCTATATGACACAAACAATACGAGAACTAATGTAGACGATGTGACCCCATCACTGCTCTGAACTGTCTTTCCTGTTGGCTACATCCTTCCTGCTCCACTGCCTGCTGCCCAATCACCCGTCAGCTGCAGTGTGAATGGCTTTGCTGTCGTAAGCGTATGGATTGGGACTCGATATATGGCTGGTTTGCTCGGCTGACGGCCCATTGGGGAATATTCTGCAGCATTGTTGGGCTTCTCATCTCCTGCTGGACTGGACACAAGGCGTTAGTGCTCAGGGCTGGAGAGGCAGTGGTGTGCGCACGGACATCCTCTGTGTGCAGCGCGTGGGCCTTTTTCTGGTCAGACCTCAAGGGTATTGCCTTAAAAAACAGGTGAAGCCCCCCGATTTCAGAGCATCACCTTTGGGGGGGAAAATAGGAAATGTCCCCTCCATCTAACTGTAGATGATGTCTAATCACACCCTGGATGGTTCTTCTCCTTGAGTCAGGAAGCTGCGTTGTCTTTCATTTTCACACTGAATTATTTGGGTTTTTCGAATACTTTGAGAAGCACTTCAGATGTCGATGCCGAATACCAATGCAATATTTTGCCACAAGGTTTTCTTGATTAAAATACGTTAATCTTTTGAAAAACCTATTTTTTTAAAACCAGCAAATTGAGGACCCTCTGCTTCGAAGTGTCAGTCATTTGTACTAAGTGCTATTGAGTGACCCGAATACTAACGGACAACAGCACTAGAGAAACAGATTTGCAATGCAGTCTAGCTTAGGCCATATGTTCTAATGTTAATTTGCATCTTAATTTTGTTCTTGCCTAATCACCTGGTCTGTTCACTTATGGCTTGTTCCACAAAAAAAAATGCATTCAAAATCACAGTGAGGTTTTGGTTGAGTAAAATTAGCTAATTTTGTGATGGGGAAAGTGGCTTGCAATTCCCTCTACCGTCTAATCACTGAAAGGTTTCATTTTTTGCCTTTAAGTCTGGCTCTAGGCCCGTAAGTTTGGTTCAAGACCTGCAAGCAAAGCTAATATCCTGTGGGTCGTCTCTGAAGCCTGTAAATGATGTCTGAGGCACATTTGAGACGAGTCCCCGACAGTCAGATTCCTTTAGTTCAAAGTTCAAAGTCCAGCTACAGACCGCCTTTCTGCGTACGCTATGGCAGAATATGGGGACGAAACCAATTAGCTCAGGAATACTAACTGTAGATGAAATTTTACAAGGAATTACTTCAGATGTCATGTGATGCACTGTTTTCTGTTTACACTTGGCTTTGCCCAGAAGTGAAAAAAACAAACAAAAAAAAACCTGGCTTTCATTCCATTGAATGCAGTGGGTGAAGTCAGGTGATTTCATGCAGTGTTGATCTTGATTTTATGTCATGGATATTTTTTTCTGTTACACCTGCTTAATACCAGCTGGAAAGTGAATGGAGTTACAGTAGCAAGACCACCCTACAGCAGTTTTTATTTATTTTTTTTCTCCCAGTCGTAAACTGAAAACTGGGGGCAGTTTTTCAAGCTGAAAAATTTTGAACCAGAAAATCCCGAGCACCTGCAACCTCTTTTTCATGGAAAGTTTGCCCCAGTCTCCAGGTTCTGTAGGATTTTACACGACTCCGCCTCAGTTACTGTGGCATTTGCTTACTCACAGAAAAGGTGTGCTCATTAATAATTGGCCCTGGTAAATGCCCCTTTGGGTAAATGCCCCTGTGGGTGAGCTGAAGAGCAGAGTTCTGTGTTAGCAAAGCTGTACTCTTACATGCCTGAGTCTAAGTACACGTTTCCATTTTGCGACCAAATCTTGCATGTGATATAAATGCAGTCCATCTGATGAACGAGCGCCTCTGCTTCTGGTCTTGATGAATGCAATGGCTTTCTCCATTTAACTCTCAGAGTGCTGAAATAATTTTTTTTTAAATATTATCTTGTGCTGTTGAAAACCTGTCATGTGGCCACTTGTTTGAAAGCGCTTCCCCTGCGGTAACTCTTAAACAAGGTGCCTCATGATAGGTCTTCAACAGCTTTGATTTTGATATCTTGCATCATTGAGCAACAATAGCTGCATTTAGCGCTCTAAGGGTTAATGACGTCAAGGAGGCCACTCGCTCAGCCCTGCACAGTTTCAGATGACCAAATCAGAGCTGTTGGATTCCCTTCCACCGCATCCAGCTGGCATATTCAGGTTGTTGACGAGCAAGAGTTACGAAGCCTTTCTCCTGTGATCTGGAAAAACCTAGTACGTGTGTCACTTTTGGTAGAAACTGAGTTTAACCTTCATTCGCAGTAATTAAGAGTGGTGAAAATCTTAAAACACTAGCTATTGGTGTCATTTGAACTTTCAAAATCAAGTTTCTATCATAATTTTTTTCTGTTAGGAAAAGTCCAGAACCTAAAATTTTTGTTCAAGTGCGAGATCTTTGCCACTGATAAACTAACCAGGTTTTTCCAGATCACAGGAGCTTTGTATCTGGGCTGGCGAATTCTGGTGGCTCGGTTCCACTCATCTGGACTCCCAATCTCTGCAGACCTCTCGGTTGGGTAAGGTGTGCACAGCACAAGATCCAGTTAATTTTGTGCTGGTTCCGACATGCTATTGCTCATTCAGTCTCTGCCCACTGTTCGCCTCATGGGGTTTTGTTGAAAAGAGAGAACTGACTCGCGATTCTGTTTTGTGCATTTCTTTTATGGCTTCATCCTGTGGCAGGCAGGTTATGCTCTGTTGGCATGCTTTTTTTTCCTCCATTGAAAGAGTCATTTTGAATATGTACAGTAATTTGTAAACTTGCATCAAGTTTATGAATAAAGAATTTTATGAAATAATACTTTGATTCTCGCTTTTGGGGCTAGTATGACGTAATGGAAGTTTTTAATTGGGAAATTGCTTAACTGACAAATGATGGTCATTTCTTTGGAAACGTGATTAAATAACTTTTTTTTTTTTGATGCAAGTATAAACACGTACATGTCGCCCACGGAAGGCATCAGAACACAAAACTCAAAGCAATATGCCTTGAAAATAGAAAATGTACCATGAAACAGATGGACCGGAACAGGAATCAATATTTAAGACCTACTAGTAAAAGGAAATTGGCTGAATGAAATTGGAGTTACATCAGATAAGCCGAACAAGACCAGCACTAACACCTAAACAGAAGAAAGCAAGGTTTCAGTGGGCTAAAGAGAAGCGCTCGGGGCGTCCCGGTGGCACATCGGTCTCAGCGCGCGCACCATTAAGGCTGTGTCCTTCCTGTGGTGACCGGGGTTCGATTCCGGCTCGGGTCATTTGCCGCATGTCATCCCCATTCTTCTCCCCAACCTTCCTGCCACTTTCCACTGTAGGACTATCAAATAAAGGAGAAAATCCCAACAAAAAATCTTTAAAAAAAAAAAAAAAAAAAAAGAAGCGCTCATGAAGTGCAGATAATTGGATGAAAGCGATATTCGGTGATGAAAACACGAATCCGCATTGGCCAAGGCGATAATGGCTGTAACTTTTGTCCAATGGCGTTCCAGTGATGCGTGTAAAGATGCCTGAAGAAAACAAGCGAATTTCCCCTTTCATTTACGATATGGGGTGCATGTCCGGTGAAGGACCAGTGGAGATGGCAATCACTACCTCAACAGTCAATGCTCAGGTGTACAGATTCCATCAGCAGAAAATAGGTTTGGTGATGAAGTCATTTTTCAGGATGACAGTGAATCTGGGCCAGCAAAGAGTGTGAAAGCTTTTCTTCTGAAAGGCAAATTCATTCGATGACCGCAGCAAACAGTCCCAATCTCAATCCAATCAAAAATTTACTGTGGAAATTTTAAAAAATGGTCCATGACAAGGCTATTTTGTGCCCAGCAGATCTATCACTTGCTAATTGATGAGGTTGGAACCAGTTTTTTGGAGAATATTGTTTTTTATTGGTGGGGTCCATGCTTCAAAGAATTCAGGCTGTCATAAAAACTTTCTAAAATTAAAATCTCATCATCCAAAAATCCTGAAGCTATTGGCGAGGTTCTGATGCATCTGCAGCTAAATTTTGTATACTTTGCCAGTGAAGGTTTTGATTATTTAAAGTGAATGTTAACCCTTAGAGCACTAAATGCAGCAATTGTTGCTCAATGATGTAAGATATCAAAATCAAAGCTGTTGAAAACCCATTATGTGGTAACTTGTTCAAAAGAGCTCCCGCTGGAGAGCTCTTTTAAACAAGTCACCTCATGATAGGTTTTCAACTCAACAAGATAAATTAAATTTATATTTTTTAAAAATTATTTAAGCGCTCTGAAGGTTAAAATGGAAACATGCCAATACTACAAACTGATACTGACATCCTGACTGATGGATCTTCACATGGTTATGGGCGGAGGAATCTGGGTCACATTGTTCCTTCACCATGTGTGGATGCAAGTTTGAAATGTGCAACTTTCTGGTCAAGTTTGAAGATGACCTGGAACACTACCTGTAAGGACAACTTGGAAGTGAGAAGTTTATTTTGAAGTGTCCTGAGGTGTGCTGGTTGAGTGTTATGGGGTGCACAGCGTTAGTCTTCAAAAGCTGCCTTACGTAATGGTTTCTGGTCCAGTTACCAAGTGATATGGTATGCTGACTGCTCTGTAAACAATGGTTCACTCCTGAACTTGAGAACGGTGAAATCTGTGTGATGGAACTCCAGTCTGCAGCCATCGCCAGTGCTCATACAGCTGATCTGTTAACGAAGCCATTGAGAGCAGAAGATGGTTTATATTCCTGAAATGGGTGACGTGGTCCTGTGATGTAGCCGGCGCTCAGCACGAGTCGCATAACCCTGTGAAATGCCATCATCCTCGTGTTTGCTAACCATGATCCTGCATAGCCATGGAGGCTGGAGCTCAGTCAGTCATAACCAAACATTTGTCCAGGGATATTTTTTTTTACCGCAAGAGAGCAAGTTTACAGTGCTTTATCCAATCAAAGTTCTCAGTTTGGTGAGTAAATTCTCGTGGTTGGACTTCACAGACCACTTGTGGAGAGAAGTATTTTTTATTTATTTTTGTCAGTTAAGGCCCAATGTCAATAGAATTCTTGCCAGTTTTTCCTGCCACCAGTTTGCGCAAGGAACCAATCGCTTGAGGTGGGTAAACTGCTCAACTGCTTTGCAGACCAGTTAAGCTTCTAAATTAATGCTGCAGCTGCCCTTTTACTGCAGAACCATCTCTAACTCCACCACCTTACTTCACTGCCTGAGTGGAAGAGAGTGGTAGCTTGTCCATTCGATTCATCACTTACAGCATATGTCAAAACATGTTGAAACTAACTTGGAGCATTAACTTTCGCCTGCCTGTTTCCATTACAGGAATTAATTTGAGCCGTGTAAATACATAATCACGTTCCATAATTTTTGTTGCAATACTGAAGCTGTAACAAACTGCATCTGCAATGTCGCACCTTCAGCTCTGAAATTCAATGAAGCATCGTTTGTCTGAATTTTTGTCTGCAGTCGCAGGGGAAACCTCTGCTGACTTTAACTTGAGACTCCATGTTTAGCCCAGCCAGTGGGGGTTAAAGTAACTGCAGTGGGGCAGTACAACTGCAAGATAAAGGCTTTTGGGACTGGAAGTAGTTCAGAAAAAAACTTCACTTATTAATTATTTGCTTGATTTTCAGTAATTCTCTAATTCTTTGAGGCTGTAAGGACTATCCAGCATTATTTTCTGATACATTTTACGAAAGACTCAGACGATTTGGCCCAGTTTGGCTCGTATTGCTGTAGAGTTCCCCTGATTTGGTTTCATTTCTCAATTTTTATGCCAATATAGACAGCTAAAATAATGCATGTCTCAGCATCCAAATACGGCTGAACACAGCTGAGGGAAAAAAAAAAAAAAAAAACTTAGACTCTGCTAAATTGGATCTAAGGAAAACTTCTCTGTTTGTCTCTCTTTCCAAACTAGGTAATCTTAACTTGGGATAAACACCAATGTAATGGTAGGGCATTTATACATACAGTTTCAGCAATCGATCTTGTTTTGTGGTTAACTATACAGGTGCATCTCAATAAATTACAATATCATCAAAAAGTTGATTTATTTCAGTGATTTGATTGAAAACGTGAAACTCATATACTCTATAGATTCATTACACACAGATGGATATATTTCAAGTGTTTATTTCTTTTAATTTTGATGATTACAACTGACAGCTAATGAAAACCCAAAATTCAGTATCTCAGAAAATTACGTTGTAGAATATTGTGAAGAAGCTCAGTATTGAAGGCTCATGGTGTCACACCTGAGCCTTTAAATGGTCTCAGTCTGGTTCAGTAGGCCACACTATAATGGGGAAGACTGCTCACTTGACAGTTGTCCAGAAGACGATCACTGACACCCTGCACAAGGAGGGTAAGAGGAAGACATAAGACATAAGGTCATTGCTAAAGAAGCTGGCTGTTCAGAGTGCTGTATGAAAGCACATTTATGCAAAGTTGAGTGGAAGGAAAGAATGTGGTAGAAAAAGGAAGCAACAGGGATGACCGCAGCCTTGAGAGGATTGTGACAGGAAGCCCATTCAGGAACTCGGGGGAGATTCACAATGAGTGGACTGCAGCTGGAGTCCGTGCTTCAAGAGCCACCACGCACAGACGTATACAGGACATGTGCTTCAACTGACGCATTCCTTGTGTCAAGCCTCTCGAACCAGAGACAACGTCAGAGGTGTCTTACCTGGGCTAAGGACAAGAAGGACTGGACTGCTGCTCAGTGGTCCAAAGTCCTCTTCTCAGATGAAAGTAAATTTTGATTTCATTTGGAAATCAAGGTCCCAGAGTCTGGAGGAAGAGAGGAGAGGCACAGAATCCAAGTTGCATGAGGTCCAGTGTAAAGTTTCCACAGTCAGCGGTGGTTTGGGGAGCCATGTCATCTGCTGGTGTTGGTCCACTGTGTTTTCTCAGGTCCAAGGTCAGCGCAGCCGTCTACCAGGAAGTTTGAGAGCACTTCATGCTTCCCTCTGCTGACCAGCTTTATGGAGATGCTGATTTCATTTTCCAGCAGGTCATGGCACCTGCCCACACTGCCAAAGGTACCAATACCTGGTTTAAGGACCATGGTATCCCTGTGCTTGATTGGCCAGCAAACTCACCTGACGTGAAGAGGAAGATGCGAGACACCAGACCCAACAACGCAGAAGAGCTGACGGCCGCTGTCAGAGCAACCTGGGCTTGCATAACACCTCAGCAGTGTTACAGGCTGATCGCCTCCATGCCATGCCGCACTGCTGCAGTAATTCATGCAAAAGGAGCCCCGACCAAGTATTGAGCACTGTACGTGTTCATACTTTTTAGTAGTCCAATACTTCAGTGTTTAATCCTTTTTTTTATTGGTCTTAAGTTATATTCTAATTTTCCGAGATAGTGAATTTTGGTTTTCATTAGCTGTCCGTTGTAAAAATCAAAAATAAATAAACACTTGAAATATATCAGTCTGTGTGTAATAAATCTATATAATATACAGTATGAGTTTCACGTTTTCAATCAAATTACTGAGATAAATCAACTTTTTGATGATATTCTGATTTATTGAGATGCACCTGTATACCTTTCCCTCTGGTAATAACATCAAAGACCATTGAGATGGTGCTGTTGTATCAGATATGTGCTTGTGCAACTCCCGAGTTTGTTTCTGGATCAGCTGTCCTGTAAATTTACTGTTATTTTTAATTGCAACGCCTTATTAAATTATTTGGAGAATCACTACAGATTGTAGAGCGAAGCACTTCATCTCATTTTTCTTTGTATTTAATCACTTGTTATCTAAAATATGGGATTTCTAGAGAACAGATCACAGAAAAATGAGCAGGCGGGTTGTGTAGGCCAAGGCAATGCCTGGATTTCAGGCACCTTACTCAAGCGAATGTTAGTCTCAGTTCTAAGGCCTCTACAGACTGTTGAGTGAAACTCATCTCCAATATTTTTTGTAACAGTCACCTGGATTTGTCAGTGAGCGATGAGCACAATTATTCTTCGAGAATACGAGATAAGTTTGTAAAATCAGCTGGTTGACCTCATGAGTGTAATGCCCGGTATACACTTTGCGATATTGGGCTGTCCCAGACCAAAGATGACCGTCGTGACAGAATTGTGGCAATGTCTTTGGTCTTGGTTCCAAAACGGTGGTCCCACGTCACACTGTGAGAGGTTCAGAGACGGCTGTTGTCACACTCTCGTGACCAAAAATAGCCTGGGACGAAAGACTGACAGTGCCAGAAATTTGGGATAACCATCTCACAGTGTGACAGCGCCTACGACCTATGTCCACTAACCAACCAATAGGAATGCAGCATGAAATGACGGACTGATAAACAGGACACTAGCGCTAAACCTAAACACAGGGTGCGCTCCCACTATGGAAGTGAAACGAGCGAGAAGTGGTGTTTGGGACTTGAACAGAGAAGAAACTGCTGTCGAGTTGTGGCAGCAGAGGCCTTGTTTATCCTCCAGCTGTTACCATCCAGAGGTAGTCTGGATGACCCAAGGTGTTGACGTTTTCCTGGTATATTTATGTGCATCTTTGTCCACGATTCAGTAGGTGTGATCATCGTTCAGTCTACATACAGTTGCAATCAAAATCATTCAACCCCGTTGCAAATTAGGTCTACTGGCAAAATTTAGAAACTTTCAACTGTTTGCAATGAACAAATCAAACAAGAACAATTTAAATGGCTCAACACAACAAATATTACTAGTGTCTTCTCCAAATTCAACACAAAATGCCACTTTTAATAACTACTGCAGGCTCTAAATTATTCAACCCCTTCATGACAAGCATATTTAATACTTAGTAGAGCACCCTTTTGTCACTATGGAGATGTGATGCAGAGGCAGACAACAGCTTCTGGCAGCATTCCCAAGGAATCTTAGCCCAGTCCTCATGGACAATGGCCTCCAGTTCTCTAATATTCTAGGGTTTGCGCGCTGCTACTGTCTTCTTCAAATCTTACCAGAGATTTTTTATGGGGTTCAAGTGAGGCGACTGTGATGGGCACTCTAGAATCTTCCCAGACTTCTTCTGAAACCAAGCCTTGGTGGATATTGAGGTATGCCTAGGATCATTGTCCTTTTGGAAGGTTCAGTGACGCCCAAGCGTCAGCTTCCCTACAGACGGCATGACATTTTCTCCTTGGATATCCTGGTACTTGACTGAATCCATCTTGCCCTCCACACTTTGCAGATTCCCAGTGCCAGAGGAAGAAAGGCAGCCGCAGAGCATCAAAAAGCCCCCACAATTCCTCACTGTGGGCAGGGTGCTCTTTTAAGCATATGCTTCTTTATTCCTCCAGCAGACATGCCACTGATTCATTAGTGTGAAATATTACAGTTTTGTTTCATCACTCCACAGAACAATATCCCCAAACTTCTGTGGCTTATTTAGTATATGGTTTTGAGCAGATTGGAGCTTGTGCTTTTGGATCAGTTGTGGTGTATGTCTTGGAGACCTTCAACGTTTAGTATGCGCCCTACTGTGCAAACTGAAACTTCAATGCCTCCAAGTCTTGCTGCGGGTCTTCTGCAGTCATTTGAGGGTTTTTGACCACCCGTCTCCTCAGGAATCTGGTGACAGCCATTGATAGCTTCCTCTTTCTGCCACATCCTGGTACTGTAGCCACTCTTCCTTTAACTCTGAACTCGTGATCTATGCTTCCAACTGTATCTCTATGAAAATTCAGTGCTTGTGCTACCTTTTTGTATCCTTCTCCTTGTTTTTGCCAGGCAATGATCTCCTCTATTAGGTTTTTGGACAATTCTTTTGACAACCATACTTCTAATATGCAATCAAATGGCACTGTCAACATACTCCCCGCTAGTGCGAGTATTTGATGTGTTCTATCTCAAGCAAACCTGATGCAACTAATTAAGCTCTTGATTAGCTGCATTAGGTGTGCTTTAGACAACACCTAATTTGCAAATATGCTCTTATGATTCTATTCGGGGTTTGAATAATTTTGAGACTGCAGTAGTCATTAAAAATGGCATTTTGTGTTAAATTTGGAGAAACCACTTGTAACATTAGTTGTGGTGAGCTATTTAAAATGTTCTTGTTTAATCTGTTTATCACAAACAGCTAATAGTTTGTAAATTTTGCTGGTAAACCCAATTTGCAATGGGGCTTAATTAATTTTGATTGCAACTATACATCAAACTCAGATGTCATACCCATTTTACTAGATCCATGTCGTACAGTGTGGTTTGCATTAAACATAGAAGATTGCTGAAATCGCACGGTGTGTCGCCGGCAGAGCAATCTGTCCTCAAACCATACGCTCAAATAGGTCGATTATTCTCATTTACTCTGATTTACGACCCACAGGAGCGTTTCCTAAAATCGCGCCCCTACTGGCAGCAGGAAGGTACTGTTAGAGTTACAGTTTCAGTTCCAGATACAGTTTCAGTCATATTTACACTTAAAGTAGCGGTTTGGGTGAGGATTAGGGTTGGGGTTAGGGTTAGTATTAGGATTACGGCTAGGATTAGGTCTAGGTTTGGGATTTACTGATGGCGGCGCTGACGATGGAAACCAGATTGTAGTTATTTAAATGACCGCTAGAGGTCGCTTAACTCCTAAACGTAACTTTAGGTCGTGTTAAGCTGCTTGACAAACAACCTTTAAGGGCGTATTTTGTTGGAGGACAGGCTGGATTAAAACAGATGAGTAAAAATACAGAGTTAGCGGTGGAACAGCAGTACTGAGACTGACGGGGATGGATCGGCTTGCCAACCACTGGAGGGAGGCTATGAGGTGGGATTCACGGTTTACCCTTTTTAATATGGGCTTAGCAGATACAGTACTTTACTGTAGTTTACAGAGTTCCATGCTTAGTGTTCACAGAAATAGGGACAGAATAATAACTATTTGATGAGCATTTTTTCCTGCGTTTTACCACTAATTTTTAAAACTATGTGATGGTCATCAGTAAGCCTATTTAATATTTTTAATCTATGAAAATCTGATTTGCCACTAGAGGGTGGCAGCACTCTTTGTTATGTTATGTGCTGCATACAGGAAACAGTCCAATCACCCACAGCTTGAAATTTATAACTGGTGTTCTCAATATTCCTCATGAGATGAACACTGCATACATATATTGGTTACAAGGCAAAATTATCAAGCCATTATTAAAGTCTAAGATGTTTTTTTTTTCTCCATATCATCCAGGGGCTGAAATGTTTTTTGACATTCCAAACAGAAACCTAATTTCTTAAACCTGACTTTATTCTTCCGATTATACTTGATCTTGTGCGAGAAGAACATCTGAGCAGACTTCTGTACACCAGGCCTAGTGATATAATTAATTTTTACATTGGGAACCACAAGCTCACTTCTCATGTGCAGTATTTTTGCCAAAATTATGTGCATATGAATAAAGTCAAATCACCCATATGTCTTACCATCAATCAGTAATTTGGTATGAGCTCGACATTACTGCTGCAATTCTGAGTCCTTCAAATGCACTTTGTGCATGAATGAATTGATATGAATTAATAATTTCCTCCAATGAAACATCAGCAAACCCATATTCATTCTTTTCTTAATTTATTATCCATTTCATCTTAGTTGCAGGTTAATCTTGCTTGTTAGTATCTGCAAGATATTTCTTGTTAATTTGTTCATTTTGTGCATTTTGGACAAACCTGCTCACTGGTTTCTGCCCATATCATATGTATGAATCTGCTTGTTTTCCAATAGCTGATTCATACTGCCTGTGCAGGTACGTATCCAGCATGATGATGTTAAAATGGACATTCATGGCACTGCCCCTTTAATGTGGGTAAGTCATCTTCCATCTGTTTCTGCCGTCTAAAATCTGTTTCCAGATTTATTTCTCACAAGCTTGTCAAAGATATCGTCAGTCTGTATAAAGCCAATTTGATCCAGATTAAACTCTGTTTAGCTCATCAGACCCAATCAATGTTATTGAATTTAAGTCGCGCTGCCAGGCTTTGGGCCTGTTAATGATATAATTGAGTCCCATTGAACTAAATTCCCAACTTCTATGGCTGATGACTGTACAACTCCCTCCAAAATATTAAACAGGAAATCTTCCTGCTGTTCTTCTGCATAAATAAGAAACAGTTTCTTCTCACTGGCTTCCTCCCTCATGTCAACCTGCATTATTCAGTTTGTCTCTGTTCAGCAAGGAACCTCTCTCAGATCCAGAGTGTCTGTGATGCATTTGGAGGTGAAGAAAGCTTCTAAAGTCAACTGTTGAAGCAGTGACTGCTGAGCAAAAGCACTGCTTAACTCCGACCCCACTGTACTCTGACTGTACACCAGGCACTGTACGCTAACCATACACCACGCACTGTACACCGACTGTACACCAGTCACTGTACACAGACCGTACACCAGGAACTGTACACCAACCATACACCACGCACTGTACACCGACTGTACACCAGGCACTGTACACAGACCGTACACCAGGCACTGTACACTGACTGTACACCAGGCACTGTACACAGACCGTACACCAGGAACTGTACACCAACCATACACCACACACTGTACACCGACTGTATACCAGATTGTTTGCACAGCTATCTCTAGGCAGTGAATGTGCTTTCTGCCTCATGAAAGATTGATTTTCAATATTTGTCTTGTGCCTTCATGCAATTACATACAGTATTTGCGGAGGAGAAACTTAGGGAGGAAGCAGAGACAGTGAGTGACGATGAGACAGATTCTTTGCATGGGAGTCTGAGGTTTGTTCTAAGATTGCTTTTATTTTGAAGAATAATGTCCATGCATCAATATTTTATGATCCCTTTCAAAGTAAACTCCCCAAGCTAATACTTCGTCCAAAATTTCTGCCAATTTTGGAAGCAATGCAGGAAGTCATCAACTATTATGTGGCTAGTATTCATAGTTCAACTCACATTATAATGGATAGTTGGGCAATCATCATATTTTTCCTTAAAATCTAATTAAAATTTTTGGTAACTGAGGGCAAAATTTAATGAAATTCTGTCCTTGTTTATTTTGAGAGACTAGAGATACAATATGCCTGTCTTTCGTTACATGCGAGGTCTGGAGAAATGTCATGCTCATGTCACAGATCTCAGTTTATAATATGTACACACCTAAGTGCAGCTCACTGCCTCATTACTGTAACAGAAGTTTCAGACACTTGTTCTTTCAGACAGTCAGGGAGGCCAGCAACTGCGCAGTTATGCACCCTTTTGGACTTTTTTCTCCCCAAATCCAAATAGTGTGGTCATACTCAGTGACAGAAAGGCCACTGATATGGCCACCGGTGTTGTGAGTAAGGCTTGCTTTTCTGCAAGATTTACAATGTAGGGTCAGATGTATGTGTCCAAAACTGAAAAAAAAAGACGTTATCTTTACATATATGAAGCAGTATGGGCACTGACTTATCAGCTATACTGTGGCATTGCCAGGTGTGCTTTGCTTGCATAACCACCATTGTCCAGCCCTGGTGAGCTGTTCTTCTTTTCATACATCTACAGTATTCTATTGCAGGTTCTGTACAAGTTTGAGCAAATGAGAGTCGATACTGGCGGTCAATGCTGCTTACAACATGTACAGATTGTTCTCTCTGTACTTCCAAGTTCTAATGCCTAGAAAGTGCCTACATGATGTCATCAGCACAGGACATCAACAGCAATGAAGTGTAAACTGCAACACATTGCTGCAAAAAACTGAAGATTGCCCTGTAAATGAGGCAAATAGGCTATTTGTGTCAACAGGCCACATTTAGGCTTCAAATCATTTCTTTTATTTCAAGCAGTGTGGATCTGTTGCCTCACCCTTTCCCGTTTTTTTTTTTTTTGCATACTCTTTTTTGCAACTCTCTCCAAGATTGGCTACTAAATGGTTTACTTATTCAGAATATTGTTTGTTGCTGCCACCTTCCATTTTGAGGACTAAATGTCAGGACTAAATGAGGAGTCCATTTGCAAAGCCTTCTAAGTCAAGTTGGTCCATAGGCATAGAAATTATCTTCCATAGACACCAATTTTCACTATACTGAAACTATTAGCCTTGCAGACATAATCCATGAGGCAATTAATTATTTTTTTTAAGAAATGACTTTGATTTTGCAACGCAAAGTTTTGACTTAGCAGGTTTTGTGAGTGGAGTGGAAATTTAGCAGGTTTTGTCAGTGTTTAAACCAGCCCCGTTGCTCAATAGGTGAAGGTATTTGACTCAGGACCCACTCTTCATGCAACTCAATGTTACAGACAGCACAGTGGTTGAATAGCTGCTATGACGATGACAATGTAAGTATATTCACATTAGAACCCTGATTTAAAATGTTCACTTTAAAATGTAACAAGGTTTAGAGTCTAGATCTAGATCTATTCACAAGACCACAGCAGAACTCTGTCTGACTTAGCACGATCTGACGAAGGCTTTTCTCAATGGAGAATGTGGTCAATGGTCAATGTGCTTGTGTATTCCATAATAGTGGCTTTGGCACTAAAATAAATGCATTTTAAGACATGCAAGGATATCATTCGAACTCATAATAGTGTTCCTTACCTTTCAAGCTTGAGGAGCTTCCTTTTTGAACCCTTACGAGGAGATTTGTTTCCATTTTCTGCAATCAAAATGAAACTTGAGTCTGCATCCCCCATCTTGAGTTAGAGAGAGCAAAAAAAGCTTGACTGTGATTGGTACCTTGTAGGGAATGAAAACAGAATCACGCTTCCACATTGGCTGATGACTTAGCAGAATTTGACAGAGTTTTCCTCCTTGACTTGGCGGGTTTTGACAGAGTTTCGCTTTTTCTGTTAAAATTTATAACATGATTTAGTAGGTTTTGAAAGTGGAACTATCAGTGGGACATGCGCAGGTGCCTGAAAGAGAGGCTAAGGGAGATAACTCATTTATTTTCAAAACATGACTTAGCAGGTTTTGCAAGTCGACTCCTCAAATGTTTCCTCCAGCCCTCTCGACATGATACCACCTAAATTCTTAATGGAAGTTAGCAACTGTATTAGACTTCACCTACTTCACATTCTGAATTGTTCACTGTCTACTGGTTGTGTTCCTGAATATTGCAAAATTGCTTGTGTCCAACCAGTACTTAAAGGACCAGGACTTGATAACACTTAGATAACAGATAACTTAGATGACAGATTTCTAAGCTGCCTTTTATCTCCAAGATTCTGGAAAAGATCGTTTCAAGGCAGCTTCTTGCTACCTTGGAATCCAATGTGATGTTTGAAGAGTTCCAGTCAGGTTTTCGGCAGCATCATAGTTCTGAGACAGCCCTTTTAAGAGTCACTAATGAACTTCTAATGAATACTGATGCTGGCCGTTGTTCTACTTCAGTGTTGTTGGACTTAAGCACTGCCTTTGATACAATAGACTAAGGCATTCTTTAAGATTGATTGAGGCGGTGGGTGGGTATATCTGGAACTGCTTTGGGCTGGCTCTCTTCTTATTTGTATGACCAGAAATTCTGTGTTTTCATTAATAACTTCATGTAATCCAGTACTAAAGTCAATTATGGTGTATCTTAAGGGTCAATCCTTGGTCCAGTCCTGTTTTCTATATATATGCTACCCCTGGGTGATGTCATCCGCAGGCATGTCGTTCAATTGTTATGCAGATGGTACGCAGCTATACCTCCCTGTGAAGCCCTCCAACCTTAGTAAGCTGAGTTCCCTACAGGCTTGTCTCACAGACATTAACAGCTGGATGTCCTCTAACTTTCTTCAACTGAACTCCAGAAAAAGAGAAATTCTTCTCACTGGGCCCAAACACATCACTGAACTAATACTCCCTTCTATTGGTCACCCGTCACACTGAATAAAGCCCGTTGCAAGAAATCTAGATGTCTTGTTTAATAATAATTTATGTTTCGAGTAACATATTACAAGGCTGGTACAATCATGTTTTTATCATTTCTGGAATATTACATATATGTTCAATTTTAAGGATGCAGTAATCATTGTACACGCTTTTATATCCTCACACCTTGACCACTGCAACAGTATTTTCTCTGGTCTCAACCAAAAATCCTTGAAACATCTCCAGGCTATACAGAACTTAGCTGCTAGGCTTTCAACAAGAACCAAGAGGTATGACCACATCACACCTGTTTTAGCATCTTTACAATGGCTCCCAGTTTGTTTTAGGATTGATTTTAAGGTTTTATTTGTTACTTTTAAAGCTCTTCACAGCCAGGCTCCAGACTATATTTAAGACCTCTTAACCCCTTTTAAGCCTCAATGTTGTCTGAGATCCTCAGGCAAGGGCCTCCTGTCTGTCCCAAACTCAAGATTAAAAACTAAAGGGGACAGGGCGTTTGCTATTAGAGCCCCCAGGCTCTGGCATTAACTGCCTAAGGAAATTAGGATGTCGGTGTCTGTCGCTTTTAAATCTCTTTTAAAAACATACTTTTGCTGGAAAGCATATCCCGATTTTATTTGACCTGCTACTTGCTCTGTTGGTTTTAATTTCTTGTAAACTATCTGAAATATTTCATCTGTTAGTTCTCTTTTATTTATTCTTTTATTCTTTGTATGTTTTATTGTATGTTGGTATTTGCTTCCTCCTTTCCTTTACTTTTTGAAGCACTTTGTATTTTGCTTTGAAAAGTCCTCTATAAATAAAGTTGTTTATTATTATTACTATTATTATTATTGAGGAGTTGACCAGCAAACCATGAACATCAAAATATCAGGGCATATGTGAAAGTATTTTACTTAGTCAGATGGTCATACTTCACTTATTGTAGATGTTTATTTGTATTTATCGAGAGTTATGCTCCCGTGTACTGAGTGACTGCTGAAAGTATGAATGTGCTGCTGGAAGTTGTATTGCTTGGTCAGTAGGGGGCGATGTTCCCTGTGAACCAAACAAACTCTGCAGTGCTGTCAGTGTTTGCCCTTTTGTTGATGACAGGTTAAGATGAGGTCCTGACTTGTTGTGATTATTAAAATATCTCCGTCAACGTACCCTGGCACAATTCCCAAATAGCCTTCCTCAGGGCACAGGTGTAATCTCCCCAGATTTAGCAGGTCAGGTGATTTCTGTCCCCTCAGCCTAAGCTGATGTGCATTTTTCCCCTGAATTGGTCCTGCATGTTGGTTGTATTTGATGTACTATTTTTATTATACTATATGCTATAGCTTCAAAAACAAATTATCTATGTGAAATTATAATTCTCTGCATTGGATGATTGAACCAACTTAAATTTAAGTTTTTTTTTTAATGATCTTTATGATGACAATGATTTTAATGATGTGTGTTGTATTGTAAACAGGGCACCATTGCAAATGAGACCTAGGTCTCAGTGTGTCTTCCTGTATAAATAAAGGATTCAATCAATCAGCTGCAGCCTGTTAAAGCAGAAAGGGACACTGAGCGATGATGTGCTTCAGATAAAAGCCGCATCTCGTCCGCATTGAGCTGCATCAACTACTGAGGTTGTAATGATGCCGCCGAGTATTCCCAATTTTATTAGAAAATGGAAAACATAAAAAAGACCTTTTACTGAAAATATCTGCAGAACACGGAATAAGAATCACAATTTATATTGGAAAATAAGAACTTTTAAACACATTAGTTTATAAAAAAAGCCGAAATGGACTCCTTTGGGCATCAATTACAGACATAAAATTCTGCGCCCGTGTAGGCTGTATATGATTGTACTTTGTATGAATAAACTGAGAGACGATGCTGAATACTTTCTGTAATATGTGAGGAAAGCATTTGTAAAATTTACATTCATATTGAATGCCCCAGCACTATAGAACTTGGTCTGTTTTATTACATTATGAATATCCAAATCAGCATTATGGCTCAGTAATTGCTGCGAGCGCAATACAGAAAATGACCTTCACATGCAGGTTCATGTTGCTTTTCATAAATTTACTCCGAATATATTCATGGAGTGCCCTACGAAATGGCACAAAGTTGCAGTCAGGAGGTAATGCGAATACATTACATTAAAAGGCCAAACTTGCATTTCAGTTTTTCCCCAAACAATGGCAGAGCAAGTATTAATGGTGCTCCCATCTGCTTTAATGTATTTCTGTTTGCATAATGACTCCATATATTTCATTCCTCGAAAATGACTTCATCCACATGGATATTTTGGCTCTTCTGCCTTTTTTGAAACAGAAGTATAAAATGGATTTTTATTACAACTTCAGAATAACAATTATTAGTGCTCTGATGCCTGTTTTCTTTTGGTTGTCTTTAATCCATAGTAATGCATTTAAATTGGCAAAAAAAAAAAAAAAACAAGCAGATACATACTGAAATAAAATGATTTTGTTTGATAATTCCTGGAAGGCAATAATATAGACAGCAAGGTAAGGTATTATTAACAATATAACAAGTGTTTAAACAAGTGCTTATGCACAGAAAATGTGCAATGAAAGCTAATGCCTAGTCGTGTTTTGTAGTCCAGGTATTGTCTTCTGCCCTCGTATGACTAATTTTATTATTTCTTTACAATAAGAACATCTTGAAGAATAGCAAACGTGGCCTCTTTAAAGGAAGATCATGCCTGACAAAGCTTTTGGAATTTTTTGAAGAGGCCTTTAACATGATAACATCATGTCATGTTTGGATTGTCAGAATGTTTTCGATAAGGTATCACACAAGGGACTAATTATTAAAATGAGGATGGTAGTTATTTTAAGCGCAACCCCATTTCCAGAAGAGCTGAGAACAGTGGCGGCTGGTGAACTGGCGATAGGAGAGGCTCAAACTCATCCCTTAAAAATAATGATCGGTCATGATCTGTTTTCAATCACTCGTTTAAATTACCATTACAGAAACTCCAAAAACTCTCAACATTATCAGGTGTGGCCAGTTTTCATTAATAACGCACACCTGTCAACTCTCACGCATTTGGCGTGAGTTTAAGTGGCATATTTACATTCCCCTGCTGTAGTCAGCAATTATTCAATCAACGCGTATGTAAGAGATTCTCGCATGGAATTGAAGTGCTTGCTCATGGAGGTTTATCAGTTTCACATGCGTTGCGGTTATAATGACTCCGGACTTCTCACGCTTTTCTTTACTCAGGGGTTGGAAGCAATGCATGTGTTTCATTATTGTTTAAACTGTTTAAATGCCATAAGATGATTTGAAACATCTTTATGCTATTCCATTGCTTCTAACCCCTGAACAACATCTCTGTACACAAGGGACATGACCGAAAACCAGTACTGAATGGCCGTGATTTTACGGCCCTTAGGCAACAATGCCGTACATACAGATAGGATTCTAAAGTGGAAATCACTGCATTGGTTCAGCAACATTTCTGTAAAACACTGTTAGTGAACACCATTTGTCACTGTATCCACAAATGCTAGTTGAACTCTGCCATGCAAATATTAAACTAGGATCCAGAAATGCTGCGGCCTTCGCCGGGCCAAAGCTCTTTTAAGATGGACTGAGGCGAAGTGGGAAACTGTCCTGCAGTCTGACTGATCAAAAATGTAAAATTATTTTGGGAAATTATGGATGCCGTGTCCTCTGGACTAAAGAGGAGAGGGACCATCCAGCTTGTTATCAGCGCACAGTTCAAAGGCCAGCATCCTTTATTGTACGGGGGTGCATTATTGCATATGGCATGGGTAACTTTAACATCTCTGAAGACACCATTAATGCTATACAATATATACAGGGTTTTTCATATACTGCCATCCAGACGTCTTTGACAGGGAAGGCCTTGCTTATTTCAGCGAAACAATGCCAAACCCAACATTCTGCACGTATTACAACAACATGGCTCCGTAGTAAAAGGGGCTGGGCCCTGCCTTTGTTATTAATAATATATAAAATCTATAAGTTGCCTACCACTAGACCTCCTTGGAATCAGCAGATTGTTATAGTACAAGAACTTCAGTATATTTCATGAATACTTGCCAAATATTATTTTGATCTTGCGAATATTTTTGAGTTACAGGCTCTCAGAGTACACCGGAGTAGGTCAGAATTTCATGCTTTTTGTACACTACTGGTCAAAAGTTTTAGGACACCCCAATTTTTCCAGTTTTTTATTGAAAATTATGCAGTTCCAGTCCAACGAATAGCTTGAAATGGTACAAAGGTAAGTGGTGAACTGTCAGAAGTTTTAAACAAAAGGTAAGGTTACCCAGGTTTTTTGTACGCCGTCGAGTAGGTGAAAGGATGGTTACTCAGCATGTGACATCAACTGTCAAACATGGAGGAGGAAGCGTGATGGTCTGGGGCTGTTTTGCTGGATCCAGGGTCAGTGACTTATAGAGTGAAAGGCACCCTGAACCAAAACTGCTACCACAGAATTCTGTAGCACCATGCAGTACCCTCTGGTCTGCGCCTAGTTGGTCAGGGGTTCATCCTACAGCAAGATAATGACCCAAAACATAAGTCCAAGCTTTGCCAGAACCTTAGGAAAAAAGAACAAGATGGTAAGCTTGAAAACATGGAGTGGCCAGCACAGTCTCCAGACTTAAACCCCATCGAGCTGGTTTGGGATGAACTGGACGGAGAGTGGAAGCAAAGCAACCTACAAGTGCCGCACATTTATGGGAACTTCTGCAACAGAGCTGGGAAGAACTTTCTGAAGAATATTTGATTTCCATTGTAGAAAGAATGCCACCAGTGTGTTCAGCCATTATATCTGCCAAAGGAGGCTACTTTGAGTCAAAAGTTTAAAATACATTTTGGTTTATAAATTGATTCCATGATTTCTTTTTTAACTTTGATTGTTAATTTGTTCTATCATGTCTATGCTTTCATTCCAGGGTACAATGAGACATTAAACTGCACAATTTTCTATTAAAAAACTGGAAAAATTGGGGTGTCCTAAAACTTTTGACCGGTAGCGTGATTGCATCATTTTTTCCCAGCATTTTTGATCCCTCATAACTTAATGCGTATGAGAGATGGCTAAATGAAATTTTCAGAATTGAAAGACATATCGGAGCTCTATTAAAAACAGCAATGAAATCAATTGTATGCCCATTCTAGGTGTCACAGTTTTAAGCAAAAATCTGTATTTTCTTCAACGAGATTTGTTCTGTAACCAACTTCAAGCTTCAATATCATGAGAACAGTGGAAGTTTCAATGGCAACACTGCACCAATTTAATAACTATTATATAGTGTAGTAAAAACAAGTATTGGAACCATGGATTTGTCATGCGTTTTCTCATAATTCACCTGAGAAGGATATATTATATTGAATTATTGAATGATGCAAAATATTACCAATCATTTGGCACAAGATTATTGTCTTTATTAAGGTCTGTTCAGTGTTCTGCTGCAAAATGGCTGCAGTGCATCACACCATTTGGTGGTGCATGGGGTGTCTTTCCCCCTCATCAATGTATGGGGCTTTGATTCACCACCAATTGGTGAGAAACCTGCAATATAAATGGAATGACCTGCTTTTACTTCAGACATTTAGTCTGCAGTATCTCATTTAACATGCTATTCTTTCAGATGTTTTGATTGTCACCCTAAAGTGATTGCATATGAGGGAGCTGTTTCACCAGGAAAACCGAAGGGCATCATTTGGAACTGATATTAACCACAGCATTTAGCTCCTCCTCGCACTGGGTCCGTCCTTCTCCCTGAGAGTTATGCTGACTGCCAAGGCTTCTGACCACCCACCACTTTACTAATGACGTGAGGCGTCCATCATGAGGCTTAGTTTACAGCTCCATTAGTGAAGGGAAGGTGTCTACAGGCCAGGTCAGGCTATTTGTAAGCCAACCCCCGCCCCCCGCACGCCCCCCTTATTTCTTCTTATATCCGCTACTCTCCACTTCCTGTGCATTCTACTGCTTAGTGAACCTGCCGGAAAAAAACATACTGTTCTTATGACAGATGGCCAGAGGTGAGCTGTGTCTCAATGACTGGTGAATGAGGAGCGTGGATAATTGACTTTATAACAGCATTAAGGTAGAGAGAGAGGGATGGGGATAAGGAGTGGGAGACATATATAAAACTGGAGATAAAGAGAGAGAGAGATGGAGAGGAGGACAGAGGAAGAGAGGGAGAGAGTATAAAAGCAAGAGAAGGGAATGAGATACATACAGGGAGAGTGGGAGAGGAAGAAGGAAAGAGAAGAAAGAGAGTGACACAACAAGCCAGAGACAGAGTGGGGGAGGGAGGGGGGGAGGGAGAGAGTGAGATGGTCTGCAACAAAGACTGAGAGAGTGAGAGAGAGAGAGACACCTCTATGCTTATGGCGTATTGGACATGAAGGTAATCTGTTTTCAAATTGACAGCTCCTATGTGTGGACATAAACAGTCCTGTAAGACATCGATATGAACACGTCCGATGAGCCAAATAGATGTGGTAGAAGTGCAGCAACTGCAAACAGCACACAGAAGTGGTCGCTGGAGCCCTATGGTTGTGGATATAGCAGAGACAGAGCTCAGGGGAAACAGACTCGAGTCAATGTCTCCTCCATCAGAGACCCCGCCCCCTGTGAAATGGGAGTGTCATAGATCGATCAGGAGGATTAAAAGCCTCTGGCCGTCAGCAGCGAGGTTAAAACAGCCTCTTCTCAGTGTGAGTTTCACTCCCTTTAAAGAACGTCTGTCTGGCAGCCAGAGGTCAGAGGGCGAGGACGCGCTGTAAGATAAAGTGCTGAGCCTTTCGCTGGGATAAGCATCTTATCAGCTCGTGCCTCCACTTTCAGAGCGTACCTGCAGTAATGCAGTGTCAGGCAACTACAGCGACCTGCAGATAAATCCTTTTTTAATGTGGCAAACGAGTCCTTCACACACTTTATTTTCATTTCAAAGTTTTTTACATCAGTGAAACTCATGTTTAGCTCAGATTCCAAAACTCGCCAGCATTGGTTGTCACAGGGATTTTTCAAATCAAATTCTTCCCACTGTCGCCTTTGTATTTGTAAATATTACACTGCAAGTGTGTGTTATTGTAAAATGCCAGAACTGCCAAAGAAGACCTGCTTCATTTGTTTATTTAGTTATTCATTTTTATTTTTTCACCCAATTAGGCTGAATGGCCCCAGGTTGCCGGACTTTCGCTTGAAATATTTGCGCTCGCACGTTACTGAGGTTTTTGCCAACCACTGCTACAGTTCTTAATTGCACACATATATATTTGGGAGTTATACAGCCAAATAAAACTGATTTGAAGCGCTCAGCTTGGAAGGAGGGAAAGCGGCGATATTGCAGATGGAGGAGTTGTCAATCATCAGTTTCATGATGGTCATAAAAGAAGTTCATCCATTCCTCCTGAAAGCTGTCAATATTTCTGATCTTCATCAGCACATTTCTCACTATGGGATTCCAGCGACTGGGCTGCCTCTGTGCACTAATATATTCAGGTAAAGAAGCGCAGGATAGTGAGACACATAAAGCTGCACTCAGTTACTCACTCCTCTGATTTCCTCTCTCCATCTTCCTCGATGCCCCTGCTGTGGCATATGATTGCTCTCGAGACACCCGGCTGTGAACAGTTTTCCCTGGCCCTGTCGAGCGCCGTTTCCCTCAGGTTCCATATGACTGTGGGAGTGATTGCGAGGAAACATTTTGAGTTTGTTGATTTACTGCTTATTCTTGACAAAACAGGGGTGCTTGTTACTGTGCGTGTTTGCACCGAAATATTTGCAGAATAAGCATGTATGTGTGAATAAGCATGTATGTATGAATAAGCATGTATGTATGCGCACATTTATGTTAAGTAAGTTAGACCCAGCTAGTTTGCTAGGAAAGCACAGTACAGTAGAGGAGAAGGCCTTGTGGCAATAGTCTCTGATCCCATAGCCCTTGAATGAAAAAAGTCAGTCTCCTCAGGTTGGGCTGGCAAGCATTCACTGTTTCAGTGGTGACACTTCTGTCTTTGGATCCATGGGGTGAGCGAGAGGCCAGGGTTCAAATCTCACATCTGACTGAGCCAATCCGACTCATTACACCAGCACAAGCTCAAACAGTGAACTCTGGGCATAGTAGGTCCACTCTTGACACACAAAGTCATGACAGTCTGCCTCGTCTTACCAGCGTACAGTACAGAGCTACCGTGGACTGGGGAACCCAAAGCTGTTTAGTCATTTCCATTGGAGTATCAGACATCTGCATTCCTTTTAACTGACTAACTTAGTAAGATAGGTTAGACTGCATTTCTCAGACAACGAGGCTGCAGTGAAAAGGAAGTGGTTGACAGCTGGTAGCTTGGGGGGGGCAAACGTTTTGCCAGTGGGGAGAAATATTTTCAGTTTTTTTTTTTTTAAATTAAGCATGTTCATGAAAACTTACAGTTGGTATTTTCTCATTGGATTAGAAAAGACATTAGTCCCCTCTTGGATGGCAAACAGCCTTCTCTAAAGATGGATTATAGGGGGGTCGGGCAGTCTGCAGACAGGCCAATTCCAAGCATTCAGTTGATCCTTTTATCCCAGGCCCTGCTGTGTGACATGCATCCGCCATATTTTCTCCTCATTTACAATATAAGAGGTCATGATGCTGAAGTATTTGGTACTTAATGACCTGCCCTCAGCTGGCTCTGTGACACCATGTGCCTGTAATTCTGCATCTGCTGAACCTCCAGGATCAGCCACTGGTCAGCGGTGATATTTCTGAGTGTAGATTTCCTGTAAGGGCCGATTCACTAAGAGCCATGAAATGCGTACTGCTGTCTGAGAGCTCATTCCAAACACTAATGTTTCAAATCCTTCCTTCCATTCCTTAGCCCGACTCAGAAATAAGCATTTAGAATTGTATCCTTTTTTTCCCTCAAACATTTTTTTCCCCCAAATGCAGGACAGAATCTGCTGTAAATCACTGACTTGTGGATCAATCTACAAACTGGCATTTGAAGGAAGATGTTCCATATCATGAAATGCAACTAAATGAAGGAAGGATGTAAAAAATAAGGAATTTGAATAAACTACAATACTTATAGATTTTGAAAAACTCTTTTCGCACCTTGCAAAACTAATAACATGGCCGGTAATTGGCCGCATATTTGTTTTGCACCAATCATTAGCGATGTTACTGGTTCTGCATGTGCTAACAGTTTCTGCACTTGCTAAAGGTTTTACCGAATCGGCCCTCAGAAAGTGATTGCATGAACAATGATTGGCTTTGTTTTTTTTCCCACCAAGCAGCCACCTCTGTTACCTCTGGTGTTTTGACTGCAGTAATTGAGTTTATCTATGTTGTAACTCTTCCCCGATAATTGCTTTTTAATCAGGCA
Source organism: Gymnothorax javanicus (assembly GCA_029692085.1). Taxonomy (NCBI): domain Eukaryota; kingdom Metazoa; phylum Chordata; class Actinopteri; order Anguilliformes; family Muraenidae; genus Gymnothorax; species Gymnothorax javanicus. The sequence goes on from CM056209.1 coordinate 50,161,509, forward strand.
AAGAGATTCTCGACAGCCTTTCCCAGGTTTGGTGTGTCCTGCTTGAGATTGGCTATAAGGCTGAGCCCTTTTGAAGTTAGGCTATTCTCTATGGACTGTTAGAGATTTAATTGGGGTCACTGTAATTATTCCTCTCTTGCGAAGGTTTATAACAGTAACCATTTACTGTCTTAAATAGGTTATTTATATGCAAAGTCTGTTTTCAAAACTTATTTCATTATTTATTGTTAATGTACTAATGTGTGACAATTATGAAAGAAGCGCTAGCGCTGCTACTGTACAGTCCAGGCAGTGTTAGCCGCAGGTTCTGATTGGTAGAAAGCGGATAGAACTATCTAACCCACATTCAGGTACATTTAAGGAAGCCGTCCATACTTGTTCTGTTTGTATTTTAGCCCGCGACCCCACTGAGTTGAAAGATTCTTTTTTGTCCCGTATCGAATGGGTCAGAGGCAGGAATACACCTCTTACAATCTGCCAATCGATCATAGCGGACACACATATTAATGTGCAATTTAGGGTCTCCCACTTGCCTAACCTGTATGTTATTTGACTGTAAGATGGACCACACATGGACACTATAAGAACATCCAAACTCCACACAGATAGGCTCAGGCTGGTGCCTTCAAACTGCGAGGCCCATTACTGCACCACACCACCCCAGTCTTCCACCTGTTATATCATTTATATAAGTCATAATGATATTGTTGAATTGACCTGGAGAAGCAATATTACATAATACTACATTTTCTACAATATCTAAGAATGTAAAGACTGAAAGTGTTATTGTGAATAGCTCCAAAAGAAAGCGAAGGGCCGGCATTATACAGATAATTATTCTACTGGGTTACTCAATTGCCTTTGGACTTGAAAATGTGTTTCCATTTAATTAGCTTTCATGTAGGATCATGTGCTGAAAGCAGTACTGATTTTCTTTTTGCGAGCGAGCTGCGTATACTCTATGTCACTTATACCTTAATTATAAACCAGCAGCACCATTAACTAACATTTGTGCGATTCAAATGTCCCCCCCTTGGGAAACAGAAGTGCGGGAGAGTGACGGGATGAAGACAAACATGTACATGTGATTGCTGCAAAATAAACACAAGCATTCCATCCATCGTTGGGTCCCCTTGCAAAATATGTGAGCGTCAGATTGTCTTGTGTTTGGTCACCACGACTCCTCAGATTTTCAATGGGTTTGGGGATCAACTGAATTTGTGAGATCAGGTGTGTTCAGTAATGTCACCTGTGAGTAATCAACGCTTCCCTAATGAAATATCCTGATCGGAGAGCCATGGCCTTGGTGCTGGTCATAGGAGGGAGATCGAGGAGACAGCCCACACTGTACAGTGGTCTTCACTGGATTGGACAGACAGTGACATCACCCTTCTTGAAACGAAGCAGCTGATTATACAGTGTATGAAATTATTGCCTGAGTAAAGTTGCATGATTCAAATGCTGCCCTGACTTCATTGCATAGATTGATCAATTTCCGATTAGCTGAAGCTTTTATCCTGAACAACTTATCATTGATTATCCCAGCAAGAGCCAATCCAGCCTGAAGCAGTGTGAGGTTATGAGCTTTGCTCAAGGGCCTAACAGTTGCTCTGATCAACAGGGCTTGACTGGAGCTTGAAATATAAACATCGCAGTCCTGGTCACTCACCTTAGCCGCCATGACAGTGGCCTCCCTCAGCGCCAACAGAGCTCTCGCCTTGAAGCTCACCCTTTGGGCCTCTTAATTGGCCACATGCTCAGACTGACGTCTCTCTTGTAGTTTGCATGTCTTCCAGTGTTTACATAAATTTCCTCAAAGTACTCTGGTTCCCTCCCATTATCCAGAGACATGCATTTCAGGCTAACTGGAGACCCTATATTGCCCATAGGTATGAAGGTGTGAGTGATGGTGTGTGTGCTTGTGTGCCCAATGATGTATGAAGGTGTGAGTGAACGGTGTGTGTGCTTGTGTGCCCAATGATGTATGATGGTGTGAGGAGCTGGGAGCTGATTACCATGTCGCCCACTCAAGCGCCTACTTACGTCTGCAAGGCTCTCCGGCACACAGAAGTGTGGGCTCCCCACTGAGCAGTATTTGGGGACCAAGGAATCACGGTGTGGTAGTGGCCAATGAACCACCTTTATCAAACGATATTTGTGAAAACTGTTAAATCTACTCTGTTGAGAGTTTGGAGAGAAGTTCTTTATTTTGTGCAAGAGGAATCACACAGCAGCAGGAGCGAATCTGTGTAAAATAGACAGAAAGGTTGCGGTTGGTGGCCCTGCCTGAGATCATATGACCTGTATCTTTCCATCGTGACCCCTAAGGGACCCTGGGTGCTGGAGAACCCTGGACTGGGAAGAATCTCTGTCAGCTGCTGGATCCTGTGCACCCTCTCCCCCAGTTTAGTTACTAAATCACTGCTCCCTTTGGACTAACCAGCGCACCTCCTCTCTGGTTCTTTCCGCCCAGTGTACACACTGCCATGAGGCTCTCACATGGGGTAGATAATGGATGGATTGATAGATTAACAACGTCTTATGTTGCTCTGATTCCGAGCCCTTCAGAAATGTCCCCCTCTCCCTGTTAAGGGATTTATTTAGTCTGCACTCGGGGACATCGGCAGTGGGCGGGGGGTGTGTGTGTGAGACTGGTCTCAATGAGCAGAAGGGCTTTGTGGGTTTTTTTTTTTTTTGTGCAAATGGCCATCTGTCCAAATTGAATTTGTGAAAGTGGTTCCTGCCTGGAAATAGGCAGATAATTAAATCACTGCTCTCCTTCACTGCAGTGGAGGCCAGGACATGATGCCCCGTAACTTTGGGAAAGAGTGATGTCCTACTGCGAATAGGGCACTGACTCCAGCTTTGAAGCCATTATTTATTCACATTAGCGGCTAACTGAGTGAAAGTATTGAGATTTCACTTTCATGCCTCCCTGTCAGGTGCTGCTGGGGCTCGGCTCAAGGACACAGGACTTTCCTGAGGAATGTGACACGTCAAATTGAGGGAAGTTGTGAGATGCTGTGTGACTATGTGATGTAGCATGAAGCATTTCAGTTAAGTAGATTTTATGTTCCTGTCTACTGTGACCTTGAGAAGTGTTATGTGTGTGTGTGTGTGTGTGTGTGTGTGTGTGTGTGTGTGTGTGTGTGTGTGTGTGTGTGCGTATGTGTGTGTATGCACATGCACATACATGTGTGTGTGCATGTGCCAGTGATTGTGATTGTGCATCATGCATGTGTTGTGTGGGGGTGGGGGAATTAGAGTGTGGGAGATGAAAAGTGATGGGGGGGGCAGGATGAGCGGAGCGATGAGGTCACTGCTGAGAGAGCGGCAGGGAGGGGTGGGGTGTTATCTGGCCTGAGCTCTAACAGTGAGGACAGCTGTGTTGAGTGACTGGTGACCAGGCTGTTACTGGCTGTGAGGTTTGTACAGGAGACGCACTTCAGCACACATAATCACACAAGCACAGATACATAAGCACACATACACAAACACACCCACACACAAACACACACACACACACACGCAGGCAAGCATACACTTTAAATGTACACACACACTCAAAGAGCCTATCATCACAGACAACCTGCAACTAACACAACTGAGAAAAGTTGCTAATGTAGGCTCTGCCAGACATAGTGCTGAAAGGTTTCTCTCTCTCCAGCACAGAGCAGGTTTTATTTCAAAGATATGTGTGCGGTTACCATAGTATATGCTCTTAATTTAACTGCAGCCCTATTACCTGACCCGTCAGTATACAATAAAGCTTATTCAGACTGATCAGGCTCACCTGCAGTTAAATGTTAGGTATTTTCATGAAATGTAATGTTTCTGTAATAAAAAGAATTAGTGTATCTTCCTGGCCTTTGAGTAAGCTGATACTCAACATTTTTGGGTGGAAACCCTGTGAAATCTGCGTGGTCCTATGTTATCTGTGCTCAGATGGAGACCCAGCTGCTTTTAGATTAAATATGAAATACTTCTAGCTGATGAAGACCTAGTCAGGCTAAATTTGGGGAAAAGCTGAGCTGTTTTGGCCTTTATTTAGGCTGCTTGTGTGATACCTTCTCTCTAGCTGGATTTCTACACTTCCAGACATGTGACTTTTACATTTCATGTGCTTTTCATGCTCCTACCCAGAAACCCCTTCATGTCTGGCCAGCTCTCATAGCGGAGTCCCTGTGAACAGTGGGATTATATTTATTATATGTCTTTCATTTAAAAGGTCTTTATTTTACCATTAAGTCCTGTTGAGATGACACATCTTTAATGGAACAGGGATCAGTATTCCATAAGTAATGTATAATGAAACACAGAGTGCAATGAAATGACCTGAAAGTAATTGAAGAGCCTAGTGCTAAAAGTACTTAAGTCACATTCTCGCACATTGTGAGGTCAGGATGGGAAAGCATCTTTAGTCTCCTGAGTTCATTTTCTCAATTTTATCAAAATATACATTTTGTGACTTAAGCACTTTTAGCACTAGGCTCTTCAATTTAGAGGACATGACTGCGGGATTTGCTGCCAGAACACATGAACACAAGTCACCCTGAGCGGCGAGTCATGCTGGTGTGTGTTTTAGTGGTTATTGTGTCAAAATGTCTTTTTCTTTACGGGCGCTTTCACACTGGGTACGATTGTTTCCTGCCGTGCCGCAGTACGATTCAGCTGCAGCACTTTCACACTACGTCTCGCACTTTGAAATATAGCAGCCGCATTTTATTAAATTTGTCAGGGCACTGCCCGAGCACGGTACGCTTGTGTTCACACTTACCAAATGAACTGGACTTTAGGGTCAAGCGTACTCGGATCTGTGCCCGAGTCCCTTGTGTGAAAGCACCCTGACTCTCTGCTAGGTTTGAGAAACATAGTTTTTCAGATTTGTTGGATTTAAGTTTTGTGGCCACTGGTAGTCATAAAATGACACCAAGTCCCAGAATTCCATGCACATTGCTCTGAAAAAACACAAGTGCTTTACTTTTCTTTGAAATACGATATTTTTTTTCTCTCTCGAGTAGAACATATGAGCCGGTTTTACGTAACTGCTTCTAAACCATTGGATTTTACTTACCTCATTGTCTCATCATGTTGGAAATATTGTTGGCTGATTATAAAAAAGGATTACAGGATTATTGGTTTAAATTTGAGGCTAATGTGTCTTTAGAGATTTATTTTTTATTATCTTAAGTGTAGACATGCAGAATCAGCAGCTGTTATTGGGGCAAGAGGGCAAAGCGCCAAAAACAGGTCTTTCAAGACTCCAGGGAAAAATTAAGACCTGTGACTATGCTGGGGAGGAAATCACTGTCAAAGTGACCCCTGTTTTTTCTAATCAATCATGTGTCAGGTTTTTGCTTTGAGACTCCCTGATCTGCCAATCTGGATGTGTGCAACTTTTACCTTGCAATCTGTTCTGATTTACTGATTGTGCCTTTTATATGCTGTCTTAGAGTTATTTTTAAGATTTAGGGCTCTAATTTCTTGGCGCAGCGCAGGGTGGCGCAGCGTGGCGCAGCCCACGCAGTGGTAATTTCGTGCGGTGCAGCCCGCGCAGTGGTAATTTCGTGCGGTGCAACACCGTGCGCAGCCACTTTGGCAATTTGGTAGACGGACGTGCGCCGAGATGGGTGTGGCGGCGTAGAAGGGGGAGGTGTCACATATTTATCAAGACGCAGTGACAATTTCGTAGAAAAAGTCTTCGCTGAAGTTGCGCAGAAAGCTCGCCAGCTCCAGCCTGGTTTACTTTCTGTGCAGTGGTAATTTGGCTGACCGGCGCACAGTGCGCACACGTCACTGAAACCTCACAGGCAGGTTTCCAGAATGTCAGGCACTTTTCAATGCAATAAATAATTACAGCAACCACTATTTAATGTAACTATCTGAATCAGGACATAAATTGTTGTATCTATATCGATTGTCCTGATGTCAGATTAAAGGCGGTTGGTACGCGTAATGGAAACTCCACCTGGCTTAATCAACGCAGCTGAATCTGTGATGCAAACTAACGACTTCACATCTTTCTCAGCCAACCACAAACTGCCTATATATATATATATATATATATATATATATATATATATATATATATATAATGCTTGCGTTCTGTGCTCAGTAAAGCCACTTGCACACTGGACGCGAAGCAAATTTTTCGCACGACTGATTACAGTCAAAGTCAATGCTAAGACGCGAAAGTCGAAAAGGGTTTTAATATATCTCCGTGTCCGAAAGTCATAAAAGTTCTAATTTTTCGAGTATTCCAGGAATTATTAGACGTGCAATCTTGGCCATGTTTGTGTTCGACCTTCACAAAATGCAAATTGACAGCTATCGACTTTTCTTGGTCTTTTTATTCGTGTGTTTTCTTCCGTTGAAGATAGACAACAGTCTTTATTCGGTCTCTCTTTTGAAAATTAGTCGGATGGATCGAACAGATTCACGCTTTATCTCCACACCAGAGATAAAATAGTGCTTGTAGTCAGTGAGCAAATCAATTCCATGACCATTGACAGTGTGAATAAATTATCGCTTGCACGATCAAGACTGTCCGAGGCGAAATGCAAAATACTCCATGTCCGGCAGCCAGCAAAAAGTAAAAGTATTGGTATGAGAACAGATTTATAACGAAATAAAGAATAAAAATATATCACCAACAAACAGAGCATCCAAAAAAGATGGCCCGCAAATAAATAAATCGCAGTGTCATTGGATGTTCTGTTTGTTGTTAAAATGTTTTTTTTTAATTCTTTATTTCGTTATCTGTTCTAATCCTCCTCTTTTTTTTTTTTTGGCTGTCAGACACGGAGTTTTTTGCATTTAATGTCCGACAGGCATTGTACGTTGTCCCGCGCCAATGTCAACTCACTTTATTGATCAGAGCTTAAACAGAAACATTGATTGAAATTCTCGGTACTCATCTTGAAGAACTGAGCCCTCTTATCAAAACATTCACGTTTAATATCTAAAACATTCAGTAGATTTGAAGAAATTAAAAACAATAATCGACTGTCGGACACAGAGTTATATTGAAACCATCCGACTGTCGGACACGGAGATATATTAAAATCCTGTCAGACTTTTGGACACGTAGACACTGCGTTCAACGCAATCTGTTGTCTTGAAAATTAGTTTTTAGGTCCGTTGCAAGCGGCTTAATACTAGGCTACTATTATTGTCACTTAGGTTTTATCGTTTTTAGTGGGGGAAAGGAATACAGCCTGATTGCTATGATCTCGTACTGAGTTAAGATCACATATTGAAAATAAATGTGTAACGTATCTTGCATTGTTGTCCATGCATGTTAATCCCAAAATTTTAAGCCGCAACAGGGTGTAATAATAGGAACACGCTATCCATCGTTTCTCTTCCCAATGATGCAGGCAGAAGAGATAAATGAGCAACCGTCGTATTTCATTCCAACTTCATAAGTTTGAATGATCTGACGTAGTTTCGTTTTGAAATTCCATTCAAGTTCGCTAATGGTAATAATTCGCGAATGCCCGAGCTAGCCAGCTAACTCATATTTGTAATGCTTAATATAGACGTAAGCGGTGCAGAAACGTGCCTGAAGCAGCAAAGTAAAATGCAACATTAACGCATCATGCAGATATAGGAAAGAGGCTTCTTTATTCCAACACGTTAAAGGTGAGGAGAGGAGCTCATTTGATTGGTGAAGATTTGACTCGGCTGTGTTATACCCAAACACGCCTTCTTTGCCACTTGCGCCGGCAGGAGGGACAGAGGCGGGACAGAGGAGTACTTGCGCCAGGCTACGCCGGGCATGAAATTGCAACATACACCTGGACACACCCCGTTGGCGCGGCGCACCCCCCATTCGCCGCGCCTGCGCCTGGTCTACGAATTTAGAGCCCTTAGTGTTTATTTAAGATGCTTCCCATCGCTTCACGTTTTCACACTGGCAGATTTAACCTTGAAAAGCCTTCTGATTTACTGATTGTGCTTTTCCATTTGCTAACAGAGGTTTCTTTGGAAAACCAAGTGTTTTTAAATGCTTTCTGAACACCATGATATTTGTATGTTTGCAGATTTCACCTTGTAATCTGATGTGTTGATCGTGTTTCCCTATTTTCAACCATGATGTTTGATAACAGCGTGTTTTTTAGATGCTTTCTAATGTACTCATGCACATGTTTGCAAGTCAGCCGATTTTACCTACTAATCCATTGATTCACCAATCATGCATTTCTATGTTCTAGCTTGAATTTCTCTTCAAAAATAACAATATTCATCCCTGGTTCAGGGCTGATTCCTCTCCCAGTAGACCTGTTAGTGAGAAGAGATCCTCTGACTGTGGTTCAGGGAGAGATACCTACAGTTAGTGGACCTGAGTCACCGGCTCTGTCAGGTCCGTTTACCAGAGAGCCTCATCAGGAGCAATGATTACAGTCCAAACTGGAGAGAATAAAGTCAGTGCCAATCTCACTCAAGCCCCCTAACCTCTCCCTCCCCCATACACACCCTCTCCACATTTCTCATTCCCGGCCCATTATTTGGGTCCAAGGAAAGGAACTGTTTGCCGTTTTCCCGTTTAAGTCTGGAATTCCATTCTGTTTCTTCATTACCATGTTCTTTTTGATCCAGGTCAAACAGACCAGGAGATGTGACCAGAATAATATGGTCATAACCCACCCAGGGGTGCAGCGTGCGGCACTGTTGCCTCACAGCAGGATGGTTTTGGGTTTAAATCCAGTCTGGGACTTGCCCTTTCCTCCTGAAGTCCAAAGACATGCATGTTAGGCATGAGTGAATGGTTTGTGAATAAGTGTACTGCAGTGGATTGGAGAGCTGAGTAAGTGCACTGCAGTGGATTGGAGATCTGAATAAGTATACTGCAGTGGATTGGAGAGCTGAATAAGTTTACTGCAGTGGATTGGAGAGCTGATTAAGTGCACTGCAGTGGATTGGAGAGCTGAATAAGTGTACCCTGCAGTGGATTGGAGAGCTGAATAAGTGCACTGCAGTGGATTGGAAAGCTGAATAAGTATACTGCAGTGGATAGGAGAGCTGATTAAGTTTACTGCAGTGGATTGGAGAGCTGAGTCAGTGTACTGCAGTGGATTGGAGAACTGAATAAGTGTAATGCAGTGGATTGGAGAGCTGAGGAAGTGTACCCTGCAGTGGATTGGAGAGCTGATAAGTGCACTCTGCAGTAGATTGGAGAGCTGAATAAGTGTACTGCAGTGGATTGGAGAGCTGAATAAGTGTACTGCAGTGGATTGGAGAGCTGAATAAGTGTACTGCAATGGATTGGAGAGCTGAATAAGTGTACTGCAGTGGATTGGAGAGCTGAATAAGTGTACTGCAGTGGATTGGAGAACTGAATAAGTGTACTGCAGTGGATTGGAGAGCTGAAAAGGGTATTGAACGCAGAGGATCACAGCAAATGAGCTATAAGCAACATGAAAACGGCCATCAGTCTCTTATGTCACGCAATGTAATTATCATAATATTTTTATGAAATCACTAACACCATTATCATCAGGCACTGCCACAGTGGGTCGGACACAGGGCTGGTGCTCATCTAGCCTGCATTGCATTCGGAATCGGCTCTGATTAAGACCGGCTGCGAAATATCAACAGAATCCCCATCATTACAAATTCAGTAACGCGCCGTTCCTTCTGATTGGCTATTCGTGGTCATTTTTTGCCAGTTTCTCATTGGCTTAAGCTGTAAAACCAGTGTTAAAAAAAAAAAATTATTGAAGCAATACTTATACGCAGGGGGAGAGATTAACTTGTAAAAAATTCTGAAAACCGAAACAAACCAGCCTTGACATTGATTTTTTTCAGCTGGAGGCGATGAGAAACCAGAGAGAACTCCGCACAATTGTGTGTGTTTGATAGGAGGACATGGCTGTGGTTTCGCTGGCAGTCTTAACCTGAGCTGATTGCAAATGTACTGCAGGCAAGTGCACGTCGCATTGTCAAAGCAGTGCTTTAAAGGGCCTCGCCAGAGGTGCAGGAGGGCTAATGTTCGGCATTGTGTTAGTGCACAGTGTGTAGGACAGGGGCTGCCACAGGTGTACGGCCTTGCTGAAGTTACCGGGGAAACTGTTTCTGCTCCCCTCACATCCAACAAACATCAACAAACGGCAGCCTAAAATCTGTATAGATCAATTTAGTTTGGCAAGTCTTAAATTCCATTGGTGCACATAGTCAATCTTTTGGATCCAATCCTTTACCCCTGACAACCTGCTGACACGACTGCCAACCACACCATGAGGACCCAGCTTAGTACACTGAGACCTGAGATGCAGTAAAACTCAGGACTGAGTGATTAAACATTCTGCAGTCAAAGCACAGAACTGCTCTGATAATCGAGCTAATGTGATATATGACCAGTTTATAATCTCTGCCAGTAATGTATTTTTTTCTCATGCCAACACCACAGTGATTACACTTGATATATGTGTTCTGATTTTTCTGTTGAATTAAATATATTGCGAGGGCATTAGTCCTGAGGGACCTTTTTCACAGGGCATTAATTGTGAGTGGTTGGCCGGAGGAAAGGATTCAAAAATCCTTTGCTCAGTAGATGCTGCTACTATCTGAACAGGTGCTGAGCTTCAGTGTTAAATGTGTAGTGTGTGAAAACTGGCCCTGGGGAGGAGTGTGTTTCACACAAGCGAGAGTCTGATTAGTCTTCTGTTTGTGTTGCACCAGAACTCGCTCTCACAATGCCTGCCATGGGGAATGAAAGCCCAACGTCCATATTGTGTTTATAATGCTTAATTACAAGTAATTGCACACTGTCTAACATTTCCTGATCTAAGTAGTCCTGAGGTTAATTAATGAGCTCCCATGGGTTGCTGCATGCTATAGGTACCTGATGGAGAGTTTTGCAGCTGGCGGTCAGGAGGACTATAGTTCACAGTGGGGTGGGCTTCATCTGAGAATCTGCCTGGAATGATGAATTTCACAAAGCTGGAAAAGCTTCACCTTTCCCAGAAGGCAGAGCCAGGGAGCGATATGTTCATATGTCTTTGCATATTTCTCTCTTTATCCTGCAGAACTGAATTTGAACTGAGAGATGGTGAGGAAAGAAGGTGGTTAACTGCATGAAAACTAACTTTCTGCCATTGATTTTTTTTTTTTAATGCCCCCACCATATTTAGCTTGGGGCATATTGGGTTATCCTTGTTTGTCCGTACATCCATATGGATTGATCATGATGTTGATTGGAGGTATCATTCATCCACTTCTTCTCAAAAACTGGTCAACAGAATTCATTGAACTAGCATATGTGCTTTGTAGAAACACTGGGGGTGTGCATCTCATTCCTTGTCTCTGAATTTTTTAATATTGATGGTAATTAAGTTGTTTGAACTTGATTAAATTTTGTCCAGTTTCCCAGACTGAGGAAATAAATATGTGTGCACTCACCAACAGTCAGGCTGGCGGTGAGCAGGCATTAATGGTTGTGGTTCTAAGTGATGGGTCCATTAGTAATTGTTCTGAGGACCCACAGACATTCAGTACATTTTATTTATAAAATGAGACCCACTTTTAAGTCAAATGAGGAAAATTGACCTTAATTCAAGAAAGATTACCAGTGGAATTAATATTAATGAGTGACCCTTTTTTTTTTTTATAAGGATGTTAAGATATGTTCACAACCATTTAACAGGTTGGAATCAATGTGATTTTCACATAGATTAAAAAAGAAAGTTTTGGCTTTATTTTGTGTTATGTATGAGTATTTTGTGTTCAGCACTGCATATCATTTGTAAATGGAGATTTGTTAGACACTATTTAAATGCCCATTATGAACGGTCAGCGATTTGTTTATTTTGGTTATCATTTGGCACCCTCTGGTGGTATGACTGTAGAAAAACATGATCTGATGCAATACCACTTCTTTGTGAAGAAATAGACTAGTGCTTTCTAGAAGCTTCTGGCATCTTCCTGCCTGGAGGGGGCGGGATTACCCAGGAATCCTGTAGATCTTTCCAGAATGTTGCTAGTCTATATAAATGCTGTGATTTTGGTCAGTAGAGGCAGAGTTTTTGTTTTGACAACAGAGTTACATAGTGGCATTAGAGTGTTATTATAAGATTAAACAGTGTATTATTTGTGGAAGTTTTTTTTATCAGTGAAGAATAAATTTGTTTAGGTTGTCATTGCTGGTTTTCTTTGTTGTGATTTTTAAGTCATAACAAATTGGAGGTCCCACCGAGATAAACCATTCATTGGATCAACCATTGGATTCACCAAAGATTTAAGCTGTTCTATCATTTTAAAATCTTGTGACTATTTGAAAAACCAGCAATCGTGACTTTTGAAGTTGAAAATTTTTTGAAAACTCCAACCCAGGAATCAACTGTGCTGGCAAAGAAGAAGGACTTGCTGCAAATAGCCTCAAACCTTGGATTATCTGATGTGAAATCATCAATGAAGAAACAAGAAATATTCAACATTTTGGTGCAACATTTCATCGATGAAGAGATCTTTGGGGAAGAAGCAGCAGAATTGATTAAAGATGTGGAAGTGCCTGCAACAGAGCTGCAAAGACTTGAGATTCAGCTATGCCAAAAACAACTAGAACTGGAAGAAAGAAGGTTAAAGAAGGAGAGAGAACTGGAAGAAAGAAGGTTGGAGAAGGAGAGAGAACTGGAAGAAAGAAGGTTGGAGAGGGAGAAAGAACTGGAAAAAAAGGTTTGAGAAACAACTAGAACTAGAAGAAAAAAGGATGCAGTACGAATTGGAAATGAAGAAAATAGAAGCAGGTACTGTTACAAAATCTTTTGGACTTTCTGATCATTTTGATGTGGTTAAACACATCAGACTTGTTCTTCCCTTCCTAGAAAATGATGTAGACCAATACTTTACCCATTTTGAAAAAATTGCTGAAAATTTGAAATGGCCAAAAGAGCATTGGACAATGATGTTACAAAGTGTTCTTAATGGTAAAGCTAGGAAAATCTATGACCAGTTATCTGTCCAACAGTGTTCTGATTATGATTTTGTCAAATCTGCCATTCTGAGGGGTTATGAATTGGTCCCCGAGGCTTACAGGCAAAAATTTAGGAATTCTCGCAAGGAAGCCAGTCAAACTCATGTTGAATTTGGCAGGTTGAAGGAACAGTTGTTTGATCAGTGGTGTAATTCCATGAAAGTTGAGAAGGATTTTGACAGAATGAGGCAACTTATTTTGGTTGAGGAATTCAAAAGGTGTATCCAGCCTGATATCAAAACTTTCCTTGAGGAGAAACAAGCCAATACTTTGCAAGATGTTTCCACCCTGGCTGATAGTTATGCATTAACTCATAAGTCTTCTTTTGTCCAAAAATCCACTTTTTCTAAATTTCTAAACAAGTCTCAGTCCAAGACTTCTTCTAATAACACTTCTAATGATTCTAAGGCCACTTCTGAGAGGAAACCTTCCAGTGAGAAGCAATCCTCTGATTCTTCACCTTCTATGTCTTGCCAATACTGCAAAAAGCAAGGTCACCTTATTTCTGAGTGTTATGCTCTCAAGAAAAAACAACAACAAGAAAAAACCAAGCCAACTGCTTTCACTAAGACAGAATCTCTTGTATCAAAGGTCAGTTCGTCTGATCTTTTACCTTCTGTGTTTGATTCTGTTATGGAGGGTTTTGAGCCATTCATCACCTGTGGTTTTATATGTGTACCTCTCCATAATGTTAATCTCAAATCAGACTTAGTCTCTGGGGCTGTTACTGTTGGTGTTAGGTCTTCTCTTCCTTTCAAAGGTGTTCATTAGCTTCTTGGTAATGATCTTTCTGGGGATAAGGTTGTGCCCTACCCTGTTGTAACTGACACTCCTTTGATTGATCAAGAATCTGAATCTGTGCAGTTACTCATTCTATGGCCAAAAAGGCTATTCAAGATGATGCTGACCTGGACTTCAACCTTCATTAGGCAGTCTTTTCATCAGGAACCTTCCAGTCCTGAGATTTCTGGGAAATCTTCAGACTTGTCCTTGTCAATTCTAATGACATTCTGTCTCGGAAGCAACTTATTCAGGAGCAACAACAAGCTTGTGATCTAGCGCATCTTCTACCACAGGCTGCAAGTGAACAAGAGGCTACTCAAGTTCCTGTCTGTTTTTACAACAAAAATGGTGTGCTTATGAGAAAGTGGCATCCACCTGATATTTCTGCAGATGAAGAGTGGATGATCACCCATCAAACTGTTCTTCCAAAGTCTTATTGTCAAGAAACTCTTAGTCTGGCCCATGACAATCCTATGTCAGGTCATTTGGATATCAAGAAGACCCTTCAACGTGTCAGGAACCATTTCTTCTGGCCTTCCATGAGGTCCGATGTACAGAAGTACTGCAAATCCTGTCATACTTGTCAAATGGTTGGGAAGCCGAACCAGAATATTCCAAAGGCTCGACTTAAGCCCATTCCTGCTTTTGAAGAACCTTTCAGTCGGATCATCATTGACTGTGTTGGACCATTCGAAGACTAGATCTGGTTGTGAGTACCTACTGACTATCATGTGTGCTTCCACTCGGTTTCGTGAGGCAATTCCACTTCGTAATATCAAGGCGAAGACTATCATCAAGGCTCTTACCAAGTTTTTCTGCTTTGTTGGTCTTCCTAAGTCTATTCAGTCTGATCAAGGGTCAAATTTCATGTATGGCATATTTCAACAAGTTATGCATGAGCTTGGTATTAAACAATACAGGTCATCAGCTTACCATCCTGAGAGTCAAGGTGCTTTGGAGAAGTTCAATCAAACCCTGAAGAACATGACAAGGACCTACTGCCTTGACACAGAGAAAGACTGGGATGAAGGTGTCCATCTTCTTCTGTTTGCTGCCCGTGAAGCTGTTCAGGAGTCTCTTGGGTTCAGTCCTTTTGAGCTTGTTTTTGGGCATACAGTCCGTGGATTTCTGAAGCTTCTGAAGGAAAAGTTGCTGGCCGAAGATGATGTCCCAATGAAATTGCTTCAGTATGTCTCTGACTTCCGTAATCGTCTCTCTAAGGCTTGTGACTTTGCTAAGTCTAATCTCAAAGAGGCTCAGGGCAAAATGAAAACCAGATATGACCTTCATTCCCAAGATAGAAGTTTTAAAGCTGGTGACAAAGTTCTTGCGCTTTTGCCAGTTTCTGGAAACCCTCTAAGAGCCTGATATTTCGGCCCTTACACTGTTCTCAAAAAGGTCAGTGATCTAAATTACGTCATTTTAACCCCTGGAAGGAGGAAACAAAAACAAATGTGTCACATCAACATGCTGACAGAATACATTGACAGAGACACTCAGCAAAAGCCAGTCAATGTGGTAAATACAATTGAACTGGAAAATTCTGAAGAAGATTGTGACAGCCCCTTAGAAAATGAACCTGGTCCAGCCAAACTTGAAAATTCAGACATTCTTCAAAATATTGACAGCAAGTTGTTCCACCTGGACCCTTTTCAACAACAACAGCTAAAGCAGCTCATATTTGAATATAGTCACATATTCCCTGACGTTCCATCAAGGACTGATAAGGTTTACCATGATGTCATCCTACAAGATGATGCCAAGCCTGTAAAACAGCATCCTTACAGAATGAATCCAGAGAAGCAGAAATGCCTTAAACAAGAAGTCAAATACCTGCTTGAAAATGACTTTGTTGAACCAAGTAACAGTGACTGGAGTTCTCCATGCATCTTAGTTCCGAAACCCAGTGGAACATATAGAATGGTGACGGACTACAGGAAAGCGAACACTCTATCAAAAATGGACTCATATCCTATTCCCAGGATTGATGACTGCATTGACAAAGTTGGACAGTCAAAGTATGTCACCAAATTTGATCTCCTCAAGGGCTTCTGGCAGATCCCTCTAACAGACAGAGCAAAGGAGATCTCTGCCTTCGTCACACCAGATGGACTATACCAATACAAGGTCATGCCCTTTGGAATGAAAAATTCTCCGGCCACCTTCCAACGTCTGGTAAATGGAGTGATCGGTGGACTACCAGGATGTGAGGCCTATGTTGATGATATTATCATCACCAGCGACAGCTTCCAAGAGCACCTCACCTACATCAGAAACTTCTTTCAGAGAGTGAGTGATGCCAAGCTGACTATCAACCTTGTTAAAAGTGACTTTTGTAAAGCTACAGTTGTTTACTTAGGTCATATTGTAGGACAGGGTTAAGTCAAACCAATTGACGCAAAAGTAAAAGTTATCACTGAATTTCCTGTGCCTACAACTAAAAGATAACAAATGAGATTTCTAGGGATGGCTGGCTACTACAGAAAATTCTGTAAAAATTTCTCCATCATTTCTGAACCTTTGACAAATTTACTGAAGAAAAATGCAAAAATTGTTTGGGATGAAAAATGTCAAAATTCATTTGACCAACTGAAAGCTATCCTCAAAAATGCACCAGTTCTCTTATCTCCTAATTTCAAAAAGGAGCTCAAGTTGGCTGTTGATGCCAGTGATATTGGTGCAGGCGCAGTTTTACTGCAAGAAGACGCTGATGGAGTAGATCATCCTGTTTGTTACTTTTCCAAAAAGTTTGATAAACATCAGAAAAACTATTCAACAATTGTAAAAGAATGTTTGGCACTTGTTTTGGCTTTACAACATTTTGAAGTCTATTTGACTTTTTCAGCTACTTCCATCAAGATCTTCAGTGATCACAATCCCCTCACATTCTTGCATAAGATCAAAAACAAGATCAAAGATTTCTGAGATAAAGTTTACTTTTGCAAGAGTATGATTTGGATATTTCTCACATCAGGGGAAAAGATAATGTTATCCCAGATACACTTTCACGCATGTAATTTTACTTCTCTATTTGATTGTGAAAAATGTAAATTTTTCTTTTCTATTTGATTGTGAAAATTGCACTGGTTGTTAGGTATATGATTGTTATAATGATCAACGATACTTTTGTGTAAAGTTCAAGATTATACTGATTATAAAACTGTGTTAATTTTAACAAAAGAAAGCTTTTAGCAAACCTTCTTTTCTTAAAGAGGAGAGGTGTTATGTTTGAGTATTTTGTGTACAGCACTGTGTATCATTTGTAAATGGAGATTTGTTAGACACTATTTAAATGCCAATTATGAATGGTCAGCGATTTGTTTATTTTGGTTATCATTTGGCACCCTCTGGTGGTATGACTATAGAAAAACATGATCTGATGCAATACCACTTCTCTGTGAAGAAATAGACTAGTGCTTTCTAGAAGCTTCTGGCATCTTCCTGCCTGGAGGGGGCGGGATTACCCAGAAATCTTGTAGATCTTTCCAGAATGTTGCTAGTCTATATAAATGCTGTGATTTTGGTCGGTAGAGGCAGAGTTTTTGTTTTGACAACAGAGTTACATAGTGGCATTAGAGTGTTATTATAAGATTAAACAGAGGATTATTTGTTTTTTTTTTATCAGTGAAGAATAAATTTAAGTTGTCATTGCTGGTTTTCTTTGTTGTGATTTTCAAGTCATAACATTTGACAACCTAAACATTGTCAACAAATGCAAGTGCTGACGATGTTGCAGATCAAAACCGATGTGTCCAACTCCTTTCTGGTAATTTTCTGACAGAAGGTCATAGTGCTGCGTTGTTGTCAAAGGGGTTCGACGGAGATGACTAAATTACTTGGGGGTGTAGAGGAAGTTTGGTTCCATTATAGCCAATCAAATAAGCTGTTGTCCTTCCCTTTAAAATAAATGCCTTAATGCGAAAATAAACTGGCCATTTCGTCAGGTGAAGAACAAGCACCTCACTTGTGTTACAGCTGCCTCCTTCAGTTTAGCTATATCAGGGGTCACCAACTCTGCTCCTGGAGAGCTACTATTCTGTAGGTTTCTACTCCAACCCTAATTCAACACACCTGATTGAAGTAATTAGCTACTTCATTGCCCAACTCGTGATCTTGTTAAGTAGCTAATGAGCTGATTCAAGTGTGTTGAATTAGGGTTGGAGTGGAAACCTACAGGATGGTAGCCCTCCAGGAACAGAGTTGGTGACCTCTGATCTATATCAACACTTTCTGTTTTACAAGAAGAACCCTGACAGAGAAACACAGTTTCCAGTGGGGAGAACAAGACCGAAACACAAAGGCGAAGCATCTGGGATGTTATTGGGGTTAAGGGCCTTGCTCAAGGACCCGAACGTGAGGTTTTCTAACTTCATATATTTAGAGATGTACGTACTGGAACTCAATTGCTTAACAGTGGCCAATTGAATAACCTGGCTAGAGGTCCTGAGTGAGATCTTTGATTTGGGCTCCCTGAATGATTCAGTGTTTCAGTAGGTGTCAGTGACGAGATGAGCAGTAGAGTTCTCACTGCAATGTGTGAAGTAACGAGCACACAGTAGTTTAGGCTACACTGTGTGTAACAAGCCTGTCCTCATGAATACCTATGGCCACTCTCTGTGGAGTGACTCCCCTGTGGCCAAGACTTCCTGTGTTTTCCGGAACCTACCACCAGAGCCATCAACCATCTCTGTCTTCATCACCCTCACCCTCCGACAGGTAAGCACCTATTGAGACATGGAGCCATGGTCCCGTCTTGGAAATCTCCTGAGGACACGATCAAGTTATCATTCACAGCCTGCTGATAAAACCCCATGCTCACTCTATTCCTTCACCACTGACGTAAAAGGAATATCAATCTCTCTCTCCATTTGTACAGTTCCTTTTTTAAAATTAATATATCTCTCAAAGGGCTAGTCCATTAAATACTGTGATTATCGCATTTGTCCTGAAGGGTGTTGAAGCGATACTCAAGAATTCTGCATTTCAGTGTGAAGTGACGGGGAAATATTACAGCACTGGAGATGTGCAGCACAAACACTATTACATTTTATGAAGATATAAACTGAATATCCGTCGCCTTTATGTACCCCACTGGCGACTCTAATCAAACTGGTACAGTTCTGAGTTTTCCTCCCCAAACAAAATCCCTGTCGAACTGCATAAACGGCAAATATGTTAATATCTATAGTTTAGGGAATGTTCATTTTTAAATGTGTATAGGCAGTGTATGTGCTGTCAATTAATTAAAACATATTTATAATAAAGTTAAATATTATTGTTTTGATTTATTTTTATTTTTCTCCACTGACACTGCAAAGAGAAAGCAATTATTTGGTCCAAACTAATTTTGACAGCTGCTCAATATTTTTTAAATGACCAAAAGCAGAGCTCGCACAAAGCAGTATCCGGGAAAAACTACAATTTTCCCATTACTACACCTGAACCAGGAGAAATTGAGTCGGCACGTCGCTGTGACCCAGCCACCCAGGCAAACAGTCGATTAAAACGCCCCCAAAAGCCAGCATGAGATCAATAAATAATTACAAGATAGCCCAGTTATTGACATACATATTTTGCCACACCGAGAAAGAAAATTCAGGAGAGGAATTGAAAAATAATGAGCAGCACCGAGAGACCAGAACGACATCTCTGTTTCTTCAATCTGCCCTGAATGTACCGTGTAAAACTTAGGTACAGGCGTATTTAGACTGAAATAAAATGGCAACTGGAGTTGTATGTCGAGGCTGAAGTTGAGGGAAATAGCTTTTTTCCCTCAAAAAATGAAATCATCATTTAAAAACTGCATTTTGTATGTAGTTGGGTTATCTTTGCCTAATATTAAAATTTGTTTGATGATTTGAAACATTTAAGTGTGACAAATATGCAAACAAATAAGACATCGGGAAGGGGGAAAATACTTTTTCACGGCACTGTACATTCCACTCAAGAGTTTGGAATCACTTGTCATGTAAGGAGTATTTTTTTTTATTATTTTATTTTAAGTTTTAAGTATTTGTATAATGGTACATAATGTGAAATAAACACCAACATGTCTCTTCAGATGCTTCATTCAACATTTCAAGTTGCACTTGGGGGCAAAAAGTTTTGAAACAACAAATACGCAGCTTTTAATTTAGTGATTTCTCATCAAAGTATCCACCACGAGATTTAATCACTGCTTTGCCATTGTTAGGAATTCAGGATATGAATTTCACCAGAGTATTATTTCCGACAGATTGCCATGTGAGCTGCTGTATTTCCCGCAGGTGCATCTTTGCAGACGGACTGCCTCACAAACTGTACAGGCCAGCTAATCCCACAGCCATTATGGCACTGATGTCAGGTGATAAAGCTGGCCTCTCCATATGTGCTGCTTCAAGTCCCACAGAGTTTGGATTCATGTTTTGTGCTATTTCTGTCACACAAAGTGTCCTCCATTTAATCTGGGTGAAATTCACTGGTGATTCCAAACTTTTGAGCAGTGGTGTGTAGCTGGGCTTTGTGTCGCAGCTGACAGAGGGAATCAGACTTAATGGAGGTTGGCCGCGAACATCCATTTTTCAGCTGCTGTTGAGCGTGACAGGCTGAGCGGAGGGGCGGGGGCTGGTCAAGGCCGATGTCTTCCATCACAGTCACCGGCTGGAGTGAGTCACACTGAGGGGGCGGGGATAGAGGAGGGGGGACAGCCCAAACAGTGAAATTCTTTTTTCATGAATAAAAATGTGTCCAATAACATCTTGAGATGTGCCAGATTCTCATGACTTCACTTTGCATTATGTACTCGGCAGATTCTTCAATCCAGGGAATTGTAAGCTATAAACCATTACACTGTGAGTGTGGGGGATGCTAACTGGAGTTACGTATCTGGCCATATTGCAGGGTTTAGAAAATGACTGTATGATGGAACTGCACTATTTCTTGTTCTCCCTGGAGTTTGCTCCTGTTTGCTACAATGAAGCTTGAACCCAGACAAAAGGGCAACGGCAGTACTCCAGTCATGAGAGTATCTGGGCATGTACTTATAAGTGTACAGAGTCTGCAGTTAAGAAGGTTCTGGAACTTTGGATGTTGAATAGAAAGTATCTGCACATCCATCACAGTATCAATATATGGGAGCAAAGGGAGAGCAACAATTTAAGATTCCCACCAGCCCTTTAGCATGTTTCAGATTGAAGTCCTATAATCTGCTAACCGTTAGCATCTTTCAGCCATGACCCTCAACAGATTCCCAATGCTTTTTATTCCACTGAGATTTTTATTTATTTATTTATATACTCTATTTGTATTTTTTTTTCTTGCGAAATATAAGGACTGTGGTTGAAATAACCTTAAAAGGCCTTCACATTTTGTTTAGTGAGATTAATCACCTACTGTCTGAATTGAGAATTTCAAAATAGTTCTGAGTCTTTAAAAAGTAAAAAGTGGATTCTTTGAAATATTGTTGAATTTTATGATGAAGTCAATGTTGCAATATTAGAAATATTAAAACAATAGTAATATTACATGCACAGATGGCTAGTAAGGAAGCTGAGTGGCAGTTGGTGTAAAATAGTTGTTCTTGCAGTCCTATTATGTCAGCAACTTACAATTTCATGGACATAGCATCTTCATAGCATCTTTGCTGTTGAGATATTAATGTCACTTTATATTCAGTAGAAAAATAAAACTCTGTTGGAGGGAAAAGCATTAGAGATCTGATGAGGTTACCCATGATGGAAGAAACTGCCAAGGTGACCTACAAACACTTCATCACTGTCACGTACGATTACAGAGGTACTCTGAGTGTCTCATTCTGCAGCAGAACAGCTGAGGGAGAGGCAGTGCAGTCATGTGACTTGGGGAAAATTAATGGCGTTTCTGTTTTAGCTCAGTTTAGCTGTTAGTGACAGTCAGCCATCCAGACTGTGTTTCCCACCAAAGTATGTAGAGACAGAACTGGTGTTCCTTAATGTCAAACGCTGCGGAAAACTTCAGTGGGTTTAGAGTATCGTAGTCAGGGGCTGCTCTGCTGACTCAAGCATTTCAGTGACTCAGAGATGCACAGTCTGAGAGCCCATAATGGTGAGGTACACACCACAATTATATATACTACTCAAAATTTGATAGGGATCATAGGAATTTTTTTGTGAAATGACATGCAAATTTGGTAACTGCCACTGATGAACAATATATTGGATAAATGACATGCAGTCAGACACAAAACACATTTGCAAGTGCATTTAATGACATTAAATGAGCGTGCAGCCTCACACTTTTGGCTTTCACGAACACTTCATGGTTTCACCTCTGACATGTAAAGTGAAAACAGACTGTGTTCGTTTGATGTTTCATTACCACAGTTAATGTCAATAACGGGTATGGCCTCCCTAGCTTGAATGACGGCTTGACAACGTCGGGTCATACTGTCAATCAGAACCCGGATGCTTGCAATTGGAATGTTGTTCCATTCTTCAACAAGGGCATTTCCGAGCTCTTCTAGAGTTGTGGGTTGTGCCCTATGACCGAAAATGGCGACCTGCAGCATGTTCCACACATGCTCGATAGGGTTTAGGTCCGCGAACGCTGGCCAGTCCATGCGGACGATTGTCTCCTGCTCTAGGAATTGATTCACCACCCTAGCACGATGGGGACGGCGTTATCATCCATCAAGATGAAATCAGGGCCAACAGCACCAGCGTATGGTCTTACGTACACATTGAGGATCTCATCCCTGTACCGTACCCTGTCATCGCCCTCTCCCCATGACATGCAGGTCCGTTCTGCCGTTCCTGCTTATTCCTCCCCAGACCATAATTGATCCGCCACCATAACGGTCGTGTTCGTTGATGTAGGCATCATTAAATCGCTCACGTTGTCTTCGCCACACCCGTTGCCTCCTGTCAGTAAAGTCCAAGCAATATCGGGGCTCATCAGTAAAGAGAACTGGAGCCCAATTGTTGTGCGTCCATGTGACATGATCGTGAGCCCAATCCTAACGGTCACGCCTATGACGCACGGTCAGTGGGATTCGAACACATGGCCCTCTTGAGTTGAGGCCGGCAGAATGAAGACGATTCCGTATCGTCTGAGTGGATACCCTGACCCCTGAGGCATTATGAAGGTCATTTTGTAGGGTGGTGGCTGTCCAGAAAGGATGACGTCGTGCCTGAAGTGTGAGAAAGTGGTCTTGTCGTTGTGTAGTCGATCTCTGATGACCACCCCCATGACGGTGTGCTGCTGCACCAAACGTTTGATGCCGGTTCCACGCTCTGTTCACAACGCTTTGGCTGACGTTAAGTGCATTAGCAACGTGACGTTGTGAGAAGCCAGAGTCACGCATTCCGATGCATCATCTCAATTGCTTTGAAGTCAATCTTCGTCTAAGACGTTGAGGAGACATTGTTATTGCTAAATGTAATGCAAAAAATTTGGGAACTACCGAATTTTCACCAACAAGCAACACACACGTCTGAGTTGAAATGGTGAAGTGTTAGTCAAAGCGAAAATGTGAGGCTGCACGCTCATTTAATGTCATGAAATGCACATGCAAATGTGTTTTGTGTCTGACTGCATGTCATTTATCCAATATATTGTTCATCAGTGGCTGTTACCAAATTTGCATGTAATTTCACAAAAAAATTCCTATGATCCCTATCAAATTTTGAGTAGTATATATATTACAGTCAAGTGCAGAATAACCTATCAGGGGCACCATTTCCTGAAGGGGCACCAGGCTAACTCACAGGCTCTTACGGTCTTTGTCTGACTGGAGCAAACATGAAAGCATACTGCATATGGAAGTGCAAAATTGGCTTTTTATTTTGTATTTCCTCAGTATTTAGTTGTCGTATTAGACTATATTCCCTACCCTGTTAAAACTGGGCTATGTATAAATACACCAGGAGGGGATGCATTTTAGGGGCTGTTAGTCCAGCCCTGATAACAACATCAACAATGGCAAACAATACTCTGGGGATCTCTTTCAGTGTAATTTATCTATGAGCTCAAACAATAACGTAAACTTTACTGGCAGCCAATTTTCAGTGTCTTGTTCAAAATATGAGACTATTAACCAAATGTTATTGTTCGTTGGTGTGAAATGCTCACATTTTTATTGCTTTAGTCTTGATTGTTACAGTGTTTGCTTCGGACGGGCTGCTGGTGTAAAAAAATAAAAAAGAACTTCCATAAAGCAGGACAGCAAATGTTTGAGAGCATTTCTGTTTAAGTGGAATTCAGGATGTTTACTGGAAGATACATGATTGAGGGTTATGGAGAGGAAGTGGATTACAGTCACTGGTCAATAATTCTAGACAGCAGACAGGTCCTGAGTCTGGTTTTTTCAACAGGGATTATATTACATTACATTACATTCAGAGGGCAGCCACTTCAATCTGAAGTGACACTTAAGCGCATACAGAAGGTTGTTGCAAAAACACAGATCAGATATAGCTTTGGGCTCCTTGGAAACTGAGCTCAGTCTTAGGGTTGATATCTGTCAATCACTGAGGGGAGGAATGGAGATAAGCTCAGTCAGACTCATCAAGCCTGGGAAAATTAGGAGGGAGGTTCACAGATCTGGACTCAGGTGATTGGACAATATTAACGTAACATTACTGTTTGTAGCTTACATTTTTGCCTTAGAAACTAATTAGTGATTATGTAGAAGCTGAGAAGTGATAAGAGGTTAAGAGCCTTGCTCAAGGGCCAAACAGCAGCACTGTCACCTACTCTGGGGTTTGACCTCCAGACCTGAGGAGGTCTCGTTCAGCCCCATAGCCTGTGTGCGATAGGCTGCCCTGCAGGAGAGTGTGGATAGCCTGTGTGCGATAGGCTGCCCTGCAGGAGAGTGTGGATAGCCTGTGTGCGATAGGCTGCCCTGCAGGAGAGTGTGGATAGTCTGTGTGCGATAGGCTGCCCTGCAGGAGAGTGTGGATAGTCTGTGTGCGATAGGCTGGCCTGCAGGAGAGTGTGGATAGTCTGTGTGCGATAGGCTGCCCTGCAGGAGAGTGTGGATAGCCTGTGTGCGATAGGCTGCCCTGCAGGAGAGTGTGGATAGTCTGTGTGCGATAGGCTGCCCTGCAGGAGAGTGTGTATAGCCTGTGTGCGAGAGGCTGCCCTGCAGGAGAGTGTGGATAGCCTGTGTGCGATAGGCTGCCCTGCAGGAGAGTGTGGATAGCCTGTGTGCGATAGGCTGCCCTGCAGGAGAGTGTGGATAGCCTGTGTGCGATAGGCTGCCCTGCAGGAGAGTGTGGATAGCCTGTGTGCAGAGGCTGCCCTGCAGGAGAGTGTGGATAGTCTGTGTGCGATAGGCTGCCCTGCAGGAGAGTGTGGATAGCCTGTGTGCGATAGGCTGCCCTGCAGGAGAGTGTGGATAGTCTGTGTGTGATAGGCTGCCCTGCAGGAGAGTGTGGGTAGCCTGTGTGCGATAGGCTGCCCTGCAGGAGAGTGCGGATAGCCTGTGTGCGATAGGCTGCCCTGCAGGAGAGTGTGGATAGCCTGTGTGCGATAGGCTGCCCTGCAGGAGAGTGTGGATAGTCTGTGTGCGATAGGCTGCCCTGCAGGAGAGTGTGGATAGCCTGTGTGCGATAGGCTGCCCTGCAGGAGAGTGTGGATAGCCTGTGTGCGCCCTGCAGGCTGCCCTGCAGGAGGAGAGTGTGGATAGCCTGTGTGCGGAGGGCTGCCCTGCAGGAGAGTGTGGATAGTCTGTGTGCGATAGGCTGCCCTGCAGGAGAGTGTGGATAGCCTGTGTGCGAGAGGCTGCCCTGCAGGAGAGTGTGGATAGTCTGTGTGCGATAGGCTGCCCTGCAGGAGAGTGTGGATAGCCTGTGTGCGATAGGCTGCCCTGCAGGAGAGTGTGGATAGCCTGTGTGCGAGAGGCTGCCCTGCAGGAGAGTGTGGATAGCCTGTGTGCGAGAGGCTGCCCTGCAGGAGAGTGTGGATAGCCTGTGTGCGAGAGGCTGCCCTGCAGGAGAGTGTGGATAGCCTGTGGATGCTGTGTGGATATAGGCTGCCCTGCCTGTGTGCGATAGGCTGCACTGCAGGAGAGTGTGGATAGCCTGTGTGCGATAGGCTGCCCTGCAGGAGAGTGTGGATAGTCTGTGTGCGAGAGGCTGCCCTGCAGGAGAGTGTGTGGATAGCCTGTGTGCGAGGCTGCCCTGCAGGAGAGTGTGGATAGCCTGTGTGCCTGCCCTGCAGGAGAGTGTGGATAGCCTGTGTGCGAGAGGCTGCCCTGCAGGAGAGTGTGGATAGCCTGTGTGCCCTGCCCTGCAGGAGAGTGTGGATGTGTGCGAGCCTGTGTGCCTGTGTGCGATAGGCTGCCCTGCAGGAGAGTGTGGATAGCCTGTGTGCGATAGGCTGCCCTGCAGGTGTGGATAGAGTGTGCCCTGCAGGAGAGATGGATAGTCTGTGTGCGATAGGCTGCCTGCAGGAGAGTGTGGATAGCCTGTGTGCGGGGCTGCCCTGCAGGAGAGTGTGGATAGCCTGTGTGCGATAGGCTGCCCTGCAGGAGGCTGCCCTGCAGTGTGCGATAGGCTGCCCTGCATAGAGTGTGGATAGCCTGTGTGCAGGAGAGTGTGGATAGTCTGTGTGCCTGCCCTGCAGGAGAGTGTGGATAGCCTGTGTGCGATAGGCCTGTGGATAGTCTGTGTGCGATAGGCTGCCCTGCAGGAGTGTGGATAGTCTGTGTGCGATAGGCTGCCCTGCAGGAGAGAGTGTGCCTGTGTGCGATAGGCTGCCCTGCAGGAGAGTGTGGATAGTCTGTGTGCGATAGGCTGCCCTGCAGGAGAGTGTGGATAGTCTGTGTGCGATAGGCTGCCCTGCAGGAGAGTGTGGATAGCCTGTGTGCGATAGGCTGCCCTGCAGGAGAGTGTGGATAGTCTGTGTGCGATAGGCTGCCCTGCAGGAGTGTGGATGGTCTGTGTGATAGGCTGCCCTGCAGGAGAGTGCTAGGCTGCTGCCCTGCCCTGCAGGAGAGTGTGGATAGTCTGTGTGCGATAGGCTGCCCTGCAGGAGTGTGGATAGCCTGTGTGCGATGGGCTGCCCTGCAGGAGAGTGTGGATAGTCTGTGTGCGATAGGCTGCCCTGCAGGAGTGTGGATAGCCTGTGTGCGTAGGCTGCCCTGCAGGAGAGTGTGGATAGCCTGTGTGCGAGGCTGCCCTGCAGGAGCTGTGTGCGATAGGCTGCCCTGCAGGGGAGAGTGTGGATAGCCTGTGTGCGATAGGCTGCCCTGGGAGAGTGTGGATAGCCTGTGTGGATGCCTGCAGTGCGTGTGCGAGGCTGCCCTGCAGGAGAGTGTGGATAGCCTGTGTCTGCCCTGCAGGAGAGTGTGGATAGTCTGTGTGCGATAGGCTGCCCTGCAGGAGAGTGTGGATAGCCTGTGTGCGAGAGGCTGCCCTGCAGGAGAGTGTGGATAGCCTGTGTGCGATAGGCTGCCCTGCAGGAGAGTGTGGATAGCCTGTGTGCGAGGCTGGATAGTGTGGATGCCTGTGTGCGAGGCTGCCCTGCAGGAGAGTGTGGATAGCCTGTGTGCGATAGGCTGCCCTGCAGGAGAGTGTGGATAGCCTGTGTGCGATAGGCTGCCCTGCAGGAGAGTGTGGATAGCCTGCCCTGCAGGGCAGGAGAGTGTGGATAGCCTGTGTGCGATAGGCTGCCCTGCAGGAGAGTGTGGATAGCCTGTGTGCGAGAGGCTGCCCTGCAGGAGAGTGTGGATAGCCTGTGTGCGAGAGGCTGCCCTGCAGGAGAGTGTGGATAGTCTGTGTGCGATAGGCTGCCCTGCAGGAGAGTGTGGATAGCCTGTGTGCGATAGGCTGCCCTGCAGGAGAGTGTGGATAGCCTGTGTGCGATAGGCTGCCCTGCAGGAGAGTGTGGATAGCCTGTGTGTGCCCTGCAGGGAGAGTGTGGATGGTCTGTGTGCGATAGGCTGCCCTGCAGGAGAGTGTGGATAGCCTGTGTGCGATAGGCTGCCCTGCAGGAGAGTGTGGATAGTCTGTGTGCGATGGGCTGCCCTGCAGGAGAGTGTGGATAGCCTGTGTGCGATAGGCTGCCCTGCAGGAGAGTGTGGATAGTCTGTGTGCGATAGGCTGCCCTGCAGGAGAGTGTGGATAGCCTGTGTGCGATAGGCTGCCCTGCAGGAGAGTGTGGATAGTCTGTGTGCAATAGGCTGCCCTGCAGGAGAGTGTGGATAGCCTGTGTGCGAGAGGCTGCCCTGCAGGAGAGTGTGGATAGTCTGCCCTGTGAGAGTGTGGATAGCCTGGTGCTGCCCCTGCAGGAGAGTGTGGATAGCCTGTGTGCGATAGGCTGCCCTGCAGGAGAGTGTGGATAGTCTGTGTGCGATAGGCTGCCCTGCAGGAGAGTGTGGATAGCCTGTGTGCGATAGGCTGCCCTGCAGGAGAGTGTGGATAGTCTGTGTGCGATAGGCTGCCCTGCAGGGAGAGTGTGGATAGCCTGTGTGCGAGGCTGCCCTGCAGGAGAGTGTGGATAGTCTGTGTGCGATAGGCTGCCCTGCAGGAGAGTGTGGATAGCCTGTGTGCGATAGGCTGCCCTGCAGGAGAGTGTGGATAGCCTGTGTGCGATAGGCTGCCCTGCAGGAGAGTGTGGATAGCCTGTGTGCGATAGGCTGCCCTGCAGGAGAGTGTGGATAGTCTGTGCGATAGGCTGCCCTGCAGGAGAGTGTGGATAGTCTGTGTGCGATAGGCTGCCCTGCAGGAGAGTGTGGATAGCCTGTGTGCGATAGGCTGCCCTGCAGGAGAGTGTGGATAGTCTGTGTGCGATAGGCTGCCCTGCAGGGAGAGTGTGGATAGCCTGTGTGCGATAGGCTGCCCTGCAGGAGAGTGTGGATAGCCTGTGTGCGATAGGGCTGCCCTGCAGGAGAGTGTGGATAGTCTGTGTGCGATAGGCTGCCCTGCAGGAGAGTGTGGATAGTCTGTGTCGATAGGCTGCCCTGCAGGAGAGTGTGGTCTGTGGCGAGGATGCCCTGCAGGAGAGTGTGGATAGCCTGTGTGTGCGATAGGCTGCCCTGCAGGAGAGTGTGGATGGATAGCCTGTGTGCGATAGGCTGCCCTGCAGGAGAGTGTGGATAGCCTGTGTGCGATAGGCTGCCCTGCAGGAGAGTGTGGATAGTCTGTGTGCGATAGGCTGCCCTGCAGGAGAGTGTGGATAGCCTGTGTGCGATAGGCTGCCCTGCAGGAGAGTGTGGATAGCCTGTGTGCGAGAGGCTGCCCTGCAGGGAGAGTGTGGATAGCCTGTGGATAGTCCTGTGTGCGAGGGCTGCCCTGCAGGAGAGTGTGGATAGCCTGTGTGCGATAGGCTGCCCTGCAGGAGAGTGTGGATAGCCTGTGTGCGATAGGCTGCCCTGCAGGAGAGTGTGGATAGTCTGTGTGCGATAGGCTGCCCTGCAGGAGAGTGTGGATAGTGTGTGCGATAGGCTGCCCTGCAGGAGAGTGTGGATAGCCTGTGTGCGATAGGCTGCCCTGCAGAGAGTGTGGATAGTCTGTGTGCGATAGGCTGCCCTGCAGGAGAGAGTGTGGATAGCCTGTGTGCGATAGGCTGCCCTGCAGGAGAGTGTGGATAGCCTGTGTGCGATAGGCTGCCCTGCAGGAGAGTGTGGATAGCCTGTGTGCGATAGGCTGCCCTGCAGGAGAGTGTGGATAGCCTGTGTGCGATAGGCTGCCCTGCAGGGAGAGTGTGGATAGCCTGTGTGCGATAGGCTGCCCTGCAGGAGAGTGTGGATAGCCTGTGTGCGATGGGCTGCCCTGCAGGGAGAGTGTGGATAGCCTGTGTGCGATAGGCTGCCCTGCAGGAGAGTGTGGATAGTCCTGTGCGATAGGCTGCCCTGCAGGAGAGTGTGGATAGCCTAGCCCCTGCAGGAGAGTGTGGATAGTCTGTGTTGCTGGCCCCTGCAGGAGAGTGTGGATAGTCTGTGTGCGATAGGGCTGCCCTGCAGGAGAGTGTGGATAGCCTGTGTGCGGGCTGCCCTGCAGGAGAGTGTGGATAGCCTGTGTGCTGCCCTGCAGGAGTGTGTGGATAGCCTGTGTGCGATGGGCTGCCCTGCAGGAGAGTGTGGATAGCCTGTGTGCAGAGAGGCTGCCCTGCAGGAGAGTGTGGATAGCCTGTGTGCGATAGGCTGCCCTGCAGCCCTGCAGGAGTGATGTGTGCTGCCCTGGGATAGTGTGGATAGTCTGTGTGCGATAGGCTGCCCTGCAGAGAGTGTGTGGATAGCCTGTGTGCGATAGGCTGCCCTGCAGGAGAGTGTGGATAGCCTGTGTGTGCGATAGGCTGCCCTGCAGGAGAGATAGTGGATAGCCTGCCCTGCAGGAGAGTGTGGATAGCCTGTGCCCCCTGCCCTGCAGGGAGAGTGTGGATAGCCTGTGTGCGATAGGCTGCCCTGCAGGAGGATGGCTGCCCCTGCCCTGCAGGAGAGTGTGGATAGCCCGATGGGCTGCCCTGCAGGAGAGTGTGGATAGCCTGTCAGGAGAGTGCTGCCCTGCAGATAGTGTGGATAGCCTGTGTGTGCGAGGGCTGCCCTGCAGGAGAGTGTGGATAGCCTGTGTGCGATAGGCTTGCCCTGCAGGAGAGTGGATAGCCTGTGTGCGATAGGCTGCCCTGCAGGAGAGTGTGGATAGCCTGTGTGCGAGGCTGCCCTGCAGGAGAGTGTGGATAGCCTGTGTGCGAGAGGCTGCCCTGCAGGAGAGTGTGGATAGCCTGTGTGCGATAGGCTGCCCTGCAGGAGAGTGTGGATAGCAGGAAGTGTGTGCGAGTGCGGGCTGCCCTGCAGGAGAGTGTGGATAGCCTGTGTGCGAGAGGGGCTGCCCTGCAGGAGAGTGTGGATAGTCTGTGTGCGGAGGATAGGGTCTGCCCTGCAGGAGAGTGTGGATAGCCTGTGTGATAGGCTGCCCTGCAGGAGAGTGTGGATAGCCTGTGTGCGATAGGCTGCCCTGCAGGAGAGTGTGGATAGCCTGTGTGCGAGGAGGCTGCCCTGCAGGAGAGTGTGGATAGCCTGTGTGCGTGTATGGTGCTTTAGATAAAACATGGATTACAGCTAGCTATAATGACTAAACTGTCATATTGACCCAGAAATTCTTGTGCAAGGCCTGCATGTGATGAAGCTGGGCTGCACAGGAGTCCTACCAGCATGCATTCTCACATGATTGCACATTTCAGCGCGTTTCGACTCTCTCAACCCATGATAGCGTAATAGGATGTACCCGTTGATGTCAGCTTGTGTGCATGCACATACGCAGCTGAGGTGACATCCGCATAAAAAAAATGAGGGAGGGACTTGGATTTGCACAGAAACAGGTGAAATGAAACAGGGAGTCTGAGCGTGGAGTTGAAGTAGCCATTCCTCCCACACCTAAAGCTCAGGTTGGCGAAATGTTATCATGTTTGACTCAACCCTTTGATGAGCAGGCTTTTGGAATGTTTTATTCAATATAGGGGTCCAGTTGAGTTCTGGATGAACTTAACAGTGATCGACATCGGTGATAGATGCTCTGTCAAAAAACACTGCAATCATTGATAATACACACTTTCATGGGTATATCCATCCATTATCTATACTGCTTCTCCCTAATCATGGGGGGGCTGGTTCTCACAACTGACCTACAGACAGGCTGAGCACTCACCCTAGACAGCTCCTGATCCATCTGGGCGCTTGCATATTCACTCACACACTCATACCTATGAGCAATTTAGAGTCTCCAATGAGCCTGACATGCATGTCTTTAAACTGTGGGAGGAAACTGGGAGCACCTGGAGGAAACCCACACAAACATGGGGAGAACATGCAAACTCCACAAGAAAGGCCCACAACCTTCTTGCTGTGAGGTGGCAGTGCTAACTACTGCGCCTACACCATCACCTTTACCCCTTATTATGGGGTTTGTCCCTCTGAGGATTAATAGAGAGACTTCAGGTGCGCTTGTGTATGATTGTTAAGCAGTGTCACGGTTTATTGATGGGAGAAAGTGGACTGAACCATAATCAAATGGCACTGGTTGGGGAAATGGTTTGTCTTCTCGGCATAAATAAAAAGGCTGAAAATTGACCTGGAGTCTCGCTGCACTGTTGATGTATCGTGGAGGTGTACTGGTGGGGAAGGCGGACGGACAGTCCAATTCCAGTGATTTTCCATTCAACCTCCACATTTAGTGTTTCTCCCGAGGGAAGTGTAGCAGCTGTAGTTTTTCGGTACAGCAGCTCTGAGGCTGAATCGATGGGGCAGCGTTCGCTCAACAGCCCGTATAGAATTATATATATTTCAGATGGGCTCAGGATTTGGATGCAGGCAGGGGCTCACTGACTGATGTAATAGGCCGAATGGGATGATGATGTCAAAGCTGACTGGCGTCTGGCTGCTGGCTGCTTGAGGGCTACATACATTTATAACATATCTGTTTTAAAAAATCTGTTATTACATGCGGAAAACGTGCAAAATATATCAAGGTCTTTTTTTCTTAACAACATTTGTCTTCATTATAAAGAAGCTTTGGAGCGGTTTTGGGCAGTTTTACTCATGCTTCATCATAACATTTTCAGGAAGGCTCTATGGCTGTAGATATTAGCATATCTGTTTCCCTCTATGCAGGTACAGTCTGTATTCAGACTATGATGGTCAGACAGTCCACAGTCCTAAATAGTTTTTTTTTGCTCTGTTACCCACCCCTTCATGTGCGACTCTTCCCTATCAGTGCAGTAACAGTGTTGCTGGGCATTCTTATGATTTAAGCTGTGGATGCAGTACTGAGAGGAGGAGCTGTGAATGTCATTGGTATTGCATGTGAAATTCGGTGCCATGTGTGCCACTACGCCCCTCAGGCTGAGATAAATCGATGACATTGCAAGACATGGCATAAATATCAGGCAAAATCCAGTCTTAGCCAGACTAAGTCTATATTTTATCTAAAATGGATTATATTCAAAGCGCGGTGTTATTTCAGATTGACAGCCTAGTAAATACAAGTGCCAAAAAGGGCCCCTTGGGTGAGTGAGCAGTAACCAGCTCTGGCAAAAACTCCTTGACTTCATTCAGTCTCCTCCAAGCCTGGAATAATCAATGATGTGTGTCAGACTTCAGGCCAGACATGTGAAATAAAGTCAGGCAGCGCACATCTTTAAGGCTCTTGTCCAACATTGAGGCTATTATGGATAAAACAAAGGTGTTAGCAGAGAATAAAAATCATGCACATTCTGTCTCTCCTTCCCTCAGAGCACTCACACTGGCTTTCTCTCTCTTGCTCTCTCTCCCAAACACACACACACACACACACACACACTGCTTAAATGAAATAAAGAATCAGTCTAATACTGAATGAATCTCTCTGATGTGTATTCCTACTTGCTCCTCCAACCTTCTGCTAGGTCAAGAGTGGAGCTTTGATCTGAGTGAAGACTCTGAATGATTGCTCTATGGGCTGGTCTCTTATTTTGAGCCTCCGTTTTTTGGAAGTATTATCTTCCAATTCAAAACATTTGGGGATTACCATTTATAAAGGCTCAGTAGAGAACCTGAAAGCTGATCAATGGAGACCAATCAAAGCACTGTGCTGTAGTAAGCAAAGGCTGTGGATTGGCACTGTGACATAGGTCTGCATAGCGCTGTAGTGTTGATGTTGGTCATGTCACGCCCGTAAAACAACATCCGTACAATCATGAAAAAGCAAAAGTCATGTGTAAAGAAGTGGTATATATTTTATAAAATGGTCTTACTGAACCAAGTAAGTGTAACTGGTCTTCACCTTGTGTAATAGTTCCCCAAACCAGATGGTTCCTGTCAGACTTTGTACAGATTATTTACTAAAGGTAATGCACACTTACCAAAGGCAGATCTATATCCTATTCCAGAATGGATGATTGTATAGATAGGATTGGAAAAAGCAAAAGTACATTACCAAATGTGACCTGCTGAAAGTAACTGGTGTGTACCTCTGATGGATCATGCAAAGGAAATCTCTGCCTTTGTCATACCTGATGGTTTGCACCAATATTATTGTATGCCATTTGATATGAAAGATTCTCGAAGCCACTTTTTCGAAGAATGATGAACCGGTCAATTTTTATAGACTTTACGAAGGGTGGTGGGCTATGCGTTGGAAGTATTGTGATGTCCAGTGGTAATTGGAAAGACCATCTTTATGAGTTGCATAAAATATTCGATCGATTAAAAGCCATTTGACTGAAAATTAGTCAAAATTTTTCAATTCTGTCAAGCCAAAAGTGACTTACCTTGAGTCATGTTGTTGGTCAGAACCAGTTGCCACTAATCAAAGCAATGATACTACAAAGTATTGTACAGTATTCTGTTCAAACAACTATTGAAAACGAAAAAGATTTTTTTGTTATTTCAGGATATTATAAATTAAGTTTAGTAAAAAAATTTTAAGATGAGACATTAACACTCAAAAATTTGTTAAGAAAATCATCCAAGTTTCTTTGGTCTCCAGGTTGCCAGCAAGCGTTGACATGACAAAAGCACTGTTATTTACC
Organism: Gymnothorax javanicus; assembly: GCA_029692085.1. NCBI lineage: Eukaryota > Metazoa > Chordata > Actinopteri > Anguilliformes > Muraenidae > Gymnothorax > Gymnothorax javanicus. Next base: position 50,195,728 of record CM056209.1, read on the forward strand.
AATCCTGTATTTCAGGCACAGACTTCAACAAGCCTTTTAGCCTTGCTGTTGATGCAAATAATCACAGTGTTAGTGCTGAGTACTGTTGCAGAAAGCTGATGAACATGGTGTTGGTTATCCAGTTGGTTACTTTGCAAGAAAGTTTATTCATCAAAGAACTGCTCCACCATTGAAGGAAACTCTAGCACTTGTGCTAGGTTTACCTTTGATGTGTATGTTGCCTCAGCTTGTCCAGCTGTCATTATTAATACACAGATCACAATGCATTGACAGAATTAGCAATAAGATGGCACACAAGAAGGTTGTTAGGTTGGAATTTTCTACAGGGTACTATCTTGATGTAAAGCATAACAAGAGATGTTAATAATGTTTGTGTGCTGATGCATTATCTCATGTTTAATGTGTTCTTAAGCATTGTTATTAAATAGCTTAAATGTAATGGAGTTATAAAAATTTCAAGTGTTATAAAAAGTTGCCAATTATTATTTTCTCATTTTGGTGGAGGTGTGACATAGGTGTGCATAGTGTTGTGGTGTTTTCCCCCAGCGAGTTTATAGGAAAAAGCATGCTTCAGCTTCAGTTACGTGCAGTGAATAGCGTCAGGTCGTGTTCCTGGAACTAACCGGTGGGAAATTGCGGAAGCAGAAGAAACAAAGGGACTTTTCTACAGCTGTTGATTCCTAAATAAAGAAAGAATGCTGCATGAGAGTGACGCCAACCTTTGCTTTGGATTAACTGCTAAAGGCAGCACAGAATGCCATATCGTGTTGTTATTGACAAACCTGGATTGTGATTCTTTAGAATTTTCAAAGTGGAAAACTCTTGGACTGGGATTCTTTGGATGACATTAACCGCAGAGATTTGTGTTTGAATTTAAACTGCTGGATCAAAAGAAAAATGTCCTAGAAAGCTAACTTGGGCCCAGGGAATCACATGCTTGAAGGAAAAATACCATAAAACTTCAAGAGGACATTTAATCAGACCAGTTAAATTAGTTATCGATGATCATAAATTCTTGAGCTTTACATCCCTTAGTCTGGTTGAGTCAAACATTAATTTGGAAATGATAGTCCTGGGTTTGTCGTGCTGGCATATTACTTGGACATTTGGACTGAACTGTTTCATTTGGTTATTGAGGAGTTCGGGACAAAATGATCAAAATTCATAACCAGCAAAAATCAGTCAATGAATGAAGCAATCAAATGAGATTATAGATATTGATCCATAAAATGCATGGAGAAGTAAGGTGACCCTACTCTGCCTGTCCCAAAAAGAACTTGCACGCTGAAATATTCAGTTGGAACCCTTGTAGCTGTGATTACAGAGCAAATTCGTTGTGTCATTGTTTTGACAACTATATGCAACGTCAGAACATTTATTTTCAATCAGAGTTGCATTCATTTTTGGTCGAGCTCTTGTTTGAGACAGGATAGTTGAACCACTCAGTAGGTTTCTCCAGCACATCCCACAGACTTTCAGTGTGGTCAAGGTCAGGATTTTGTAGTGGCCAGTTCATGTGTCAAAGTGATTCCTCATACTTGTTCTTCTCATTCCTTGTTTATAAGATAAAGATAAACTTTATTGAACCCGTGAAGTAATCTGTCCTCTGCATTTAACCCATACTATAGTTAGGAGCAGTGGGCAGCCGCAAGCTACAACACCGAGTTAACTCCAGTTCTAAAGCCAGTTCCTTGGTCAGGGGCACCGGTAGGAGTGTTCCTATGATGCATGTGTTTTGTGGGAAACGGGTACACCCGGAGGAAACCCACGCGAACAGGGGAGAACATGCAAACTCCACAAGAAAGGCCCCAGGCCAGATTCGAACCCACGACCTTCTTGCTGAGAGCAGCAGCACTAACACCACCACCCTAGATGAAACTAGGTGCTTCAACAGGCAGTGTATTATGCTGAAATTATAATGCAACTAATTATATTCAGTCACCATGCACCAGGTGATGTGAATTACCCCAGAGACCTAACTTTGCTGCTTACCACGCCTGACATGCCATATATAGTTGGGGGGCAGGGAGTTACGACCTAAACGATCTGATAAACTGCAAGTGCTTTTGAGCAAATCACCAGCTCAATGTACAGTATGCAATGCCACAGGGCATTAGTTCAATCCTGTGAAAAAATCCAGGTGAAGGAGGTTGGACTGATGTTTATTTTAAATCCTTTTTAGGTCACGCTTTAGATGAAGTGTTAGCATAAAAGGCTTTAAGCAGCATGTATAATGCCCTCATAAATGAGGCGTAATTACTTCATAAATCATACATAAGTAAATGTCATGCTTTGTAAAGGGTGGAATAACTCACCCTTATTTAGCATGTGATGCCAGATGTGACAATGACAATGTCACTTAGCTGACAATGTCACTCTTTATAGTATTTAGCCACCAGCTAAGTGACATTGTCAGTTATATGATATCTGGCATCAAATGCTCAATAAGGATGATATTTCACCCTTCTTTATGACTATATAATTATAAGGCTGATATCTCATTTATGATATAAATGCTATGAACAAGCTCATCTAAAATGTAACCACCCTAAGTAAAGATAATGTCCAAGATTTCACAGCTTTGTCCACCAGTACCAGAGCCCTGGCCCTTATTATATGCGACATCTGCCGTAGTAAGTTCAACTCTTTCTCATCTGGAGGGAGAAAAAAAATATTGAAAGCACCCTTGAAAACTGGCTTTAACTTTGAAGTATCCACACCACAATAACAATAGCAACCAATATTTTTCCAGTTAACTTGAATCTTAATTTGCCACATTTGTCTGCTTAAGAGAGCTCTAACCAGTTATACTTTGCAAGGTGACCATCCACCCCAAATACCGCAGAACAGGAACTGCTCAAAAAGCTACGGCCAAAACTCGAAGCTCTCTAACACAACTACTCAGTTGGACACAGTATAACAGCTCTGAAAATCACGCATAGCTGTATTGATCCAATTTGAACCAGACTCAAGAAAAAGTAATATACTGGAGCTTCTAAAACTGATATTTATGGAAGTGTTTCCTATACTTTTGATCTTAGATGGAAGAGTACAAAATCGGTTATGTGGGGTTATTGCTGCCTCTTTATTACGAAAAATTGGTTTTCATTCTGTGGGATGAGTCGATAGTCTTTGATACTGCCAGAGTTGTCTCAAAATGTTTGCCATCTAGCAATGCAAAATTTGCCGCTAAATCCATAGAGCCTTCATTCGGTAGTGGAGCCATGATTGGTGATGTTCATATGGCAACCTCCTGTGGGAGGGACTCTTCAATTTCGAAACGGCTCCTCTTTCTGAGAAAAAAATTGGTTCCCTTCCTGAGGTAAGTTAGCTGTTCATGGCTACTGCTGTGGGGTAGACCTGTGTTTGGCAGCCATTGACTGTAAAATGCAGAAGTGAATGAAAGCCATGTGAACGAGCACACACAGACACTGCGCACACACCCCTGCACTCACAGTGCTGATTAATGCACAGTGCGGCATGTTTTTGATGCTATGAGACTAATTCTGTAATGCTACTGCAATACAATCAGAGTTATTTGTTTGCAGGCCCTGGGAGATGGTAGGATCAGCAGTGTTTAACCGCTCCAGGTAGACAGAATAAAGAAGAAGTAAGTGCGCTGAGAAAATGATTAATTCAGGTAGGTGCTGGTGTCCCAGTGGATCACAGCCCAGCCGATAATGGAAACAACTGAGGACAATTCAACTGGGTTCCAGGATCCCACCGGTCCTGCTGTTACAATCCAGACCAGGAGTCAGGTGTAAAGCAGAGCACAATCAAATTACAGTTTATTGTGGTCATCGGTAACAATGGGATGGAACCCAAAGAGAGTAGTACAGCTCAGTTCCAGATACATTTGATAATTGAGGATGCATTGCCAGTCTCGCTGGTCAGTGGCTTTTGCTGTCATGGTTGCAGGTTTTATCTTTGATTTTTTCTTCCTTGATTGGAGCTGCTTTCAGCTTCTGGGTATTTTTCTTTATTGACAGGACTGGTTTGGTCTTATTTGTGGGGTTTCTCATATCTTTTGTCTCTTGTTATTTGTTTGTTTCCCCTTTGTACTATAGATCGAGAGCTAACAATGTTCTTTTGTAATCGGCTATCTTTTTCCTATCTATTTCATGATGGAGTCTGCTGACTGATAGGTGTGGCCTGATTAATGCTAATCAGTCTCAGATGGTAAATCTATATATTACCCAGGGCTCCAGCACTTCTTTGCGTTAGTGCCGTCTTCACACTTTGTCAGATTAGGCAGAGGTTTTGTTAGCTGATTTGCGGCTAGTTATCGCCTAGTATTTAGTAAGCAGTGTGTTACCTCTCTCTGAGTTCTTTATTTTTCTTGCGGAGTTTATCCTCCTTTATCCGCCGAGGGTCTTTGGTGTTGAAGTATCTGTGTGGTACTTCGCACCTAGCTCTTTCTATCTTAAGGGCTGTGAGTGGAAACACTCCTGAAGCTTCAGCTCTTTGGTTTTCTTTGTGTTGGGATTTTGTGACAGTCCGTACAGGAACCACTTGTGAGGCAGGAGAAATCCAATATAACCAGACTTTATTGGAGTAAAGAGAGGGATCTCCAACAGGTGGCAGGCGAGAGCACACAATACAGGAGACAGTCTCAGAATCCAGAGAACAATAGCCGATTAGGTAACAGACCAATACCTACCGTCAGGTCGGGCAAGAGGTTGATTACACAAAAATAGTAATAGCAGGCTACAGTACAATTAAGCCAGACAGTCTCATCCAGGAGGCAAAACAGGTTTTGGTAACAGGGTGGCAAAAGCGCCAAATCCAGGGTCAGGCAAAAAAGAGGTGCGGTACACAGGAACAGACATGGCAGAGACAGAATCAAAAATCGAGGACGGTCCAGTCAGAAGTATAATCACTATGAAACTCAAGGCGAAAACAAGGCAACGCAAGGAGAAACATTCTGACACTGAGTGCTGGGGCAGGACAGCTTAAATACACTGGGAAGGATCACATGCTGTAATAGGAAACAGGTGAGCGGGATCAGACTAATTAACAAGGGAGCACACAAGAGGGAGCCCTTTAACCACATGGTGTGGCCAAAGCAGGATACTGCACAAAAGGATCACATGGGCAACCTATGACAAACCAACCTCCGGTCAGGAGTTCTAATGTGCACAGATCATGACAGAATAGTAATTAGTAAGTTCGCGAAGGTTCGCGGAAAATAACAAAACAAAATGAACAAGAAGCAAAGAAGCGGAGACCAGAAGCCAGGGGCGAAGTGCTAAAGAATACGTGAATTCACGTTAGTAAAGTGCAATATACCAATCTAAAGTCTAAGTTAGTAGATTAGTATAAATATACAATGTTATTAATTTTACAAAAATAACAAACTGTTAGTAATGACAGAAAAGCAAACCGAAGGAAGCAAACAAGATTGAAGGAACAATTAGAAATCCAAGAAACCATTAAATCACCCGAAAACGTGGCACGGAGTACAGGAAGTGGACTGTAACAAAAGACATGACAAAACTGGGGAGACAAGGTGCAAGGCAGATAAATGGCATGATACATAAACACGAGGAATGTTAACTTAACATGGGCTATGGACCTGGCAAGGTAAAAATAAGACAAGGCAAGGCAAAACACAAAGACATGGCATGGCATAGTACAAAAGATCATGACAGATTTCCCCACAGGAGTGTTACTTTTGAGTTGCGTTATTTTAGGGATTGGTCCCTTCTAGTCCCTCTGCTTCGAGACCTTAGTGGTTTAGGTCTTCGTAGCTTAGCTTTTCGACTGAGAATTGTACACTCTAGCCTGAGTCTACTCTTCACTATCCCGTACATTTTCAGGATGACAGCCAGATGGAGTTAACACTTCACTAGAGCTGAACTGTCCCAGGGCAGGAAGGAGGTGCTTAGCCAGAATGTGGTTCAAATCCTGATAACCACCATCAGGAAGGTTTGAGAGCTTCATTCATGATAAACTGGATGAAAGAAATATAATTGGACGGAGATGTGACAAAAGGCTTAGGAGCTTGTTGTTATTAACTAAATTAAGAAGATAGCTTCCATAAATCTCTATCATTAAAGACTTTGAAAAGATGAAGAGTTTAACTCGTAAATACTGACAGGGTTTAAGTACACACAGCTAATTTCTATCCAGAAACTTGTAACTCAAAGAATGGGGTTTAAATGCATGTCACTGCTTATCAAAGGGTGAGAACTAGGAAATGAGACACAGCCAGGATAAGGTAACATACAAGATGCAAACCAATCAAAGGAGATATTACTTAGTAGACACACAAGTTGCTGAATGGGAGGAGACACAGAAGGCATTCACACAAGGGTTAGCGTCGTATACCCCAAACCCCGATGTGTGCCACCTGAACTAATCCATACGAAACACATCTTGAGATATCAGCCATTTTAACTTTCTAACTTTAGGATCTGAATGAACAAGTTTGAAAGCACACTTTGATGCAGCACAATCTGTACCAAAACCTTATATTTGTTTTGAAAAGAAAAATGTAAATGTTAAAAAAAACTACTTTGAAATGGTTGGTTCATTATGGCTCATGCTACATGATATATTGTAAAGCGAAAATGCTAAAGAAACTCATTCCCATGCTATGACAGTTTTTAAAAATAACAACATTGCTAAACAAAATTTAATGCCAATTAATAGTTTACATGCTGAACTGATGTGAACAGCTGTTGTAGTCAGAGAAAATAATCCAGTCCATGTATTACCCGAATACTTGGCCTCCGGATAATAAAGGTATCATGTGATGTAACCTGAACCACTAGAAGAAGTCTCTGCAGTTTCAGAGGTCAAACAAAAGTTAAAGAGTTACAATGCTCAAATGAAAAGAGCATGCCTTCTAGAAAAGACTACCGACATGAATTTCACAAATTTGTTTTGAAATTAAATGTAATCAAATGGAATTACCAAATTTGGCGAGACTTAGTTACTTTCAAACAGGACTATCTTCATACACTTTTAACAATGTTACACAACAGTCTTTCTCATGGGAAATTAACGCATTCATAATTGAAATGCTACCACCCTTCCAGGAAGTTTTCGCAGCTTCTCTGATTTGCTGAACCAAAGTAAACATGGGGGAATTCCTGAGTTAAATGGAGCCAGGCTGAGTGCGACTGTAGTGCAGGTGTCACAGACAGGAATCTGAGGAAAGGGGTTTTCATCAACGTCATTCTAATGTTTTTAATGCTGATACAAGTAGTATAGTCCGCTGTCAGGGATAGCAGGTGAGGGAGGTTGACCACTGTGCTCAATGTATAATTTTCAGTGACGTTCATCGCTGAGATGTCAAAGCACTGAACAGCACTGTTTTCCAGTCCAACTTGAAGAAAGATACCATCAATGTTACATCTGTCAGTCAGAGCTATCTCTTTGATACAAGTCATAAATTTTTTTAAAAATTGCACGTCAGGCTTTTTCATTATCCTGTGGGATATTGCATAAAACCAAGATAAGGGATTAAGCTTGGATTTTCCAGTTATCCCGGCTTAATTTAGCCCTGACTCTGTTGCACGAAAGCAGGGGCACATTAGTTACCATGGAGATTTATTCTGTGCAGCTAGCCTGCTCTAGACCAGGCTAACAGCCAGGCTTTTTTAATCCTGGTGCCTCATTTGTTCAGTCAGCAATCACTCTGAGTGGGAATAAATGTGTTTTACAGTTATTCCCTGGTCCTCTGTATTTTGCCTCATTTTTATGAGCCTGAATTAAAAAAAAGATGCAATATCATTCAGTTAGGAATGCCTACTGTTATTTTAATTGTAATGATAATTCACGCAAGTCATTTTTAGTGTTTGGCAGCATACTGTTGTGAAGACTGCTATTCATATTGCTGACAGAGCTCTGATGAATACATAATGCAGCTGATGAGATGATCAGCAGTAGCTGATGAAGTTGCAAATGTGGTTTAAATTTAGTCAATAATGAGTACATTGTTTATGGCAGACTGGACAGAGATCAATACATTGTTTATTATTTTAGTTGACGTTCCATTTGATGTAGCCCAACCTTTAATAATAAAGCATAATATTTGTCACTCTTCCATATGTTTGTGAATTGTATTTGCCATTGGTAGCACACAGTTTGTGGTTCTTAGGTTTCATTGTTGCATAATCTTCCAAAATTATTCTCACTTTACTGGATCCAGTAACCATATGGTTAACTGAACACTCATGAAACAGGGAGGACACCAATGGTTTTTGACCTTTTATTCTGTGGTCATCACTTGTCAGCTTGGAAGTTGGGAGCGAGAAAAACAATGATGAATACGCTGTGTTACAGCCATGCTTACAGTGCGCATTGAAATCACTTCTCTTTCGAGTTTGAAGATTTCTAGGTCCAGTTTTCTGTGTCCTTTTGTAATTTCCTGGTCCAGGCCCAAGTCCTGCAGTTTCTTTTGCATGTTCATTTTCACTTCTGTCAGCTCTATTTGTCCTTTGAGGCACTGTGTGTAGAGATGTCTGAGTTTGAGAACTCTGTAAAACACATATCAATTAGCACTGCAGGAAATGTGTGTAATGTGGTTTTCCTATAGGCAATACTCACTATGTTGCCAGGCTGGCCTACGGGTTGCACAGCATCTGGGTCCTGTTAAAAATATGTTTTCTATGACCATCACATCACTGGCCTTATAGCCATTATGGACAAAATGAGTATTTCCACAAAATTGACGCGATACCTCAAGCCTTCTGGAGTCCAGCAATACAACTTCCTTCTCAACTGCTGCAGAAGTACCTTCCCCCTGCCATACACAATAGAACTTGTATTGACCTAGTGTTGACAGGACATGCCAAGCCTATGCTTTTAATGAATAATTCTCACTGGTTCATCCTCTGGTGGCTCCAGAATAATGAGTGTTGCCAGACACTGCAAAGCAAACCAAAGTCAGAATGTCCACACAACAACCATATAAATGGTTCATTGAGTTCCGTGTGCAGTACAGGAATAATGTACCTTGCATGAAGGGGACAGTTTCTGTAGGAGTGATTAGTAAGTGGCTGTTCCACTGTGGATCCCTTCCATTACAGGCTCCCTTGGTTAATGTCAAGGGCCAGCTCCTCTGCTGGAGTGAAGTCCTGAGTTGGTCGTCCAATCCCTTTCTGCATCAGTAAATCTGTGATCGACTACGCGGTCTACTGAAGAAAGCCGTGAATGCGCACTTATCCGAATTTGTTTTTTTTTGTTTTTTTAAATTGTATATTCAGTTCAGTTTACAAATACTGAAACAGATACAATAGAAGAAAAGAACAAACTTAATACAAAAAATAAATAAATAAATAAATAATAATAATAATAAACAATCAATTTGGGGTATACAGACAAGAGAAAATAAACATAAATAATAATCATAATCATAATAAAGTAATTCACAAAGATAAATTCAAGGCACAAAACAAATCCATTGTCTTTGTGGCTTTTTTGTTTTTAAGACCATTCAAAGTTTTAAAATAATAATCAATTTCTGTTTTAAATTGTTGTATTTTGGTTTTTTCTTAAGCCATTTACATTTATGGATAAAGTATTTTCCATATAAAATAAAAAGATTCAACATAAATGTCCTCTCGTTTTCAATGTCATTCTTTTCATAAAAGAAAATTGCATCCTTTTTTTTCCAATTTGACTTTTTTGCTGTAGAATTTGTTAAATATATTTTTTTACTTCCAGCCCAAAAAATTGAACTTAAGTGCAATCAAAAAAAAAAAAAGATGACAAAGAGATTCGCTATAGCAGTGACAGAAGACACAGTTATCATCAACATCAATTTTAAATTTTTTTAACACCTGGTTTGAAGGGTATATTAAATTAATAATCTTAAAGGAAACCTCTCTTACTTTGTTGGTGACGCAGTTCATGTTGTAATTCCAAACAACTTTCCAGCTGACCCATCCAAATTCAATGATCCATTTATTTTTTGCTTGAGGAGTTGTAACTGCTTTGCACACCTTCCTTAATAATTAGTTTGAACATTTTTTATATTTACACCATTTATTGTAAGATTCACATCATAAGGATCATTAATATCAGTGGGTTTATACTCTTGCATCAATTTCAAAAGGCCTGAAGGAATAGCTTTAAGAATTATTATTATAATATAATTAAAATATAAGTTTTTATTTTTGTATCTAAAGTCTCTGTCGTGCCAAATCAAACATCTATGTGGGGAACTTATCAGAATTTGTTACACCTGGCTTGACAGCCGCTCAATAGTTCAACCCTCGCTTTCTCAGTCATCCTCGATTTCTGAATTCTGCTTTCGTGCAACAGCCTCCTGTAGTGATATCCATAATGTAGGCTATGAAAATTTCAGCGATTTCATTGAATTTTCAGTCGGCTTTTAGAGAACGTGGGTGCTCATTATGTAACGCATCGCCATGATGTCTTCTGAATTGATGCAAAGAGATGTTAAAATACAATAGTACGCTGCTTTCCAGTATTTCCATTAAAATGTTGACATTATCGTTTGAGTCACCGACGTCATCGTTATTTGTGGCATACAAACAAAGCGTTGGGACTTCAGTTGTAGAACTACGGCGGAAAGTCACAGCTGCTTTTCAGCCTGCATTTCGAATCTGTCCAGTAGGTGGCAGTGACTTAGCGTGTTGCTTTAGCCCTCACTACCACCCGGCTAGATCAGTGCTTTCCAGTGCTGAGGTGAGGCGCTGAGCGGTCTCCCTATCAGTGAGATAGGGGCAGACAGAGGGAGAGCATCACTGAGGGTCTTGGGAACTGCGCTCTCCGCCAGCGTGGAGAACACTGTCGGAATCTGAGCTGGAAAAACCAGCGGCAGCAAGTCGGGGAGAGTCGGGGACTCGCAGCCGCGCAGAGAGGACCTCGGCCGGCAAAGTGGAACGAGATATTAAAAGTGACTTGTGAGCAATGCGCTGGCAGCATGGCCAAATGGTTCAAGGAACACATGGGATTCAAAACGACCAAGGCGCCGCCTCCGGCTCCCCCAAAACCGGACTACAGGCACTGTCACCCCGCTGTGTCCGGACCGCCAGGTTACCATCAGCAAAGCTCTGGGGCTACTTCACTCTACCCAAGCCCAGCTCAACCGGATATTTTGGCTGCCTACAAACTACAGAGGGAGTTGGACTTCGAGGACCCTTACGCCACAGGCGGAAATATTTCATTCTCAACAGACGTGAGTTCTGTGGGGTCTTCCGACATGAAATACGTATCCCCGAAACACCGGCTCATCAAGGTGGATACTAACGAGAAAGGCAACCCGACTACTGGCACGAATGCAATATCAGCGCCAGCTGTTTCTGCTGGAAACATGAAATCTCCCGCATCACCTCCCGTCAAACTGGACAGTAAACAGGAAAAGGTAATGCTCCCTTTTTTTCGCGAGGCCATGAGGATAAAAACTATGAAAAAAGCGCCGAGATTCTTTTGATTAACTTGTTTAGTATGCTTTCCTTGACACCATAAGCCGTATCGAACCGCAACAGTTTTAAAACGCATCGTTTACTAATTTCTGAACGGGATTAAAGCCAATTACTGTTCTTGAATAAAAACCACTTTGTATCCACGCTGTTCGTGTTAGTTTGCCAAACAGATAACCGACAGAACGAGTTATTTAATTGTACTATGTTCAACAGTTGACACAGATCCTGCATAGACAGCGCACGCTTATATCCCGTAGTGTGTGACATTCCGCTTTGACACCAGAAATACAGTATTCATGTTCCCGACACGATTTACACCGCCGACTGAAATTCTTTACCGTACACTATTTTATTTCTGCGCCATTCGTCTATAAACACTTGATGAATCAAATAAGCCATTACATAATTATGGATTGTTGGGGAGATTCGGCACTTTCTAGGACCATGTGTCATGTTTTTCGCATAGTTATTTTTCTGTGAAGGAAGTGTTCATTCAGACAATCAATATTTCAGCGCATTATGCCGCATAATAATAATAATAATAATAATAATATGTGGAAGATGATGGTAAAGTTCAATCCTGATGTTCCGCATAGGTTACACTTCATACTTTATATAATTTCTGTGGTTGATATGAAAGATCAATGGCAGGTCTATGGGTCATGATAAAATTTCAAAGAATTCAGCCACTGGTATACACATACATGCATATACAGGTATGTCATGTACAACATTGTAGCTGTTTTTAAAATTTGGTGCATGCTTGTAGTCCACCATTATCGCTTTTGATCACTACATGGTATTTTAGATTTTGTGTTGATGGTAACCAATACCCGCCAGGTCTTTGGTCATTTATTTGTGTCCATATATTGAGTCTCTTTTGGCAGTTTACAGCTTGTGTATGTTGTGCCTTTATATTTCGTGGAAACACATTTGGCTATTTTCTCCATGGCTTTTAAAATAATTTAATTTGTTTTGGTGTTGTGTGAAAACAAGACTTCTAAGTCTGAAAATGAGAAAATGACTTTTTGTTGTTTGATTTTCCAAATTATTTATTGTAGGCTTTGCAGTCTTGGGTGTGTGGTAAATGTGTGGCTTTGGAATATTGCATGTAAAACAACAGCTTCTGCTTCTCGATTTCATTAATCTAATGAACCTAACGAATACATCGCCTGTGTTCAGTGGTGCCAAAGCTGCACACCGGCTCATGCAATTTACCTTTAGGGTCATTCCATGTCAAATGTATGAATTTCAGAGAAACTTCCCACTTGACCATTTCAGATTTGGCTGAAAAAATTCCAGCCAGTGCATTCACCTCCTAATAGGATAAATCCAAAATTTTAGCTCTCAACTCCTAATAGTTTTGTCATTAAAAAAATATTTTTGCAACTAATTTACACTCGTTTTCCAGCCCTTTTTGAACAGCGATTTCTGAGGAGCCGCTTTCACATGGCTGTATCTAGAAAAGTAATTCAGCTAAGTTCTTCAAATTTTCAGGGGTGAAAATCTGCGACCTGTAACTTGAGGAATGTGGACTTATTAAGATGTCCCTTTAGTTTATCATACATTTCTGGGTGCTTAAATTTGCTCAAATTTTACTCTGTGCTCTGCGATAGCATGTTTGAAGGACTGTAAAAAGCCTGGGATTTGGTATTGCACATACAGCTTCAAATATGTGTTGTGTATTTTGTATTCTAATTCTTCCCCGCTCTTATGAATAAAGTAGAAAATATTAAGGCTTGAAAATGAAAAAAAGTGCTATTTTTTAGATTTTATACCAAAAAAAGACACCGTCCACCAACATCAAATTGACTGTTTTAGAAAGATTAGATGCCTGCTATTAACATATCCAAAATTTGTGATGATGTTATGCTTTATTTTCTCAAAATAAATTTTTGAAAATGTGGTGTTTTTGTGGACACACAGCTTTTAATGGCATCGCAGGCATATTCAAAGATTATTTTATAAAATGCACATAGTTCATGATAGAAAGCTCAAACTCAACAAAATGCTTTTTTTTCATAAATGTTATGGTTTGTAAAAATGCGGGACAGTTTTTCACAATTTATTTTCAGAAGTATTTTGGTGTTCATAGTTTCTTACACATATAGGTTCAATACTCCAAGACCTTGTTATCTTTTAATTTGTAAACATAAGAGGAGGCGCACTCCAGTATGCTGTTAGTTGCTGTGTCCTCTAAGTGAACAGCTGCTGTTGTGTTCTGTTTATCTTCCCTCGTTGATGCTGATGACTGAGCAACATTTGCGTTTGTGTAATAAAAGGGTTCTGAAACACTCTACTAGATAAAGAAAATGGGAAATTGAACTCCAAAGTGTTTTTCCAGAACGACTGAACCTACTGCTCCTTTAATTAAAAGCATTACGGCTTCCTGTGGTTAATTAGGGATTGTTTCAGTCTCAGAAGTCAATTAGCCATAACATAATCTCTGCATCCTCCCTCTCATTTTTACTGATTCAGCACAGGACTGATGGAAGAGTCCTCAGCTGTAGGACTCACTCACACTGGAGCACCAAATAACTGTCAATACATAATAATAATAGGCCTAATAATAATAATAATAATAATATTAATAATGGATACACTTGTTTTAGGGAGACACTGTAGAGTTTCTCCCATTGATGCAGCAACTGAGCCTGAAAAAAAGAGTAAAAAGGCATGCTTCATTTTTTAATAAAGCTTTGCTTGACCCACCACTGTAAATGTGACAGAACTGTCGAATATGAGACATAACAGGTGTTGCAAATATACTTTGAATGTTACAAAGCTGCGGCCAGATTTATCAGTAGGTGTTATGGCAGCAAAATCTGTCTACATTAACTGAACATTTTTTGGCAGTACTGTTCTTTGACTAATTTTACTCACCTCATCTGTTTTGCCATCTTGTGATGGCTCTTAACACATGTATATGACTGTGTTATGTCACCTTTTGGGGGTTCCAGTAAAATTAATTCCAGTTTTTTTTTTTTTTTTTTTTACTATCGATAACTTTGGAGAGTAAATGTGAACTCAATCACACAAACAGAGAAACCACATCTACAGGATCCCACTGTAATCGATCCAGTACTGCTGCATTTATCATATCGACACAACATTGCAAGATTGCTTCCTTCAGTATCTCACTTCCTGCTTTGCTTTGCATTTACAGCTAAACTATGGCAAAAATCTCCAGGTTTTCATGTTCAGCTTATAATAGGCCTCCTTTAATTTCATTTTCAGTGGGTTAAAGATTAATCAGATTTTAAACATACCTGGGACTGTTTCTAATAAAATTTGAGCATAATCACCAATTACATGATTTGCGGGGAGTTTGACTAAAGAGACTGAGTGACTAGCTCAGGCCTGGGGGTTACCATGAAAAACATCTGTACGCGAGGGGTCAGTCAGATGGGACAGGGGTACGAAAATTGGATTCTTAAAACCTTTTTACTGTCTTAGTTTGCCAAATGCTGTCAGTCCTGACTGAGGTGGTTATTTTCCGTTAATGTTTGTACTGTGGGCTCAGGGATTTGCCCAGGGGCACATTTGAGAGAAAAAGAGGGGAGGTGAGGTATTATTCGGACCCTGAGTGTGGTACCCCTCTGTTACTGAGAAACTCAGACCTCTGATTGCAATCAGGAGATGGAATTTTAAAAAGCTGCCCTCTATCGTGACCGCCATTATAAGTATGGTAATTTGAAAATGCTTGAATATGGTCCTACGCTTCTGTTAATTTTTAAGGATGCTGACGATGCCGCTTATTTTATTTTATTTTAGGGCGTATTTAACAAAGCTGTATTACCTAGTTTGCTGGTTATTCCAGAACATCATTTTTTACTTTATTTTGTGTTCCAGATTTGGTTGGATTCCGGATTTTACTCAGTGCTGTTACCCAGCTAACTCAGTAACTCTGGGTCAAGATACAGTGTAATAATTTTGGCTATTTTATCTAAAACATTCCTGCCCAAATAAACAAAAGTTTTATCATATTGTTTTGCTGCGACCTTCTAAATCATGTTATCACCTTTAATACCACTTTCATAAGTAGTTCTCGATATGTTGGGAATGCTTATGACATATCAAGGTGATAAAACAATCTTAAGCATGTTTTTTGAGGCGTGACATTGGCTCTTGCGTGAGAAACTGACAATGCAAATATTCGGGTATTTGAAATGAGCAAATGTGAATTTGAGAAAGATGCACATATGGCTTTGAATTTGTGAAATTTCACCAAGAAATACACAAAGTTGCCCAAGACGCAACAGATCATGTTTATATAGGAAAGAAAATTCCTCACTATATGATTTCTTGCATTTTGTTCATATTTATAAATGTCTTTGTTTTTTCCATTGCTTGCATTCATCTTCTTACAGGGGCCTGTGATTATGTGAAAGGTACTTTTCAAAGTTACTCTCATATTTATGAATTTATCTGTAATGGTAGACCTCATTGTGGAAGTGATATCAAAGGTTTTTTGTGCCTCCATGGTAAATACAGTACAGAACACATTCTGAGAGCCAAAAAAGTCAAACTTGACACAATGACGCAGTATAAGATATTTTTTCTACCTGAAAGTGGAAAATAAGACTGAAATCCCATAATAAGAATATAACAGACATGTTTGCGATGTGATGAGCTGCTGAGTTGAGGAGAAACAGGCTCAGTTTTGAACTGTACAGAGAGCATCAAGGGAAAGAGGCTAATAGTCAGAAGTCTCTGATTCAGACTGATGTTTTAATTACTTCTGTAGTGGATGCTAATTCTGTTAGTGCTCAGCTAATGCCCTCACTGCCAATAAGTACGTCGGTTCTTTTGTCTGATGGTTAGCTTCAGAAGTTTGTTAATTACTGGGAGTCCTTAGCTGTTAGACGGGCTGAGAATTAGTTTTGTGGCTGCCCTTGCAAATGAGTCACGATATGGCTTTATTAAATACAAAAATAAAAAAGTTAAGGAGTAAAAGAAAGTCCTCCCATCTCTAGCAGGTTGCAGCATTTAACATTTTGAATGATAGAGGTGTAAAAGTACAAGTGTGTAGCGGGAGAGCAACAAAGCCTTTATTGGCTTTGATTGTTTTTGTTGTCCCTTTTCATTTATTAGTTTGCTTATAATAACGAGCCCTTCATGGTACAGTGGATGGAGAAAATGATCAATTATTTTGCCACAGTTATACAGCTAATTAAATCCTCCTACTCATGGTACTTGCTCTGCCTGAACTAAAGTTCTCAAAGACTTTTCAAAGTGATGCGCAGAGAGTGAGCTCTCGAACAAATCTTACAAAGCTAGTGGAGAGCCGCACTGAAAAAAAAAAACCATAAAAAGTAAGTATTTACCTCCGCCAACGAAGTTGGGGTGGAGGTTATGTTTTCGCCCCTGTTTGTTTGTTTGTCTGTTTGTGAACAACAGAACTCAAAAAGTCATGAACGGATTTGTCTGAAATTTTGTGGGTGGATTGCTATTACATCAAGGATGGACCCTATTGATTTTGACCGCGATCAGTGAAACAATATGGCCACCACGGCAGCGATCTTGAAATCCTATCACACGCGATAACTCAACTTTGCTCCCACTCATGTGCATTTGGATTGTGCTGCCTTGGCGGAGGTTTGCACTCTATGAGTGCCTCTAGTTTAGTCTTATATTTGGCATAAACATCTTATTTCTTTTTGTTTTTTTGTTTGCAAAATAAGAGAAATATTTTACAAACGCAGCGATGCTGTTCTTTCCAGTTGGTTGCAAAAATTTCATGTGATGAGCAAACGGCAACTCGAAATGAGCCAATATTTTCAATAATGAGAGAAAAAAACCTGAGACTGTGAATAGGTGAGAAACTCTAAAAGCTGCCCTGATTCTCAGGAGTTGTTTATGTCTATGTTTATGTCTTGTATGTCTGGGTTCTGCCCATACTGATGATTTTATATGAGTCAGAAATAAGTGGACAGACAGTTGAATGAGATTCATTATCTCTCTAATTTTAGAATTAAAACTTGACTTCTTTTATCAGACAAGAAACTGTAGTTCTGCATTCATACCTTGACATGTTTCGACGGGAACTCCCATCTTCCTCAGAAGTGTCACATGATGTCATGATGTCAACGTATATGTTCTCCAGTACTGCATGTCTGCCTGTATAAGAGCGTGTGCTGAGTGATTGTTATGTCATGTGACCTAGTCTCTCCAGCATCATTACTGTGTGGCCCCAGATATGCTTGTTAGACAGATCTGTCTCTCATGGAGCCCATGTACTTCCCTCTGTTTTTCTCCTGCTATCGTTTTTCAAATAGTTCCTGGCCGAAATGTTTTACTGCTTGGTGCGCAGTTGTGGTTAATTATCTGAGATGACTCTGCTGTTGGGGGAACACTGTCCTCCCCTGATCTTCTCCCCCTTTCTGAATTATGATGCCAATCGAAAAAACTAATTTCCCCCGAAACTCATTCAGTACCAAGTCTCTGGGAGGGAAAACAGCCCTAAAAAGGCCATTTGATTTCATTTTCAAAACAAAGTAAAGAAAAAACTTTACCTGTTATCTGGCATAATACTATTTCATTTTGTTTCCTGTTTGTTCCGCTAAAACTCAATTTCTCCTGCAGTGTTGTGTTTCCTGGCTTGCTGGAGGATGTGGAATTAGATGATATATTCATGAGAGACAGTTTGGCCCTTCTCCTGTCTCCTCAGGATGCATGTGAAGAGAGCCAGAAACAGCTGATACATCTTCACTGTGGGGAGAGATTCTGAGATAATAGGATCGAAGGGGATGGAGGCACCCGATCAGGGCTGGTCTGCGGCAGTCCTTGAAGTCACTTTCCTATAATTTCCTTCCCAAAGCAATTTAATATCACACCTGGCTCTGATCTGGTTTGTTTTCTGCGGAATTGACATTGTGGGACTCACAGTGGTTTCCATTGTCTGTTGTTATTTTTTATTCTATGAGACGCTTTGTTCAATTTTTACTTCTCCCACATCATAATGATATTTGTCTGACCAATTTTCTTGCCACCGAGAAAGGTAGAATTTAAATATCTCTCAGAATGCCTGGGTCTCCGCCTCTCTCTGCCATCGCACCGACCCCTTCTCCTCTCCTGTGGGGGGCACTGTGGAAGTACGGGGCTCCAGGACTGTTAGTATGAGCCATCCAATCCCTGTCCAATCAATGCAGGGGTTGTGTCTGCATTCTTGCCATTAAATCAGACTCGTTTCCAGTTGTTGTTGGACTCCGGTTGTGCCTTGTCACCTGTTTTGTCCATGATTTTCATGGACAGGGTGTAGAAGTGTAGCCAAGGCTTGGAGGGTGCCCAGTTTGGTGGCCTCAGGATTTATTCTCTGCTGTTTGCAGAAAATATGATCCTGTTGGCTTCATCATGCTGTGACCTCCAACGCACACTGGAGTGGTTCGCAGCTGAGTGTGAAGCGGTCGGAATGAGGATCAGCACCTCCAAATCTGAGGCCATGGTTCTCTCCTGGAAAAAGGTGGATTGTCCCCTTCGAGTCGGGGTGAATTTCACCCAAACTGGAGGAGTTTAAGTATCTTGGGGTCTTGTTCATGAATGGGGGTAGGATGGAGCGGGAGATCGACAGGCACATTGGTGAAGTATCTGCAGTAAAGCAGGCTTTGTACTGCTCCACTGTGGTGAAGAGGGAGCTGAACTTAAAGGCGAAATTCTCGATTTTCTGGGTGATCTAGGTTCCAGCCCTCACCCACTGTATGGTCACAAGCTTTGCGTAGTGACCAGAAAGATAAGATTTGAAATACAAGCGGCTGAAATGAGCGTTCTCCTTAGGGTGGCTGGGTTGACCCTTAGGGATAGGGTGAGGAGCTCGGACATCTGGGAGCGGCTCAGAGTTGAACCGCTGCTCCTCCGCGTCAAGAGGAGTCAGTTGAGGTGGTTTGGGCATCTAGTCCGTATGCCTCCTGGACGCCTCCCTTTAGAGGTTTTCCAGGCATGTCCAACTGGGAGGAGCCCCGAGGCAGACCCAGGACCCGCTGGAGGGATTATATCTCCCGGCTGGCCTGGGAACAGCTTGGGGTCCCCCAGGAGGAGTGGGAGGAAGCGGCTGGGGAGGAGGGCGCCTGGTGCCAGTTTGCCTTGTTTGCCACCCTCATGACTCGACCCCGGATACGCTGTGGAAATTGATGGGTGGATGGAACTTCTGTATCTTTAAAATCGGGATTTTCTTTCGTGATTTTCTTCTTTGGAAGGCCCGTTTCTTTATGTGAATATATTTGCTGAAGAAAAATTAGCACAATGTCATTTTCTTTAACTATCGATTTTTTTTCTTCTTTGAAATATAATTTGCAAAGAGCTGTTTGTATCCTGTCAGAATTTTATATTGAAAATATGATGCTGCTGAAGACATTTTTGTCGTTTTAACCAACGTTTTATAAAGTCTTCTTTAAAGTTGCGGGAATTCCTTGTTAGTTACACTCATTACCATTGGCTGTCTCTCAGGTCACCCAGCACTGTATTTTTAGCCGTGAGACGAGGCATGGGATTTTAAAAACGCTAAATGAGACTACTTTTTGTGAACATGGCATCGTTTATAAATGCATTCTAGCCGTGTTTCTAAACGTAAATACAACGTGGATGAAGTTTTTTGCTTTATTGAATGATACGATGAGTTTGAATATATTTCGGGAGTTTTGATCCAAACGAGCTGCGATTTGTAAAAACATAAAAACATCAGTTGTCAGAAGATTTGGAGTTATTTTATTGTTATTTTGAATAACAATCATATTTTGTAAAAACCCAAAATTAATCCGTTGGGGGTATGCATCTGGGAGAAACTTATGAGAACTTATCTCTTCTCCTTCACTCCACCTGTTATGACAAGTTTTAGATATTGAACCCAAGTTCATGAGTTTTCAAAAGTTAAAGTTATCCATTGTCTTGACTAATTGTGAGTTGAAACAAAGCTTATTTTCAAATTGAAATGTAATTCAGTGTTGTTCTATAGACAATGTAGGAAAGTGTTTGAACTACACAAGGAACATGCTTGGCTCTCCACTTCCCTGACCTGTCAAAGCTACGTTAAACAATGTATGCAGACAAGCAGTGCTGTGCTTCAGGAGAGCACGTTTACATAAGCAGGAGAATGCAGTGAACTCGCCTTCAGTTCCCAGGCTTTTTGTAGTGGCAGAAAACTGCAGAGAAAATGGGATTATGTGGTTCACCAGGTTTTATTTCCTGCCTACAATTGAGTCTATGCTGTGCAGCTTAAAGGAGTATGGTTTGGGACTCAGAGTCAGCTGGGATAGAGGAATTAGACAGGGCAATGAGGTGTACACTCTCATACACACCGACCACACTTGAACACAGTACTGTGCAGAAATGTTAGCGCCAATCCCAAAAACAACTTTAGCTGCATACATACCCATAAAAATACACAAGAATCCTTTGTAAATTCTCCTGATAGTATTTGGATAAAGGAATGTATGGTTTAAGTGGCCTCGTGACTTCATTTGACTGAATATGTCACAGTGGACAGGGTTTCCCGCAGCGCTTTATATTTAGGGTGGCCGCCTTGACAACAAATGCCCCCCGAGAAAAAAAAAAAAAAAAAATTCTTCTGCATCCACGCATACATAGACAGTAAAATAAGGTCAAGATCGCGATGAGGCGAATAGCGGCGGCATCTGTTGGTTAAATATGTTACTGCACCATCTATCACCTGTTGCTACGCCAACATTATTTTTTTTTGTATCGGAAGAAGCTAATTATCCGGATATACAATAACCTGTCGTCGTCGTGGGAAGGACATGTGGAGGTAAGATAATTATTCATCTAAACTAAACATTTGAATAGTGTATCCTATCAACTGTTTGCCCACATATTCTGTTTCATTAAGATAGGCTATATGCAATTCGTTTAGTTTCTTATCAAGGCTACCGATGTGTTTGCGCGTGGCTTTCTGCTATGTTTGACAATTGCACGTGGTTCTCTCGAGTGTAGAGTAATGGATGGGAAAAAGCAGTCAGAAATATCAGGGTACTTTATTCAAAGAAGCCGGTGTTCTGTCAAATTTTGCTACCTATCAAAATATGCTACCTCACGGTTCTGCGCTTGCGCAAACCTAAAATCTTGGGCTCCATTTCTTCACTCACATCTCAAGTATCTTCAAATATCATAAATATACATCTTTTTTCTGGGCGCCTTTAGACCTGTAAGCGTATACATATTTGCATGTACACGCTGGGTTTTCCTTAAAACGCAGAGATTGGATGATAATGGCATGCGGCATATATCTTTAAGCAAACTTACCCAACTCATTATAACATCTGCTTATGTTATAGTAAGCTAACAAATAACGATTCATATTGCAATATTTAGGCGAAAACAAAGACTTTATGATCGCTTTGCACTACGGTAGCATTTTTTTGCAAGGCAGCACAAATTGTCAGAACACCGGCCTGCTTCACCATCTGCGCCGTCTCCTCCTCCACCGCGCCCGCCCCAGCCCCAGCCCCAGCCCCAGTCCTCTAAACACCCCCCGCCACCTCCACAGCCCCAGCCCCAGCCCTCTAAACACCCCCCCGCCACCTCCACAGCCCCAGCCCCAGCCCTCTAAACACCCCCCGCCACCTCCACAGCCCCAGCCCCAGTCCTCTAAACACCCCCCCTTCTCCCACAGCCCCAGCCCCAGCCCTCTAAACACCCCCGCCACCTCCACAGCCCCAGCCCCAGTCCCCTAAACACCCCCGCCACCTCCCACAGCCCCAGCCCCAGCCCTCTAAACACCCCCCACCACCTCCACAGCCCCAGCCCTCCTAAACACCCCCCCGCCACCTCCTCAGCCCCAGCCCCAGTCCTCTAAACACCCCCTGCCACCTCCACAGCCCCAGCCCCAGCCCTCTAAACACCCCGCCACCTCCACAGCCCCAGCCCCAGCCCTCTAAACACCCCCCCCTCCACAGCCCCAGCCCCAGCCCTCCTCAAACCCCCCCCCTAAACCACCTCCTCAGCCCCAGCCCCAGCCCCTAAACACCACCCCCCACAGCCCCAGCCCCAGCCCCCCACCCCCCCACCTCCACAGCCCCAGCCCCAGCCCCTCCCCAGCCACCCCCAGCCCCAGCCCCCTAAACACCCCCCCACCTCCACAGCCCCAGCCCCAGCCTCTAAACACCCCCCCACCTCCCCCCAGCCCCACCTCTAAACCCCGCCACCTCCCCAGCCCCAGCCCCCCTCTAAACACCCCCCGCCACCTCCACAGCCCCAGCCCCAGTCCCCTAAACCCCCCCGCCACCTCCACAGCCCCAGCCCCAGCCCTCTAAACACCCCCCGCCACCTCCACAGCCCCAGCCCCAGCCCCCTAAACACCCCCCGCCACCTCCACAGCCCCAGCCCCAGCCCTCTAAACACCCCCCGCCACCTCCACAGCCCCAGCCCCAGCCCTCTAAACACCCCCCCACCTCCACAGCCCCAGCCCCAGCCCTCTAAACACCCCCGCCACCTCCACAGCCCCAGCCCTCTAAACACCCCCCCGCCACCTCCACAGCCCCAGCCCCAAACCCCCCCCGCCCCCCGCCACCTCCCAGCCCCAGCCCCAGCCCCCCAGCCCCAGCCCCCCCATAAACACCCCACCTCCCCAGCCCCAGCCCCAGCCTCCCACAGCCCCAGCCCCAGCCCCCTAAACACCCCCACCACCTCCCAGCCCCAGCCCCCCCCTAAACACCCCCGCCACCTCCACAGCCCCAGCCCCAGCCCTCTAAACACCCCCGCCACCTCCACAGCCCCAGCCCCAGCCCTCTAAAACACCCCCGCCACCTCCCACAGCCCCAGCCCCAGCCCCCCTAAACACCCCCCGCCACCTCCACAGCCCCAGCCCCAGTCCTCTAAACACCCCCCGCCACCTCCACAGCCCCAGCCCCAGCCCCTAAACACCCCCGCCACCTCCACAGCCCCAGCCCCAGCCCCTAAACACCCCCCCGCCACCTCCACAGCCCCAGCCCCAGCCCCAGTCCTCTAAACACCCCCGCCACCTCCACAGCCCCAGCCCCAGCCCTCTAAACACCCCCCGCCACCCCACAGCCCCAGCCCCAGTCCCCTAAACCCCCCCCGCCACCTCCACAGCCCCAGCCCCAGTCCCCTAAACACCCCCGCCACCTCCACAGCCCCAGCCCCAGCCCTCTAAACACCCCCCCGCCACCTCCACAGCCCCAGCCCCAGCCCCCTAAACCCCCCCGCCACCTCCACAGCCCCAGCCCCAGTCCTCTAAACACCCCCCCCCCCCACCTCCACAGCCCCAGCCCCAGCCCCTCTCTAAACCCCCCCCCCCGCCACCTCCACAGCCCCAGCCCCAGCCCTCTAAACACCCCCCCCGCCACCTCCACAGCCCCAGCCCCAGTCCTCTAAACACCCCCCCGCCACCTCCACAGCCCCAGCCCCAGCCCTCCTAAACACCCCCCGCCACCTCCACAGCCCCAGCCCCAGCCCTAAACACCCCCCCCACCTCCACAGCCCCAGCCCCAGTCCCCCTAAACCCCCCCCCCACCTCCACAGCCCCAGCCCCAGCCCTCTAAACACCCCCCGCCACCTCCACAGCCCCAGCCCCAGCCCTCTAAACACCCCCCGCCACCTCCACAGCCCCAGCCCCAGCCCTCTAAACACCCCCCGCCACCTCCACAGCCCCAGCCCCAGCCCTCTAAACACCCCCCGCCACCTCCACAGCCCCAGCCCCAGCCCTCTAAACACCCCCCGCCACCTCCACAGCCCCAGCCCCAGCCCTCTAAACACCCCCCCCCACCTCCCACAGCCCCAGCCCCAGCCCTCTAAACACCCCCCGCCACCTCCACAGCCCCAGCCCCAGCCCTCCTAAACCCCCCCCGCCACCTCCACAGCCCCAGCCCCAGCCCTCTAAACACCCCCCCGCCACCTCCACAGCCCCAGCCCCAGCCCTCCTAACCACCCCCCGCCACCTCCACAGCCCCAGCCCCAGCCCTCTAAACACCCCCCGCCACCTCCACAGCCCCAGCCCCAGCCCCTCTAAACACCCCCCGCCACCTCCACAGCCCCAGCCCCAGCCCTCTAAACACCCCCCGCCACCTCCACAGCCCCAGCCCCAGTCCTCTAAACACCCCCCGCCACCTCCACAGCCCCAGCCCCAGTCCTCCACAAACACTCCCCCCCCCCCCCCCCCAGCCCCAGCCCCAGCCCTCTAAACACCCCCCGCCACCTCCACAGCCCCAGCCCCAGTCCTCTAAACACCCCCCGCCACCTCCACAGCCCCAGCCCCAGCCCTCTAAAACCCCCCCCCCCCCCCCCCCCCCCACCCCCACCCCCAGCCCCAGCCCCAGTCCCTAAACACCCCCCGCCTCCCAGCCCCAGCCCCAGTCCCTAAACACCCCCCCCCACCTCCACAGCCCCAGCCCCAGCCCTCCACCCCGCCACCTCCACAGCCCCAGCCCCAGTCCTCTAAACACCCCCCGCCACCTCCACAGCCCCAGCCCCAGCCCCTAAACACCCCCGCCACCTCCACAGCCCCAGCCCCAGCCCTCTAAACACCCCCCGCCACCTCCACAGCCCCAGCCCCAGCCCTCTAAACACCCCCGCCACCTCCACAGCCCCAGCCCCAGTCCTCTAAACACCCCCCGCCACCTCCACAGCCCCAGCCCCAGCCGTCTAAACACACCCCCGCCACCTCCACAGCCCCAGCCCCAGCCCTCTAAACACCCCCCGCCACCTCCACAGCCCCAGCCCCAGCCCCCTAAACCCCCCCGCCACCTCCACAGCCCCAGCCCCAGCCCTCAAAACCCCCCCGCCACCTCCACAGCCCCAGCCCCAGCCCTCCTAAACACCCCCCCCCGCCACCTCCACAGCCCCAGCCCCAGCCCCCTAAACACCCCCCGCCACCTCCACAGCCCCAGCCCCAGCCCCTAAACACCTAAACACCCCCCGCCACCTCCACAGCCCCAGCCCCAGTCCCCTAAACACCCCCCGCCACCTCCACAGCCCCAGCCCCAGTCCTCTAAACCCCCCCCGCCACCTCCACAGCCCCAGCCCCAGCCCCAGCCCTAAACACCCCCCCGCCACCTCCACAGCCCCAGCCCCAGCCCCAGTCCCCTAAACACCCCCCGCCACCTCCACAGCCCCAGCCCCAGCCCCATAAACACCCCCCCGCCACCTTTACAGCCCCAGCCCCAGTCCTCTAAACACCCCCCGCCACCTCCACAGCCCCAGCCCCAGACCCCTAAACACCCCCCGCCACCTCCACAGCCCCAGCCCCAGCCCTCTAAACACCCCCGCCACCTCCACAGCCCCAGCCCCAGCCCTCTAAACCCCCCCGCCACCTCCACAGCCCCAGCCCCAGTCCTCTAAACACCCCCCGCCACCTCCACAGCCCCAGCCCCAGCCCTCTAAACACCCCCCGCCACCTCCACAGCCCCAGCCCCAGCCCCTCTAAACACCCCCCCGCCACCTCCACAGCCCCAGCCCCAGCCCCAGTCCTCTAAACACCCCCCGCCAACTCCACAGCCCCAGCCCCAGCCCCATAAACACCCCCCCGCCACCTCCACAGCCCCAGCCCCAGTCCTCTAAACACCCCCGCCACCTCCACAGCCCCAGCCCTCTAAACACCCCCGCCACCTCCACAGCCCCAGCCCCAGCCCCTCTAAACACCCCCCCCACCTCCACAGCCCCAGCCCCAGTCCTCTAAACACCCCCGCCACCTCCACAGCCCCAGCCCCAGCCCTCTAAACACCCCCCCCGCCACCTCCACAGCCCCAGCCCCCCTCTAAACACCCCCCGCCACCTCCACAGCCCCAGCCCCAGCCCTCTAAACACCCCCCCACCTCCACAGCCCCAGCCCCAGTCCTCTAAACACCCCCCGCCACCTCCACAGCCCCAGCCCCAGCCCCAGCCCTCTAAACCCCCCCCGCCACCTCCACAGCCCCAGCCCCAGCCCTCTAAACACCCCCGCCACCTCCACAGCCCCAGCCCCAGCCCTCTAAACACCCCCCCGCCACCTCCCAGCCCCAGCCCCAGCCCCAGTCCTCTAAACACCCCCCCCGCCACCTCCACAGCCCCTGCCCCAGCCCTCTAAACACCCCCCCGCCACCTCCACAGCCCCAGCCCCAGTCCTCTAAACACCCCCCGCCACCTCCACAGCCCCAGCCCCAGCCCTCTAAACACCCCCGCCACCTCCACAGCCCCAGCCCCAGTCCCCCTAAACACCCCCCCCGCCACCTCCACAGCCCCAGCCCCAGTCCCTCTAAACACCCCCCGCCACCTCCACAGCCCCAGCCCCAGCCCTCTAAACACCCCCCGCCACCTCCACAGCCCCAGCCCCAGCCCCTCTAAACACCCCCGCCACCTCCACAGCCCCAGCCCCAGTCCTCTAAACACCCCCCGCCACCTCCACAGCCCCAGCCCTCTAAACACCCCCCCGCCACCTCCACAGCCCCAGCCCCAGTCCTCTAAACACCCCCGCCACCTCCACAGCCCCAGCCCCAGCCCTCTAAACACCCCCCCCCACCCCCACAGCCCCAGCCCCAGCCCTCTAAACACCCCCCGCCACCTCCACAGCCCCAGCCCCAGCCCTCTAAACACCCCCCGCCACCTCCACAGCCCCAGTCCTCTAAACACCCCCCGCCACCTCCACAGCCCCAGCCCCAGTCCTCTAAACACCCCCGCCACCTCCACAGCCCCAGCCCCAGCCCTCTAAACACCCCCCGCCACCTCCACAGCCCCAGCCCCAGCCCTCTAAACACCCCCCGCCACCTCCACAGCCCCAGCCCCAGCCCTCTAAACACCCCCGCCACCTCCACAGCCCCAGCCCCAGTCCTCTAAACACCCCCCCGCCACCTCCACAGCCCCAGCCCCAGCCCCCTAAAACCCCCCGCCACCTCCACAGCCCCAGCCCCAGCCCTCTAACACCCCCCCCGCCTTCTCCACAGCCCCAGCCCCAGTCCTCCTAAACACCCCCGCCACCTCCACAGCCCCAGCCCCAGCCCCTAAACCCCCCCCGCCACCTCCACAGCCCCAGCCCCAGCCCCAGTCCTCTAAACACCCCCGCCACCTCCACAGCCCCAGCCCCAGCCCCATAAACACCCCCCGCCACCTCCACAGCCCCAGCCCCAGTCCTCTAAACACCCCCCCGCCACCTCCACAGCCCCAGCCCCAGTCCTCTCGACATCGAGGTAGTGGGTGGAACCCTGAGTGGGCTGTGGACCCAAAATATTCAGGTTGGCTTCATCACACAGAACACGGTGAGTGTAGCATTAATCTTTTCTCAAGATCTCGTAATTACGAGATAAGGTGTATATATTTTTTTTAATCCTGTGAATGCAATGCGCTTCCGTACATAATACTGTTCTCCTCTCCCCAAACATAACCACAACTGCAAAGCATTTGGGGAATTGAAGTCAAAACAGATAACAATACATTTTCCATTCTTACATTAATTTTCGTTTAACCCTTAGGGACGGTTGAGCGCATTTTACGCGCTTTTCATTCTTCTTTTTCTTTGTTGATAATTTTGCCTGTGTTCATGCATGTAGCTTGAATTTTGGTAAGATTGTGTGTTTTTATTTGATCTTGTTATTTCCAGCTCAGCTCTTACAGTAAGGCTAAAATACACTGTGTACAAGCAAGTGTTACACTATAAAAACTTTGTAATAAAGTTACAATACTGTTGACTTTGTCACTTTGTTATTGCACTTTAACTGCTTTGTTAATTTATAAAGAGTGAATAAACGCTGGCTGTTTGCCCATCCCCCGGTCACCACCTTGACTAACCGATTTTCTGCGGGAAGCCTTAGTGGATGACGCAAGATCTGTGTGTATCAACTATGCTAGTATGGAATGTTCTCCAGATATTCCCCTTCATATTTTCCCCCGTGTTTTATTGAAATTTTCACTCTTTAACACACTCCATGTGAACAATTATAGTGTGTAATCTTTGTAGAAATTGTGCATAGCCACTGTTCGGATGGTATAGAATGCCTTGTATTACAGCTCTGTTACTATTGGTGTCTTAGGCACGTGGTTGCAATACTTGATGTAGCACTCCTGGTATTTTGTGTATGAGATGCTATCAGATTATATTCTCTGTATTCAGGAACGTCAAGTATTTTTGGTATTCCTAGAATAAATTTTTTTACAAGGCTGAACAATCAACTTAGAATTTCAGTGTTTGAACTGTCCCAGTCTTTCAGTTTGCTTCTGTAAAGTTTTATCTTTTGTTTTCTGTTTTTGATTCTCATGAGAAAAATATTGAAGCCACTAAATGTCTGGTCTGAGGAAAGTTTAACCAGCTCAACTAAGCAGATGAGCATCCTTTGCAGTAATAATTCAGGGATGCTTTGCCCTGTGAAACTCAGAATTTTCAGTTTTTTTTAGCATATGAGTGGGTGTCAGAATATACAGCAGTCCCTGCTATCTGGTGTTTTTCTCAGAGATTATAATGGAAGTTTTGTTAATATGTTATTGTGAAGGGCCCACCTCTCTGGTGATGTTGAGTTTTGTTTGTGAGCGATGTGTTTATATCTGCTTTAAATCCAGGAACCTCTGGGCATCCTCACAGGAGGAAGGAATTCGGCTCTCTGCTCAGCTCCGAGGCAAATGTGGCCCTGCTGCTTACATCTAGCCTCGGGTGCTGGGTGATGTCAACCTGAACGGATGGCCGCGGGCTGGGAGGAAGGAATTTCACTTATTTTTGCACATGCGACCAAGAATGAGAAATTTGTGCAGCAATACTGTGTGAGTCATGTTCTAAGGAAGTATGTGTAAAAGTGGATTCATCCTAATAATTCAGAACAACAAATTGCTGTTTATCTATGTAATTTCCCGCTTTTTGCCCAGGAACCATATCGATTTAATATAAAAAGTTAAAAAATCCCTCTGCTTTGTGTTAACTCTGTTTATTCCTTTGAGTTGTCAGACAGCTCTGTGCTATCGGCTAAACTTAGTCGGGTTTTGGGGTATAAATGTTATGTTGGTATCTGAGATCGGGGAAGCTGTAGATGCACGACACGACCAAATCATCATGTCAAACGCTACACAGATAGAAGGCCTTCTGGGGAACCAGTGTATCACGGGCTGATCAGAAGGACACTTATTGAGCCCTGAGGTTTTGCCCCCCAGGATAAGTATGACTCTGTAGCACAAGAAAAAAATGACAAAAAAAAAAACCTTGGGTATTTCTAACTGATTCAAAGGTTTAAAAAGAAGAATAAAAATGGAACAGTCCTTGCTCTGAGTACACAAAACACTAGTTTACACCCATATTTGACTGTCCTCCTTTGCCAAAGCTAACAACAGATTCCCAAATTTTGTTCTACAAAATATTTGTATTTTTTTCTGTCCTCCAGTGTTTTAACATCCAGGAAGGGCCTTTTTCCACAGCAGACACAAAGCAGAGGAGTCAGTACTTTGTCCAATACGTCCAACTGTAATGGGCCAGAAGTCTGTGACCCTACCGCTGGTGCTGCTGCCGATTTGGCTAACCAGACACTCAATTCCTGCGTTCCATCCCTCCTCTCCCCTCCCAGACAGGATGTTCTGATTTGTAATATGAGTTTATGGTGGTGTATGATGGCACAGAATGTAGGCCGTGCCAGTATTGTATTGCCCTGACCTTCGATGAACTTGTTTTCTGAGTCGCGTCAGATTGGGACTCTTCAGGCTACGACAGGAGCAGGGGCGCCATCATGGGATTTTTGGCCCCATGAAAATGTTTCACAGTGGGCCTGACTTCCCCAGGAAATACTCTGTTGTAATAATTTCAGAAGAGCCTCGTCAACCTGGGTCCCTGGAATCATGGTAATTTTTGACTGGAGATCAAAATTTCAGTCTTAAGCACATGGGCATGAGTATCTGCTGGGTCTGTAGAATAACCAGCCTCGTTATCCATTTTAGCTGCTGGAGATCGGCGGTTTATATTGGCCTCACGCTGAGCGTGCCTACCCTTTACACCGGTCTTTAAACAGTTACGGTCTCACGCTGAGCGTGCCTACCCTTTACACCGGTCTTTAAACAGTTACGGTCTCACACTGAGCGTGCCTACCCTTTACACCGGTCTTTAAACGGTACGGTCCTTTAGCGGGCTAATTCATTGGTTCACCTCAGCTTCCTGTTTTAGTGGCTCTGTGTGTTTGTGGAAGGGTACCTGATGTCAAACGAGGAATTACACTCACCGGCCACTTCATTAGGTACACCTTGCTTGTATTACGTCGGACCCCCTTTTGCCTTCAGTATTGCCTTCGTCCTTTGTGTCATAGATTCAACAAGGTGCTTGAAACATTCCGCAGAGATTTTGGTCTATATTGACTGGGTAGCTTCGCACCATGAGATGGTTTGAGCTGTGTGACATGGCTCATTATCCTGCTTGAAGTAGCCATCAGAAGATGGGAACACTGTGGTCAGGGAGGCATGGATATGGTCAACAAGTACTGCATTGTCAGGTGGGCTGTGGTGGTTAATTGGTGCTCAGTTAGTACTAAGGGGCCCAAAGTGTGCCAAGTAAATATCCTCCACACCGTGAGACCACCACCAGCCTGAATCGTTGATACAAGGCAGGATGGATCCATGTTTTCATGTTGTTTACATCAAACTCTGACCCTACCATCCGAATGTGGCAGCAAAAAATTGGAGAGGGGGGTGCTAACACCTGTTGAGCAGGGATAGAGTTGTTTCAGGTGAATTCAAACAGCAGGTCTGTGTCTGTCAGGGGATCGGACCTGTGGTGGAGAGACGGGCAGCAGCTGCCAGAGTGTTCCCAAGAAATGAAAGTAGCAGGTTAATTTAAAAAAGTAGCCAGTTAGGAATTACATGTGGTGCCACACCGCTGCTCAGCCTGTAGGAGGGTCCTGAGGTTTGCTCCCTTGGAAAATGTTTTTTTTTAAGGTGCAATTTGTCGCATTCTACTGCACTTTAGACGGCCTCATGCAAGTATTTCTCAGTGTAAAATGTTAGGATTTTCTATTCATATTTCAGTTTTTTTTTTTTTTTTTAAAGTTGAATCTCCATAATAAATTAAGCAACATGCCTCTATTTTGATCACAATACTAACTACACAGTGAAAATCCCAGTGTTAATGCAACTCCAGTAGAGTTTATATGAGTCAAAAAACTCTTTGGGAGTTGATTTAACATTGGGATTTTTACTGTGTAGCGCCATATACACCCTAACATTTAGTACTATAAGCAAGCATAAATTAACTTGAACACCACATCAATTATTTCTTTGAAGCATTTACTCTATTTTATCGTTATTCTTTATCTTACAATGGTAACCTATCTTATGCTGTAGTATAACACATGTATAAAATAATTACCATTTGCTAACGATACACTTTCATTTCAACATTTCAGTTCTTATTGATGATCATGTCTTCATTTAAATGTCTGTGGCTTTTTCTTTGGCGCTGACTAATTGGCTATTTGTTATCATACCAACGTGGAGATTCAAGGAATAACTTGAATAAGTTCCTCAAGAAAACTGCAACAATATCAATAAGGAAAACTGCACTAAACCCCTGGCAAAAATTATGGAATCTCCACACACAGAGGATGTTCATGTAGCTTTTTACTTTGTACCAAATAAACAAATCGCAGATATGACACAAAACAATTTTTAAACATTAACTTATAATTCAACCTCCCTGAAACACACCTCAAACAAATTAAATTATTTTATCAATCAATCAATAACCTTTGTTGCAGGGAAGTCCCACTGAGACAGAGGTCTCTTTTGCAGGGGAGCCCTGATTGCAATAAAACAATTACAATGGAAGGTTAAAGACAAACAGCACACATAAAAAACACAAGTCACAAACAACAATTTCAGATTAAAGGAATAACAAGTTTTAGACTAGAATAAAACATAATAAAAATGAATAAAAAAATACATATACACACACACATATATATATATATATATTCATTCCAAAATAGTTGGAACAAAGTGGAGATTGTGAATAAAATCAAAACGTAATGACTTTCAAATCACACCAGCCAGTATTTTATTCACAATAGACCAGAGATAACATAGCAAATGTTGAAACTGGGAAATTTTACAATTTTATCCACAAAATGAGCTCATGTCAAATTTGATGACTGCTACAGGTCTTAAAAAAGTTGGGACAGGGGCCTGTTTACCATGGTGTAGCATCCCCTCTTCTTTTTAACACAGAGTGGAGGTGTCTGGGCATTGAGGAGACAAGTTTCTTGATTGGAATTTGATCCCACTCTTGTTTAATACAGGCTTCCAGCTGCTGGAGAGTTTTTGGTCTCCTTTGATGGAGTTTTTGCTTAATTATGTGCCAAATGTTCTCTATCGGTGAAAGAGCAGGACTGCAGGCAGGCCAGTTCAGCACACGGACTCTTCTACTACGAAGCCATGCTGTTGTAATAGCTGCAGTATGTGGTTTTGCATTGTCCTGCTGAAATACACAAGGCCATCCCTGGAATAGATGTCGTCTGGAGGAGAGCATGTGTTGCTCTAAAACCTTGATATACCTTTCAGCATTCATGGTGCTTTTTAAAACATGCAAGTGTCCCACACCATATGCAGTAATGCATCCCCATACCATCAGAGATGCTGGCTTTTGAACTGAACGCTGATAACAGGAGAGGTGGTCTTTCTCCTCTTTAGCCCGGAGGACACAACGCCCATGATTTCCAACAGGAATGTCAAATTTGGAGTCGTCTGACCACAGGACACTTTGCCACTTTGCTACAGTCCATTTTAAATGAGCCTTGTCCCACAGAACACGGCAGCGCTTCTGGATCATGCTCAACAATGGCTTCCCATTTGCATGATAGAGTTTTAGGTGGCATCTGTGGATGGCATGGCGGACTGTGTTTACAGACAGTGGTTTCTTGAAGTATTCCTGGGCCCATTTAGTAATGTCAATGACAGAATCATGCCGGTGAGTGATGCAGTGGCGTCTGAGGGCCCGAAGATCACGGGCATCCAGTAAAGGTCTTTGGCCTTGTCCATTATGCACAGAGATTTTTCCAGTTTCTCTGAATCTTTTGATGATGTTATGCACTGTCGATGATGAGACCTTCAAAGCCTTTGCAATTTGACGTTGAGGAACATTGTTTTTAAAGTATTCCACAATTTTTTTACGCAGGCCTTCACAGGTTGGAGAGCCTCTGGCCATCTTTACTTCTGAGAGACTCAGCCTCTCTAAGACATCCCTTTTATAGCCAATCATGTTACACACCTGATGCCAGTTAACTTAATTACTTGCTAAATGTTCTTTCAGCTGGTTCTCAGCTGGAATTGGGGTTGTGTATATATATACATACACACACACACATAAACACATAAGAACAGAGAAAAATAAATGAGCAAATCCTACCATAAACTAAAAGCAAATACATCTGGCCTCCAGAAGCAATATATCCAACACTAATTTCTTGAAAGACATGAAGGGGATAAGGCAGTCTAGCTTCAAGGTATCCTGCAAATTATTCCACATACAAGGAGCGAATGCACTAAAAGAGGTAGCTCCCAAATTTATTCTAGTCCTGGGAGCCTCTAACAAAAAAACATTCTTGTGATCTTGTGCAACATCCGGGCTTAATTTATCCAGGATGCCAAATGATTTTTCAAAGACCCTTCAGGATTTTGCTAGGATCCTTAAGGATCCCCTAGGATTTTGCAAAGATCCTTGAGGATCCCCAAGGATTTTCTTCGGATCTGTAATGATTCCTTAGGATATTTCCAGGATCCTTGAGGATCTCGAAGGATTTTGCTAAGGATCCTCAAGGATCTTGTTGAGGATCCTTCAGGATCCTGGATGATCTTTTTAAGGATCCTGTTAGACTTTATTATGGGATTCTGCTAGGATCCCACAAGATCCTTGCAGGGATTCTCACCATGGAGACCACAAGGACCTTTGTTTTTAAGGATCCTTCAAGAATTTTTGCAGGATCTTGCCAGGATCCTGGTGTATAGCTAACAGTCCTGCAAGGATCCTTGTTTTTCCAGATCCTTGACAGTTTCCTTGAAGATCTTTGAAGGATCCTGAAAGGATCCTGTCCTCGCATGATTCCTGCAGGATCCTCATGGATCCCCAGGGATCCAGCGAGGATTTCCAACAGGGAACCAGATCTCAGAGTGCTCACGCTTAAGCTTTTCAAAAACCAGATCCCTGGGTGCTCACGCTTAAGCAATTAAAAAGCGGATCTCTTAAGGATCCCCAAGGATTTTGCCAGGATCCCCATTGATTTTCCCAGGATCCTTAAGGATCCCAAATGATCTTCCTAAGATTATTTATGATCCTCTAAGAATTTGCTAGGGTCTTCAAAGATCTTGTCACCAGATCTTTCGGGATCCTTAAAGATCTTGAAGGATCTTATTACAGGATCTTCGAAAAGATCCTGTCAGAATCCCTCATAGGATCATGCTAGGATCCTTGCAAGATGCTTGCAAGGATCCTCACTAGGGTTTTTGAAATGCTTAAGCGTGAGCACTCAGAGATCTGGTTGACAGGACTCTATTTACTTTTCAGTTTCCTTTCAGATTTGCAGCTGTGAAATCAAGAAAAGACGTAGAGGCTAATACAGAATTCAGCATTCACACGCTGTGCGTGTATATGTGCCTGCGGTTGTGTGTTTGCGGGCATGTGTGTCTGTCTGCGTTTGTGAGTGTGTGTATGTGTTGTGGTTGTGTGTGTACATGTGCACGTGTTTGTGTGTGTGTCTGTGTTTGTGTGATTGCGTGTATGTGATGTGGTTTTGTGCGTGCGTATGTGTGTCCATGTGAGTGACAGCTTTTCTGTCTGCCAGTACTATGGCTGTTCTAACAAACGAATTAAAGATTAATCAGAGGTCAAGAAAAGTTTTTCTGCACTTGATGTGCAAACAGCAGCTACATGCAAACGCATTTTAGTTTGTGTGCTGTCAAACATTTTCACCAGCTGAACATCTTCCTTGTGTTATCTCAATGCTGCGATTTTTTTTTTCTTTGGCAATCCCTGTTTATTTTCTAATGTGCCAGCCAATTTTCATGGCTGAAAATTTCAACAACCTGTCAGGTTAAAGAATCTCGTATATTCTGAAAATGAGAGAATAATTTATTTTGTAGAGTTTTTTGTATTTCTTGCAGCAGACAAGAACAGTTTAATAGAAAAGCACAGTTACTTTGTTAACTGC
This sequence comes from Gymnothorax javanicus, assembly GCA_029692085.1. Classification (NCBI taxonomy): domain Eukaryota; kingdom Metazoa; phylum Chordata; class Actinopteri; order Anguilliformes; family Muraenidae; genus Gymnothorax; species Gymnothorax javanicus. The sequence continues at coordinate 50,231,222 of CM056209.1, forward strand.
TGAATGGAGATTGGATATCCCACAATCTATTAATCTGGCCCACTTCCATACTGCATCACACAGCGAGTTTGCAGCGGTAACTAAGCAATGCTATATTCACAACTTAAAGCAAGTTACTATTTGACTTGACAAGTGAAATTTACTTACCCCACTGGCAAGCTAGTAAAAATTACCTCAAAACAAGAACATTTTTTTTTGTCTTACTAAGAAAAATGATGATAGAAATAAGTGTTTTAAGTCTTAAAATAAGTAAATTCATCTTACCTAGTATTTTTATTTTATCATTTTTTGCAGTGTTAATCTGTAGTGAGGTAGAATAATATTGTTCTTCATCTTGATGTTGTGTTGTTGTGTCATGTTTTGTCACATCTGGTTTGACATTCAGTTGAGCATAACAACACTTAATTTGTATTTTTGTGAAACTTCCCATCTGTCATTGCCATCCACTGCATTTTTTTTGTTACGCTAGTCTGATTTTACTGCAGTTGCATGTCCTGTAATGATGGTTTGCTGTCTGCTGTACATTGTGGATACAGCGTTAGAAGCAGCTGCTTTGAAACCTGCTGGCATGACTCCCGTTATTCTCCTCCACACACGCACGTACCTGCTGATCACCCTAAACCCCAAAAGCTACTGTGTGTGCTTATCGTGTGCACACATGTTTACAGTAAGAATAATCTAAAAATCATTTTTGGGGGAATGGGCCCACCTGTTGCTCATGTGTGTGCAGTAATACTCACTTCATACTATTATGATCACAGTTACTGAGCCTAATCTTCAATAGCTCATGCACACATAAATCTCCTGTTCCAGAGTGCTTAAATATTTATGTACTGAAGATACACTGATCTGTTCAGGAAACGCTTCACTCTCTGTAGCGGCACGTGGTTAGTTTTGAGCAGGGTCAGAAAGTGAAATTTCTTCCATGTATTTCTTCAACCTACAGAGCCAGCCAGCAGAGTTCAATAGTTCTGTCTCCAGGATTTAACTCCCTGAGCCGAGATTTTCTCACCTTTGTTTGAGAGACAGGATACCTGCTGTGTTCATTGCGCACCTTTTCTCTGAACGGCCTCAGATTTGGTTTGGCTTTTAATGGTGCCAAGTGCAGATCCTAAAGTTTGAGTTTTGTGTTTTTAAACTAGGGCATAAGTGTATGGTCACGTCTCAAATTTTGATGCAGTGTTAACTTTTTCACAATTGTATACAAGTGCTGTTGGTGCCCTTCAATGTTGAATTCAAGTCATTTTTCCTCAGTAAGGCAACTTCCTTCCATTCTTTCCAGTTGTCATTTCTAAAAGGTGGAAAAAGCTGCATTTTTCAAGAACGTAGAAATGTCCTCAGCTATGGCTATAAGAAATAACATCTCAAATTCTCACCACACGTAACTACCTTCTTCTTACTGGCATAAACGCCCTATTATTCTCCTTTATCTTTACCATTACCTTTTTGTCTTCTTCCTGTTTATACGCTATGCCACACTGGTGCATAGAACCTAACTGTTATGGTCTTGTTTCCGGTTCTTTTGAATAGTTATCGTCCCTCCTGAAATAACTCGTCCCTCCTGGGCCCAGGGAAATGAGGCTGTAGAGAGAGGAAAATTTATTTTACCTATTTACCATATTTCTTTGCTGCATTTTTCAAAAATAAAAGAAGGCAACATTATCAGCATCATAAGTGCAATGATGACACTCTTCTCAAGAAACGGTGAAAAGATAATATGCATGAGTGTATGTCTGCATAAATAAATAAATAGAATACATTTATTCTTCCTTGTGTGACATTCTTGTGTGGATTAAATTAAGTGCCCCAACGTACGGCCGAACAAGATTGCTTGGCCTTGAAAGTAAAAGTGCTTTTAGGCTTAAATTGGATTTTACAGGCTTTAATAAGGCTAAAAGCAAAGGTAACCAATGAATTCACCCAAAGACAAAAACGCTATTCTTTCCTTTAGAGAAGGGCACTTAAGATTTTTTTAATTATTTTTTTTTTCTAGTGGACTAGTTGCTGATGCACTCCACTGCAGAATGATTACATTAGCTCTGTGACTTTAGTGAGTGCTTATTAATCTTGTTTTAGAAATGTTTTTTCCCCATTTGTTGCACCTGAGCGTAATGTAAGCTGTGGAGACTCTGGTCTCGCATCAACATGACCGAGAGCATTCTGTTCCCCCACAGAGGTTATAACACTAATATAAACTGTGAACCGCGGTGTTGTCCTTGTGCTAAAGACACGGCTCCACTGAGGTCTTTGTGCACCGGAAATGAGTTCAGCCTTGATGAATCTGCTTTGGCGGGGGCGTCCTGCTGTGTAGCGCACAACCAGACACTTATTAGGGAAGGTGCGTCTCACGATTTTCATAAAAACTTCTCCCTCTTGCAAGGGCTCTGGGGTGGTGAAATTTTGCTTTTGTACTATGATAATATCATGTAATGTGTGGCATTATTAATAATAACAACTGGTGAGGTGTTTTTCTCCTCAGTTCAGAGGGCCTGTTGCTCTTTGAAGGATTAGTTTGGTTGGAGCTGCCCAGGCACCTGTTTCCTTTATGTTTTGCTTTTCTACCGTTTTTCCAGGGAGAGCTTTCCGATGTGCTTCGTCTGCATGGACGCAGCTCTGGAGAGACGGGAGCGCCATTACTCATTTTTGGGTTGTCACCTGCTGCAGCTGTTTACGCCCGTCTGCGAGACGGCTTTCATTCGTTCCGATGGCGGGGTTTTTTATTAAAGAACAAGAGCCGCAGACACACAGAGAAAAAGCCCTTTGAAAGTGGGTAATGCAATAGAGCTGCTAAGCCTGCAGTGGTATTAGGTTATCCTGGGCTGAAACCCCCCCAGTGGCACCAAACATAAATCACTGATGTCAGCTTTTTAACATCTTTTTTCCTCCACCTCTCCTCCTCCTCCCTTCTTCCTTCGGCCACACTGTTCTCTGACCGTCTCCCGAGTATTTTCAGCATATGCTTCGGACACTCGTTTATAAATTTATTTATTTATTTATTTGTGCCCTGCTGTTTGTTTCTCAGGTTAATTTGGAGACTGAACTAATGGTGGGCTGGAGGCAGGATGTATTGCAGTCGGAGAAGCCGGCCATTTTTGTGGACTTGCAGCAGTAATGCGTCTCCACTCTGCTAATCATTGAAGGAGCAGTTATCTCTATGGAAGGGTGCAGGTCTGGGCTCTTAACCATTTGAGGTCAAAGCTTGTTCTGAATATTCTGACGATGATGCTACAGCAGCAACTGGTAGCTGAATTGAGTTCTAGAGTTTTTGGAATAAAATGATTCAATAAATTACATTTCAAAAACCTCATTAAATTTGTTAATAATATGAGGATTGGCATGAAGGGAATGAGGAATGCAATAGGCTTCGGAATCAAAACTGGTGCCGCTGACTAACTGGTAACTTTATTGCATAAAATTAAGATGAGGATTTAATTTTCTTCACTCTATCTGCTGCTTTAAATTCTAATTGCCATTTCGATTGATTCCCCTGTGATTTTATGCACGTGTGTGTGTGTGTGTGTGTGTGTGTGTGTGTGTGTGTGAGAGAGGTGGATTCACGCTGCCGTAATGGACGTCTGGCAGACAATCGAACTTTAATCATTGAGGCTTCAGTAATTGAGCAGAACGCAGAGCTGGAATGGCAGGTGCCTGTTTTATTTTTATTGTTTCTCTGCTAATGCAGCCGGTTAACTTGGACCCATTTTGAAATGGAATCATTCGCTGTGAACCGTAATGCATATTAAACAGCCCCAGTGCCTTTCTGGAATGATTTCAGGTTATCTGGGGGCTGGCAGGTGTAAGACATGTTGAAACTCAGACTCTGAGCGACCAGAGTAACTGAGAATGTTCTTTTACCGGCATTATGGAGGGAGGGCAGGGGCAGCAAGAGTGACTGGCAGAAAGACTCATAGATCCATCCATCTATCCCTTATTTAATCCACTTTTTCAGGGTCACATTGGGGTTGTGGGGCTGGAGTTTATGCCAGCATACAGTGGCCACGAGGCAGGAACACACCCTGGGTAACTGATAGATCCATAGCAGGGATCCCACAGTATTCCCCGACACACTCTTACCTGTGGGCGACATTCCAGGTGCTGCCGCCAAAAACCTAAGTTCAGTGATGAGCTCAGGTTTAGAGCAGTGATACAGGTACTGCTGTTGTTTGCTGTTGGTTCATTTATCAAATCACCAACATAAACTCAGGTGCACAGTTCAAATAGAGGCAAAACATTTGAGTACTTGAAACTGGGATGCTACCTAATGGTATATAAAATTGTACTCCTCATTAGAATTGATTAATAGAATGAATTTTTATGTTTATTGCTATTTTTTGCATTTAAAACTATTATCCAAGCACACGATATTCATATTTTATGGGTATTATTTTTTTTACCGAAAGAACAAAAATCTTCCTTTACTGCACCTCTGAGTGTGTCTAAGGTATACGTTTCAGGTTCAGAAAGTAAAATTCCTGGCCGGTGTTTTATTCTGATCACCTGGATGTACAAATTTTTGTCTGGAGGTTGAACAGATCATCAGAAAAATGGGCTGGCTGAGAACACAGATGGAAGAGTCACATGACAGGACTCTTACTTTCTGACCGCTGGACTTCATACCTCTGCTTTTGTGGATTCAGCAGCGAGTGAAAGTGATAGATCTGTGAAGCAGCCTGTGGAGACGGGAGCCTGACCAAACCGAGCCGCGGAAGAGTGCTGTTCGGCCTGCACGACGCTCCTGCTGCTTTAACCTTGTGCAAATTACTTTGATCCTTCAAAATGCAAAAGGGCTGGCAAAAGGTCAAAAACACATTAAAAACATATTTGCGCGAAGACTACAGGACTGCATAAACACGGGTTGCTAGCTAATACTGGCAAAAATAACATTGAGTACATTGGCGGAGGTACTTGCGCTCTCTGAGCGCAGCTCTTGTTTGGAGAGTGTGCTTGTGACACAAACAGATGTCTGTCAGTGTGTGGTGCCCTGTACCCCCATATTTCATGTGGTCAAAGTCTCAAGTTTGCGTCTCGCATTGAATCTCTTCTGTTTGAAATAAAAGGTAATACCTGACAATTATTCTGCACTAAAACAGACTAAGTAATTGGGTAAAAATGCCCGCACAAACTTTATGCATTTGACTCACTCCTTTTAAATGACTCTTCTAAGCCGATCTAATTTGTCTATTAGGGCTGTTGGGTATTAGCTGTCTTTGTGGAAGATATTCCAGCTTTGCTCACAGTTTAAAGCAGTGACCCTGTCCTTCCTGCCGAATGCTTTGTAATGAAACTAATGAGCTCTTTACTTCCAAAATAAATGCCTTTGCTGAATCTTCCTTTGGCTATTTCACCATTATTTAATTCAGCCACTGCCTAATTACTAGCAGAACAGGAGAGCCAGTGCTTTTCTCGATAGAAGTGAAACCAAGGTGCATCGCCCACATCATTAAATGTGCGAGAGTTAGGATTGTGCTGCCAACTTTTATTGCCAGGAGATTGGCAGGCTGTTATTGGTTGGCTGTTCACAGTTCACAGAGCTGCCTCATTGGCCAAGTTTATTAAGTCCCTCCCCTTGGCAGTCTGTTAGGGATCTTGAATGTAATTGCACAAAATGGAAAGTCTGTATTTAGTTTCTCTTTCTGCCAACTCTTGTTTATTTCTGTGTGTATTTGACAGCTCTTTCTCTCACTGGCGCTCTTCTCGTTCCGGCTTGTGTCCCGTCTCTGTGTTTTGTCCGCTGAAATGTAACGGACATCATCGCTTTAGACAGTGTTAATAAAACAGTGGATGCAGCGGCCTTTTGAGGTGTCTGTAGAAGCAGAGCGGTGATGATGTTAGAGGAGGCTTGGAGAACATTCACCTCTTCTCTTCCCTCCTTTATCTCGTTCTCTCTGCTCTGACCCCTGCTCCTCTCCTTCCCTCCTCTTTCCCCTCTTCTCTGGTTCTTTTTCACTCCTCCGCTCCTGCTCTGTGGGGTTTAGTGTTTGTCTCGGCTGCTGTGTGTCTCTCACTTACTCATCTCTCCAGCTGAGGTCTCTTCATCTCATCAGTATCTCTCTGCTTCACTCTCTCTCCCTCTTTCTTTCTCTATCCACCCGTCTCACTCCATCTAATGCTGCCTGTGGCAATTTATTGCTTGTTTCTTTTCTTTCTAAGTTTTGCAATTAGTACTTTTGAGCAATGTCCTAATAAAGTGAAATTTCTCTCTCAATCTGTCCCCCCCCCTCTCTCTCTCTCTCTCTCTCACACACACACACACACACACACACACACTCTCACACACACACACACACACACACACACGCTAACACACACACACACACACACACACACTCACACACACACACACACACACACACACACACACACACACAGCTGGTAATCCTGGAGGACTATGCAGACCCATTTGATGCTGATCAGGCGGGTGGGACCCAGGCTTCCTCAGAAAAGGCCACAGAAAACGACGGCTACATGGAGCCCTACGAGGCCCAGAAGATGATGGCGGGTAAGTCTCACCCGCCTGTGCTGCCCTAGTGTGTGTGCATGAGTCAGCGCAGAGATACTGTATGAGTGAGTCAGCGCAGAGATACTGTATGAGTGAGTCAGCCCAGAGATACTGTATGAGTGAGTCAGCCCAGAGATACTGTATGAGTGAGTCAGCCCAGAGATACTGTATGAGTGAGTCAGCCCAGAGATACTGTATGAGTGAATCAGCCCAGAGATACTGTATGAGTGAGTCAGCCCAGAGATACTGTATGAGTGAGTCAGCGCAGAGATACTGTATGTGTGAATCAGCCCAGAGATACTGTATGAGTGAGTCAGCCCAGAGATACTGTATGAGTGAGTCAGCCCAGAGATACTGTATGAGTGAATCAGCCAAGAGATACTGTATGAGTGAATCAGCGCAGAGATACTGTATGAGTGAATCAGCCCAGAGATACTGTATGAGTGAATCAGCGCAGAGATACTGTATGCATGAGTCAGCCCAGAGATACTGTATGAGTGAGTCAGCGCAGAGATACTGTATGAGTGAATCAGCCCAGAGATACTGTATGAGTGAATCAGCGCAGAGATACTGTATGAGTGAATCAGCCCAGAGATACTGTATGAGTGAGTCAGCGCAGAGATACTGTATGAGTGAATCAGCGCAGAGATACTGTATGAGTGAATCAGCCCAGAGATACTGTATGAGTGAATCAGCGCAGAAATACTGTATGCATGAGTCAGCCCAGAGATACTGTATGAGTGAGTCAGCCCAGAGATACTGTATGAGTGAGTCAGCCCAGAGATACTGTATGAGTGAATCAGCCCAGAGATACTGTATGAGTGAGTCAGCCCAGAGATACTGTATGAGTGAATCAGCCCAGAGATACTGTATGAGTGAATCAGCCCAGAGATACTGTATGAGTGAATCAGCCCAGAGATACTGTATGAGTGAATCAGCCCAGAGATACTGTATGAGTGAATCAGCCCAGAGATACTGTATGAGTGAGTCAGCCCAGAGATACTGTATGAGTGAGTCAGCCCAGAGATACTGTATGAGTGAATCATGAGTGAGTCAGATAACTGTATGAGTGAATCAGCCCAGAGATACTGTATGAGTGAATCAGCCCAGAGATACTGTATGAGTGAGTCAGCCCAGAGATACTGTATGAGTGAGTCAGCCCAGAGATACTGTATGAGTGAATCAGCCCAGAGATACTGTATGAGTGAATCAGCCCAGAGATACTGTATGACTGAATCAGCCCTGAGATACTGTATGAGTGAGTCAGCCAGAGATACTGTATGAGTGAGTCAGCCCAGAGATACTGTATGAGTGAATCAGCCCAGAGATACTGAATCAGCCCAGAGATACTGTATGAGTGAATCAGCCCAGAGATACTGTATGAGTGAATCAGCCCAGAGATACTGTATGAGTGAATCAGCCCAGAGATACTGTATGAGTGAATCAGCCCAGAGATACTGTATGAGTGAATCAGCCCAGAGATACTGTATGAGTGAGTCAGCCCGCAGAGATACTGTATGAGTGTGGTCAGCAGAGAGACTGTATGACTGAATCAGCCCTGAGATACTGTATGACTGAATCAGCCCTGAGATACTGTATGAGTGAATCAGCCCAGAGATACTGTATGAGTGAATCAGCCCAGAGATACTGTATGAGTGAATCAGCCCAGAGATACTGTATGAGTGAGTCAGCCCAGAGATACTGTATGAGTGAGTCAGCGCAGAGATACTGTATGAGTGAGTCAGCCCAGAGATACTGTATGAGTGAATCAGCCCTGAGATACTGTATGACTGAATCAGCCCTGAGATACTGTATGACTGAATCAGCCCTGAGATACTGTATGAGTGAATCAGCCCAGAGATACTGTATGAGTGAGTCAGCCCAGAGATACTGTATGAGTGAGTCAGCCCAGAGATACTGTATGAGTGAGTCAGCCCAGAGATACTGTATGAGTGAATCAGCCCAGAGATACTGTATGAGTGAATCAGCCCAGAGATACTGTATGAGTGAATCAGCCCAGAGATACTGTATGAGTGAATCAGCCCACTGTATACTGTATCAGTGAGATCTGTATGAGAATCAGCCCTGTAGATACTGTATGACTGAATCAGCCCAGAGATACTGTATGAGTGAATCAGCCCAGAGATACTGTATGAGTGAGTCAGCGCAGAGATACTGTATGAGTGAGTCAGCCCAGGGATACTGTATGAGTGAGTCAGCGCAGAGATTCTGTACGAGTGAGTCAGCCCAGAGATACTGTGTCAGTGAGTCAGCGCAGAGATACTGTATGAGTGAGTCAGCCCAGAGATACTGTATGAGTGAGTCAGCCCAGAGATACTGTATGAGTGAGTCAGCCCAGAGATACTGTAGTGAGTGTGCCCAGAGATCTGTATGCCCAGAGATACTGTATGAGTGAGTCAGCCCAGAGATACTGTATGAGTGAGTCAGCCCAGAGATACTGTATGAGTGAGTCAGCCCAGAGATACTGTATGGAGTGAGTCAGCCCAGAGATACTGTATGAGTGAGTCAGCCCAGAGATACTGTATGAGTGAGTCAGCCCAGAGATACTGTATGAGTGAGTCAGCCCAGAGATACTGTATGAGTGAGTCAGCCCAGAGATACTGTATGAGTGAGTCAGCCCAGAGATACTGTATGAGTGAATCAGAGATACTGGATACTGTGTGAGTGAGTCCCAGAGATACTGTATGAGTGAGTCAGCCCAGAGATACTGTATGAGTGAGTCAGCCCAGAGATTCTGTATGCAGTGAGTCAGCCCAGAGATACTGTATGAGTGAGTCAGCCCAGAGATACTGTATGAGTGAGTCAGCCCAGAGATACTGTGTCAGTGAGTCAGCGCAGAGATACTGTATGAGTGAGTCAGCCCAGAGATACTGTATGAGTGAGTCAGCCCAGAGATACTGTATGAGTGAATCAGCCCAGAGATACTGTATGAGTGAGTCAGCCCAGAGATACTGTATGAGTGAATCAGCGCCCAGAGATACTGTGAATCAGCCCAGAGATACTGTATGAGTGAGTCAGCCCAGAGATACTGTATGAGTGAGTCAGCCCAGAGATACTGTATGAGTGGAATCAGCCCAGAGATACTGTATGAGTGAGTCAGCCCAGAGATACTGTATGAGTGAGTCAGCCCAGAGATACTGAGATCACTGAGATACTGAGTGAGTCAGCCCAGAGATACTGTATGAGTGAATCAGCCCAGAGATACTGTATGAGTGAGTCAGCCCAGAGATACTGTATGAGTGAATCAGCCCAGAGATACTGTATGAGTGAATCAGCCCAGAGAGATGCTGTATGAGTGAATCAGCCCAGAGATACTGTATGAGTGAATCAGCCCAGAGATACTGTATGAGTGAATCAGCCCAGAGATACTGTATGAGTGAATCAGCCCAGAGATACTGTATGAGTGAGTCAGCCCAGAGATACTGTATGAGTGAATCAGCCCAGAGATACTGTATGGGTGAGTCAGCCCAGAGATACTGTATGTGTGAATCAGCACAGAGATACTGTATGAGTGAATCAGCCCAGAGATACTGTATGAGTGAATCAGCCCAGAGATACTGTATGAGTGAGTCAGCCCAGAGATACTGTATGAGTGAATCAGCCCAGAGATACTGTATGAGTGAATCAGCCCAGAGATACTGTATGAGTGAGTCAGCCCAGAGATACTGTATGGGTGAGTCAGCCCAGAGATACTGTATGTGTGAATGAGCACAGAGATACTGTATGAGTGAATCAGCCCAGAGATACTGTATGAGTGAGTCAGCCCAGAGATACTGTATGAGTGAATCAGCCCATAGATACTGTATGAGTGAATCAGCCCAGAGATACTGTATGACTGAATCAGCCCTGAGATACTGTATGAGTGAATCAGCCCAGAGATACTGTATGTGAGTCAGCCCAGATGAGTCAGCCCAGAGATACAGTGAATCAGCCCAGAGATACTGTATGAGTGAGTCAGCCCAGAGATACTGTATGAGTGAATCAGCCCAGAGATACTGTATGAGTGAATCAGCCCAGAGATACTGTATGAGTGAATCAGCCCAGAGATACTGTATGAGTGAGTCAGCCCAGAGATACTGTATGAGTGAATCAGCCCAGAGATACTGTATGAGTGAATCAGCCCAGAGATACTGTATGAATGAATCAGCCCAGAGATACTGTATGAGTGAATCAGCCCAGGGATACTGTATGAGTGAATCAGCGCAGAGATACTGTATGAGTGAGTCAGCCCAGAGATACTGTATGAGCGAGTCAGCCCAGAGATACTGTATGAGTGAGTCAGCCGCAGAGATACTGTGAGTGAATTCTGTAAATGAGTGAGTCAGCCCAGAGATACTGTATGAGTGAATCAGCCCAGAGATACTGTATGAGTGAATCAGCCCAGAGATACTGTATGAGTGAGTCAGCGCAGAGATACTGTATGAGTGAGTCAGCCCAGAGATACTGTATGAGTGAGTCAGCCCAGAGATACTGTATGAGTGAGTCAGCCCAGAGATACTGTATGAGTGAGTCAGCCCAGAGATACTGTATGAGTGAATCAGCCCAGAGATACTGTATGAGTGAATCAGCCCAGAGATACTGTATGAGTGAGTCAGCCCAGAGATACTGTATGAGTGAGTCAGCCCAGAGATACTGTATGAGTGAGTCAGCCCAGAGATACTGTATGAGTGAGTCAGCGCAGAGATTCTGTACGAGTGAGTCAGCCCAGAGATACTGTATGAGTGAGTCAGCCCAGAGATACTGTATGAGTGAATCAGCCCAGAGATACTGTATGAGTGAGTCAGCGCAGAGATACTGTATGAGTGAGTCAGCCCAGAGATACTGTATGAGTGAATCAGCCCAGAGATACTGTATGAGTGAATTAGCCCAGAGATACTCTATGACTGAATCAGCCCTGAGATACTGTATGACTGAATCAGCCCTGAGATACTGTATGAGTGAATCAGCCCAGAGATACTGTATGAGTGAGTCAGCGCAGAGATACTGTATGAGTGAGTCAGCCCAGAGATACTGTATGAGTGAGTCAGCCCAGAGATACTGTATGAGTGAGTCAGCGCAGAGATACTGTATGAGTGAGTCAGCGCAGAGATACTGTATGAGTGAGTCAGCCCAGAGATACTGTATGATTGAGTCAGCGCAGAGATTCTGTATGAGTGAGTCAGCCCAGAGATACTGTATGAGTGAGTCAGCGCAGAGATACTGTATGAGTGAGTCAGCCCAGAGATACTGTATGAGTGAATCAGCCCAGGGATACTGTACGAGTGAATCAGCGCAGAGATACTGTATGAGTGAGTCAGCCCAGAGATACTGTATGAGTGAATCAGCACAGAGATACTGTATGAGTGAATCAGCCCAGAGATACTGTATGAGTGAATCAGCCCAGAGATACTGTATGAGTGAATCAGCACAGAGATACTGTATGAGTGAATCAGCACAGAGATACTGTATGAGTGAGTCAGCGCAGAGATACTGTATGAGTGAATCAGCCCAGAGATACTGTATGAGTGAGTCAGACCAGAGATACTGTATGAGTGAGTCAGCGCAGAGATACTGTATGAGTGAATCAGCCCAGAGATACTGTATGAGTGAATCAGCCCAGAGATACTGTATGAGTGAATCAGCACAGAGATACTGTATGAGTGAATTAGCACAGAGATACTGTATGAGTGAGTCAGCCCAGAGATACTGTATGAGTGAGTCAGCGCAGAGATACTGTATGAGTGAATCAGCCCAGAGATACTGTATGAGTGAATCAGCCCAGAGATACTGTATGAGTTAATCAGCGCAGAGATACTGTATGAGTGAATCAGCCCAGAGATACTGTATGAGTGAGTCAGCGCGGAGATACTGTATGAGTGAATCAGCCCAGAGATACTGTATGAGTGAGTCAGCGCAGAGATACTGTATGAGTTAATCAGCGCAGAGATACTGTATGAGTGAGTAAATCCATGTCGACTGGCTGTTTGAGTGAATTGGTCTTGATCAGCTGTGTGAGTGACTCTGTTCAAAGCTTCTGTCGGAGTGAATCAGTTTTGATTGGCTGTATCGTGATCTGTCTACAGCTGCCCTGTGTGTTGATTGGTCGAGAGCAGCTGCAAGAGCAAATCAGTGTAAATCTGTTCAAAGCGGCTGAATGATTGAATCAATCTAGAGGTGCTGTATGAGCTCTGTTTATAGACGGCAGAGAGCCTATTATTCAGAAGTTTATAGTCGGTGTGGTGATAGTCTGTTCATGGGTGTGAATACCATAGGGGGGTCATTAGGTCACAAACGCAGCACTTTCCAAAGGTATTTTAAATATGGAAGTTTTTATGAGTTCATACAACGCTGGAGGAGAGACAGCCTGGATATTATTCTGTTCATCTGAAACCATGGCCCATATTACAATGGCAGGCTTTGTTATCAGTAAGACCAAGGCTCCAGCTGATTTCAATCACAGCTCAGCTGACCTCTTCAGAGCATCATCTTCTACTTCTGTCATAACTGTGAACAAGTTCATCTTCAGCTTCTATCATAACTGCAAACAAGTTCATCTTCAACTTCTGTCATTACTGTGAACAAGTTCATCTTCAGCTTCTATCATTACTTTGAACAAGTTCTGACAGTTTCCAATAATTAATGGGAGGGTTTAGGGCAGGTGGAGTATTTTTGTTTTTGCAAAGATGTTTTACAGAAAGGAAGAGCAAATTTGATAGCTGAAAGAGCGCCCTGATTTTTCACCTTGATATTCCTCTTGAGTGTTGATGTTTGTTGTTTAAAGATGAAAGAGGACACAGCCTCCCGGCACAGCTACTGCGGTTTAGAGTTTTCTGCTCCGGCTTGGTTTTAAGTCTCACCTTTATAAAGAGAATAGGTGATTTATTTCTCCATAGCTCCTCTCATGGGGTCATGAACTTCTTGCGAGGAGTATATTCACACCTGTGTGCTGTGCACTCATCAGCTATTGTAGTCTACTAGGCTTTATCGTTTTTCTTTTATTTTTAGATGCTGCCAGTGAGGTGAGACTGTCAGACTCATTTAATGATTTGCAAATGGAGTGAAAACATTTCACTTTAGTCAAGGCAATGGGTGCAAGAATCGCTCGCAAGGTGGTACAAGCGTGAAACTTTGCACAAGTATTCATAAGGACCTATTTAACAATTTCAGGGGTGAGGTACTCAGAATTCAGTGTTTCATAGCAATGGTTGCTAGGCAAAGTATTTTCCTTAGCAACCAGCATCAACAATGCAGTTTCTGAACAATTGTGAGGTATTATGATGTCTGTATCTTGACTCCTTGTCCTAAAATCACTGTGAAAATGCTTCAACAGGTTATATACTAGCAATTTGTGTGATAATGACCCCTTTGATGTCATTCTGGGCACCCAAATGTCATGGTTGGGTGAAGGGACCCACTCGTACAGGCTGGTACAAACAAAAAAATGTTTAATAAATATACTTTAAAATAGACAAAAACAGACAGGGGAGCAGCAGCAACAAACACAGAGCTAACAACGGCAGAATGCAGCAGCTCTTAAATACTCCAAACTTCACCTCCACTTCAACGAGCAACAGTTGAGGCTCAGCAGCAGGTGGGGCTCAGCAGCAGGTGTGGCTCAGCAGCAGGTGCGGCTCAGCAGCAGGTGTGGCTCAGCAAAAGGTGGGGCTCAGCAGCAGGTGAGGCTCAGCAGCAGGTGGGGCTCAGTAGCAGGTGTGGCTCAGCAGCAGGTGGGGCTCAGCAGCAGGTGAGGCTCAGCAGCAGGTGTGGCTCAGCAGCAGGTGTGGCTCAGCAGCAGGTGTGGATCAGCAACAGGTGGGGCTCAGCAGCAGGTGGGGCTCAGCAGCAGGTGGGGCTCAGCAGCAGGTGTGGCTCAGCAGCAGGTGTGGCTCAGCAGCAGGTGTGGCTCAGCAGCAGGTGTGGCTCAGCAGCAGGTGTGGATCAGCAACAGGTGTGGATCAGCAGCAGGTGGGGCTCAGCAGCAGGTGTGGCTCAGCAGCAGGTGTGGCTCAGCAGCAGGTGTGGCTCAGCAGCAGGTGGGCTCAGCAGCAGGTGTGGGTGGGGCTCAGCAGCAGGTGCAGCAGGTCTCAGCAGCAGGTGTGGCTCAGCAGCAGGTGGGGCTCAGCAGCAGGTGTGGCTCAGCAGCAGGTGTGGCTCAGCAGCAGGTGTGGCTCAGCAACAGGTGTGGCTCAGCAACAGGTGGGGCTCAGCAGCAGGTGAGGCTCAGCAGCAGGTGCGGCTCAGCAGCAGGTGAGGCTCAGCAACAGGTGTGGCTCAGCAACAGGTGGGGCTCAGCAGCAGGTGGGGCTCAGCAGCAGGTGTGGCTCAGCAGCAGGTGTGGCTCAGCAGCAGGTGGGGCTCAGCAGCAGGTGTGGCTCAGCAGCAGGTGTGGCTCAGCAGCAGGTGGGGCTCAGCAGCAGGTGTGGCTCAGGTGTGGCTCAGCAACAGGGCTCAGCAACAGGCTCAGCAGCAGGTGTGGCTCAGCAGCAGGTGGGGCTCAGCAGCAGGTGGCTGTGGGCTCAGCAACAGGTCAGCAGCAGGTGGGGCTCAGCAGCAGGTGTGGCAGCAACAGGTGTGGCTCAGCAGCAGGTGGGGCTGGCTCAGCAGGTGTGGCTCAGCAACAGGTGGGGCTCAGCAGCAGGTGTGGCTCAGCAGCAGGTGGGGCTCAGCAGCAGGTGTGGCTCAGCAACAGGTGAGGCTCAGCAGCAGGTGTGGCTCAGCAACAGGTGTGGCTCAGCAGCAGGTGGGGCTCAGCAGCAGGTGGGGCTCAGCAGCAGGTGTGGCTCAGCAGCAGGTGGGGCTCAGCAGCAGGTGTGGCTCAGCAACAGGTGTGGCTCAGCAGCAGGTGGGGCTCAGCAGCAGGTGTGGCTCAGCAACAGGTGCGGCTCAGCAGCAGGTGGGGCTCAGCAGCAGGTGTGGCTCAGCAACAGGTGGGGCTCAGCAACAGGTGTGGCTCAGCAGCAGGTGGGGCTCAGTAACAGGTGGGGCTCAGCAGCAGGTGTGACTCAGCAGCAGGTGTGGCTCAGCAGCAGGTGGGGCTCAGTAACAGGTGTGGCTCAGCAGCAGGTGTGGCTCAGCAACAGGTGGGGCTCAGCAGCAGGTGTGGCTCAGTAACAGGTGGGGCTCAGTAACAGGTGGGGCTCAGCAGCAGGTGTGGCTCAGCAACAGGTGGGGCTCAGCAACAGGTGGGGCTCAGCAACAGGTGGGGCTCAGCAGCAGGTGTGGCTCAGCAACAGGTGGGGCTCAGCAGCAGGTGGGGCTCAGCAGCAGGTGGGGCTCAGCAGCAGGTGGGGCTCAGCAGCAGGTGGGGCTCAGCAGCAGGTGGGGCTCAGCAGCAGGTGTGGCTCAGCAGCAGGTGTGGCTCAGCAGCAGGTGTGGCTCAGCAGCAGGTGGGGCTCAGCAGCAGGTGGGGCTCAGCAACAGGTGGGGCTCAGCAGCAGGTGGGGCTCAGCAGCAGGTGTGGCTCAGCAGCAGGTGTGGCTCAGCAGCAGGTGTGGCTCAGCAACAGGTGGGGCTCAGCAGCAGGTGTGGCTCAGCAACAGGTGGGGCTCAGCAGCAGGTGTGGCTCAGCAACAGGTGGGGCTCAGCAGCAGGTGGGGCTCAGCAGCAGGTGTGGCTCAGCAACAGGCTCAGCAGCAGGTGTGGCTCAGCAGCAGGTGTGGCTCAGCAACAGGTGAGGCTCAGCAGCAGGTGAGGCTCAGCAGCAGGTGGTGGCTCAGCAGCAACAGGTGTGGCTCAGCAACAGGTGGGGCTCAGCAGCAGGTGTGGCTCAGCAGCAGGTGGGGCTCAGCAGCAGGTGTGGCTCAGCAACAGGTGTGGCTCAGCAACAGGTGGGGCTCAGCAGCAGGTGGGGCTCAGCAGCAGGTGTGGCTCAGCAGCAGGTGGGGCTCAGCAGCAGGTGTGGCTCAGCAACAGGTGGGGCTCAGCAGCAGGTGGGGCTCAGCAACAGGTGTGGCTCAGCAGCAGGTGGGGCTCAGTAACAGGTGGGGCTCAGCAGCAGGTGTGGCTCAGCAACAGGTGTGGCTCAGCAGCAGGTGGGGCTCAGCAACAGGTGGGGCTCAGTAACAGGTGGGGCTCAGCAGCAGGTGTGGCTCAGCAACAGGTGGGGCTCAGTAACAGGTGGGGCTCAGCAGCAGGTGTGGCTCAGCAGCAGGTGGGGCTCAGTAACAGGTGGGGCTCAGCAGCAGGTGTGGCTCAGCAGCAGGTGGGGCTCAGCAGCAGGTGGGGCTCAGTAACAGGTGGGGCTCAGCAGCAGGTGTGGCTCAGCAACAGTTGGGGCTCAGCAGCAGGTGGGGCTCAGCAGCAGGTGGGGCTCAGCAGCAGGTGCGGGGCTCAGCAGCAGGTGGGGCTCAGCTCAGCAGGCAGGTGGGGCTCAGCAACAGGTGGGCTCAGCAGCAGGTGGGGGGCTCAGCAGCAGGTGGGGCTCAGCAGCAGGTGGGGCTCAGCAGCAGGTGTGGCTCAGCAACAGGTGTGGCTCAGCAGCAGGTGGGGCTCAGCAGCAGGTGGGGCTCAGCAGCAGGTGGGGCTCAGCAGCAGGTGGGGCTCAGCAACAGGTGGGGCTCAGCAGCAGGTGGGGCTCAGCAACAGGTGGGGCTCAGCAGCAGGTGGGGCTCAGTAACAGGTGGGGCTCAGCAGCAGGTGTGGCTCAGCAACAGCAACAGGTGGGGCTCAGCAGCAGGTGTGGCTCAGGTGGGGCTCAGCAGGTGGGGCTCAGCAGCAGGTAACAGGTGGGGCTCAGCAAGCAGGTGGGGTCAGCAGCAGGTGGCTCAGCAGCAGGTGGGGCTCAGCAGCAGGTCAGCAGCAGGGGGCTCAGCAGCAGGTGGGGCTCAGTAACAGGTGTGGCTCAGTAACAGGTGGGCTCAGCAGCAGGTGGGGGCTCAGCAGCAGGTGTGGCTCAGTAACAGGTGGGGCTCAGTAACAGGTGGGGCTCAGCAGCAACAGGTGGGGCTCAGGCTCAGCAGGTGGGGCTCAGTAACAGGTGGGGCTCAGAAGGTGTGGGAGCGGGTGTGGCTCAGCAGCAGACAGCCGGACAGCCGGAGGGGGAGGGACTGCAGGGTAGAACCATCACACCAAATTATTGCGATTATGTGAAAAATACGATTCAAAATCATCGTTTAACTTCTTTTTGAAGACATCATGTCTCATGTGAGTAAAAATGGCTAGCAAACGCTAGTATATCACAGTCCTGTCTTTATTTTATGTGTTTCAGATGTATTGTAGTTATGACCCAGAATGATCCGGAAGGCCAATGTCTTGTCAATCATGTACATATACTCTAAGACTCTTAATTTGGATAAGTATCTAGAACAAGCCTTCCATGTTTATTATTTAGTGACCTATTTTGACACCCAAAGGAGATAGTAATAATTTCTAAATACAGGGATGGTTCCAATTTTCACAGTCCGGATCAATGTTACTGGTCTCGCAATTTAACGACACTCGCACATTATTTAGCCAACTATATGAGGCAACTTTTGTGAAAATATCTTTGGGTGTGTTTTCATAGGAACCTGGTTGTTTTTCAAGATGAACTTTACGTTTTGCATCAATTTTGGTCAAGACAGATGCATTTTTCAATGGAAAATTGTCTGAAACTTCTTCAGTTTTTCACATATATACTTATGTTTGGTATCAAAATGTCCGTCATGTTGTTGTGTAGCCATTAAAAATCATCTGATTATTCAGAAGAGTCATTTATGGGTTTAAATATGGACTTTTCGAGGCCTTGTCCCACAAACATCTTGAAATCACTAAATAGGTCACAGTTCACTTCCTGTATGCACATTTCACATTTAAAATCTATTTTCTGGACAGTCCCACAAGTCGGTACATATAACCAGAAGATGGTTCAAATTGGGTTGTGGGCAAATTTGTCTTTACCCTGCAAAACCTCCTTTACGAATGTTGGTGTGGGTCTATATACTCGTTTTGAGGAAAATAGGGGCGAACGGGTTCATAGCGCAGCTCCAAGCTGCATGTACATTAGTTATATTGGGTTTCCTGCTTCATTTTCATTTGTCTCATTGTTTTTTAGCCGGCATCTTTATTTATTACGGCACTTACAGAAAACCTCGAGGAGGCAGATTATGCAAAGTGACTTCTGTGCATTTTCATTTGAGAGTCTGACTGCAGGCTGTCTGGTGTAGGTGCAAACATATTGCCACTCCAGTACAAACCCTCTCAACTGCTCACTGGACTACACACTGTAATCCAATAAAGAATAACCGTGCTAACATCAGTATTTGTGTAGGCTGCCTACAGCCTAATGGTGAAGAAGCTTGAGGGGATATTAGAGGTAACTGATTTTAGCCCCAGTTTAGCCCTAGTAGATCAGTGCAGCTGTTATTGCATCTTGTTGTCCATAAGTATTTGTACAGGAACACAGTTTGTGCCTTTTGAGTCTCTATGGCTGAACATAGGATTTGAAAACAATGAGTTAGCAGGAGAACTTTAATTTGTGGGTTCTTAAATTCACACTGTATGAATGATAAAGGAATTTTATTTAGCGTGCTTTTTATTTAGCGTGCTTATCCAGAAGCTAATATACTGCGCTAAACTGTAGGTGTGCCATTCTGAATCCCTCTAGCCCTGCTGGTGCGACACACACCTCTCAGAGCACAGCCTCAGAATTGTGTTTTGATGCTCGTTGAAGCAGTGTGAAGTTCTCATTAGCAGCAGCACACAGGATTTATCCCCTTTATCCTTCTCCTGTATGTTTTGCTCCACACACACTGCACGGATTCAGCTAAATCGCCAAATCAAGAGAGCTAGAGGGCTGTGAAGGGGCTCAGGGGTGGCGGTGTTACGACTCGCTTGTTGGACGAGAGAGGGGAAGCTCGCGCTACTGAGAGGCGCTTTGCCGAGGCTCCTCTGAATTACTTATGGACGCTCCGGAGAAAATGTCAAAATCCACCCTCCAAATCAAAGCGTAAAAAATGTGTTTCTGCTGCCGTTCCCCGGAACTGAGTGTCCCACGTCCATGACGAGCATCATCATAAAACTGCTGTCTTTCACATCGATCAACGGATGTTTGTGCAAAACCTGGTTCTTTTGGTGACCAGACTCACCTGAAGCTAAACCTTTAGTGCTGTCCTCGGGCGAAACACCACAATTTTGCTTCTCGATTGTCATTTAGCACGAGAAAAAAATTATCATTCTAAAAATGAACCAGCTATGTGCACCACCTTTTAAAAGTGCATGTTTGGGCCCAACCCAGAATTTTTCACTGTGGTCTGTTTGCAGTGTCTCACTTTTTATTTATTATTTAGTATTGAGTTTATATATAATGTATGGCATATATAAAGTGTACCTGATTGAGTAAAATATCCATCTTTACTGAATGGGTAATATTAATAATATGAACTATTGCAGTCACCTTTTCCCAGTTTGTGTTCAGTTTAATTTAGTAATTTCTCCTATTTTCCTTTTCATTTGTGTTTTCAAAGGCCTTTTGGTTTTGGCAGAATCAAGGTCGTTTATTCAGCTTCTGGCTGTTTTTTTCCCCTCATAGTCCGTCTCACAATGTGAGTTTTCAAGGCCAGGTGAATAATAAATTACATTTTCATGTGAGCGACGTGTGACAAAATGGCCTCCCTCATTTACGGCCTCTCTGTTCAATCCTTGGGCCCAGTGCTCTGTTAATGTTTGCTAACATTTTATTTCAATGTCCCACATAAAAATGACAATTTCGCTTCAGAATGCATTCCAATTTATTTATGTGGTTTGAAATATTTTTTGCAGTTAGCACACATCACTCTCCAGGGGCTGGAACTCCTAAAATGGGAGCACAGTAGATCCATCAGGCTCAGGCCGCTGCCGTGTGGTGAAGGTGCTTGACTGGAGGGCTGGGGGCCCAAACCCCACTGTAGGCTCTTTAAGATCAGTGTAGCTGTTGGGCCCCGGAGCCGAGGCCTTTAGCCCCACCCTGCTCCAGGAGGGATCGGCCTCTGCTTTCTGTTAATACTGTATGTGTCTTTGGATAAGAGCACCAGCTAAATAATGATGATGGTGCACAGATTGCAGTGCCGGTGCCTCCCTGTAGTGCTGCAGCACAACGTCCGTAGTTTTTTGACCACCAGCCAGGCACCAGTTGCAAGCGCAGCAACATTCTGGGTCCGAAAATAAGAGGATGGTCACTGATATCCAAGGGCCAGGCCTCCACCCATCCATCATGTCGCCGCTGCACGAGGGGGGTTAACCTCTTGCCTACCGCTGACCACCAAAATCGGTCGGAAAAAAAAACACCTATATACCCTAGGGCAGAAAAGTCAGTCACAACATATATTGGTTTTCGTTAGACTCCGGTACTATGGGGCTCGTTGTGTACTGGTATATTGGTGCCGGACTATGTTCTGCTTACGCTCACTTCCTCATTTAGTGTATAGATGGCGACACTGGCACAACTATGGCACTCAACCAGGAAGTGAAAACAGTAACACGTGGTCTACTCTGTGAACACAGTTGCGCTGAATAGGACAAACGTTTATTGCAGTTGTTGGGTTTTTTTGAGCAAATGAGCACGAGGGCGGGGTTTGGGGTCGATGAGGCCCTTGCACTGATCCTGACTGACAGTCAGGAATATGGAATGTGATTAGTGATTGAATAGTCATTCATAATAAACAAATAAAAGTAATATTTGACAAATTATATCTTTATTTGTTGAATTACAGGGTGAAAATCACAAAAAAAAATCACAAAATCAATCAATCGATATTGGTTATTGATCACCAATTTAAAGATATACACTTGAATCCAATACCAATCGATAACCCAGACCCTACGCTTTCCAAAAATTTATAGTTTATGGGGTCTATCACCAGAAATAAAATTACTACATTTATCTGTGAAACCTTTAAAATCTCAAGAGAAGCTTTGGTACAGAGCATATTGAAAGCTCTGGGAGCCAAGAGGTTAAAAATCTGGAGAGGGGGGCAAATCTCCACTGTAGGGGGCGGGGTCATTAAAGCCCTCCATTGTTAAAGATTTATGACTCGATTTGTCCCCATCACATCGACTGCGGCATTCGACTCTGCTGCATCTAAATCTCTCCCACTCACCTTGCTTATCAGCCAGATTTTTCCTTGTTTAAGGAAAAATGTCAGCTCATGTCCCTAATTTTTGACAAACAAATATTTTTATCTGGAGTCTAAATAATACGTAAAATTGGTTAATATGCCAGTGATTAATACAAAAAATATATATTCCAAACTACTGTCATAATGCCAGCTGAATGTTTTAGGCTAGATTCAGTGAGTATTATTGAATGTGAGGTTTTCAATACTTATGGTTTTGTCAGAAACGGCTCCCCTGAAAGATTCATTATTATCTCCAGTCAGGTCCTCTGATCTGCTGCAGCCTTTGTTAGTGCCGGTTGCAGACAGAACTGCAGAGCATCTGGAGATGGGATCACAGCAGCCCCCCCACCCCCATGTACCCCCCGTTTACCCCCCCACCCCCATTTACTGCCTCCAAGCCCCCAAGCTATATACCAACGACCCCCATTTTCAATCCCAAACTGTGTATTCACTCAAGCCATATACCTACTAACTTTCATCAATTTCCAATGTAGCGTTCAAAAGTTTTCAAATGGACAGACACACAGACACACAGACAAACAGATACTCTGTGTGATACTCAGGATGACATCTCACTTTGGCTTTGGGCTGGTTTCATCATTTTATGGCTGGTAATAAGGCTGACAACAACTTCCACCAAGTTTGAATGCATACACATGACCTAAAGCTGAAGCTTTTGAATTTGCTTCATACAGTAGAGGCCTAAGACTGTGTTCGGGAACACTGCCTGTAATGGCGGCCCAGTTCTACATTTTACAGAATTATAACAGTTACCTGTGGTGCTCCTTCAGTGTTAGCTGTAAATGAGATCAGTCTCACCAAAAATGATTCCTCATATCATAATTAAGTTCATTTCGGGGCAATCTAAACGACTGTCAATTACTGCCTATTTATTTCTGAGTGAGAATCACATCCAGCCTCATTTCCCAGATCCTGATCCTGAGGGCTGAATGTGTGAGTCTGTTCTGCTTCAGCTGAGATCTTAGTTAATCAGGTTTGATTGGGCTTCACACACACAACACTTATGCTTTTTTTAGTTCTGGCCTCTATAATATTAGTCATTCTCTCTAACACAAGTGAACATGAGTGTTGAAGTTTACTTGATTATAATGAATCAGAACTCATTGATGATTTCTGCTGACATATTATTTATTATTTTACTCTTGTTAAATTTAAAGCTCCTTGGTGGGGCCAAGAGAAAATACTTAAATTATTAATTGAAAGTGATGTTACTTTTTTTTTTTAAGGGCAGGAATTTGCTAAACTGACACCATTCTTCACTGACTAAGTTGTTTATTTGTGTTAAATAAGTTGGCTTGTCGATCAAGCTTATCAAGAGCTTAAGAAAACATGGAAGGGAAACATGCATAAGTGATGTGCCTCTCGGGCCTGTTCAGGAACCTTTACATTTATAAACACTGTTAAAATATGAATCTGGTCACGTGTGAGATGTGCAGATGTGCAGAATTTTTTCCCTTATGTGTCATGCAGTTACTGCAAATGCGGAGAGATTGAGAGGGATTATGGGAAGTTGTGAATGATGAATAAAAGGAAGCTGTCTGACGGGGTATGAGGTGTGTCTGGCTCTAAAATGGACGATGGTGCCCTGCGTCTCCCCTTAGCTCTGAGCCTCCTGTTATTTTACAGAACTGAGGCTACAAGGGACATTTGGACAGACCTCATAATCCATGGCCTCCCGTGTAACAAGCCTGTTGTCTTTTCCGGTCTTTTCTGTGTGGATCGAAGGGCCTTTTTCTTTATCAGTCTTTCCATTTTGAGCCAGTTTATATATAACATTTACACAGCTGTAGCCTCTCTGGGATTCTCTGTTTGCCTTTCATTGTAAAGCAAATGTTTAAAAAAAAAATTTCATGGCTCAGGGAACTGGGTAAAAGGATATCCTCTCGCCAGAGTATTTATGAAGACAATATTGACCTGCTTGAAGTATTATATACTGTATAGGCTACTCTGTATGTAGATTCCACAACTCTATTACATGCGCCAAACAGCCTTCTCACACGCGCTCGCCTAGTCACATGCTCGCATGCACACACGCTTGCCTGTAATTTGGTCCGTTAGCAGTTTCTGCCGGCGGCCAATGACAGGTTGCAGATGAGTTATTCGGCACCTAATGAGACGGCCTGTCCAAGAGCTGCGAGTGCGCGGGGATGACGAGTGCGGCCACTTCAATGGCGGAAGTGTCACCGGAGGTGGACAGCTAATGAAGCGCGAGGAAGGACTTGGGAACAAAGGCCTGGCAATGAAGGTTCATCTGGTGGGTGAAGGCTCGTTATTTTGAGCCGGCCGTCATACGGACACTTCTGATGGTGCTGCGGCAATGTGGTGGCAATATGACTGAGAAGGAGCCGCTCTGTGCTTTGTCCTTTCAAACCAGTAATAGCACAAAGTTCATTGTTGTTGTATGTTGTTAGTGTCACTGTTAAAGATGCATTTTTCTCTTCTGCTAGTATTTCTGGGCTTGCACACTTGAAAACATTAGTTTAACATCCTTCCAGGCGTACTTGCAGTACAGTGTCCTTCTAATGTTGCTGTTAAAGAGGACTGGAGACAATCAGATTTCATAAACATGATAAGTCAGTTAATCAGTGGTAGAGGTCGTTTCAGCTGTACTTGCAGAACATTGTACAAACTCTCTCTCTATTGGTCCCTTTGGGCCTGGATACTCGTGACCAAAGCATCGGTTTAGTGGGTAGCCATCTCCTGAGGTGACAGCAGATGATTTGTTATTTCATCTTCTTTATTAGGGGTCAGTTCCATTTGTGACGGGTATCTGCAGATAGCCAAGGCAAGCGCTGCCCAACACTGCTCTTGGAGACCTGCTGTCCTGCTGATTTTCACTCAAACCGTAATGAAGCAAATCTCTTTAAACAGCTACATCAGATCTGCCCATCCCTGTACCTGGAGATCAAACATCATTAGGTTTTCCCTCATTCCCAGTGCTGTGCTGTCGGGGGTATGAATGGCCCACAGTAACCTCACCTTTCAGTGCTTGATTACGCCTGTTTTTGTTCACCTGATTAACAATCAAATAATTTACTGCTGAATAATCAAAACCAATATGAAGCCCATCACGATTAAAAAATGATAGCGACAAAGCTCCATGCATATAGTGGATGTGATACAGTAAGGGTGGCAATAATCTGACTGAGTGTGAAAAATAAAAAAAGAAAAACATAACTTCCTCGAACTTCCATCTTTTTGCATTTTTCTGCAGCGCAATCACGCATGAGATGGTGCTTGATTTCTTCATAATGTCATCAGTATTCTAAGGAATATGTCTGAAGAGGAAGAACTCTTATGCGTATTAAACCATACTGTTCTTTGAGGCTAAATGCTTTAATTACAGTGAGTCTCGCAAACAACTGAATGCAAATCTGCGTTGTTTCATTAGCTATAGGAGTACACAATCTCTGGAAGACTTTGTGGTGCAATGTGCTGTAATAGTGTGAAAGATACATTGGACATTTATTCTACCAATTAGTCCTACCAACTGAGCAAATGAATGTTTTGTTGCTGATCAGGCAACATATACTGCAAAAGATTTAGCGAAATTAAGCAATGAAATATGTAGTAACCACAGACGGCCATTAATTCTGCCAAAGACACACCACTGCTCATGCAACAGCCGGAGCACAGCTGCCCAGCCCTGTTCCTGGAGACCCAGTGCCCTGCAGGTTCTCAGTCCGACCCTAACTAGAGCTGTCATCAAGCTGCTCACTTCTCTGGTGTGTCAAATTTTTGTTTTATCGCACCATTTTTCTGTAATTTGCTGTATTCTTCAAAATTAACAGCCATTTGCTTATGCTAATGTTGTTAGCATGACTGGTTGGCATTGTCAGCTAATGTGTTAGTTGGCCTAATGACTGTAGAGGTTTACATTATGTATCACTGCTGAGTTATAATGGAATTTATTATAGTTGTGTAAATGAAGGTGCGGCTGAATCACTTATGCTGCAGAGCACAAGGAGACCAGGACCACAGGCAGAGTGAATATATGCAATGATGGGCTTCATGTACGGCTTTCTATACGTGAGCGTCAACAATATAGGAGCTTTTTCTGAGCTACACAGCACTCCTAGTGTCATGTACATACACTGGCGGGCGGTGGACTGAGAACAAGGATGGCGATAAACGTCTTTAAACTGCTATTAGTCTTGATCTGTTCTCAGTCAGTTTCCCTGGTAAAAGACACTTGAACTCTCCCCTCTCAGGTGTAGCTAATTGTCTTTGTTAAGACGAGAAATCAAACGCACCAGTTGAACGCAAAAAAAGAGCGCATTTCAATCTTTTTCAATTAAACAATCATTACGCACAGGTTTGATGACTTGCTTAGGATGTGACAAAATTTAATGCGGAAAATCCACTGTGGTTTTTTTCGTGAAGAGTTGCCTATTAAGACATGTGAATTAAACATTTCATAGAATTTATTATTCACTCGCCTAAACATTTCATTATAAGGGAAATTAAATTGTTGACCAAGAAAAATGATGGAAATCGGGTCACTAATCTCATCCATTTCAAGGGATGTTTTCCACGCCCCCAGTTTTCCGTCCACCGCCCGCCACTGTGTACATATACTGTCATGCTTTTTCTCTACCTCTTATTCTCTCGCTCTCTTCCTCTCCCACTTCCTTGCTTTTTGTTGCCCCGTGTCTCTCACTTTTTCAGTCTCACTTTCACTCTCACTCTTTATCTACTCTCTTCCTCTCTTTCTCCCTCTTTCTCTCTTTCTTCCTTTATTGCTTTCTTGGCCTTTCTTTCTCACTCTGTCACTCCCTCTCTGTCCCCCTCTTTCCGTTGCTTCATTGCTCTCTTCTCTCTCTCTCTCTCTCTCTCTCTCTCTCACACACACACACACACACACACACTGCTTCTCTGCAAGGGTTTGCCAAATGCAGCTTATCAATCAATAGCAGTAGACTGCGGGCGGCCGTGACGAGCTGCTTCCTCAGTCTGGCCGATGGGCTGCAGCTGTAATTGCGTTCCGCTGGCCGTTAACTTAATATAGTGTCTGACTGAGGGGGGTTATTAGGGTACAAGGCGTTGGGGCAAGATGCTCTTCCTGCTGAGGACAGGGGGAATCAGAGATGAAGGACAAAGGAAGAGCAGCTAATGCCTGACACTGGAAGAGAGGTAAAGGGAGGGTAAATGCTCATACAGGGGCATGATGATCGCTCTCCTCTCCGCAGATGTTCTATCATGTACCTGCTGAGGTAGTTTATGGGCAGGATTCATTACTCTCTTCAGTCAAATATCTTGCTCCTTTAATGTAGAGTTTTCTTGCTCCTGCAGTTGTTGAAATGACTCCTCCAGTTCTGGTTTAGTTTTGTTCCCCTGCAGAAAGATCCTCTATTGATTTCAGAGGCTCTTTTACATCAGTTACTCATTCAATCCTCCAGTTTAGCTGTTCAGGGTCGGTCACAGGTGACAGATTAGTGTGTCATTACTGTCCAAACAGTTTGGTATAGGCTACATCCTGCTCAGACTTTACCTGGGGGACTTCTTAACCAATCACTGGCTACGTAGTTGAACTTTCAGTGATGATTAGCTCAACTAGACTTCAGATTTGATCTGAACTGCTGAGTCTAAAAGCAGACCTGTGTCCAAACAGTATTTTAAATACCTCTCTGTCCTCTGTTGATATTTCCTGCTGCATTTGAGTCTTGTCAGGAGGGTTTTATATCCTTTCAGTTCCTACAGTATTCCAAGCATGCTTAGTCAAAGTATTTAAAGATAAGTGTTTGAGTTCAAGACAAATACTCTTGGAAGTCTGGTCTGATTAAGATTCAAAAGCCTGGTCTGCATTTGCCCCCCTGTTACCCACTGAAAGATATTTTAGTGTATGGAGCCTAATAGCTTGAGAGGCAGGACAGATATTTTAGTGTACGGAGCCTAATAGGTTGAGAGGCGGGACAGATATTTTAGTGTACGGAGCCTAATAGGTTGAGAGGCAGGACAGATATTTTAGCGTACAGAGCCTAATAGGTTGAGAGGCAAGACAGATATTTTAGTGTACGGAGCCTAATAGCTTGAGGCAGGACAGATATTTTAGTGTACGGAGCCTAATAGGTTGAGAGGCAGGACAGATATTTTAGTGTACGGAGCCTAATAGGTTGAGAGGCAGGACAGATATTTTAGTGTACGGAGCCTAATAGGTTGAGAGGCAGGACAGATATTTTAGTGTACGGAGCCTAATAGGTTGAGAGGCAGGTCGACTATGATTGCCTCCATAATTTGAAGGACCTCACGGGTCTCCCTGTCTGGGGGATGAAATGACTGGATTTGAGAAGATCTTTCATCCCGGGCTCCTGCCCTCTCTGTAAATGACTCCTACATCACTTTGACTTTTTGACTGAAGTGAATAAGCAGCGGAGTCTCTGACTGGAGTCTGTGTCAGCAGGAAGGACCCAAAATGTGCCCATCCAGTGTTCTCATTGGCCCACATGGGCGCCAATCATTTGCTTCTAACTGACCTCACTTCAGAATCACATTTGAAAAGGAATTCAATTCCCTGATTCTCATTTCCTCTGTATCACTTCCTTTTCTGATATATTTTCTTTGGCTTCTCTGTGGATGAAGCTCAGGGAGAGACGAGGTAAGAAAAGGACGGTGGCAGGAAAAAAAAGATATATGTATCTCCAACTGCCCCGACCGCACCTGCTTTTCTCCTCACAGGAAACCCTGTGGCCTGTTGGGACAACCTGAAGCACAGCCACTGCATAACAGATGCAGCGTTTAATGCCTCATGATGAGTTCTTAAAATTGGAACCAAATTTTGATAAGGGAGACCGAGACACACACACACAAACACACACACACACCTCCTCAGTGTCATTGTGTGACGGTGCGTTCAGGAACCACTCGCGAGAACTGAAATTCCAAAAATCGTGAGCCTTTATTGCAAAAGTGGGTCAAAACCAGAAGACACAGGAATTGCCAAGCCAAAATCAGAATCCAAAAAGCGAAGTCAAAATAACAGGCAGGGGTCAGAACCAGAGAAGCAGATGTGCAACTGTACATAAAACAGTAATCCAAGATCGTAGTCAGAATCCAGTGGGGTGGGTCATACACAGGGCATCAAAAACAGGAATCGTGGTCGTACAGAAAATGGGTCTAAATCCAAACAGGAACAAACAGGAACAGCAAGGGCAAGGCAATCTCGAGGTCATACAAAAAATGTCGTAGGAGAAGCAATAAACAAAAGGCATACGAGGAGCTCTGCACAAGTGAAAATTGATCAATGTTCTGGCAGAGTTAAAGCTGCAGTGAAGACCTTAAATAGACAAGAGGGAAGTCACATGCTATGCAGGAACAGGTGAATTGGATAAGAACTAATTACAAAGGAAGGTACACATGGGGAAGTCCTTAACCACAAATAATTGGCAATCGCCAAGACATGGACAGGATCCACGCAGACAACCTATGACAGATAAACAGCTCCAGTCAAGGAGTTCTAAGTGCACAGACAAGGAGTGCAGAAAAGCAATTAAGCACGTGCGAGAGATCTTGCGGAAACGCAGGGAAAGGCAGAGAAAGCAAAGCAAGGGGCGGAGACTAGAACAGGGCAATTGCTGAGATTGCATTAGTAGTAATTAGTAGCGGTGCAACTTTACAAATTAACCCAAGTGCTCGTTAGTTAGTTAGTAATATGTACATGGATTACTTAGGTTAGTAAACTATGATACAAAATATAAATGTTAGTATTATTAGTAATCTAGGAAAGCAAGGTGAAGGAAGTAAACGAGAAGTGAAGTAATAATATGAAACACCAGAAACCATTGAAATCACCGGAAGCAGGTAAGCACACAGACTGGGGAGACGGACTGAACCAACTAGATCACAAGACAGGGGAGACGAGGGCAATGAATACAGAAATGGCATGAGCAGAAAAACCGGGATGTATAATAAGCAAAATGAACAAAGAAAAGACATGGCAAAAACACAGAATCATGGCAGCGAAAACACAGAACCATAACACATTGTCTCCAGATCCTGTGTTCTTGAGCAGAGAGTTAAAAAGCCAAACTCACTGTCACACTACTGATGGACAGCACTTTAGCAGGCATGTGGGCACACACCCACACACACTCACACACACCCACACACACCGCCACACAGATCAGATGCAGTGCCATCGGTGCTAAGCAGAGGGTGATGAGGCACTGAGAATGAGTCAGCTGTGCTGAGCACTTTAATTTGGAGGAGCCGTGTACAGGAGAGCAGCACTGAATAATGTTCACCTGCTCATTCAACATCACATTTCAATATCATACACATTAGAGCAGTGTTGGTCCCTTTTGCTTCTAGAATGGCCTCCACTCTTCACTGAAGGCTTCCACCAGATGTTAGAACATGGCTGCAGCAATGAGGTTTTATTCCAGCTGGAAAAGTATTGGTCAGGTTGGACTCAGGAGTTTAGCGTTTATCCCTAGTTCAACATTGGCTTTCCACTTCGTTCTGTCAATTTTAGTCTATTACACTGAGATTTTCATTGAGAGGATGGAATAGACCTAGTTTGAACCATGAAAAAACAGCCCCAGACCACATTTATTTGGCTGTGCAGTTTCTGTCTTTTGCCTGATACAGGAAAACGTGTGATCAAGCACTTGTGAGAACCAAGTGTTGAGTAACCACAAATGCTGTGAGGACATTTTGGGTGGTCCCCAGGGAGCGGTAACAGCTAATTGGTTAAAGTTAGGGTTTTGGTTACAGTTAGGATCAGGTTAAGTTTAGGGTTAGGGTTCTGCATAATTAGGTTACGTTGAGGGATCTGCAATGACAGTACAGAATGAATGTAAGTCAATACAATGTCCTCACTAGTATACAAACATGCGCGCATGTGTGTGTTTGTGTGTGTGCATGCATGTGCGTTCGTGCGTGTGAGTATTATATTTTCGTGCATCTTTGTGCGTTTGTGATAAGCAGTGCTGGCTTGCACGATACCATCCCGCTGTGACACACCATCCAGGCAAACACAGGCAGCTCCTGACAGATGGAGCCAGAAAAGCTGAACTTTAAATATCATGGAGTTTAACGCCATGGCATTTCGGTTTTTGCGGTTCCAGCGATAACAAGGGTTAATTACAGTCCTATTTACAGCTTCCTTTGTGCTCAAAAGCCCCTGGTTTGCTGCTGGACGTTAAAAAAGGGCTGTAGCAGTGAGCTGCTATCGTGAGGACGGCCATCTGTCGAAATTCCGGCCCCTATCGGGAGCGGACTGTTTTGATATGGCTCTCCATAGAGGTGAGCTGAATGCTCTGTATGGGGGAGCCAGGCACTTTATGGAGGTGTAGAGATTATGTACAGATCTGGAAACTGCCGTAACACACTTCTCCAGTCAGGGAACAGGTGGTGTGTTAGCTTTTGTGTGTGCTCCCACAATCCTTAGCTGATACTGAGTGTTATGGCTATGTAATCTGTGTGACAAGTTAGCAGTCCTCAGCTGTCATACTGAGCGGAAAGATAACCGAAATAACATTTTTATTCCAGATGTGATACTATAATACTTGTTGTGATGGGTGTGTTTGTCCCCTGACTGTTCTAGAAGCATTTTAAGCACATATGGGTGGTCAGACTCAGAAATCCCCACCACTGCTCATCTAACTGTTGCTCCTCTCTTGGCTCTTTTTATCCCTGGTGTCGTTACTACATTAAAGTTGGGACAGGAGTGTTCTGCCTGCAGAGCTTGTGGCTGTGTTTATTGCGCTATTACTCTTCAAAGATTATGTTTAATCTTATTGTCAGTCAAGGCCATTTCCTGTGGTGCGTGCAATCTGAGATCACTGCACTCAGGAAAATTGTGACACGGCCTCTTTTATCGACATTACAACATTATCTGCACTAAGGCATGAGAGGGAATTTACTGTGAAAATACCAACTCAGTGTGAAGAAATAAGCAAAAATGCTGTAAAATTAATTCTTAATGTGTCTTACCTCAGGAGAAATGATGTAGCTGTCGACACTGCCTACTCAAAATGAATTTTCTTGCTTTGAACTGCACAGCACAAATGTTTGCTAAGCTGCAATAATAAACCTTGCCAGTTATCAGAAAATGATGTAAATATTAAATGTGTCTTTCCTTGAACTTGGTGAACTTACTTGAAACACTTAAAAACATTTGAAAATGTACTAAAACTATTCTGGCATCAAAAGAATAAAACCCAGAAAGCAAAGTGTCACTTTTACAGTCTCTAATGCCAAAGTCAGGGGCAAAATCAACCTACAGAAGACGACAACAAGGAAATAACTGTTGGTTATTGTTCAGAAATCTAGGCAAAGAAATTGTCTATATTAGATTCAGTTCACAACTCATTTTATTCTTGGCTGTTCAGTTAAACTATGAATTCTGTCTTGAAGTAGAACAAAAGCAGAGATTTAATAAATAATTTGTGAGTATTTACATTCGCGTGGTTATCACAGAACAATAGAACAGTGCCGTGACAAACTAAAGAAAATGCCTGCAATATCTCAAAGTGAGGGACCCGGTGCGAAAGTCTGGCAGCTCAAGTGATGAAGAAGATAAATGTCTGTGGTATGAGGCAGTGGACAGCATAATTGGAAAGTCAGCCGAATGTTGCTTCTTCTTTTTTGTGTATATTTCCCTCTTTAAAGCCACCTAGGTGCATACTGCCACCCACTGTATTGGAATTATGACGTACGCAAGTGTACTCGGTGACAACATTACTAGTGTGAAAGTAGACCAGCGTGGGGAGCAGTGACATGCCGTCGGAGGTAAGTTAGGGAAGATAGAATCCTCACCGTTAAACAAACGATAATCCCCTATTACTTTGCTTGATTAGCAATCACAGGATTGATTAACTAATTTACTAAGCCTAAACAGCAGAATGGCGTGCCAATTTCATCCACGACATTATTGCTCAGTGCAGGGAACTCAAGTTGCTCACGAGACAGCAAATTTGGCCATATTTGCTTACAGGAAGCTTACACAATGCCAATGAGTTCAATGCTTGGTCAATATGTTTACGATAATGTTTTCCCCCTTAAATACCTACTTTTTAATGCCATTAAGAAAAAAAAATCAGGAGTTTATTTTCAGCCTTCTTTCATAATCTGATAAACAAAAGGTCAAAACGATACACGGAATTACAGAGAGAGTTGAGATTTTTTCTAATTAATTATTAAGATTTCCATCCATGCAGTCTCGAATCAAAGTGTAAACGTAAATGATGAATCTTTTTGTCATTATCGCCTCTTAATCATTGCAGGCTACATATAGATCAGCTAGGTCTTAATTGTCCGGTAAAAAAGTAAAAATTGATTGATTGTCAATCAGGCATAGTACGTGGAAACAGGTTGATAAAATCCAGCGATAAAAGGTGAAGTCACTGCCTCCCCTGACCGCACGTCTCTGGTGGGGAGAGGGGAGGGGGACAATTGTACTGTGGCATGGTACGGAACAATCGTACCTAATGTGAAATCGCCCTAAGTCTGTGTGGGGAAATATTTTCATCTCCGCATTAAAATCCCTCAGAAGTCACCCTGTGTTTTGTTGACTTGTTAAATCTCCGTAGATCTCGCGGTCACAGACGGCTCTGCTCGCAGACGGCTCTGCTCACAGCCTTTATTGGAGTAGATTTCGCGCTCGCAGACGGCTCTGCTCACAGACGGCTCTGCTCACAGCCTTTATTGGAGTAGATCTTGCGCTCACAGATGGCTCTGCTCACAGACGGCTCTGCTCACAGCCTTAATTGGAGTAGATCTCGCGCTCACAGACAGCTCTGCTCGCAGCCTTTTTGGAGTAGATTGGAGTAGAGGTATCCATCACCCTCAAGAACACAGACAGCTCTGGGTGCAGCCTTATTGGCAGGTATCCATCACCCTCAAACAAAGGCGGGGGCAGCTCTGGCACGGCTCATCTGCCCTGCTCATCTCCCTGCCCTCTCTGTTCCGCACCACCACTGGGCTGTGCAGAAAAGCCCATCAGCCCCTCCCAGCTGTGCCCAGCAGCTGCCTCCTCTTATAGTGGGCAGATTCTGGAGACCAGGGGGGGTGAGGGAGGGGGCGCGGGCTCTTGGTGGTGTCTCCATGTCGTCTCCATGGCGACTGTGGGCCTCTGGGCTCTGTCTCAGTCAGAGAGGGTAGTAGAAGAAGAAGGCAGTATTTCTCTTTATTCAGTTAGCCGTGAAGAGAGAGCCGAATCGCGGCTGCTGTTTCCTCCGGCCGCTGTTCTGGTGAAGAGACTGGCGCACCTTTACCGCCGCGGGAATGTAGCGGTTCTGGAAGGCTGCCGGACTCCTGGGGCTCTGTCTTCCACCCAGTGCACAGCGGCACCAAACGGGACGCAAGTGCCTTTCTAGTTTATGACCGACGCCGATTTCCCATCCAGCGCTCAGATTGCTGCATTAGCAAATGTGCTTGTGCCAGAATGAGCACCTATGGGCGTGTTGATCTTAAATTGAGGTGCGATGTGGCACATTGTTGGCATGTTGCTCGGTTACACGGTCTCAGTGAATGGCCAAAAAAGAGTGTGGCTATCTTGAGGCAGCAGACAGCGATTACAGGATTGAGCAACAATAATCTGGTCAAAAGTCATTTATCTGTTCTTGGCTGCTTTTTTAAGGATGCATTAGTACTATGCACCTTTAGATGAGTGCATTACGCACATACACTCTGCTTGTTACACACACAGGGACGAGCAGCGGCGCTAACACATGCAAAAGCCTAAAATTAAACAGGTTACAATGTGAAAGATTATTGTGTAAATCAAGATATTTGAAAAATATCCCTAATGGTGAGTTCGACCAATCACACACCCATGCAACTACGTGCCCCATCAGTGTATTTGAATTGTAAGGGATCATATCAATACACCTGTGATTTGCAAATAAACCTGCAAGATTACACATGTAATCACAAATTGCTCTGGATAAAGCCTTTACTCCTTTATACTGGCAAACTCTGTCGTTCCTGCAGTCTTCTTGGGGATTTGCCCGGGAGGGGTGGCTGTTAGGGAACCATTAAAGACATGGCATATCATACCTAAAACTGCGTGAATTTTTGTTCAATCGAAAACACGTAATTTAATTGAAAGACTGGAGTGCTTCAGACATTTGGATAAGTCGGGTCAAAGTTTGACACTGATCGACCCGTTAGCTGCAATTATCTCAGAGTAAACTTTGAATCCCAACTGATCGATGAAAACAATACCTTCAACCTGTTCATCCCACTTTTATTATCAAATACACAACTCTGCATTTCATATGAAATGTGCTTATTATAATTTACTCTTTGGCTGTGAAGCAAAGCAGCCTTAAAAGGGCGGCACTTTTAACAAGAACCAAAGTGACAGATGACATTGTCGTCCCCGTATAAAATCAATGCAGATTTCCTCCATACATCCGACTTGGCCTTCAAGGATCAGATGTCAACAATCTGATATGAAGTAATGATTATTTTGTTCTTGTGTCATCAGTTTGACCCATTTTTTTTCCCAGCCTGACTGTCGATAAATCAGAAGCGTGTTCATTTCACTCCTGCTGATATTATTCAGGGGGGTCAAGGAAGCGTAATCACAATAACATTATTTCGCTCCCTTGTGTTTTTCTCACACATTTTAATTCTGTTGGTAATGCCTTGCCTGCTCACAATTTTTTCCCTTGACCCTGAATAAAAACGGTTATTTTTTTTTTTTTGCTTGAGTTATGCTTACGTTCAAATGCAACCCAGGGATTCACTGTATATGATGACTTTTTTTTATTTAGACATGATTTAAACAATTTTGAACAATATTGTAAAATTTTTCGGGAACATTTTTGAAAATACAGGTAACCGTGATACTTTTAGGAATAGTTTGCATTCACACTTTCACTTCACACATGAGCAGACCCATTTCCTTTGCAGAGAAATTTTTCCTCCGTGGCAAAGCAGCCCCCATAATAGCAGTTTGCCCCGGTGGACTCAAGCCTGGCTTTTAAAGGGAAAGGGAGATGACACGCTGGCTTATTTCATGTGATACCCGAAACACACGTATGATTAGAGCCCCCAGGGCTCCCTTGAAAAAGAGATTCCAATCTCAACGGGACTTCCCTGGTTAAATAAGGGTTAAATAATAAAAAAGAAAGGTCAGAGATAACTACAGTCCCTCTGAAGCATGTGCTTTAAGTTGCAGCAAGAGAACCCGCCGTTAAACAAGCGTAAATGGATTTGGAGACGCCCTACATTCGTTTGCACCACATGCTTCTGTCTGTGGGCTTAGATCCTTAAAGCAGGACCCTAGCTGGTACATGTAGGAGGCTTTGAGTCCATTTCAGGTCAGAACCGGCCACCCTCGCGTACGCACTGGAGAGGACTGGGCAGGGGTGGAGCCACGTCCTTATCTGAGGGCTGCCCTCTCTGTGCCTGTTCTTTTCCAGGCCCTGTTTGTGGGCGAGAGAGAGCAAGTCATCACAAGATTGAAAAAATTATGAATAAAAATAACTAGAATTTGAGTTCAGTTTGAGCGTAATTTATGGAGGTTGACTGATAAAGTTTGTGCGTGTGTGTGTGTGTGTGTGTGTATGTGTTCGCACTTAGAGTTGTTTGTTTGTGAATACATGGATTTGTGTTTGTGGATGTGTGTGTTCTGCCCTTTGTCTCTGAAGCAATCGCAAACTGTCGTTTTGAGTATTCGTCGCTCAAACGCAGTTTGACAGAAATGATTTCGAGGTGTCATGTGGAAGCGCAGATGTGCGAGCTTGTTCCGTGATCAGTGCCCCCCCGCAGCACATTGAGGAGAAGTGGTGGCGAAACGCTCTCTCAGCACCTACTTTATTCTCTTCAAGAGGCCCGTCTGCAGCCGTCCCCAATACTCCAGCAACAGCCAATCAGCTCTGAATCGCCCCAGAAGGCCCATTTCCTGGCGCTCACCGATGGTGCTCTGAAGAGCCATTAGAACAACAATAAGGCCTCCGCGCCTGTCAGCACTGCTGCCCCGAGACTCGGCGGTGCAGTAAAGTTACAAAGCGCCCTGAAGCGCTCGGTGTGAGCACCACGGGGACTGGACAGAGTTTTTATGAATTACTGGGCTGATATATTTCATATCCGACTGAGGCTGGCCCTGCTATGAACAGAAGATACTGTTCTAACCACCCATCTGCTCTGCCTAAGGTTACATGAGTAACTGCTGATGAGGAAGGTGGGGAGGGTTTGTTTGCATGTGGTTTAAAGAGGGGTGATGGATTAGTGTTGAGTGAAGGATTGTTCCGGAAGAGTTAACTGTGGAGTTGTAAAGGGGAGTCCGTGAGCTGATGTTGAAGTTGTGAGCAGTGGCTGTGGGACACCTGGGTCCACAGGCATTAGCCTTTTAGCTGCTCGTATCGAGCTGAGCTGTCGAGGCCTCGCTCATTTAACCTCTGGAGTTCTCGAAACCGCTTAAACCCTCAGTAGCTCTTCTTAACGCATTCTGAACGAGGCGTCTTCCCCGCTCAGGGAGCGCACTCACTGAATATTTACCGCCTCTTTTGTTAACCTTTCCCCAGTGTCCGCTCCTCAGCTCGTTGGCTTTGCTTCTCCGATGCCTCACGGCCGTGTTGGGAGCTGTATGTTATTATGCCTGGTTTATGAAAACGCATAAATGTTCAGGCAACCAGGAATCCGCAGGAGAGACATGCAGTCATTAGCATGGCAAACTTTAATTGTATTTTAAAAGCTTTCCGCTCCTGGAACGTCAAAAAACGCCATAACTTCTCTTCAAGTGACTGATGTTTGAGTAACGCTATTTCAGTTAGATTCTTGGGGCTGCTAAAAGTCTTATTTGATTGGTTCTCATTTTGATGTTCATTTCCAAACGATAATTTTGAATGACAAACAGTGATTCTGCTTCCCTCTCCCCTTTCCCTGTATATTACCTACAGCAGAGCCCTGAGTGCAGAATTCTCAGCGCTGTTCGCTCTGGTGTAATTGAAAAGTAGAACAGGGATAGAAAAGCCCAGTTTGGATGCATGTGTGCTTTTCCAGGACAGGAATGGACAAATGCTGTGGAGGAGAGTAAAATGAAAATCCTAAGAGCCAGTTTTAACAGCGCTGAGGGCGCTTGTGGCATGCACAGCCTCTGTCTGAAGTTTCTGGGTTGATGCGACGCCTGCAGGTTCCGTAAGTAAAATCGCTCAGAAACAGAGACTTGAGACAGTTGAAGATGTTCATGCAGGAATGATACTTTAGCGCGAGGAAAACAAAAGTGTGTGCAGGTGTGTGTGAGGTTATGTCTGTTTTTTTGTATGTGTGTTTGTCTGTGGGTGTGTGGATACATATGTACCTGCCTGTGTGTGTGTGTGTGTGTGTGTGTGTGTGTGCTTGCATAAGCTTGTGAGAGATGGGAAAAGAGAATGAAATGGCGTGCGTGAGGTTGTTAGATGTATTGACGACGTGAATAAAGAAGGTCGTTGTGATTATCAAACACAGCAGGCTCAGGAGTATCTCTGACGCACAGCGCTGGATAAGATCACATGGAACAATGGTGCAGAGCTGCATGTGGTGTTGTTCTCTGTGTCATTTATCCATGTTATAAAGTAAGAGAGGGATTTGCTGTGGGTAAGTGCGCTGCTGATAAAAACAGTGACTTTTTGGGACATAAACACAGAAGACATATCTGATGATATCACACCGTTACGCAATATTCATTGATTTTATCTCACACACTTCTTTTCTTCGCCGAATCGCAGTCTGCTCGGGTGTTGACTCGGCACAATTGACGGTTGAGTGCCTCATCTGAGTTTAATTTCCTTGCCCACTGACGGCCGGTGACAGATGGGCCTTTCAGGAAGCCAGCAACAGTGCCAAAGTGCTGTTTAACCTGTCAGCCGGCATCTATCACAGCCTGGGACATGCGGTATCATCGCCACACCAAAAATTTCATCCAATTGGTGGTGTCACTTATCAAAGCGATTTAATTAATTGGCATTAACAAACCAATCACCAATTTCTTCCACAAGTTTCAGTGGAGTTGATTTGCTTTCTGTCTCTTTTACTCACTTGAAGAGAGCTATTCAGGGACGGACAAGATATACAGTGGGCTCCTAAATTATTGGCACCCCTGACTGACAATGCACAAACAATACAAATACAGTAAATTATATATTTATAGAGAAACAGAATAAACCAACATGTGTGACTGTAATGGTTTTCTGTGCACGTTTGTATGTGCATTGAAGAATAGCAAAAAGCACGGCTGGATCCAAATGCAAAGTATTTGGCTTTATTTACATATATATATACAGTGCTTCACAAATGTATTAGACCACCACCCAATGTAAGGTTTATGCCACAGCTGCCCTAAATTAACAGTGTTGGTAATTACCAAAATCATTTTTAATGTTTCTGTAATGGTTAATCCACCAGTATGCACTTTAATTGAAATATATTTAATGCTAAAATATAATTATTGTTGTTATCCATGAATTTTCAAATGTACTGTTTTACAAAAAAGCAGAAAAAAGTAGTGAAGCACTTTTTTTTTGGATAAAGATGCCAGATAACAGTTCTTTACTTGCATTGGTGAACATAAAAATTAGTTTTAGTGGTTGAATGCTATAATGCAAACTGTTATCAAGGCCAAAAGAGGCCATACAAAATATTAGGTTTTTTTGTTTTTTATGTGTGAATAAGGACTATTTAGTTGTTTCAGTATGTTATTTGTCAAAGAAATAACAATATAATTTTTAGTTTTAAACAAGTTTTTGACAAATTTCTAAAATATTTGTGTTTTTGTGTTTTCTCATTTTTATGACAGGTGGTCTGATAAATTTGTTAAGCACCGTATATATATTACCGAGATATATATATATATATATATATATTAGCGAGACACTAGAAAACAAGGCTCAGGCTAGGCGGGAGGATGGGTCGAAACCTCGCCCACAGGACGGTGACTTTATTCTTATCAATTAAAACACAACAAGGTGCGAATAATCTCGCGCATATGAGCGTATCTCTTTAATGGATTTAACTGTCGGTTTCACTTTTCGGTTCAGGAGGCGGGCTGCGTGTCTTGACGCACCGCTGTATGGTGCTCTCCACCATCGGAGTATGAAGGGAAAAGCACAGAAGCACAGGTGAATCTCACGTCTCACAGTTGAATCTCTTGACTTGAATCTCACGTCTGCGCTCCTCTGGTTGGCTGTGACCACAGTGAGGCGCAGCTGCTCTTCCTCATGGACCCTTTCCAGGCCCGTTTAGCCTTATGACTTGCAGCTGATTGGAACTGTCCAAGGTCCTGCGAGTCTTGGGAGTGCCGAACCTCTCTCCAGCCGCTGTCCAAGGTGCTGTAGTTCTGCTCAGCACTGAGAGAGAGCAGAACTTCCACTGCTCTACCACTGAGAAACCCCCCACGGTTCGGCCATCATTTCCCCCTTTTCTACTTCTGGGTTTGTTTAAATCTCGGAAAGTGGCTGAGTTTGTGCACCGGGTTACTTGCTGTTGCCTGCCAAACCCCTACGACATTTGTCGTGATAAGACCTACACAAGGCTTGCCCTAATAAATGTTTTTGCACAAGCATTTATTTTAGTGGGCCATGTTGATAAATCTCTCGCAAACAGAATTTCTGGCTCTCCCTGCCTTTAGTGTCTGCTGAACAGGGTGAGTAGTGGGGTGGGTTAATTGCTTTGTGGGTAGGGGGGTGAGTTAATTGCTGTCTGGGTGGGGGGAGGGTTAATCGCTGTGTGGGTAGGGGGTTGGGTTAATTGTTGTGGGGTCGTGGGGAGAGGTAATTGACTGGAGATGAGAAGGCAGTGACAGGTTACCATCAGCAATGGCTGCCGTAGTCTTCTGTCGTTAGCCTAGCTGTTCGCTGATCCTCAATTTTGCATCTGGCTATACACCTCGATTTTGTGCTTATATGTGTGTCTCACCTGTCCATTTCCTCCTGCCTCATTTACAGGCTTTTCGTGATCGGTCGTCTTTAGCGGTATAGGACTGTGGGGAATTCACCATATTTAATGTGTTTTTGAAGTGGGCTTTGTTAAAGCATTCCAAACAAAAAAAAAAACCTCATTATAAATTGTTATGAGTGTGTACTGAGACTAAATTCCTCCAGAACCGGCCCGTGGGACAGAGATGTAATGGTTCTCATTCACTTCACATTACCAGGCCTCGTCCTTAATATGAGACCATTAATTACGCACAGTCAATAGCTATTTAGCACTGTTTAAATATACAGCCTATGGTGCCCAGCACTAATTTTGGCACCCTTTGTAAGTACTGAACACTAGTGGTTATGAATTAGTGCCAATTTCTTTTATCCACTTGGTATTTGATTCAAAATATTCTAAAAAACCATCAGTTTCATATTCAGACCAAAGGAGGAAAAAAAGAAGAACTGTTTCTTTGTGTGCTAGTGTTTATGCTACAGATGTCTGTCTCATGTGTTTCAGTCTCTCTAATTAGATTTACAGTTGTTCATAGACCGTGCAGAGAACATGAGCAAAGTTATTCTGTGCTAGACCTGTGAAATTATATCAGCTTTTTGGCTGGTTAATTGGTTTAAAGACAAGTAGGAAAATAAATCTAAATGTAAGGCAAAAGCCAGCTGCAATTGGCTTATTTATTTTAGATTTGGCTGTGTGGCAGTTTACACAACACCGCCTACGTTTCACATTTCAGCCCAGTCCTGAGACCTGGTTTGATGGGATTTGGGCAGCTGTCAGCTGGGAGCTGTTTAAATATTGATGTGGGATCAGAGCCGAGGGCAGGTGTTTATGCCGGGATCATCGGAGGCTAAAGGGCAGCTCTGCACAGTCCTATTCCACTCCGACTTCATCAGAAACTGTCTCTCACTCAAGCCATCATCGTGTTTCAAAAGCATATGATATTCAGGGGCTAATCAAGTGTGTGTGTGTGTGTGTGTGTGTTTGTGTGTACGGGTATGCGTGAGTGCGTGCTTGTGTGTACTTTCATGTGAGAGTGTGATTGTGTTTGCGAGATTGTGTTTATGTGATATTGCGTGTGCAAGAGAGTATGTTCAGGAGAGTGTGCGTGTGGAAAAGTGTGCGTGAGAATGTGCAAATCTACATGTGTTTGCACATGTGTGTCTGTGTGTGAGAGAGAGGAAGTGTGTGTAAGAGTGTGTGTGTGTGTGTGTGTGTGAGCGAGAGAGAGTGCATGTGAGATTGTGTGTCTGTGGAAGCCTGTATGTTTGCATGTGAGTATGCATGAAAACCACAAAGGAAAAACAATCAGAGTCCAAATTGAGGTTTTTTAAATATTTAATATATTATACATTATGATAATATTTGTAATAATATATAATAATATTAGATAGTATTTCAGTATTTTATATATTTTATATTTTTGCATATTTTTTCAGTGCTTTGTTTCTAAGATCATTTTGAATTTTTAATTCATCATTTCTCCATAACGTGAAAATGTGACTGATCATTTTTCCATTGTGGTCTTCATATGTCTTCATATGTGTGTTTGCTTGTGTGTGTACATGTGAGTGTGCAGCTTGGTGATGTTGTGGTTGACAGCGCTACTGTCTGGCAGGAGAGAGGTCCTCCCTGTGTGGATTATTTCTGTTTTCTGTGCGTTCATGTGGGTTTACTGTGGATACGCTGGTTTCCTCTCACAGCGAAAGCTTGTATCCTCTGGTCTACCGATGGAAATTAGCCTCCCTGGCAGAGTCTGGCACATGTACAGAGATGTTTGGTTATGTGCGTTGACCTTTTCCGATTAACAAATAAATCAAGTGGCCTCGCTGTGAAACCCCCATTCAAAAGATGCATTCTGACCTGCAGAGGGGCTTATTTATGTGGTTCTGCACAGTTCACAAAAGAAATGTCCCCGTTTAACTGTACAAAAGCTTTGAAAGACAAAGTTTTGTGAATCTGGCTCTTTGCATGTGAATTTATGAGGCGAGACCTTATCCTAACAGACTGTGCAGTGCAGCACACTCTGAATGAAGGACGCGTCCTCTTCTGGGGCGCATGCCCAATAATTGGTGCATTTTTCACTATATGGGTTGCGCTGCCTGCAGACACCTGGAGCTAACCAATACAGCCGTAACCCACGGAAACCTGGCCAGTTTCAACCAACCCTACTACTGTTTACAGTCTACTGCTGCTGTTCTAGACATTACTGTGTACCCTGCGGTTTATCTAACACTTTTATCCTGTGTGTCACACAGTGAAGGAGCCTAATTTAACACATTTTAGAATTGAGACAACACTTAAAATTATATAGGACCAGCTCTGTTATATTTTGTTGGTTTTGCATGACCCCAGCAACGCTACAGCATACATGCACTTGTTGTGATGGAGGTCAGATTAAGCGTCTAATTCTGAGGTTCTATGGCAGCACCACCACTGAACTCCCCTGTGCACTGATACGCTAAGCTAAGCTCTGCACCCAATCAGTGCTCACTATGAGCTTGTTTACCCACTGAGATGCAAACAAAATAAGTTAGCCAAGTACTATAATCTTATACAACCCTAATTCCGAAATAGTTGGGACAAAGTGTAAATAGTGAATAAAATCAAAATGCAATGACTTTCAGATCACATGAGCCAATATGTTATTTACAATAGAACATAGATAACATTTCAAATGTTGAAACTGAGACATTTTACATTTTTATTCACAAAATGAGCTGATTTCAAATTTTCTGGCTGCAACAGGCCTCAAAAAAGTTGGTACACAGGCAAAAAAGGGCTGAAAAAGCAATTAATATATAAGAGAATCAGCTGAAATAATATTTAGCAAGTAATTAAGTTAACTAGCTTCAGGTGTGTAACATGATTGGCTATAAAAGGGATGTCTTAGAGAGCCTGAGTCTCTCAGAAGTTAAGATGACCAGAGACTCTCCAACCTGTGAAGGCTTGCGTAAAAAAATTGTGGAATACTTTAAAAACAATGTTCCTCAATGTCAAATTGCAAAGGCTTTGAAGGTCTCATCATCGACAGTGCATAACATCATCAAAAGATTCAGAGAAATTCAGGAAGAATCTCTGTGCGTAAGGGACAAGGCCGAAGACCTTTACTGGATGCCCGTGATCTTCGGGCCCTCAGACGCCACTGCATCACTCACCGGCATGATTCTGTGATTAACATTACTAAATGGGCCCAGGAATACTTCAAGAAACCACTGTCAGTAAACACAGTCCACCGTGCCATCCACAGATGCCACCTAAAACTCCATCATGCAAATGGGAAGCCATTGTTGAGCATGATCCAGAAGCGCCGCCATGTTCTGTGGGCCAAGGCTCATTTAAAATGGACTGTAGCAAAGTGGCAAAGTGTCCTGTGGTCAGACGAGTCCAAATTTGACATTCTTGTTGGAAATCATGGGCGTCGTGTCCTCCAGGCTAAAGAGGAGAAAGATCACCCCTCCTGTTATCAGCGTTCAGTTCAAAAGCCAGCATCTCTGATGGTATGGGGATGCATTAGTGCATATGGTGTGGGACACTTGCA
Source organism: Gymnothorax javanicus (assembly GCA_029692085.1). Classification (NCBI taxonomy): domain Eukaryota; kingdom Metazoa; phylum Chordata; class Actinopteri; order Anguilliformes; family Muraenidae; genus Gymnothorax; species Gymnothorax javanicus. The sequence continues at coordinate 50,275,212 of CM056209.1, forward strand.
TGTTTTAAAAAGCACCATGCAAAATGCCAAACCACATACTGCAGCTATTACAACAGCATGGCTTCGTAGTAGAAGAGTCCATGTGCTGAAGTGGCCTGCCTGCAGTCCTGATCTTTCACCGATTGAGAACATTTGGCGCATAATTAAAAGAAAAGTCTGTCAAAGGAGACCCAAAACTCTCCAGCAGCTGGAAGCCTGTATTAAACAAGAGTGGGATCAAATTCCAATGGCTAAACTCAAGAAACTTGTCTCCTCAATGCCCAGACGCCTCCACTCTGTGTTAAAAAGAAGAGGGGATGCTACACCATGGTAAGCAGGCCCCTGTCCCAACTTTTTTGAGACCTGTAGCAGCCATCAAATTTGAAATGAGCTCATTTTGTGGATAAAATGGTAAAATTTCTCAGTTTCAACATTTGCTATGTTATCTCTGTTCTATTGTGAATAAAATACTGGCTGGTGTGATTTGAAAGTCATTGCGTTTTGATTTTATTCACAATTTTCACTTTGTCCCAACTATTTTGGAATTGGGGTTGTATTTAGACTTAACTTCTTTTTTCTGTTACTTTTTTGCTCTATTTGACAAATCTGCCAGTACCCTGTGAGGCTTTCATTCACCTCAAGATTGCCAATGGTGGAAGCAAATTTCCCGTATCAAGCAAATAGCAGCTTGAAAACTAGTTAATATTTTCTAATCAAAAGCAAAAAAGAGTACGATTTTAAATCTTTTATTAAGATTAAATCACTATTAGACAGCCATTTTTTGCAGTGTAGGATTCTGCATGTACACTAACCTAATTTGGTCTCTTGGTTCTTTTTTGGAGGCAGGTTTTTTCTAAGTGTTCTGAGAGTGAAGTACTTCATTTTCCGTCTCACTTCCTCTGAAAAAAAAAACAAAAACTGATGACCCTTTCTGCATACTGGACCCTGCATGTGGAGGGGGAATTCTAGCATGGCTGTTTGTCATATACAATTTCTGAAATAACAGAAAAAAACAACATTGAGTCTAGAGGCTCGCAAGAGATTGCTTCGGTTTTTTTTTTTTTTTTTTTTTTTCCAAATAAGAGGTTCAGCATTGAGCACTGCTGCTTAGAGTTGCCAGTTCATGATACCCATGGTCTGTTTTTGCAGTTTCATAACTGGCTTGTACAAATAAGCTGTAGTCTGGCTATTTTGTATGCATGCCAGAGTGAAAGGTTCTGTCAGAAGTGCCTAAATCTGGTAGACATCCACTTTGGGGATGGAAATATTTTGTATTCTTTACAAAGTATTTAGGCAAGGCATGAAGGTCACCTTAGTGAAATCTGATACAATTTTCATTGCCAAGCTAGAGTGACAAGGACTTAAAAGAAAAAATAACTTGCATTGTTTGCACAGCCGCGTCGATTTCAGTGTTTTGAGAGCTGAACAGATTGTCTTGTCTTGTTTCATTAAGCAGTCTGACTGCCTCTTGAAACAAGGAGCTAGCAGAATTAGACTTGCTATTTGAGTAAAGATTTACCAGGGGATTATCTGCATTTCAGCTCAAAACGAGGAGCAGCAGTGGAAAAAATGAGACACCTGAAACCTTCATTTCCACTGGTAATTCAGCCGACATGTTGCATATTCTCTTTTAAAATATATTTAATAAAATATCATCAATTAGGCACTGGCATTATGATTTGAATACTCAGTGTGTAATTTCCCTCAGGTGTTATTAACATGATGGCTAAAATGGCTGCTGGTTCTCTTTGGACGCACCATCATTACTGAACAACCCGTTTTCCGAACGTCAGCCAGCGGTCAATTAAAACTGCAATAACTTGAAGGGAGGAGAGGAAATTCAACATGGATGGAACTGCAGCCACTTACATTTTCATTTTGTCCGATATAATCCTAGAAAGTGACGTGTAATTAAAATATAAAATACCTTGATGCCATGTGAAGCCATTTTGGTGTTGTACATTACACCACTCAGACATACTCATAAATAAATTAATTGATTGACTGATTGGTGACATTATTTTCAACAACATTCCCCCCTTTGGAGCCTATTGGCCCCATCCACATTTTATTTAATCAATCAATCTCATTCCACCACATGTAGGATACATGAAATATAATAGTGAATGAATACATGCAATTATATATACTTAGCGTTATTAAAAACACAACGTATGAGGTATGACACAGACATGAACATGACACAGAGGCAGGTGCCCACAGTCAGAAGTGAAGAGTTCCTACTCCTGTTGATGGGCAAAAACTGGGTTTTCTGTAGGGCCCGTGTGCACGCATGTGTTGCTCACGTAGACGGCGTCGAACGGAACTTACGCTCACCCTCAGATGTCTTGGACCCCTCGTTTCATGATCAGTTTGGGTTGCTGTCCAGAATCTGTCACGTACAGACTGTAACCAGATGTGGCGCTCTTGAGCTGCCATCGTCACTCGTGGCTGCCCTAAGCGGGGTCGGTCAGTGACAGTGCCTGTGTTCCATTCTCGGATAGATAGCCGACTGATTGTTGAACGGTGACAGTGCAAATGTCGCACCACCTCTCGGAGGCTGAGATCTGCCCGTAACATGCCAAAGGCTCTTTTTCTCTCTCCTGTGCCACAAGCCGTTCCATTTTCTCGATGCAGTAGAATCTTTCGTTTTCTTTGTTGGCTGTATGTAGGCTATTGACCACACCCAAAAGAACAGGTCAAGTGTCACTGTACACATCACAAACAGCTCAATGTTTGTTCTTACTGAGTGGCTGTAATTTTTGACCGATTGCTCTCATATATGGTACGGACATGTGCTGTACTTCACCCACAACACCTGGCAATTTTGGTTGCCATGGCGACAGTATTGGCCAAATCATACGCCAATTTGTGGTAAAACATAGAGATTTTCTTGAGGACACAGTACAGGCTGCAATTTTTGACCGATTACTTTCATATTTGGTATGGACATGCGTTACACTTTGCCTATAACATCTATCCATTTTGGTTGCCATGGCGACAGTATTGGCCGAAAAATGCGCAAATTTGTGTTGAAACGTACACACTTCCTTGTGGACGCTGTGCAGGCTGTAATTTTCACCGATTACTTTAATATTTGGTATGGACATGTGTAACTATTCGCTTATGACATCCATCGATTTTGGTTGCCATGGTGACAGTATTGGCGGAATAATGCGCAAATTTGTGCTGAAACATACACACTTCCTTGTAGACGCAGTACAGGCTGTAATTTTTGACCGATTACTTTCATATTTGGTACGTTTATGTGTTATACTTCACTTATGACACCTATCGATTTTGGTTGCCATAGCGACAGTATTGGCAGCATAATATGCAAATTAGTGGCAAAACATAGAGATCTCTTTGTGGACACAGTCCAGGCTGCAATTTTTTGACATATTACTTTCATATTTGGTATGCAAGTGTTATATTTCTATTATGACACATATGGCCATGGCAACAGTATTGGTCGAATAATGCGCAACAAATGGGAGAAGCGGGCTTTCGGGGGCTACACCCATGCGGTCGCAGCCGACCGGACTGTCTAGTTTTTCTAGACTGCGGCCAGCAGCAACTAAAAGAAGCCCTGCAAAGTGTGTGGAGCAAAGGCAGACAGCAAAACACAATATATATGCATCATGTGCAAGAAGTACATATGCAACACACACACACACACACACACACACACAGTAAAACTCTGCCACTCATGTGTTGTGTAGCCTGGTATGAAAGGTGATGTGTTCAATGGGGATAATGCGTTGTACAGACTGACATGGTTACTGTATGTGTTCAGTTTGTGTTGTGTAAACTGAACTGAATGGGTTAAATTCAGTGGTGGGCGGTGGACGGAAAACTGGTGGAGCGGAAAACATCCCTTGAAACGGATGAGATTAGTGACCCGCTTTCAATCATTGTTCTTGGTCAACATGTTAGTTTCCCTTATAATGAAATGTTTAGGCGAGTGAATAATAAATTCTATAAAATGTTTAATTCACATGCTTTAATAGGCAACGCTTCACGAAAAAACCACTGCGGATTTTCCGCGTTAAATTTTGTTACATCCTAAGCAAGTCATCAAACCTGTGCGTAATGATTGTTTAATTGAAAAAGATTGAAATGCGCTTCTTTTTTTGCGTTCAAGTGGTGCGTTTGATTTCTCGTCTTAACGAAGACAATTAGCTATACCTGAGAGGGGAGAGTTCAAGTGTCTTTTACCAGGGAAAAAGACTGAAAACAGATCAAGACTAATAAGCAGTTTAAAGACATGTTTATCGCCCTCCTTGTTCTCAGTTCACCGCCCGCCACTGGTTAAATTTCTAATGAAGTTCAAAGAAATAGAAATCAGTTGTTACGAAAAACCTTGTTTATTTGTAAATTTGAAGATTAACATCTCTTTTTCCACTCATATCTTTACTATAATTGATTTTCTTTTTTTTAAATTACATTTTATTAAAAAACAAACAAAAAACGAGTGGCACTTTTTAAAAATAAATATAATCTATCAAAGGTAAAGGACAAATATTAACCATATATGCTGTTTATATTGCTTGTAATTGGGGTGAAGTAAAGATCTGTTAAGTATTTTAATGTGAAATTGTTTGATTTAGTTGAATTTAAAACACCAAAATGCAGCGGGTCCACCAGACCCATGAACACTAGCTGAGTAATAGAAATATGAATACCACACATGGGTTAATGGCGCTAAGTATACATACTCTAAGTGAATATAAGTGAATCACTTTCATAATGGGCTCCATATTTGTATTCCACTAAATATTAATGTAAGCATTTCATTGAAATTAAACACGTATTTCATAGGCGATAGGTTGCACGTAGATCGCAGAGGATGCATGAGACATGACATCAGGCTGCTCTTGAACATAGCTCCCAGAAAACATTTTAGACACAGTCATGGCGGGTCACAGGTTCTCACGGACAGGCTGAGAGGTGAGTGCTGTGCTCAGACTTTCAGGGCAGTGGATGGAGAAAGGCAGCTCCTCTGTCCAGTCTCAGCTACCCCGTAGGCCAGCATGTGAGCTCCAATTGTTCTGGTCTCAGAAAAGGTAACAAACAGCATAGTAACTAGTACAAGTGCTAGTGTTACCATGACCACAAATCCAACTCTGAAGGTCAAATAGACAGGTTCCTGACTTTTTGAAGATTATACTTCCAGGTGAAAGCGTACATGTCTTTTGAGCTGCCAAAAAAGTTATTTCACTGACCGTTATTTGGATCAAAGAAAACGAGTTAAAAAAAACCAATTTGCATGCGTTTCCAATCTCAACCTGATTTTGGTGCATTTCTGACGTCATTCGTGTCAAATGTTTGCAAAGCCAGCTCTAAAGAGACATCTTCTCTATGCCATGAAAATGCAATTGTCCTGTCATCCCCATCTTGCAGTAGGGTGGATCCATTGTATACAATAAAACCTACATGAGGTGAATGAATGTATACATGCCATAGTCAGCAATGTAATGTTTGCCAAATTAAAATTTTCAATTGTCACTTTTGTTATTAAGTGTTAGACGGCTGGCTGTGGCGCGAGAACGTGATATGCCACTAAAAAGCATGAGACTTGACGGGTCACAAACAGCTACGGGGAGCGACGGGTGAGAGTTGAGTGTCAGGTGGGGACCAGAGTGAAAGAACTACTCTGAAGAGTTCCCCGTTCAGAGTTACTACACCTCCCTGACACCCCATACACCCTTGTCACGGTGTGGTATTGCATCAGAATTTTACTTCGGTGGAGCTACAAGGCCTAGCACAAACCATTAAAACCAGCACCAGGTACAGGAGTGTCCACACACTTTTGGCTCCCTCACTGCGTCAAAAAACCAGAGAGAAAGTCTAAACAAGTATTTCAGTCTAATGATAGTTTTTTGCTAAATTAGATCTTGAAAATGTTATCACTGAAGTGACACTAGTCATTTCATTTTTAAATTTAAGTGCGTTCAGAAAAATAATTTCATCAAGCAGGCCCTATAATTTAAAATGAATTCCCCTCTTCTTCAGAGGGGAAAAAGTACTTCCAAGATTTCACTGCAAGACTCAGGCTCTTGTTAAGATGGACATTTATTGATTCATCGCTGTGTTTACATGTATGCGGTTGCATTTCCAGGTTCTTCACAAACCCAAGGATGCATGACAGCCCTGGCACTGAATAAGCCTCTCCTCCTGTGACCTTTTTAAACCAGCGGGCGCCGAGTCATATCTGTACTGCTGTGGTTATTTCATAGGGTGGGAAGGGGGAGAGCCATGGCTGTTCCAAAGTCGTCTAATGTCTCTCGCTAATTTGTTATGCGCAAAGAGATGGCTTTCTGGGCTGTGGTCTGCGCCATGGAGACGTCCCCCAGCTTTTCATGGAGTAAAATTCTCTTGGAGCCTCGATAATGTTAAAAATCCTGCTGCATGAAGACTTACTGAGCTCCCAGCGCAATAATACAAACATTTCTTTTCCTCGCAATCATTTTTTAATTATTCTAAAAATTATGTACAACCATGATGCATTCTCAGGAGGATCGTAATGGAAAACAAACGGGAAAAACAGACATTATTGGAGGCCCATGGTGTTTGTTTAAACTGTAAGCACATCATTTTTATTGTGGGTTTTCTGAAAAGAGCCTGGAGTGTACTTAGTGTTTTTTGCTACACACCACTGGATATGATTTTTATGTTTTTAATCACACAGAGACAGTTTTGCTAACAGGCCAATTTAATCAGGATAGAGTGAAATTTCTCTGAGAATTTTTTTTTTTTTTTTTACTGTCACTTGGATCATTTAGCTCGTAAAAGCATCGCAGATCTCTTTAAAAATTGCCTTGAGACATCCCTGGAGGGAATGCACGTTTTGTTTTTTTTGTTTTTTTTAATTTACTGGCCATCTTAAGCTATGTCGGTCTATTCTGCTGTAACAACTGGGTTGCGTGTTGTGCACGGAGAACAGGAAATTGAAGAGTGGACTAGATGTGCAAGGATGGACTTGGGTTTTAGGTTTTATTATGCCTGCCGCGAAAGCAGAAGGCATACACACAATCGATACAAACAAAATAGGAAGCAAGGTTCCTTAAAGTGTAAAGACTATGGTAATACAAACAACAGGCAATAGTATAGCAACACAGTATTACAAATAGTTAACAAAACAGGAAGCTAGAAAGGAGAAAACAGAATATGTGCAGAGAACAATATAACACAGACTAGAACACAGTACTAATAAAATTGATTAGAATGCGCTGGCCTGGCATTTTACCATTGCACACTCTGTCGCGTCTGCCGCACCGTACCCATCACTGCAGAGGAGACTCCTTAACCCTTTAACGCCGAACGTGTCGTCGCCGACACAGATTTGCGCGTAATTTTGAAAGTACCGTAATGACTGTAAATTTTGCGCAATGGAAAAAAATTCCATCTGTTCCTGAAAGCTGAGAAGCTGTGCTTCAGCCCAAATACAGGTTACTATGGTAAACACGGCAGCATGATTCTCTGCTGGGATTTTTGCATTAGGCCTTAAAGGGTTTTAAGGAGTCCGCAACTCCGTCTTCAGTGGCGCAACTGAACAACTCGGCAGTGATGCCCTACAGGAGTATGCAGCCATGACAGGAGAGTGACCATCTTTCATTGTATATCAGGGTCCCAACAGTCACATCATCGTGTGCCAGATACTTAGAGAGGAGAGCTACATTAACATCCTGAGCTGGAGAGTCCTTATTAAATATTCTATTATACAGTGATAGTGTATTCCTGCTGATAACGTCAGATACATGGGATAAACCTAAAGCCCTTACTGTAGTACCTTACTGTGACGACTCCTCTCAGGAAGCCCAAGCATACGTTTAATAGTGTCCCTGAAATTTTTCACGAAGGACTAAGTCTTTGGAACGAACATTTACAGTACGGCACCCCAAATATAATACAGGACAAACGGCAGTTTTCCATCAATAAACTTTTACCTCATTAGAGAGACCAGGGTAACAGAAATCATTACTTAGGAGACTAAAGGCGTGACATCTTGCCGAGGACACCCTACTCTCCAGGATATTATATTATACATACCTGTCTTTTCACGATACTGGGTAACAAAAGCATGACCGTAAAACAAGCAAGAAAATGCCGATTCATATTGAATTTCGTAATTTGTCAAGAATCTCCTACGTACGCGCTGATTGAATAATTGCTGACTACAGCAGAGGAACGTAAATATGCCACTTAAACTTACACCGAATGCAGGAGAGTTAACAGATATGCATTATTAATGAAAACTGGCCTTACCTGATAATGTTGAGAGTTTTCGGAGTTTCTGTAATGGTGATTTAAATGAATGATTGAAAACAGGTCGTGACCAATCATTCATTTTAAGGGACTGTTTTGAGCCTCCCCTATCGCCAGTTCAACAGCCACCACTGATATATATATAGTGCATTAACAATGTTTTATTTATTTGTTGTTTTAAGAGTTAGGTTGTGTTTAAAAAAAAAAAACCCTTCGTATTTTTTTCTCCCATATGTGCTGACATTATTTATTTATTTATTTATTGCTGACCTCCAAAATGGGGGAATAAATACAGATGCATGTTATAAAACATATGACACAGAGAGACACGTTGATAAAAAGACTTAGAATGCTTTAACTAAAAGTTCAGTAAGGGCTCGCTCTGCCGAGCCCGGCCTGTAATATCGGTCGCTGAAGATGAGTGAGCTAAGAGAACCCACCTTCCCATCCTCAGGGACCGACGCTTTACAAGCCGGACCTGGCAGGCACAGACGGCATTAAGGAGGGCAGCTTTTAATCACAGTGACATTCGTTCTCAGAGCTGAGCAATAAAAATGCTTTGTATCTGCTGGTCTGGAATATGAAATGGGCCATTTTAAAATTTCTATTAGAGGAAGAGAGTCAGCTGGCAGTGACCCAGTGGGTGAGGTTTTGAAGTTTGATACATTTTTGACTCCAAGTCCCAGTAATTCCCACTACAGTCATCAGTCATTTCATTCATCTCCGGAGTTCATTCAGTCATTCTGTCGTTCGCTTGTCCTTCCTTCATTGTTTTAGTGCGTCTCCCAGCTGGAGTCCATAGACACGGTGCTGCACGGCAGATGGCGGATTATCCAATCAAGCCTGCAAATTACCCACAGTTCCCCACGGCACCCGAGCGCCGTGGAGGGAGGCAGATACTGTATGGCTCGGGGTTAAAGCCAGCAAAAGCCCCACAGTTAGGAGCAAAAAGCTATCAGGCAAGTTGGCCTTGTGGAGCCATGTCACAGTTTCTCCCAAACCCCCTCACCACCTGCTGCTATTTCCTCAGGGTTGGGAATGGGGGGGTGCAGATTGAAGGGTACTGGCGATGTGGATAAGAGTGCGGCTCGGGGCCTGTGTGAAATCTATGTGGTGCGTTTACACAGCAAGACACCTGTGATTGCAGTTGTGAATCCCAGGTGTTGAAGAGCACATTCATGCTTTAGGGCGAGGGGGCGGCAGTAAGGAGGGGCCCCTCACTGAGCTCTGAGTTTCCCTGGCCTTAAATCACAGGAGGATCCTCTGAATGCTTTGTTCATCCCTGCTGAAATGACTCAGAAAATTCTCCATTGACAGCAGCAGAGCCTGAATTGTGATGGATTGGTGTATGCGAGTGGGTCCTGCTGTATCTCAGCCATCCCATGTTTTCTGCTTAATTGAATCCCTGTGTTTGTGTTACCTGGGCTGTGTGAGGGTATCATCACTGATACGCTTCGCCCAAGAGGACCCGTCTCTGCTTTCATTCACTCGTCACCTCAAACGGGCTTTGAATGCCTAATGAAGGTTATTCATGAGTCAGAGTCTTTGTAGACAGCAGACAGTGACTAAAGGTTTGTCTGTTCCTGAGGGAGGCGTAAGAGGGGAATGGAAGGATGGAGACGCTGGGATTCGTGTTTATGTGTATGAGCTCGGCTCTAGTCGTTGCTGATATTTTCAGCATTATTACCATTTTACTTCGGCCTTGTGATCTTCTGAAAGCCCCAAACTGCAATAAGCCTCCTGCTCTGTAAATGTCACCTGGCGACCTGACAAAAAAGCTGCACTTGTCCTGTCCAGGTGGAGTTCGGGTAGCCAAGAAGCAAAATGCGACTCCTAGCAGTAAACACAGGATGGTTGCATGGTTAACTCCACCCCAGATCGCTATCTCAGTCATAAAGGGCTCTGCATGCTGATATTTGCTCATACTTTTCCAAATCAATCTAGGGCAGGTGGGCGAGACCACATGTGGATGGACTGAGTTCCAGGTCACTGTTGATGTTGTATTGTCAGAACGTGGCCCTGGTTCCATACATTCCCTGACCCACAGTCCACTGTCGAAAGGAGGAGTAGGAGAAGTCCTGGGGGAGGGAAGTGGATCAGGACAGATGAAGGGCGGGGTCTAAGGGGAGGGGACTGGATTTTGAGGGTGGAGGGGCACAGTTATGGTATTTTAGCCTTCTAGTGGTTAACGCGCTGGAGACTCACTGCAGAGGACTCCAAACACCTGCCTTCTGCCATTCTTCTCATACCCATAATGCAACTCGCCCTTCCCTCTGCCATTCCTCTCATACCCATAATGCCCACTGGCCTGAGGTCTTGCTGGAGTATGCAGCCGCTATGTGCCAGTCAGCTGTAGCATGTTCAGTATTTCGGACTCAGATACTCTGCAGTATTTTAATAGGGTTTGTGTGCATGGGCACAAGCACATATGTGTCTGTGCATGTGAGCACACTATTTACCATGACAATGGGTTATCAGCTTAGAAAAAAAAATTATTACTGTAAAAATGTTTCTGTGTGCTGCACTGTGATGTATTGTAATTTGTTGGGAGAGCAGTTTTATCCTTACTGGTGTTTTGCAGAAAAAGAGTTTCTAGTTTGATGTCCTGCCTTAGTAAATGTGTGTGCCTAACGATTCATTAAAGAGGGAACTCAGAGAATCGTCCCGCAGTCGCATCTTTAGAGGTTGGTCCCGTTTCGTCTCTGTGCTTCTCTCCTCTTCCAGTTATTCCCTTCCACACACCGACACACACTTAATCACACATGTGAAGGTCAGGGATTTTCCCCCAATCTGTGCTGCTTTTCACTTTCACCTCCTGATCAGTTCCCGATAAACTGATAGTGGTGGGTCAGTCCTCAGGCCTAAAAAAATCTAAACAAATTATTTCTCACTATAAGGTTAAACCAGAGCATGTTAGTCAATCGAATTTCCTTGCTGAGATCTTCTCTGATATCTCTGATGCCTGCACAGTTTGTACGATAACATCACGGACGTTTGCTGCTGGGAGAAGGTGATGGCTGGGTGTGTATTGTGAGCGGGTGATGCCGATATGTGCTAAAGTCTAAGGTAGCGGAACTCAATCAAGTTCAGCTGGAACACTCACTGTGAGCCACTCTTACTCACCTAACGTCACTGCCCAACCTGATTGGCCTTATCCAGCCATTTAAATGCAATGTCCTGTGCCGTACTGTCACTGCTACACAAATGAATTTTCCTGCTTGTTGTTGGGGCTGTTTTTAACTCAGGTATATGAGTTTCTTCAGGGGTGATGATGACAGTAATAGGTGGTTGAATGAGATAGGGGGGCTCTCTGTTCGGTCTGGGATATTTACAGACGCGTTTACCAGGCTGAGCGGCTCCTGTGCTCTGAGCAGCCAAAATAAAGGGAGGGTGAGATTGCGGTATTAGCTTCATGACTGACCAGCTGTGGGAGAAGGCTATGGGACGGCATGACTGCTCCTTTGGGAAAATGGCAAGGTCTCTCTGCCCTCGGCAACAAGTTTCCTCAACGCTGATTAATTATGAATTTTTATCCATTGTTCATTAACTAGCGCCATGCCCGTGGGGATCCACGGGTTCTAGATTCAACCCACATGGGGCCCAATTTTCAGCCTAAGTTTGAATTTTATTTTTTTATGTAATGAGTTGATCTAAGGTTCTGATTATCTGCTTGTGTGTCAGGCCAATCAGCGCTTTTATATTACAGTGAACAATGCACCATTATGATGTCATCACGTGCACCTCTATGATGTCATCACGTTGCTATGGTGTTTCCATAAACACCAAGGTGGCTGTCACGTGACCGTGTGTGTGCTCAGCATTTAGTAGGTTAGTATTTGTGCTAATGGGAATCGCACACCAGCTCGTGCCAGGCAGGAAGTAACTATCAAGGGGAATACGCTGCGCTGACATTTCGCACTCAGTGGAACATGAAGTCGCCTGCGAGACGGAGCAAAATAGCGTCGCTCACGTTATGCTGCAGATACGCGCCCGGTGGAATCTAGCACTGATTGGCCGGACACACACACACACACACACGCACACAGAGTCTACTCGGCTATTATAATATAGATTGCCCATGAACTCCTGACAGAAATGCAGGTTTTTCCATGTTAAACCAGTTTGGAGTCCGAACCATGCCTAGTTTGAGCTTTTACCAAGAAACCCGACTTGTAGGTCTGGTGCTGAGCCATTATGGTGAGGAGCTGCCACACATCGGCTCGCTCTGATGTTGATCTGAGTTTCCACCACACACTTTCACTTCCTCTAACATCCGCTTAATGGACCTGGGTGAAAACTATGGGCAGTAACAGCCAATTCTGCACCAGCCTGGATTCCGCTGCGCTTCCGCTTGATTGCATTACGCTGAGAAAATTGAGCAAATGGAGGGATAATGAATTCAACAAGCTTTTTCCTGACAGCATGAGAATGGGCAGCCCTGCAATCAGTGGCGTAACAATAGGGGGTGCAGGCAGTGCAACGGCACTGGGGCCCGGCGGCAATGTGGGCCCATTGATGGGCATATCCGGGCCCCAATAGACGACAGCGAAGGTATTCTTTTATTAATCAAAGCCTCACAGTAACATTAATTCACTAGGAATAGCCCAATACGACTCACACTCTGTGCTACTGTATATTTATACCACTGCAACTGCATTCATTTCTCAGTCATGGTGCTGGCAAGTCGATGTCATCATGGTACATTCATCATTTTAACTGATTAAAAGTCATTATAACATGAAATAATTTAGATTTCTTTTAGGAAAATGCTTAGTAAAACAAACAATGATAAGTTTTTTCGGCTGTTGATATCATCATTGAGACAGCAAGTGTTTCTGGGTGCAACATTCCATAGACCACCCATGTGACGATGTCACGGTTCGATCGTTTAATCCAAGGACAGTCTGTGGTTTAACCTTGCATGCAAGATAGGCTACAAACGAAGTATTTATGCAGGAAGCGGCAAGAGCGTAAGGAGCAGGAGGAAAGGTTGGCCAAGCTGCCAAAATTAAGCACATTTGGTTTCATAGCTAAAAGAGTCTTAAAAGTCGCTCTCCCCTTTCCTGCATGACCGTGAGCGCAGATCAACTGTCTTTACGATGTCCACTCGCTCGCTGATTATTGTTCCCACAATTCCTTGCTGTTCACAAAATTTCAGATCATCCCAATAAAGTTATGTTGATGTGTCGTTCATTTAGTCATTATGCCTGATGATGACCATTATTAAGATAATAATTTTAAGATAATAATGTTAAGAAATAAATAGGAAACTTTGTATTATTGAATGAAATAGTGTAATAACCCTTAGTGTGTGTTGTAGCCTACGTAGGCCCTATAAAAATTCCAGGCGCAATGGGTTTGGTGACAAGAAATTTCATCAACCGTGTAATAAAATCAAAGAAATCTATTGAAATTTTAGCGAGGGGGCCCGTGTCGGCAGATCTGCACTCTGGCCCACGTAGTTCACGTTACGCCACTGCCTGCAATCATTACATTACATCGCTGAGCGGCCATTTAACATCCGAATGGGCGGAGTTACTGATGCAGGGGATGTTCACACAAAATGAAGACCACAATGAAAAAATGAGTCACATTTTCACGTTATGGAGAAACGATGAATTAAAAATTCAAAACAAGCTTAAAAACAAAGCACTGAAAAAATATGCAAAAAAATATAAAATATAATAAAATATTATTATAATATATAATATTATCAGCGGCGCCTACAGAAAAAAATTTAGTGGGGGGGGGGCAGATGGGGCCAGAGAATATCCACTAAGTAGGATACATAAGGATTTTCCCGGTTCGCAAATTAATGCAAAGACACTATTTTATTGCATAATAAATTTTATACAGTTTTGTCTTATCATATGAATGTCAGATTATGATATTCACATGAGATCAGTTCAGGAACCCATCAAATAACATTTTGAATGTATCACCTCCAATCAGGCAATGTGTTGCTTAATCATAAATATTAGCTGACAAAATATTTATGTTTAGCACACTGTATTTTGTATTGTTTACAAGTATGTTCTGTTTATCAAACCATTTCAAGTATCAAGATTATAGATGGCCAAAAATGTGAAAAATGAGTAAATCACGATTAAAGTGCTCCACAATACGCTAAGGGTCATTCCACGCCAAACCACTCAATTTTTTTTTTTTTTTTTCCGCACCCCCTTCGATTTTGATCAAATTTGGCTTGTTGGTGGACATCCTTGAGAAATGGCAGTATAGCAAATTTCAAGGCATTCCCGCCATTTTTGACGGATTTTTAGTTTTTGGCGGGATTTCCAACAACTGGTGACCCTGAAACAGAAATTATGTAATAACTCCTAATCCAACCGTTCAATTTGTTCAAATTTGGCGTCACTGGAAAGAGTAGAAAATTTCCTTTCAAATGATATGCATCACGATGACCTTCTGAGGTGATGACCTTTTTGAGGGCAATTGACATTACCTTGACCTTTGACCTACTTTTTCACGAAATGTATATCATCCGATTTTCATGAAATTTGTATTGCTGCTAGGGCATATTCCTACAAAGAGATGCTCAAAATTTCAAGCTGGAGAGTTCCATGGATTTGGAGATATGTTTGGACATCCATGATGGGTCCATTGGATAATGGATTTCCTGACAGGATGTAATAGGAAAAATAGTTATAAAGTTGAAATTTTCAGAGAACAACATTTTGTTATTCATATTTACATGATCTTATGTGCATATTAATATGTTCGACAATCATGTGAGTGCGGTCATGGATCCAATGCTCTTGCATTAGGCCTTGGTTTCTGGGAGGGGGGCACGATGGTTCATGGCCATGGTTCAGTTTAGTTTTACCCAAAATAAAATTGATACCAGTGATCAAATCTAATGTCACTTACAACCTAAATGGGGCCTGACGTCTTTGCATCAGCTAATTACCAGTACCTATTTGCTTGCCTTAAGAACTTTAACCTTCTTACTTTCTGATGCATTGGAATAGCGTATTACAAATGGCTTGTTTGGTTCATCAGCTGGACAGAAAGAATGTGACTTCTGTGTACCGGTCACTGTAATACTGTTGTCAAATCTTGATTTCAACTTGATCTCATGATCAGCAATATCAGCTTGGGAACAGAATATGGTAAAAATACCCGAGAGGCTCTTGCTGTCCCATTCATAGAGGTCTTTTGGGGTCTGAATCTGGCTGTCAATTGGTCTCTGAAGACTAGCCCTTCTTGCAAGTCTCTTGATCGTGCCACAGATACCATCACACAGGCCCTTCCCATGGGTGCTGGCAAAAAAATGCCATTCTGTTGGCATACTATAGTCCTGTTCGTGGCAAGATAGATTGGCGAAATTCTTTCTGTTCTTATACTATGCAACAGCACCATCGGTGAAATAAATCACTCTCTTGGGTGGAATGACCCTATATTCGATGACTGGCATCAATTCCTTTTGGAAGAAACTGAAATCACCCTGCACCCGGACCAACCAGTCACCGACTTCATATATGCTGCACAGATAACCATGTACATGCAGGACTTCAGATCAGAGTGAAAGAGCGCATCCGATCTAATCCATCAGGATAGAAGGTTAGTGATTGATGTTGATACGAGCTAGCTAAATAAAACCATTTAGCCATTTAACACTGGACGCATGCATCCATAGCTCGTATCAACATCAATCTCTTATCCTCTATCGTGATGGATTAGATTGGATGCTCCCTTCCTCTCTGATCTGAAGTTCCGCATTTTTGAGGATTATTTGCGCAGCATGAATGAAATCGGTGACTGGTTGGTCCGGGTACAAAATTATTTATTTTCAATAGAGTACGATAAAGATGAGAAAAGCTGCGGTTCTTATAGATTTATAGTCTATTTTCTTTGGGGTCCCGATAATTAGCCAGCGGTCAGTGAACAGTATTTTCTCCACTGCAGCAGATGTTCAAAATACTGGTCAAGAAACTAACTGGTAACGCCTCCCCAGTTTACTCCAGTGATGAGCAGATGCATATCAGCTCGATGCCTCAAATAGGAGCCTGTGTCACGAACAGTCTACGGTCACGAAGCAGGGCTAATAACATCGGACATCATCCTCACTTTCTGATATCACGAAATTTGCTCTTCGATTCGCAGTATTAGTCACCGAAGCCAAGGCCTAAGAAACAGACATTGGACTTCTGCAGCAGACCAGCTAGTTTACTTGTAATTTCGCGTATTGTGGAGCACTTACATTGTTATTGTCGGACGAGCATTTACAAATTTGCCACATGCACAACTCACCTGACAGTGATAAGGTCAAATGCGTTGCCATTCTCATCGATTATTCTCATTACAGCCGAGATGTGATTGGCTGATTCCATGTACAACTATAATAGTACCACAGCCGAGCTGTAATTGGCTGATGTACGTAATGGAACCACCCAACCTGCAGAAAAAGTTTTTTGCCTCCCACCCCAAAAACGAAGGAACTATGTGTGGTTACAGAAGTGTCCGGTAAATACCTGGAAAAAACCACATTTATTCCGCCCATTATACAATCTATGGTTTTTATGCTACTAACTGACAGGTGCCGTCGGTTGGGGGGGCCAATGGGGGGCCAGTCATTTTTGTCTGGTGGCCTCGGCCCCCCCTGGCCACCCCTTGGAGGCACCATTGAATATTATTATTATTATTCTATATTATTATAAATATTGTAATAATATATAAAATATGCAAAAATGCAAAATTTGGACTCTGATCGTTTTTCGTTTGTGGTCTTCAAATGTGTTTGAACAGCTGGGTGCTCCTTGTTTTCTTGTTTTCTTTACTGAGTTTGATGTATTTTTTAAGCGGTTTTGTGGGCTGGGTTTGATTTTGTGTCAGAACCATTTCAGAAAGAAAGATAGAGGAGTTTTTGGTAGCTGCACTGATTTCTTCCCATCATATTCCACTTCCTGGTGAAACTTGTTTGCAGATGTCGTTGATATCACTAAGTAAGGCAGTTGGCAGTTGCCTAAGAATTAGCGCACGAAACATGTCCAGCATTCTGGAGGTATGTTCATGCAAAAGCAGACTAGTCCTTTACTTCCTTTGTTCATGGGTCATTCCATGTCAAATGTCTGAATGGCTCCCACTCAACCATCTCAGATTCAGCTGAAAAAAATTCCTCTCAACTCCTCATAGTTTCATCATAAAAAAATGTTTTTGCAGCTACGTTCTGGCCCTTTTTGAACAGCTATTTCTGAGGAGCCACTTTCACATGGCTATATTTCGAGAAGTATTTCAGCTAAGTCCTTCAAATTTTCAGGGGTGAAAATATGCTACTATAACTTGAGGAATATGGATTTATAAAGGTGTCCCTTTAGTCCATCATATATATCTGGGTGCCAAAAGTTGCTCGAAAATTTTACTGTGTGCTCTGCGGTAGCATATTTTGAGGACTGTAAAAAGCCTAATTTCAAAGACAGGGATTTGGTCTTGCACATACAGCTTCCCATATATGTTGTGTATTTTATATTCTAATTCTGGCTCTCTCTTTTTTATAATCTAGAAAATATTAAGGCTTGAAAATGAAGAAAATAAAATTTGTGCTATTTTTCACATTTTATACCAAAAACATGACACCATCCACCAACATCAAATTGACTGTTTTTGAAATATTAGATGCTTGTTATTAACAAATCCAAAATTTGTGATGGGGTTCTGTTTTTGTGGGGACACAGCATTTAATGGCATCAAAGGCTATTCAAACATTATTTTATAAAATGCAAATAGTTAATGATAGAAAACTTAAACTCAACAAAGTGCTTTATTTCATAAATGTTAACTTACGCTTGAATTATTACCCATATACAGTTTCCAGATATATATTGAAATACTGTAGTCCCAACATCAAGGGAAGATCAAACTTGTTACAAATCATTACTGTATCAATGAACATTTACATCCAAGTAGAAAAAATTAACCTGTATTCTTCAATTAGTAATAATCAGTGTTAAAAAGAGTTTTTGACAGTCCTGCAGAATTGCAAATAATGAAATATTTTAAATGACCAGTTGATAGCAGTTAGCACAGAACTCCACAAATTATTTGAACTCTTTCATGAAGTTTTCCGCTACTTTGGTGTTCTGCTCCTTGAGTGCAAATCTACATCCAGTTGTAGCGCTTGGAACTTCAATCTTGGCGATGATGTGTTGCACAGGTACCCAGCATAGGCCTTCCCTCCTGGGCCTGGAAAAACTTTAAGCTGGGCCGTGCGGATGCATGAACTGTTCAGACATGTTATAGCTTCTGCATGACCAAGCATGTTTCTAAACTTACAGCTTTAAAAATTTTACAATTAATTTTTATTTTATTTTATAGGTTGATTTATTAATAAATGAATTAATACAAAGTGTACATAAATGATAAATCATTTAATCTATGATCAAATAAAATGTCATTCTTAACACATCCTCTGTAAGATAGCTATATTGTATTTGATAATTATTGTAACACTTCCGAATTCATGACAAACTTGAATTTTGGGCCCTGTTAAGGTTGTAATATTTCAATATCTAACACTGCATATGGGTTATTCTTAAAGTGTAAGTTAACGTTTATGAAATAATGCACTTTGTTGAGTTTAAGCTTTCTATCATTAACTATGTGCATAATGTTTGAATATGCCTTTGATGCCATTAAATGCTGTGTGTGCACAAACATACCATATTTTCAAAAATTTATTTTGAGAAAATAAATCAGAACCCCATCACAAATTTTGGATTTGTTAATAACAGGCATCTAATCTTTCGAAAACAGTCAATTTGATGTTGGTGGATGGTGTCATTTTTTTGGTATAAAATGTTAAAAATAGTACACTTTTTATTTTTTTAATTTTCAAGCCTTAATATTTTCTAGATTATTCATTAGAGAGGGCCAGAATTAGAATAACAAATACACAACATATATGGGAAGCTGTATGTGCAATACCAAATCCCTGTCTTTGACATTAGTCTTTTTACAGTCCTTCAAATATGCTACCGCAGAGCGCAGAGTAAAATTTTCAAGCAACTTTAAGCACCCAGAAATATATGATGAACTAAAGGGACACATTCATAAGTCCATATTCCTCAAGTTAGAGCAGCAGCTTTTCACCCCTGAAAATTTGAAGGACCTAGCTGAAATACTTCTCTAAATATAGCAACGTGAAAGTGGCTCCTCAGAAATCGCTGTTCAAAAAGGGCCGGAACTTAGTTGCAAAACTATTTTTTTTAAGACAAAACTATTAGGAGTTGAGAGCAAAAATTTTGGATTTACCCTATTAGGAGGTGTATGCACCCGCTAGAATTTTTCAACCAAATCTGAGATGGTCAAGTAGGAAGTTAATCTGAAATTTGGACATTTGACATGGAATGACCCTCATATTGTACAGTGGTCAAGGGTCAATGGGTGGAGCTATGGTATGCTGACCTGTGGCATAGCTGAAGTGAATCTGGGGTCAGTTATACTAGCAGCGATTCACTGAAAATTTAAATGATGATTTCAATTCAAATTGTTTCAGTTTATTTGTGTGCAGCAGAAAAAGAGAGAAAATTAAAGCTGCAAGCAGCGTTGAAAGGGCCCTCGCACCCTTTGTGCACGTTGGGGGTGGTGGCGAGATGTTGACGGGTGCAGGTTTGCATTCACAGTCATTGGACACTGCTAGACTGTGTACAATGTGTTTTCCTGAGTGGAGTGCAAACACCATTCCTAAAATCAATAGGTGGAGCAGGTTAAAGTATGACACCTGTTCATGAAAAAAAGTTGAAATTTTAATTCAAAACAATGGACTTCCTGTTGGGTTCGGGTCATGGCACAGTATAATTTTTTTACAAGTTTTGGCATGTTTCATGTCTCCACCAAATTTTGTTCATGTAGGTGAACTGAACCATGAGAACTGTTTTGTTGAAATTTTCTGGAGGGCGTTATGATGCCATTGTGACATGCCTGTGTGCAAAACCTTTACCATAATAATTGTAATACCGGGCTCCACGAGTTTGTTGATTTTTGCAAAGTTTTCAAGCATGTTGAGACCCTTAAAAGGGCAATTCTTTTGAAAAATGATTGGGGGCGCTATAGAGCCATTGTGCCACATTAAGTGCCAGTTGGTGTATCAAACTGAAGACGATAAGACAGTTAAAATTTATGCAACATTTTGCAAGTTTTTGAGTATTATAAGCCCTTCAAACGTGTGTTCGTAAAATTTGGAAAAATACAGGAAATGGCTCATAGCTCACTTTCTGTTTGGCCAAAAAATTGCCATAACCCGGCATGACAAATACAATGATCACACAAAATTTCATGAACATTCAAGCACTTTTATCTTAACATGGCTGTGGCTAGAGGGCGCTGTGGAGCCACCTGACCACAGCCAATCCAATATCAGCATATATTTATACTTGGGAGAAGACTTTTATCAAGCTTATAAAGTTTCGGGCAAATCTCACAAAGGATTTGTGAGAAAAACCAACTTCTTGTTTCATGGCGGAACACTGAAATTCGCCGCGATGTCACTGATACATCATTCGTTGAATCCAGAAAAGCTTCGCAATTTAACATTGGAAAGGTCTTTAGATGTCACATGCAAAATTTGAAGTTGATCGGATAAAATCTCTAGGAGGAGTTCGTTAAAGTACGACACCTGTTAATAGTGAAAATTTTTAAAAAGTTGCAATTTCAATTAAAAATGGCGGACTTCCTGTTGAGTCTAGGTCATGGTACCAAGTGACTTTTTTTTAGGTCTCGGCATAGTCTACATGTCCACCGAATTTCGTACATGTAGGTGAAACGGGCTGCAAGGGCTGCTTCCTTGAAAGTTTCTAGGGGGCGCTATAATGCCATTTTGCCACGCCCACGTAAAAACCCTATATTCTTGTAATAGACTTAATTGGCTTGATATGTCTGCAAAATTTTGTGAGTTTTCAAGCAAGCTGAGGCTCTCAAAAATGCAATTTTGTGTTAGGGGGCGCTATAGAGCCACCGTGTCAAAAACTGTGCCAATTGGGATATCAGATCCATGAGAATCTTATTTTTCACCTGTGTGCTAAGTTTTGCGAGTTTTTGAGTACGCTAAAGCCCTCAAAAATGTCTTCGTAAAATCTAAAAACACGCAGGAAATGGCTCATAGCTCACTTCCTGCTGGGCAAAAAAATTTCAAAAAAATTGACAAAAAACTTCATTATGACGACTATGGTCCCACCGAATTTCATGAAAATCCAAGTAATTGCGTTCCAAAATGGCCTCGTGTTTGGTGGCGCTATAGAGCCTTTGGGGCACGTCCAAGCACAAAAACAACAATACTTTGCAATTTTTCGCATAGTTGATGTGTCTGCAAATTTTTGTGAGTTTCGTGCATGGCAAGGCCCTCAAAAACGCATTCTCGCAGCAGAATAATAATAATAATAAGATGAAGAAGAATAAAAATCCCTTCAAAAACAATAGGTTCCTCGCACCTTCAGTGCCTGGACCTGTTCCAGGCCCTGGCTCCGGTCGGTGCTCGGGCCCTAATTAGGCCAATACCCCATGTAGCTGCTCAAGAAAAGCATTTGCTGTGGGGAGAGAATTCCTCAAACTACACTCTCCATATGTGGTCTATATCCCCTGAATGTTACCCAAAAAAAAATCCTGTAAATGTTGCCTGTGGATTTTGTGCATCACCGCCTCAGTGCAGCCATTATTCCTGTACAGTATCTCTCTGGGAATTACAACGTATAGAAGAAAGCGGAAGATTGAGCAACTTTTCAAACAGGCGTGTGTAATCACCGGTTTCTCTGCAGGTGAGGTGTTTCACTGGTGATACTTGTTACTTTTTGAGAGTGTTTTTATCTTGGAAGAGAAAGCCTGTGTGAATGTCACGGGAACGTTAAATGCTTACAAAGAACAGCTGCACTGCGCTAAGCAATGTGTGATCCCTCCAGCCGAAAACATAGGCCAACTTCACACTCCTGTACGAGTGTCTGAGAAAAGCTTTAAAGGTCTGAAGTGCTGAGGTAAACTTTAAACAATAGATGTTAAAAAAGCATTTGTGAGAAATTAGCAGCTTAATTTAGAACACTAAATCTGGGATTATTGATGACCCTGTCCTGATGGATATAGCTAAGTATAAAAACAAAATAATTTAGTCGCTTTACCTAAATCAACCATAGGATTAAGCCGGCTATCATTACCCTGACATTGAGTCAGTTTGTGGTCGACAGTCAGTACGATGCCGTGACACTCTGGACCTAAGTCTCCCTTATGTCTGCGTTTTTTTTAAAAACAGATGATTCACAAAAAAATGCTACATTCATTCATTTTTTTAAGGTATGCTAATATAATGGCAAATATGTGTTCATAAATAGTTACACAACGTTTCAAATCAACATTGCTGCCACCTTCATGTGTTTGTGTCACAACCCTACAACCCTCGTGTAAATGCCTGCTTTGAGTTGCAAGTTGCTGGTTTGTAATTTGCGATTTGTGCTTAGAACCAGTGAGTATTTCTTGTAAAAAATCTCCGTCTTTAGAAAGCGTAACTTAACCTTTATTGACCGCAATTTGTGGAAGCTTTCCTCTTTACTTGGTTAAATCAAACAAGCTTCCAAGCCTACTCAGGCTCCAGGATTGGGGCCGCGTTCTTGTTTACCCTTCCCAAGTATGGTCCTTTGTCCAGTTAGTCCGGAACAAGCTCCCAAGCCTTCTTCGGTCATCAGGATTGGAACCAAGTTCCCCTCGAGCTACTCCATCCTCCTGTGGGGCAGTTCAGCTCTGAGAAGTGAGTTCTCCACCCGGCTGTTGTGCTGGAAAACCACTGGCTGGCCGTTTGCAGCCCAGCTTCACCTATTACACGTGCTGAACTCTGCTCTCTTCTTCTTGGGTTCCGTCCCCTATCATTACCACACTTCTGTCAGTAAACCTACGTATTCGATTTAACTCTACCTCCGCACTTAATTCCTGGTCCAGAACATAACAGCTTGATATCATGGAGACGTATAAAAATGACTAGAGCGGCTGCTTTTCTGAAGCAATCAAGCTCGCATTGATATTCTCAATTTTTAGATGACCATTCGTACCAGCCTATTTGACACACTTTCTGCCACGTCCTTTGCTCTAGGGGTCATGCTTTGGTGACGCACATCATCCAAATCAAATTTGCACGTTTGTCCGAGAGGCCATGTCCGATGTTTAACAGACACAGATCAAGCTGTAATTTGGTGAAGTGCTTCTCCTGTCTGCTACAGTTATCAAAAGTGTGGAGCCAAGAGACAGCAAAACTAAACCATCATGCTGGTGGCATTTTCTTTAAAATCCCTCTAACACCCTACGTCCCACAAACATAATATATCATAAATTTAATACAAATCTGCAGCTTTAAATGTTATAATCTCAGAAATTTAATAAGTTTCCCCACCAGTTCCCAGCCACAACTATAATTATTCATAATCATTTTTATGATGTAATATATATATTTATATGTTATATAATTATATGTATATAATTTTTCATGCAATAACTATTAGGTTTGCTGGAATTTGCTATGTTTGCAGAGAAGTTTGCTGGATTGTTACAGTAACCCTTTGATGCATAGAGTACATACAAATGCCTTGAACCATTTGTTAGTATTTGGTGCAATATTTGCAATATTTTCTGTGTGTGTGTGTGTGGGGAGCAAGTGGGTGGTCTGTCTGTCCATTATTTTGGACATTATGCTTGCTTGTGGGATGCACACTGCCATCCAATATTTTGGACATTATGCATGCGGAGTGACAGAAATAATGTGAAGTTGAAGAAACCTGGTCATTGATATGCATGACGATCTATCTGTATTCTGGACATTGCTTATTTGAGCTATTTTCTCAGCATGTATAATGTCCAATATTTTTGATAGTGCATAGACTCATATGTATTCCAACAAATAGACATGCATTACATAGGTAATATGTTTTCAGTTTGTGTTATATATTTCCATCCCCCAACAGAAAAAAGTCTGATCAAAACTTGAACAATATAAGACTATTTCTGACTTTCGTCAACTTACCTCTTACTTGTGGATGCAGCCATTGTGATTGTTTGTGGTTTTGTGTTTTGAGGGTATCTATGAGCCTAGAGAAAATAAACCCCACTTAACTTATGTCCAAAATATTGGACAACATGCAACAAAGGGTTAAAAGCTGCTGATTCATATCACGCTTGCGGTTTATAACATTTATGGAGCATTACTGCGTTTGCGGATGTTGTAATGGTAAACCTTGTTCCAAAGAGCTCCCAGGCTGGCTTTGTGATTTTGTTTTACTCCTCGAATGCAGGGGAATGATTTACGGGAAACGATTTGCGGGAAATGCCAGCGACAGTGTCAGAGAGTGCACAGCTAGGGATGGCTGCACACTGAGCAAATGAGGCGTGAACCTGGCTGGGAGAGAGAGAGAGAGAGAGGGAGAGGGAAAGAGAGAGAGAGCGAGAGAGAGAGGGAGGGAGATGGAGAGAGTATGAGCAGAAATACAATGTATAAGGATTAATAGTCGTCTGTACAGATTCAAAAATTTTATTTTTGTTTGTTTGTTTGTTTTTTTCTGGAAGAATGTGGCGCTTAGGAAATTGAATACTTTCTGTACATCCCACAGCACTGCTGAATTACGCCTGCTTTCGATGTTTATGAACTACATTATTCTGCTCATCCGCATGTTCAACAGAGAGTAAAGCTTGGACAACAAACAAATGTGTGAATATCAATATGGGAAGCCATTGTTAGATCTTTTGCAAACTACAACAAAGAAAAATTGCACAAATTCTGTAAATTTATGAAAGTAGGCCAACTGAGTTGTTGAGCTGGAATTTATTTTCTCATTATTAAATTAGTATGTGTGTAAATATAGTCTTGGCAATACACAAAATTAAAATATGCCATTGCTTTGCCCCATTTAAAAAAAAAAAAAAAAAAAAGGTTATGAAAAATGAAGGCAGGGAATCGAACACAAAATTCCTGTTGCAAATCTTGCGGCTCACTCATTGTCTCTTGGATATAGTGCTACTAAGTTATCTAGGCCTATAGCCTCACACTGAATTTATTTACATGACATGATAAAATATGAGAACTTTGATTACTGAGGCTGTTTTGCAGTAACTATAATTAGAATATAATTTTGTGTCCAAAATGTAATTCTATATATTCCCTGTTTATATATGAAGACCATAATGGAAAAATTATCAGTCACATTTTATCGTTGTGGAGAAATAATGAATTAAAAATCAAAATGATCTTAGTAATAAAGCACTGAAAAAACATGCAAAAAACATAAAATATATAAAGTATTATAATAATGTATAATATTATTATTTATTATTATAACAGGCCTCGAATTAAGTTATTTTTAGGGCAAGGCCACTTGGCCTTTTAAAATTGGGGCATCACGGCCAAAATGTAGGGCACCAAGGCCAAAACTAAATTCATCAATTTTGCAAGAACAATAAGTGATACTGACATTGTATGTAGATAAGACCGTATAAATCAATAATTAGGAGTGCATTGAAAACCAATATTTTATTAATTTTTAAAATTGTTAAATTTTTATTCAACTTGCAGCAATTTATCGACAGAACAATCAAGACCAATACATGACCAATAATTAGAAATGATAATGAAAAAGTTAATGTCTATTGCCAACATTTATAATTCCACCTAGAAAGCTTCTACAGTTAGTGAAGCCACACTGCTGTAATTTGTGCAGACTGTGGCTTGGCGTCGTCCTGCTGGGGCTTCACTTAAAAACACAACATCCTGAAGACACACTTGTTGTCCCAAAATGCAAGTGTACCTTTCAGCGTCAATTTTGGACGTCTGTTGAAACATCACATCAGATGCATAAACAATATGCAGTCGGCATTAAATATGTGTAGACTCATATATCTTGAGCATTTTAGGTTTAGCCGAGCGTAAGAAATTTGAGGTGAGAGACCTTGGCTTGTGAAAGTGTTTCGATTGCACCCAGGACAGCAGTGACAGCACCACAGTGCTATTCCGGAAGCATCACTAATGACCTCGGTGCGGCACGGCTTCTTCTGGAGTTTCTACCTTGACCAGTGCTGTTATGCATGAAAATGAAGACGTCACTTTTCCCTGGGAGTGGAGCCGGGAGAGTAATATTAAAGCAGAAATTACCATGCAGTACTGGGGGGGGCGTCTCCACACTGACGCAGCAGTGAATGCGTTTGCACATTAATGCATTAGATCTTTCTCTGACTCAGTTATTCAAACTGAGTGTAACTCCATTTGTTATCCCATGACTCATTTCCCCACTGCACAGGTTGGCCCCAGGCCATTTTTTAGTCGTTATTATTTTCCTATCTTCTTCCTGTCATGGACGTGTGATGTGAGGGGTAACAGGTTCCCTGTTTTCTGTGCGCTTTCAGTCAAACATTAAACGTTACGCTCAGTTAGCAGTGCCTCATCCACAGCCTGCATGACTGAGCCTCTAAAACACATCTGATGACGTCGTCTAATAAGCACTGTTAGGACTCAGGACCTTTTGCCTGGTGGTTACCTGTCATTTATTTGTCTTACAGTGAAGTCACACAGAATGAGATTTGATTCATTTCTCAATGGGAAAGAATGATGGGATGGATTGCGGCACCATGTCCTTCAGTACTGGCTGTTTCTTGATATCTGTACTCGTGCCGACTTCCTATCTTGTGGATAATTGTGACATCATATCCTCTGGCTGTCATTGAAATGAGAGAGAGGTTATACCTCACAAATGGAGACTGTTGGGATAGCCTGCTGCTGCCTGTTCAAAAACCACACGGCACGGGCTGGCACAGTTTCTCGATGCATAAAAACCTGTCTCCTGCACTTCTTATCCTGAAAGTGTGCTCTTTCCATGACACAGACATCTGAAGGTTGCTACAAGCAGACTTTGTGATATTGACATTGAGATATAGCTGTTGTGTATGTGTTTATTTCAATGCTTTTGAATTCAGTGCTCATCGTGAGTTAACCGTATGTCATTGAGACCTGCTGCTGTGCTCGCTCTACCCCAATGTTCAGTCCGCTCTTCCCTGCAGTGCATTCTGGGCTTTGATTTAGTGTCCTTTTCTCCTTGGGCTGGCATTAACACAGCCACCGTTTGTGCCCACTTGGTACCTGAGACGAGGCCAGGCAATCCTGCACTGGTTATTTGTTTAAGCTTCTCATTGTGCATGAAGATTCATTCATGTCTGACTTCTTTCATCACGTTATTTATTTTGAACAGTCCAGGTTTGAGGATTAATTATCACTTTCTCAGTATTTTTCTCTTCCCTTCATTACTCATAATTGTACCCACTGGCTTTGTGCTGTAAGTCTCTCTGAGTAAGAATGTCTGAAAGCTAATTACAGTAATGATTATTAATAATGGCAGCCCTGCTGTAGAGCGAGGTGTTTTGCGGCTTTGCTCGAGTGATGTCATTTCTTAGTTCCAGCTCCCTCCCTTTCACATCCCTCACTCCTCTCCGGGTGAAACAGCCGCAGTGCTTTTTCTTTTTTATATTTATGTGGGTATTTATGTCAAAAAGAATTGTTTCTGCTCTGTTCGAAGTGTGTAGTTATCTTAAATTTTATGGCGCATGTTTTATGGGGAAGCAGAGCTCGCAATGTGGTGAGTCCTGATGACTACAGGATTCATCTCCCATCGGGTGCGGACTGTAATCCACTGCATCTGTGGTGTCCTGCCTTTAATTATGGACCCAAGGAGGGGTCAAGGGGACGACCGGCACGGTGGGGAGATCAAAATGGAGACTCTATAGGGAGATGTGGAGAGAGGCTGGCTGACAGAGGCGGTGTTGAGGGGACAGTGACTGAAGGTGACTGTAGCCTCATGATTAAGGTGTTTGACTGGACTCTGAAGCTGGTTCAAGGCCCAATGCAGTCAAAATAGGATCAGTACAGCTTTGGACCCCTGAGGGAGCAGGGTTCTTCTTAAAGGCCAGCAGCCGGCGGTTCACGTACTGCTGTTTTCCGTTGTACCACCGGGTGTTTTTGTCAAAGTCTCAACCAAAAAAAAAAAAAAAAGTTGGCTCCGTTTCAAACAGGCTCCGTTTCAAACAAATACTTGACAATGTACCGACCAGTCTTGGGAGACAGCTAGCTAGACTCACAGGTCAGGAAATTATGCAGTTAACATCACTGCTAGCTCGGAGCTAACTATGTTGTAATGTTAAGTGAAGCATAGGGGCCTGTCTCGCACGATCGTGGACTGATGGCATAACTTCAAAAGCAGGTTGCTTATCAGCACAAAGCCTCTATTGGTAACAAATTTAACATTTGTTAAAATGAATTTAGATGAGCACTAGCTACATATCGTTGATGATAGAGAATAAACACGGTAACTACTAGTTGTCTGAAACAATAGAAGAAACAAATCACTACATTTTTTGCAAAAATCTACAACCAAGCTACCGAGATCATTGTGGACTTCAGTGGCAGCATCACAAACCTTATGGGTGCATGAATTCACCAACATTTGCAAAAATGAGTTAACATAAGAATATGTAACGAGCTGGCTAACGTCACCTAGCTACATAGTTAACTAGCTATTTTTTCCATAAGCTTCAAATAATGGAAACAATGCAATAATCTCTGCTTCACTGCAGCAAGTAGGCAAGCAGTGTGTTAATTCCAACATCGCGTTATAGGGTATGAATAAAATTACTTGCTCATAAATAATAGCCAACTTGATCTCATTCCTTCAAGCCAGTCTTGTCTTTAACCCATTTGCCCAGAAGCCAAATATGGCTATTTATGTGTTACCCGATTTAAGGCTTTATAATTTATGATCTGAGCTTCACAGAGAGGGAGAAAATGGCTAAAATGAAACAAGATAGTTGAAGCATTTCGAATTCCACCGTGTTTCAGTTTCTTTTCTTTGTTTTAGTTCAGAGTAATGGCCACAAAGACAAAAAAACTTCATGAAAATTCAGCAATGAAATGATAAAAAAAATACTGAGAATTGAAAAATGGCTGGGATTAAAAAAAAAAAACATTTCTGGGATAACAAACTCCTTGACCACAAATGTACTTCATCTGACAGTGCTTTCAAAATTACCGACTTTCTATCAGCCAAATAAAACATTTCTCCAAGTGGCTCCCCATGCTGTCAGAGCCCTCAAAGTAGCGCACTGTCAAATCATAAAATAATCATATTTAACACAAATCACATTTCCACTCATGAAGTTCAATATGAATCAATAATTTTCTGGCAGAATTTAGCTTGAATTTATCAATATAGGCATGGATGGACATCACTAGTCAAAAACATGCCTTTTCTCCATGATAAAGTTTTGTCCATTTCTCTAAGAAGTTGCATCAGCAAGCTCACATATGGAACTGTTTATTTTATGGTCAGAACTTTTACTCTGAGACGGAAATCTTGCTGTTTACAATTCCAATCATCCAAGCGAAACGCACGCTTGTTTAAAAGCTTTTCACACCCTATAAGGAGGAAGTATAACTCACTAACACAGTAATATCTGAAATATGCCTGATTTTAGCAAAATGGACATTCCATCATCAGGAAAAAGCAGGCAATATGATTCCCGAGATTGAACAGATTCGTCAGTGCAATGAATGAAGCCGGGGATTTACCGAAGTCTTCAAGCTGTTTGCATTTTAAACGAGCAAAAATCCAAGGCATTTTCATTGAATGCGGTATAAATTCTAAAACAGATCGCCACATTAAGCAAAATGCCAGCACATGCAGTACTATGAGCAAAGGTTAAAGGCTACACTTGTTAGCCAATGCGGCAAACTAGCTCTGTGATCACAGTGGTGAACCGAAAACAGGAAATAGCCAGGAAGTTAGCTAGCTGGTTAGATGTAAGATAGACCTCCTCCATATAAAGTCAGTTCTACTCACATTGCAAGAGGAAAAACTCTCCATCATTGAATTTCTCCCCCAAAGAATCAATGTTGTCAGCCTTCCAGTCTGTTCCATTCAGAAAAACTGCCATTTTCTATCACTGAATCACATTTCCATCCCACAGATATAACCTCAGCCCTCCAAGGTTGGTTCTAGAAGTCTTTTTTTTTCTATGCAGTCGCGTCCATTTCAGCTGTGCAAAGTTGAGAGAAAACAACCTAACTGCAGTTGCGCAAGTGATTAAGAACTTTTCTGAGGGTCAAATCAATTCTTTCAGTTACTGAGGAAAGTTTATACTGTCTGGAATTGGATGAAAAATGTGTCAATCAATTGGTAATTATCAGGAACCTTTCATGTGGGCATGAACAATAACTGTGCTTTACACAGATAAGCCTGAGCAAAGATTAGAGAGAGTGGGTAACACTGAGGCATTGTATGAGGTTGTGAGGAACAACTGAATTTGTTGCAGGGTGAATTTACGCGTGATTCAATGTTAGGGAATTGTTTCTAATATCTGATGACTAATTGAATGTAGAATCATATACTATCAATATCATGTCGAATTTTTGCTTCAGAAAACTGATTTTTTTTTTCACTACTCAGTTG
This sequence comes from Gymnothorax javanicus, assembly GCA_029692085.1. NCBI lineage: Eukaryota > Metazoa > Chordata > Actinopteri > Anguilliformes > Muraenidae > Gymnothorax > Gymnothorax javanicus. The sequence continues at coordinate 50,305,922 of CM056209.1, forward strand.
GGATACCTTTGGCCTATTATTGCTGAATAGGCAATAGGCTTCTTAACCATGTTCTTATCATTTCTGTTACCATGTGTCTCGGATCTGCGTCTATGACTGACTGTACTGCCAGATAGACCTCTGAGTCCTCAAAGAATGCAGTGACGGGAAACGCACTCTTCAGAACTTCAGGATAATTCCTCTGAATATTCACTGTGAATATCAATGATAATGGGATTACTTTGCTTGTATTCTGCAAGTGATTATAATCTCTGAGAATACATTTCCAAGTGTCTCTACATCCTAAAGGCTGTGGACCACAGACCTCCGGCTAATTCTTCGCTGCGCTGCACTCGGCAGACACCTATAATTGACAGCGGGGGCAGGTGATTTCAAAAGTGTGGAGAACCCTGAGGGAGCATCAGCCCCTGCGTAACCTGATCCACTGAACCTCGCTTTGGATGAAAGCATCAGCGAAATAACGGTAATGTAACGTAACTGAGCTACGGTGATGGTGTTTGCTCTGCGTCGCTGAGTTTGTTGGGGCCAGCCAGAGGACAGGGGAGGATTTGGTGTCTGAGCTCTTCAGATGTGCGTAACAGCAGAAGCGAGGAGCTTTAATTTTCTGCGTATTTCCCTTTTCGCCAACTGCCATCTCAAATGTTGAGAGGGAGGGGGGGCTAATCGGATTATTGCAAAATAAGGAGAGAGCCTTGCTGCCGGCGGTCTTGAGCACAAGTCCAGCCATTACCCAGCCAGGGCGATGGTCTAATGTTTGCGGTTTGGGGTTAATTTAGCAGGGAACTGCACTCATAATCATTACAGTAAACTATTACATGTGGTGTCTTATACTGGAGGTGTTACACATACTTTCTCTTCTTGTTGTTTAGTTTTGTTTCTGTTTGCATTTGCTGCCTTTGGTTTATCGTCCCAAATAGAGTCACGATGTCAGTCAGTCACCCAGCAGCGACGGCTCGCCTGCGTCTCTCTCTGAAAACGTTAACAGGCAGCTGTCACCAGGACAGACCTCCTAATAAGCTGTTGACCCTCAGTAAGGAGACGGGTCGAGTGCTCGTTCATCACTGCCACGCCGAAGCATCGTCTGCTGTCTGCGGTGGAGGGGGCAGTTACAGGTTGGGGAAAATTAGCCTCTGCGGCGAATCGGCTCCTCCTGAAATAACCGCGCCGAGTCAGAGCTTCGCTCTCATTGCGGCTGCTGGTTCAGATGCGCGTGTGAACTCTGGATGCACCCTCCTCTAATCCCTGCCATTTTTATCTCAGCCCAAGGAAAAACTGAATGAAGGGCTGTCAGAAAAAACAGCATTTTACTAAAGTAGCTTTTCTGGCACAAAAGCCGCACCAGAGTTCTCTCACTGGGCTTGATCTGCCTCTCACAACTAGTGTCGCTCGCTAAAACGGAAACCGAGCTCTGTACCGTCAGAGAGAATTTCATGCTGCAAAATCATCACAGTTCTTCAGCTTGGTAAAGTGGACTGGGAGATTGATGAAGTGGCACCGAAAGAGATGCACACGCTGTTATTGATTATGCAGCTCAAGTCAAACTGAGGTCTAAGGAAAGGTTCTCATTCCTGTACTGAACACACAGGACAGATGCAGATCCCTTTATTCTGACGCTGACAGGTTGGGCTGTGCGTCTGTCTCATATGTGTTGTTTTGAATGCCCTGTAAAAAAAGCTGGGTTTCTGCCCTTTAACCTCATGTTCTTACACATCTAAAACTGTAGAATACACTGTATGTTATCGCTGATTTATTTCTGTAGTTGGACCAGTCAGCATCTCTGTTGCCTTCAGTAAGTAATCTTCATTCCCTCTTTCATCTGCTTGTCATGTTTTCCTGCTGGGATGACCTGCTCTTCTGCCATCTCTGGGACTGTGATGAGTAAAGACAGCACGTTTCAGGCCAAAGATCTCATTTATTCTCCATTAATGAGCTGTCACTGGTGCCCTAATGAGTCATAATGGCTCCTCTTCCTCTGACGGGATCAATTCCTCTGCCTGTGCAGCAGTGTGTGTGTGTATGAGGGCTTCATTTGGGCCCTGAGGATCAACAGAATTATTTATAAGTGTATTATTTTTATTTTGTCTCTTTTTGGCTTTTTGCCAAAAAAAGTGCAAGAGAATATGCTTGCATGCTGTGCAATTAGATTTTTTAAATCATGTTTGTCATTCTTATTTATCATTAATATATTCTTTAATAGCTTGTCTCCTGGTACATTCAGACTTTGCCATCTTTCTCCCATTTCCTTGCGCAGCAAACTCATATTAGCTCAGCTCGCTCACTCAAGTTGTCTGGATATTTATTTTGATAGGTTTAATTTTTTATTCACACAAGTCCTCTTTTGTAGCCGCATAATTAATTTTTGTGAATTTTCATTAGAGTGTGCTTTAGGGAGAGGAGGTACTCTGGCTTTGCTACAATGTCTAATGATGGAAGAGAGAGAGCATGTATTTTTCAATTTGTTTAAGACTTTGACAGGTAAGATATTGCTTTTTGCACCTTTTATTGGTGTATGAAACATAAGATGATTTCTTGAAGGGAGCTTGTTGTGTTTTCCTGCCTTGGGGAATGGTGTTGCTGCATCAGAGAGGAAAGGCACATTACAGCATCACACTCCACTTTTCATTAGAGCCTGCAGCAGATATTTAAGTGCTGTTAGGACAGGGCATTTCTCTCTCTCTCTCTCTCTCTCTCTCTCTCTCTCTCCGTTTCTCACTCTCCTTGACGTGTCTTCGGATTCGCTCTCCTGTTCCTGTGAATAGCTTTGTGTGAGGTGCAGCTCATATATACAGTCTGTAAGTGCTGTCAGGAAGAAGCATTGTCACTGAGCCATTCCCCCAAGGCCACACAGCGCAGAAAGGACTGATATTGCTATTGCCCTATCGCTGAATGAGAGCACTTAACCTCATCTCTCAGTGGCTCTAGCCCGCACACCCACATAACAAGTGTGATTTGTTTTGCCCTCCTGCTCACTATTAACTTTAAAGCACAAACAAGCACACAAACACACACACACACACACACACACACACGTGTACACACATTGGCACACACACACACGCTGACATAGACAGGCACACACAGCTGCATAGTCCCAGAGTTAATTGAAGTGGGCGTTAATTAACTTTTTTATGTGCACAAAAGTATAATGCTGTCGCATTGCACAGAATATGTAAACGTCACCCAAACAAAATTACAATAGACAGGATTTACTGTCCACATTTTTTCTGTCATATTTCCGCATAAAACGTTCTGTTAGGCCGGTGGTAAAGGCCTCCGGGGTGTCTGGTGTCACAAACAACAGCCGGCCTGTTTTCCAATTTATTTGCCAAATAACAGAAAACGGGTCTTGTCAGACCCAAATTATGTTACTCCGCTCCTGGCTATGCATCAGTAGCATTTGAGATGGTGTCTGCCTCTTGTCCTCCCAAACCATATTTCTGTCACAGCGAGTGAGGGGCTCTCAGTAGCCTCTAGAGTAACATGGGCCCCGGGGCCTTTGGAAAAGTGGCCCTTTATAATATTCTCCAGAGGGTGAGGATGGAGATGGCCCAGCAGTGCTGTCGGGGGACAGAATCAGAGCCACCATTTCACACTTGATGATTTTATGGATAAAAAAATCCACCAACATGATATTATTTTTATTGCTTATTTTTCATCCCCTTATTATCAGTCCTTGCATCCTTCTCTTGCTCCTGGCTCCGCCTATCAGAAGGAAAGTAAGTGAGGAAAAGATGTGAGGAAAGACTGATCCGGGAAAATATGTGTGTAAAGTGAGTAGAATAGCCTTGCTCTCTCAAACGTACAGTTCCAGTCAAAAGTTTGGACACGCTTTACTAATGTCACAGCACATTAGAGAAATTTAAATGGCTTAACCTCTCTATATAATCTCAAATGGAATCTTGTAAAAGTAGATAGTCAGAATCGAAAAGAGAATAATTTACTTTTTTGAATAGTGTCCAAAAATTTTGAAGTTCTCAAAGAAGCCATATTTTGCAAAATAAACAGACAAATAAACTCCTTCTATTTTCCAACAGCCGAATTTAAGTCAACCGTCAATAAGTTTTGGGACTTATTGGGTGAAAAGGTTGATGAAAAGCCACCTCAAGTGCAGCACGTCTTTGGGAAGTTAGACAGCCGTCCAGCTGCAAATTCATTACAGTCATAACTTGTTAAAAAAAAAAAATATATCGGCTGCTTATTTCTTTATTTAACATATATTGTAAGAAAAATGTGGGTATGTCCAAACTTTTGACTGGTACTGTAAGTATGGAGCCACATCGGTAATAGATGTGGCAGAAATGGAGAGAGGTGGAACTACTATCAATCACTAGCAAAGATGACGCTGTCAATCAAGTTCAGTCGCTTACTCGTCATGCCTTCAAAAATAAAAAATGGCTCCACCCCAATGGGTCTCCATGACGGTCGGGGAGTGAGAAGACAGAAGGATAAAATAAGTGAGTGAAGTGAGCGCATAGTTAAAAAGATACTAGTTCTTCAGTAGAATAGGCAGTAGGTACACTTTAGTGGTGATATGATGCCTGTGTTAGGCGGAATGGCCTGAGCCTCGTTCGAGTTGGTCCCTTCCGCTTTTAGACGACCCTTTCAGATCATTGGGTTTGGCTCCTTCTGGTTTCAGAAGACCTTCTGCCTCTCTCAAGGAATTGTTGGAAGAGTCAGCAGAAAACTTGGAATCCAGCAGCAATAATATCCCCAAGTGCAGGGAGTCTGGTGCCGACATTTATACCTAACCAGCTGTAGTTGGCCACAATTGTTGCCAAACTAATGGTAAGGACCGTTCGCCGGTAATACATCCTGATGAGTGATCTATATTGCGTTAGCACATAAGCACAGTTGTGTTTAGATAGAAGTCTTGTTGTTGTTCTGGAATTGGCACATGTGGGTATTATATGACTTGTATCACACGGTCTTTGCAGCGAACATCCCAAATCTTTCCTTCGCCATGTTTATCTCTTTGGTGACTTCCGATTTCCAAACACAGAAGAGCCTCCTCTGCTGCTTCTGGAAGAACCGAATGGAATGGGACTCTGTGCTCTTCAGTGTTGTGTTTCGCTATGCTATGCTAACCTGCACTAGTGCTAACACTGTGAAACTTGGGCACCCAGCCCGCGAGGATGATGAGTAAAGCTCTCAGCAGGGGGCGCTGTGCCGTCACTCCCTCTGATCTTCCTCGCTTTGTTTTCAGAGCTTCACCTCCCGCCTGCTTCCTAACGTCGCCTCCTTGTTCGCTCCGACGAGCCCCTGTCCGCCTCTGTCGCTCCACCCTGGAACTCCTGATCAACAGAGCGAAATTAAGGCAGCCCCCGTGCAGAGGGGGAGTAAACTGCTCTGTGACGGGGAAGGGCGATGAGGTCAGCTGGAGTCTGGTGCGGAAGAGAGATTGGAGGGGAAAATAAGAACTAGGAAACTGCGTCCTGAATTTGAGCTCCATGGCTGCTGCAGATACTGAGGCCTCCTATGGGCTGCTTATAGCCCAGCGGTTACGATGCTGACTGGGGCCTATATGTTTGGTGGTTTGAGCGTTGGAGTGTCTGCGACAAGATCATAGCAGCTGTTGGGCTCTTGAGCAGGGATATAAATTGGATTTTTTTTCACTGCACATCCAGACTAGTAATCACTCAGGTTTACTTATCTTTTACAAGACAGCCTTTTTTTCCTTTATTTCACAGCACCAATATGAGATCTGTATCTCAAATCTAATAAATGTATTATTTTTTTTAAACTGATACTCACACCTGTGCTAATTTAACTCCAATTATGTTCTGATACCAATTAATAGTCAGTCATGCCAATAAACGTGAGAGACAGGTGACAGAAGCCCTTCAGTAAAACAGAGAGTACCTTTTTCTTCATTATTAATAGCAACAATAAAAACTTTGTAGGTATTGCAGGAACGACGGTGTTGCAACCTCTCATTTTGGGCACGCAGAATGACGTGTCCCATTTATTGCACACTCTGCACTCCAAACTCACAACACAACACAGCACTCCTCACTTCCTTGTTTCGTCCAACCAAAAGACCCGCCCCAATCCCCTTAAAGAGCCCATGGTGAATTATGCCCTCAAGAGAGTCACTACAACTTCACATTTCCAAGCCTTTCAGTGCCTTGGACAAAGAGAAATCCCGATCCAAGTATTGACATGATCTAAAATACTGGTTTGTCATTTTGTTGGGTTAGAATCAATGTTGTCAGTGCTCTTGTGTTTGACCACTGCCCAATATTTCTAAAAAAAAAAAAGTACACTACAGTTATACAACAATACAACGAATTGCTAAAAATCCCTTCGCAATAACAGGCTGAAGTCCATACATCACTTAGGAGTTGAGACCATTCCAAAATTTACACTCAATCTCTTATTTTTTTAGATTCTGTCATTCAGTTTAAATTTAAACAATGTTGTGATCGTCTAGTCCAACGTTGGTTGATCCTCGAATTCCAACGCAGGACGGTCCGGACCTCGACCATCACACAGTAATTAGCGTTTTTTTTTGTGCAATTAGCACATCTGGAAATCGTCGTTGTCATCGTTATTTTTATATTTAATAAGTTGACCTTTTGTCCGCAATGCGGGACTGCGAACACAAAGATATTTACAATTCAATGGGGAAAGAATTCCGTATTCAACCTCCAATCAGTGCATTTTTGGTTTACCTTGATGTTTGGGTACCAAGAAAAACATTCAGGTGAGTAAAAACATCAAGCGTACATCCAGTCAAGTAAATTTAGAGTTTAATTTCTAGTGCTGCTATACATGGTAATAGCATATAACGGCTGCAGCAATGTTACAGATGACACACCGCCTTGCTGGGGCATGCACAGCATATTAGTATTAAATACTAATATTAAATTATAAATCCCCTTCTCACGAATAAAACCCCCCCAAAATATATTGGCGCCCCTTTTTAAAATCGTTTTGGCAAATAAAAAGCGGAAAAAATTGGTGGCTAGATATGGAACTCTTTCTATTTATTTGGTAGTTGATAACATTTTACTAGACATTCGGACTAGTTTGAAGACAAGTTTACTCGTCTGCCATAATTTTTACCACTGTGTGGATCAGTGGACTACCGCAAATTTCAAACCCTGCTTGAGCAAGGCCCCTAACTTCAGGGGGCCCCTTTTTAGCATAAATAAAATAAAGCAAATATAATTTTATTTATTTTTATTTATTTATTTAACCCTTATTTAACCAGCTTTGATGTCTACTGTACACATTCCCACCCATAGTAATGATTCCATTCATGTTCTGCACTAATCTGTGCATTCAGGCTTATTTTAGTTGTTTTTATCGCTCTTTAGACATGCTTGTTTACCTGCAGCATTCTGTGATCCTCATCCATACATTAGAGTCAGTTGATAGAATGTCTAGTACTTGAATTAAAAAGCAGTCTGTGTTTTCTGTTATAAATCTTTATTCACTTCTTTTGAAGGGAGGATTTGTGTGATGTGACTCATCTTCAGTCAGCCCTTGCAAAGAGGCTGTTTGAAGTGTGCTGGTAAAAAGCTTTTCAGGGCTGATGTTTTGGCCATTAGTGATTTTATCTTCCACTTTCTTGTTCTTATTTTGTACCATATGTTCTTCCGTCCTGTTCTGAGGAGGGAACAGAGTTTGGACCAAAGCTCTATGGCTCTGTGATGCAATGGTGTGAAATTGAGCTGTTTCACAGTAAAGTATGACAGAGAGTGGATGGGGCACTGGGTTATATTGCCTATATTGAGGGGTCTTCAGGGTAAAGTGTAGAAATAACCATAATAATGTAAAACCCAAGAAATAAACATACTCAACATGATTTTAACATCATAAGATAGTTCTATAAAATGACATAGGATTTTTTTGTTTGGAACATTTATGAATATTTAATGAGCTCTGTTATGTAACCATAAAAAAATTGCTATCATCAACTTGCTTCATATTCTGACTTAACCCTCTAGGGATGCACCTCTTTAGAAAATGCCACGTCATTTCATAGATCTCCAACATCTCCAATGCCACAAGGTTGAAAATCAGTCAAAATTGTGATTTTTGGTAATTTGCATTTAAAGTCACCAGTAACAATTGAGGCAGAGGAAAAACATACATTCTTGGTGTTTACTGGCATCTCGCTCATTCCTTTATTTATTTTACGTGAAAATCAAAAATATTGAAATTTTTCGAAAAAATTGAAATTTTAACCCTGAAGATCCCTTCTACACCCCTGGTGTGTCGACACAAGTCACCGAGCCGAGCCGCTCTGATTACCTGCTTATTCGACAGAATATAAAATCCCTCAGAGAGAGGGAGAGAGAAGGAGGGAGTTTGGCAGAAATGTTCCCTTATCAGCTCAAAACCTGCTCTCTTTGGCTAATTTTATTCACTCTTACAGGGTGGATGTACCATTGATTGGCTCTAGAAAAACGAAATCTGCAATTTGTGAAAAATGAAGCTGAAGTGTTTCGATCGATTTACCATGTCAGCTGAGCATCTCGGCGCAGTCACGCTCTCTCAGAGATCAGAGCGGTGAAGCTCAGTCCTTCTGCCAGATCACCCCAGGGCCCCCCCACATCCCCCCGTCTCTGTAGTGAGTGCCCATTAGGCTCCGCACTTCCCTCATGTTTCTGTGAGAGCTCCCCTGAGTTAGGCTCCACACTTCCCTCATGTTTCTGTGAGAGCTCCCCTGAGTTAGGCTCCCCACTTCCCTCATGTCTCTGTGAGAGCTCCCCTGAGTTAGGCTCCGCACTTCCCTCATGTCTCTGTGAGAGCTCCCCTGAGTTAGGCTCCGCACTTCCCTCATGTTTCTGTGAGAGCTCCCCTGAGTTAGGCTCCACACTTCCCTCATGTTTCTGTGAGAGCTCCCCTGAGTTAGGCTCCGCACTTCCCTCATGTTTCTGTGAGAGCTCCCCTGAGTTAGGCTCCGCACTTCCCTCATGTCTCTGTGAGAGCTCCCCTGAGTTAAGGAGCAATTATGCAGCCGTGTGGTGTAGTATTTCATTCTGCTCGTGTCGCAGTAACACACGATGGCTCTGGCTGCTAACGGCCTCATATCGGCGAGGAGAGCTGGTGGGGGACAGGGCCCAAAGGAAGGTGTGTGTGTGTGGGTGTGAGGGGGGTTGGGTGCTGTTATTAGGGTACAGATTTCCTCCCATCTAGATTCTCCAGTGTAAATATTATAAAACTGCACATATTTGTATGTGTGACCATATAAGTGTCTTATTTTTGAGTCTGTCTGAGAGATAGAGATGCACAGAGAAACACTCAAATGTGTTCTGGCTCACTTTCTGACACACTCTCACACAATCACAACTATATCTGCAAACACAAACACTGTGCATGCTCATACACACACACATACACACAAGCACTTTCTCACACACGCACAGCTCACACAAAGGGACGGACATTTCATTTATGCATATTCAATACTGAGCTAAACTTTTAATACCCCAGTTTTCTTTATTCTCTTAGTTGCATTTAGTGTTTAATAGTTTACAGCTCTTTATGGTAGATTTTTTCAATATTTAGAAACCTATATTTTCATGCCTTTTGAAAGCATCTTTGCCACAATTTTAAATGTGCCTCAGATGTATCCACAGTACTGACCATCTATTCCTGTTTGCCTCAGTTTTAAATATGCCTCAGATGTATCCACAGTACTGACCATCTATTCCTGTTTGCCTCAGTTTTAAATGTGCCTCAGATATATCCACAGTACTGACCATCTATTCCTGTTCGCCTCAGTTTTAAATATGCCTCAGATGTATCCACAGTACTGACCATCTATTCCTGTTTGCCTCAGTTTTAAATATGCCTCAGATGTATCCACAGTACTGACCATCTATTCCTGTTTGCCTCAGTTTTAATTATGCCTCAGGTGTATCCACAGTACTGACCATCTATTCCTGTTTGCCTCAGTTTTAAATATGCCTCAGATGTATCCACAGTACTGACCATCTATTCCTGTTTGCCTCAGTTTTAAATATGCCTCAGATGTATCCACAGTACTGACCATCTATTCCTGTTCGCCTCAGTTTTAAATATGCCTCAGATATATCCACAGTACTGACCATCTATTCCTGTTTGCCTCAGTTTTAATTGTGCCTCAGGTGTATCCACAGTACTGACCATCTATTCCTGTTTACCTCAGTTTTAAATATGCCTCAGGTGTATCCACAGTACTGACCATCTATTCCTGTTTGCCTCAGTTTTAAATGTGCCTCAGGTGATTCCACAGTACTGACTATCTATTCCTGTTTGCCTCAGTTTTAAATATGCCTCAGGTATATCCACAGTACTGACCATCTATTCCTGTTTGCCTCAGTTTTAAATATGCCTCAGGTGTATCCACAGTACTGACCATCTATTCCTGTTTGCCTCAGTTTTAAATGTGCCTCAGGTGTATCCACAGTACTGACCATCTGTTCCTGTTTGCCTCAGTTTTAAATATGCCTCAGGTGTATCCACAGTACTGACCATCTATTCCTGTTTGCCTCAGTTTTAAATGTGCCTCAGGTGTATCCACAGTACTGACCATCTATTCATGTTTGTCTCTGTCTGTCCAGACTGGCTTCCTGTGGTCAGTTTCTGCTCGTTGAAACTGGATCCCACAGACGCTCCAGTGCTGTCAGTCACAGACCCTCAGTCTCACAGACTCTGTGCCCCTCTACCCCCTCGTCTGATCTTCAGTGATCAGGACAGTCATCTAGGGCGTCCGTCCTTTACTGGTGCCAACTGGCTCCGGAGAAGCAGAACCATTGAGGTGTTTGAAGAACATCTTCTGCTCTCCATTTCCATGGAGTCCTATGGGAGCTGCTTAGTGGAGTAATGTCATTGTAATTTTCATGTACGTGGCTCAGGTAAAAATAAATAAATCAGTAACTTGTGAAATACTGGTACCTGGAGGCCAGTACTGTTCAAAACTGAACAACTTCGCCACAATTAAGGTACAGTTTTTGGTGGATTTCAGTGGTGATATTTTACCATTTTGGCACTAAAAGCTTAATCAGCAGCCATTACCTTCGAGAAACACTGGAGTTTGCATGCTACTGAAGGCATGCTACTGTTTCCTGTGCGGAAGGAAAGCCAGGGTGTTCTCCCGACAGCCCGTAGGAGGTGCAGCGTAGCGCGAAGATGATTAATGTGGGGGAGAGGTTTTACTTGACGAGGCTGGCTGAGTCTCTACTTCCAGAAACAGGCCAACGTAAAAAAATACGTCTCATCTGCTTTGCTGACTCTTGTTCATAAACCCACTTCCCACATCGCAGCAGCTGCTGCCGTTTAAAAAGTGTTTGCGCATCACAGGTTGTCACGGTGATTGCTGCCGTACAGAGATTCATTTACAAGCCACATCGTGGTAATGAACAGGAAAACTTTACTTTACTCACAGGTCACATTGAGATTAAAGCCTCTTCGCAAACAAAACCATTCCAAAACACAGAACAAGGAGCAATTCGGGAGGTGTTAGAATTCCTAACAAAAGGTAATGTGAATACCGAAAAAAAAAAAAAATACTGTAAATATATCAATAAAAACCTATTGTAAAAAGATGCTTCAGCTGGCGGTGGTTGGCTGATAGGCTGATCTGACATGCCAGCCTGGCTCAGTTATCGAGGCACATCTGGTGGAAATGCCAGATGTTTCCCAAGGTGTCGTGGAGAGTTGATTTCTCTGATCTTTTCCTGCTGCTGTGGGGGAAAGGCAGCGTCTTCTCAGGAGTTCAGCTCCCATACAAAACATTAGCGTTCATTCTTCAGAGACTCTCAGGAATCAATGCCCGCAAGGCGAAATCCGCTGGCACGTTAATTGTGGAACTTCTTAGCATTTTAACTGGTTATTCGCTGACCATAGTGCAGTGGAACTTGTGTGAGGTGAACTGTTACGACCTTGGAGGTGTTTTCCATGTGTTTGGCCTCTGTGGCGGTGTGTTGTGTTTTTTTTCCATGTAAGACCGTGTTTGGCCAGCAGAATGAAGGGCTTAATTGGTAAATTGGGAGCCAGCCCGATAAGGATGGACGGTGGTTGGAGAGAGAGGCCACTTTTTCCAGCTGAGCTGTTTTTTGGCTCTTTAGGGTTTTTGTTTTCTCTCCTCTTTGTCTGGAACAATGGATGACTTTTCTTCCATTCTTAGATTAACGCTACTCTATTTTTCCTAATAAATTACTATTTTTGCATAATAATTTGCCTGGTCTCCACTTTGTTCGGTCCAGCCGACCATGAATCGTAACAGAACATAAACAGTGTGGCATGTTTGTGCATCACTGCTAAACTGAAAGTGAGCAGCACTTTCTGAGCAAAGGGTTTCCAAAGGCTTTCCCTCTGTGATTCTATATTCGAACCCTGACTCATTCAGCTTAGTGCTGCAGAATGTTTTAATTAATCAGTTGGACTTTTAATCATTTTTATGCCTGTCATAGAAGAGTCTGTAGATGAGGGTCCTCTGTGGATAAGATATAAGATAAGATTTACTTTATTGTACCTCCTGGGGTAATTTTTTTATCCTAGTTTTTTATCCTAACTATCCATCCTAGTTACTTCGGAGCAGTGGGCAGCCTCAGTGCAGCACCGGGGTTCAGTGATAGATCCAGAGCCTGGGTCAGGAGCTCTGGGAGGAGTGGTCCTATAAGAGCACGTTATTCAGGGCAGGGGGAACCAGAGTACCCGCAGGAAACCCATGCAAACACGGGGAGAACATGCAGACTCCACACAGGGAGGTCCTGGCCAACGGGGGCTGGAACCTGGAACCTTCTTATTGCAAAGCAACAATCCTTACCACCGCACCACCATGCCACACTGCTGTGTCACTCATATTGTGTCCAGAACTCGGTGCTGAGCTAGAAAATCCTGGAGTCAGAGGTCCGCTGCAGTATTTCTGTTCAAACCACCTGGATTTGCTAATTGGTCCAGTTCTTCAGCCAGGTGATGTTAATAATGAGTGGCCTCTGCTGACTGAGGTCACTGGTAGAAGAAATGTTCGGCCGTAATGTTATTTTCTGACCCACGGGCCTGAAGACCTCTGCTGCTCTGTGGTGTTTGTGTCTTAGTAAGCATTTAATAATGCATTCAGTTTTGACACTGACCATGGAGTAATACATTTTTCATCAAGGTTTTTAGTTTTACTTTCTTGTGAAGGTTCTATATTTCAATAATGGGATAATTTAGCAGTAAATCACCTAGGGTGCCAGTGAATGTGGTGTGCAAAAAAGTATGAACAGCAGTGACTCAAACGGCAGCCCTCCTCATTGGACATTATGAGACCGGCTAACTTGTTAGCATGGAAGTTCTGTCCAAATTGTTGGCTCAGATGTTTCATTGAGCTGGGGAATTCTGCTTATTCTGTGAATAAATGTAACTTCTCAAAATATAATTCTCAAAAATTTGCAGAAACAGAAATTATCTTCCCCTCCATCCAGTCTGTCTGTCTGAAAACTGGGCAAACTTCCATACTGTTACAGGAGGCCATTTTAATAGCAGTACTGTAGAGATGGGCAAAAAAGAACAAACAAATAATTGATTAATCCAGTACTTTCCCTGAATTCCATCTCCCGTTCAAACATTTTTTTTTCAGCATTGTAACCTAATTTATTTTAAGATTGCACTTAATCGAAAAGTTTTTTGCAAAAAAGTTTTTCAAAAGAAGAGGCTACATTTGTGGGGAGGCACAGTAGCACAAGGGTTGCCGCAATGGAATAATTATTAATCTATTAAATTACCATTGCTTCTTACATTGAAGCGCTGGAAATTGAAATATTTAGTAAATTGGCTATTTATGCACCTAGAAAGTTTGACACATGGCATGCATGTAAAATCATTAAAAATGCATGCCACTCAAACTTTCATGGTACCAAAATCATTAATAAAGTCTTTCAGTCCAACTTCTAGTAAAGTTGTAGGAAGACTACAATATGACATTGAATGAATGTCAATAATGCAATTAATTAATTAGAAACAAAATCTACACCTTGGAAATTTCAGTTAATTGCCATCCATGTAATCTCATATTGTAGCCTTCCTCTTTGACGCAAAGATGTGTGTTTCATGCATTAATGGCAACGCAGCTTATTGGTTGCCTATTCAGTAAATTAATTAAATTGATTGTCCGACTCTTAATCAGAAACAGGTTGAGAGCTAACCTGCCTTATGGTAACGTCATGGGTCATAGATAGAGTTTTATTTTTACGTAAGCAAGGTTAACGCGTGGACCTGAGTCAGCAGAACTGCATTTTTAAAAATGTCTTCTTTGGCGTATTAAGCCAATTGGAAAAAAAATACCGTTTTGTGAGCTACAGGAATTCAAAAGCTTGGAAAGGCATTGCCGTTTTACATCACCATTAATGTGGATAGGAAAGTGCTTGATAATTATTGCAATGAATAATAATGCAAACTGAGGGGAAATGAACTGTAATTCTAGAGATTGTTACTCGCAACTGAACAAATTAACACAAAGTTCCAAATTTGGAAATGTAAACGGAAACAGGTTTGGAGAAATAATGCACTTTAAGGTGAGAGGAAGGTTATAATCCCTCGGATGCCAAGTCCCGGTTAGAAGAGGTTCATGACCACCCTCCTCTTCCTCCTTTCTCTGCAGAGATCCGCGGCGGTCGGGCGCCGAAGGACGGCCTGGTGAGGCAGCTGCCGCTGTACGACACACCCTACGAAGCCGGAGGAGAACGGCGGGGAGTCGGACACGGAGAGGCCCGCCTGCCCGCGGGAGAGCCGCCTGCCCCAGGACGAGGCCCTGGGAGGAAGAGGCCCCCTGGGAGTGGAAGAGGATCATGATTTCAGAAGGCCTTCTGCAGGTATGAGCACCAGCCCTGCAGGGAGCACCATGATGAAGAAGGATGCAGGTATGAGCATTTGCATTCAGAAGGATATTACATGATGCAGGTATGAGCACCATGATGCATTCAGAGGATATTGCTGCAGGATATGATATTCAGAGAGATATTACTGCAGGTATGAGCACCATGATGCATTCAGAGAGGATATTACTGCAGGTATGAGCACCATGATGCATTCAGAGAGGATATTACTGCATGGTATGAGCACCATGATGCATTCAGAGAGGATATTACTGCAGGTATGAGCACCATGATGCATTCAGAGAGGATATTACTGCAGGTATGTATGATGCATTCCATGATGCATTCAGAGAGGATATTACTGCAGGTATGAGCACCATGATGCATTCAGAGAGGATATTACTGCAGGTATGAGCACCATGATGCATTCAGAGAGGATATTACTGCAGGTATGAGCACCATGATGCAGAGAGGATATTACTGCAGGTATGAGCACCATGATGCATTCAGAGAGGATATTCCTGCAGGTATGAGCACCATGATGCATTCAGAGAGGATATTACTGCAGGTATGAGCACCATGATGCATTCAGAGAGGATATTACTGCAGGTATGAGCACCATGATGCATTCAGAGAGGATATTACTGCAGGTATGAGCACCATGATGCATTCAGAGAGGATATTACTGCAGGTATGAGCACCATGATGCATTCAGAGAGGATATTACTGCAGGTATGAGCACCATGATGCATTCAGAGAGGATATTACTGCATATGAGCACCATGATGCATTCAGAGAGGATATTACTGCAGGTATGAGCACCATGATGCATTCAGAGAGGATATTACTGCAGGTATGAGCACCATGATGCATTCAGAGAGGATATTACTGCAGGTATGAGCACCATGATGCATTCAGAGAGGATATTACTGCAGGTATGAGCACCATGATGCATTCAGAGAGGATATTACTGCAGGTATGAGCACCATGATGCATTCAGAGAGGATATTACTGCAGGTATGAGCACCATGATGCATTCAGAGAGGATATTACTGCAGGTATGAGCGCCATGATGCATTCAGAGGATATTACTGCAGGTATGAGCACCATGATGCATTCAGAGAGGATATTACTGCGGGTATGACATGATGCATTCAGAGAGGATATTACTGCAGGTATGAGCACCATGATGCATTCAGAGAGGATATTACTGCAGGTATGAGCACCATGATGCATTCAGAGAGGATATTACTGCAGGTATGAGCGCCATGATGCATTCAGAGAGGATATTACTGCAGGTATGATCACCATGATGCATTCAGAGAGGATATTACTGCAGGTATGAGCGTATGATGCATTCAGAGAGGATATTACTGCAGGTATGAGCACCATGATGCATTCAGAGAGGATATTACTGCAGGTATGAGCACCATGATGCATTCAGAGAGGATATTACTGCAGGTATGAGCACCATGATGCATTCAGAGAGGATATTACTGCAGGTATGAGCACCATGATGCATTCAGAGAGGATATTACTGCAGGTATGAGCACCATGATGCATTCAGAGAGGATATTACTGCAGGTATGAGCACCATGATGCATTCAGAGAGGATATAACTGCAGATATGAGCGCCATGATGCATTCAGAGAGGATTATTACCATGATGCAGAGAGGATAGGTATGAGCACCATGATGCATTCAGAGAGGATATTACTGCAGGTATGAGCACCATGATGCATTCAGAGGATATTACTGCAGGTATGAGCACCATGATGCATTCAGAGAGGATATTACTGCAGGTATGAGCACCATGATGCATTCAGAGAGGATATTACTGCAGGTATGATGCATTCAGAGAGGATATTACTGCCATGATGCATTCAGAGAGGATATTAGCAGGATATTTACTGCAGGTATGAGCACCATGATGCATTCAGAGAGGATATTACTGCAGGTATGAGCACCATGATGCATTCAGAGAGGATATTGAGCACCATGATGCAGGTATGAGCATGACCATGCAGGTATGAGCACCATGATGCATTCAGAGGATATTACTGCAGGTATGAGCACCATGATTGCATTCAGAGCACCATGGATTATTACTGCAGGTATGAGCACCATGACGCATTCAGAGAGGATATTACTGCAGGTATGAGCACCATGATGCATTCAGAGAGGATATTACTGCTGGATATTTACTGGAAAATGTTCTGAGGAAATAAATGGGGGACATTGGCTCTTTTGAGGGATAAAAAATCAATAAAATCTAATTAAAAAGGATGGTGTGTTATTATTCCACAATACCAGCTTCACGTGTCCAAATGCTGGCAGGAGCACCATTGAGATTTTGCGCAGTAGTTAGGGTAATGATTGTCCCTTTTTCAGTTCTACTAATTCGTTTTCACTTTATCAATTTCTGATATCACAAAAAAAGTGCTGTTGCTTAAGTGGAATTAATTTTTTTTTTTTTTTTTTTTTTGCCCGCCACCACCCCCCCTCTTTGGAGGACAACTTTGTTTTTATTTTCAGATGGCAAAATGCAGATTAAACAGCAAAATTAGGTTTGTAAAGAAAAAGGAAGAAAAAAACATAGATATATAGTACATTAAGGAAAAAAGAAAAAAGAAAGAAAAAAAGAAAATAATAATAATAATTACAATAAAAAGAGATAACTCAACTTGAATAACAGTAAATAAATGCAAAATTTAATGTAAATTAAATATTTAACATTGGTGAATGAAGTGTGTAACAGATAGGAAACGGGGGGGGTAAGGGCGTGTATCAATGGCAGATGTGTAAATGTTTATTGTGTGAGGTGCGGGCTTTTACATATACATAAATGGACACATAAACAGACAGACAGATAAAATGACGGACAGAAGTTGATAACTAAATGTAAATGTTGTGTGTGTGTGTGTGTGTGTGTGTGTGTGTGCGCGTGTACGCGTGTGTGTATGTGTACATGCACACGAGCATATGTCTTCATAATAGTCGTAATATATTTATTTATATTATAGTTGATAGGTATAATAATTATAATCAAAAATAGTTATTGTGGTAGAAATTGTTAAGGTAGCAATACTTATTTTTTAGTAAAGCTAATGACGACTAGCCTAAATGACGACAGCAACAACAATCAATGATTATTATAATAATAATAATGACGATAATAACAATAATAATAATAATAATAAGAAGAAGAACAATAATTGCTATATCACTATTACATCCATAACAATAATAATAGAAAATTTAAGAATAATGAGAACAATTACAATAACATAAATAGCATTATTAAGTATTAAATATTAAGAAGGCACAGGGCCCGTGACCCCCACCACCCCCGGCCCCCCCGGCCAACCCCCCACCCCATCCCGGACGCCACCCACAGCCCCGTCTGCCCCTTCTCCCCCCTTCCTTTTTTTTTTTTTTCCCTCTCCTTTTGGGGGGGGGATGTGACTCAGCTAATGTAGTGCATTAAAAAAGTGAGGAATGTGACGAGAAGACAACCAAAGGCCAGCCCCACGCCCAAGCCCCACTTGCCCTATTCTTTGAGTGTTTTTTTTTTTTTTTTTTTTTGTATTGAAGATGGTGTATAACATATACGAGAGACAAAAAAGGCAAAGGCATGTAAGGCGGCATTAGCCCAGGCGTGAGGATTGGAAGAAGGCCGAGACGGCGAAGGCAGGCGCAGGCCACAGAGACCATGTTGCCCCCCTGACCAAATAGTGATAACAGCAATCATACATTCACCATTGTAGTTTAGCAACTGTACATTTATCATTTCTTGTCAATATTATTATTGCCGCCCCCGTCACCGCCATCGTCACCAGCTTAAATCATTTATTTATCATTTATAAGTAAAGATTTGTAGATTGTAGTGTTATGAGTCATAGACTTACAGAGCAATTATTTATATGTATGTTTTTATGCTTGAATGTATGCATGTGCGCATGTATGCTTGAACGTATTTTGTGTTTGTTTGTATGTATGTATGTGTGAATGTAAACATGCATATAAATGAGTAATTGAATAAATGAATGAGCTTAACGTCATTTGAGATTGGTTCCCAGGCAAAAGAGGTGTATTGCTTTGCCAGATTAGGTTTGTAAGAAGTTAATGAGAGGGGACCAGATGGACGGGGGGTTCTGTTGTATGCTGTTGGGTGGGGTCGGATGTTGTGTTTTCCATAGTAATGTGATCCATCAGATAATTCTTCCATTGTGTGATGTTTGTGTTGCTTTTTGATTTCCAGTTCATGAGGATTGTTTTCTTGGCAACAGTTAGGGCTATTAGAAGAATTTTTTTTTATTTGGTCTTGTCAAATTTGTAATTGTTGTGTCACCTAGTAAGCAGAGTGGGGGGGGGATAGAGGATGTGACAGCCAAAGAGATCAGAGAGTGAATTTGTGACCTTTTCCCAAAACTGCTGAATAGGTGTGCAGTGCCAAATAGCGTGGATATAAGTGTCTGGTTGGTTTTGGGTGCAGTTAGAACATGTTTCTGAAGTGAAGCCCATTTTAGACATTTTCTGGCCAGTGTAGTGGGTTCTGTGGAGTATCTTGTATTGAATTAACTGTAGGTTTGCATTTCTAGTCATGAAATAAATATTTTGGCAGATTTGGTTCCAGAAGTCAGCATCAGGAGCAATCAGCAGATCTCTTTCCCATTTTCCTGTTGGCATAGAAATTGTTTTATCTGATGTTGAGATTATGCTATATATTTTGAGAGGAGTTTTTTGTTGAATGAATGTTGATTAGGTCTGAGGCTGATGGAGGTAAGTCAAGGTTGATGGATTTTATGTTACAGGTAGCTTGAATTGATGATTTTAGCTGCAAGTATTCTAGAAACTGATTGCTCCTGATGCCGTGCTCCCGGACCAGGTGAGTGAATGAAACCAGTGTATTATTTTTGAGTGATATGTGATAAGTGAGTGATCCCTTTTTCTGACCATGTGAGGAAATGTAATGGTTTTTTATTGCTGAGAAAATCGGGGTTATTCCAAATCGGAGTGAATTTTGAAAAAGTTAATGTGGAGTTTGTGATTTTGTGGAATTTCCACCAGGCTGTCAGAGTTGCTGATATTGTGAATGTCTTAAAGCAGAGGTAACGTTTGATGGACTGACTGAGAAATGGTAAATCTGAAATAGGGATATTTTTGCAATTTGTCTGTTCTATATCTATCCATGTATTATCTGATTGGTGGGGATGAATCCATTTGAATAAATACTGAAGCTGATTTGCAATATAGTAGTGAAAAAAATTTGGTGCTGCAAGTCCTCCCTGTGCTTTGGGTTTTTGTAGGGTTGTTAATTTAATTCTTGGGATCTTGTTTTTCCAGTAGAATTTGGTAATCATTGAATCTAATGATTTGAACCAGGAAGTAGTGGGGTGGGTAGGAGTCATAGAAAATAAATAATTAATTCTGGGAAGTATTGTCATTTTTATTGTAGCAATTCTACCCATTATTGAGAGTGGTAAATTCATCCAGCGGAGGAGGTTGTCGGTTGTCGTCTTGAGCAAGGGGACGTAATTGAGGTTGAATAATTCTGACAGCCTGGGAGAAATATTGATACCTAGATAAGTAATGTGAGTAGTGCATAAAGGAATTGGTGGGGTGAATGCTGCCACATCCCAACTGTTAGGTTGCAGAGGTAAGATTGAGGATTTATGCCAGTTTATTGAATAATTGGAGATTTTGGAGAATGTGTCAAAGACTCTGATTGTTTCTAGTAGTGATGAGTGGGGATTTTGTAAAAAAGCAAAATATCGTCAGCATAGAGACTGATTTTATGATGTTCATTTTGTGTTTTGAATCCTTGAATGTTGACGTTTTGGCGGATGGCTGCTGCTAATGGTTCAATGAAAATGGTGAATAAAGATGGAGAGAGGGGCATCCTTGCCTAGTCCCCTGTGTAATGTGAATCGTTGTGAAGTTAGTCCGTTAGTAATGACTGTGGCTGATGGTGCAGTGTACAGGATTTTCACCCAGTTAATAAATGACTCCCCAAAGCCAAATTTTTGCATTGTTGATATGAGAAATGACCAGTTAACCCTGTCAAAAGCTTTTTTCTGCATCTAGAGAAACAATGACAGTTGGTATATCCTTTTGTGCTGAGTGATCCATTATATTAAAAAGTCTGCGTGTGTTACTGGATGAATGTCTACCTTTAATAAAGCCAGTCTGATCAGGGTGAATTATGGATGGGATTATCTTTTTCCATTCTGTGTGCGAGTGTTTTAGTGATGATTTTCAGATCTACATTGAGGAGTGATAGGGGGCGATAGCTGGTAGGAAGTGATGGATCTTTGTTTGGTTTCAAAAGAAGTGAAATTGTGGCAATGTTCATGTTAGCTGGTAATTTTGAGTTGTGTTTTATTTAGGTTATTACTCTTTGGAACAGTGGGGCGAGAATGGACCAGAAGTGTTTGTAGAACTCAGCAGGGAAGCCATCAGGTCCCGTGTTCTATTGTTGGGCATAAGTTTGAGGGCAGTAGCGAGTTCCTTATCAGTTATTGGTGATTCAAGTGTTGTAATTTGATCTTGGGTGAGCTGTGGTAGGTTGATGCTGCTGAGAAATGAGTCAATATCTAACTGTTCTGGGTCCTTTTCACATGAGTATAAGTTGGTATAGAATTCTTTAAAAATGCTATTTATTTCTTCAGGTGATTGTGATGGCTTCCCTGTTGAGTCCCTTATGATAGAAATGGTTGCTTTTTTCTTTGTTATGTTTAATTTGGTTTGATAAGTATTTACCAGATTTATTGTTATGATGGAAGTGTTCTTGACGGAGTCTATGAATTAAAAAATTGAATTTTCTTGTTTGTAATTTCGTTCAGTTGAGATTTATATTTTCTTAATTCATTCTGTGTGTCTTCAGTTGGGTTATTTGCATTAATGTCTTCGAGGATTTGAATTTTTTGTTCCAGATCGGCTTCTTGCTCTTGTTGTTTCTTTTTTTTTTTTTTTTTGTATGAAATGATGATTCCTCTTAGGACTGCTTTTCCTGTTTCCCAAATGATGGACGGAGATGACTCTGGGGAATCATTTATTTCTAGGAAGGATGCCCACTCCTTTTTAATGAGGTTATTGAAATCAGGGTCTGTGAGGAGTGATGTATTAAAGCGCCACCTGGTGTTGTGTTTATGTGAAGGAATTCTATTCCATGTGAATGTTATTGGAGCATGGTCACTGATGATTATTGAGTGTATTTTTGAATCTGAAATATTTGGTATAATTGAGTTGCTTGTCAAAAAGTAATCGTCGCGTGAGTATGATTGATGAACCGATGAGAAAAAAAGAGTATTGCCTTTCTGAAGGGTGTTGAAGCCGCCAACTATCGCCAAGACCAAAATCGCCCATGAACTGTTTTATTGTGTCTGTTGATTGCCAGGTGCGCCTGTTATGTGAAGTATTGCTTTTGTCCACTAGTGGATTGATGACAGTATTGAAGTCGCCTCCTATGATAATTGGGCAATTTGAGTTAGCTGAGATAGAAGAGAAAAAGGTGTGAAAAAAAAGATGGGTCGTCAGTGTTGGGGCCAGAATATTGCAAATTGTGACCGGTTTATTGTCGATTGAAATATTAATAATGATAAATCGTCCTTCTGGGTCTGTAATGGTGGAATTGTGGATAAATGTGATTTTGTTACTAATAAGAATGGAAACTCCTCTTTGTTTTGTGTTGTAATAAGCTGAAAACACATGACTGTAATGTGATGATATTAATTTGTTGTGGTTTGATTCAGAGAGATGGGTTTCTTGAAGTAAACATATGTCTGCTTTAAGTTTGGATAATTGGGTGAATATTCGTAATTTTTTTGCCTGGGAACCAATTCCACGAATATTCCAAGATAGAAATTTTAACGATGACATTTTAAGGGGATACTAAATACACATACACACGCATCTACATATACATATATACACATACACATACACACGTGTGTGCGTGCGTGTGTTCGCCTGTTTGTATGTGAGTGCATGTGTATATGCGTGTGTCTGCAGATCAGTGTGTGAGCGAGTTTGAACTGAAAATATAAAACACCAACCTGAGACAGACAAACAAATATTGGCACAAAAACACAGACAGTGAGTACACAGAACAACATTCAAAAGAGTGGTATAGATTAGGGTAAGTAGACTACAGTGAGACTAGGTGCAATAATGTATGTATGGAAATTGTTACAATAATAATAGTAATAATAATAATAATAACAACAATACAGTATATATATAGTATAGTGTGACAGTATGTACTGGTATAAGTACAGTACTTATTAGAAAATTAGTATAATAAATGATAATGATAATGATAATAATAATATGATAGTGTATATATGATTGTGTTATATACAACACGAATATGATACCACACATAGCACAGATACAATAATTAATAATGATAGTATTATAATAATAATAGTAATAATAGTATAATATTTATATATGATAGTGTATATAATAGTATGATACCATACATAAGCACAATACTATACCATTATAACATACATAGCCTATACACAGTCCATTATCATATTCACATTATTTCTATCATTACATATACACAGATTTGTATTATTTTAATTGTGGTGTCTTCAGATTTTAGAGATAGACATCGTATGACAGAGTGATTTATCTGTATGTGAGAGTAGCTGTGTGATAGTAGGATGGTTCAGAAAAGCCAGGGGGTTACATCTTTATCTCGGTATAACTGTCCATTTATGTATAATTTATCAAGTGATATGATTGCTTTTTTTCCTTCAACCATTGCCTTCTTTCGGATGGGGAATAACTGCTTGCGCCTTTGAATGATTTCTTTCGGGTATTGATCATTGAGTCCGAAGTCCGTTCCTTTAAGCTGCCTGCCTTGTCGCTGTACTAGTTGTTTTTGTTTAAAATGCTCGAATTTCGCAATGATTGGCCGGGGTCTATTGCTGAGAGGGTTTTTTGGTCCGAGACGATGAACGCGGTGGAATGTGATATTGTTGACAGTTCCTGTGGGTAGTTTGAGCTGTTTAGACATGAATTCCTTTACAGATGTTTCCGGATCTTCGGTCGGTTGTTCGGGAATGCCAGAGAAAACGAGATTGTCTCTCATACTGCGTGCTTGTAAATCGAGGATGGTTTCTTTCATGTTTTTATTGTCTGCGGTGGTAAATGCAAGTTGGTCGGTAAGTGCGTTGACGGAGTGCTGCAGTGATTTGTTTTCCTTAGTGAGAGTATCAATCTGTTCCTGACTGTATTCTAGGCTGTAGCGCAGTGACTGGAATTCCTTGTGCAGTACTTCAATGAGTGCGATTCTGGCGTCCAGTCCGGTGAGTTTATTTTCAATAGAAATGAGAATGTCGCTTACCTCGGTGGTTGTGCAGCATGGTGGTTTCGGGGATGGAGATGTACCTGTACTATCGAGTGAATCTGGGACGGGGTCTTACTGAAAGGTGTGGATGAACTGATGGCTTTCGCTGGTTCATTACGGTCTATGTTGGTTTCCTTATCCATATTGTCGATTCTGTCGAATAACTCGTCGAAATAGTCCAATAGGGCTTCCAGGTCGATTGATATGTATTCCGGTTTGAATGGTGATGAAAAGTGGAGGATGACAAAAACTTAGAACAGGAAAGAAAAAACCAAGAATTGAGAAAAAAAAAAAAAACGTTTAGGCTTGTTTTAGCTAGTTTGCTAGTTAGCTAGTTTGCTACTCAGGTGTAACTCTAGCAGCTGGGAGCCGCCATACTGAATCTCTGCACAGTCTCGCGGGAGTTGCGTTCACAGCAGCATGTCAGCCCATTCCCAGCATGTCAGCCCATTCCAGCATGTCAGCTTAAGTGGAATTAATGTTTGCAATACTGGACGAGGTTTGCACTTCCTTTTTACATGACTCCTCCTCCTCTTTCTCTGATTGGATGCATGACGGAATCGGTCATGTCTACTTCAACTCCAAGAATGCACTCCAGTAAATATGCAGGAACTCCTGTGTGTGAATTTTAAATTTAAAAGTGACTTTTACGAACAACAGGCCTTCCTGGCACATTCACAGCTGTACCTTCATACAGTAAGGAGAAGAAGGCAAGAGAAGGGGTTTAAAGGAATCCCCTCACAGATAAGAGCTCTGATGTGTGTTAAGCAACGCGCTCATAGTACCTTAGTCAGAGATGCTTCAATCAATGCCTTTACAACAAGAGCTCAGAGATGCCCAGAGCAATGCCCTCTCATTTAAGAGCACAGAGATGCTCAGAGCAATGCCCTCTCAATTAAGAGCACAGAGATGCCCAGAGCAATGCCCTTTCATTTAAGAGCACAGAGATGCTCAGAACAATGCCCTCTCATTTAAGAGCACAGAGATGCTCAAAGCAATGCTCTCTCATTTAAGAGCACAGAGATGCTCAGAGCAATGCCCTCTCATTTAAGAGCACAGAGATGCTCAGAGCAATGCTCTCTCATTTAAGAGCACAGAGATGCTCAGAGCAATGCTCTCTCATTTAAGAGCACAGAGATGCTCAGAGCAATGCCCTCTCATGTAAGAGCTCAGTGATGCCCAGAGCAATGCTCTCTCATTTAAGAGCACAGAGATGCCCAGAGCATGCCCTCTCATTTAAGAGCACAGAGATGCCCAGAGCATGCCCTCTCATTCAAGAGCACAGAGATACCCAGAGCAATGCCCTCTCATTCAAGAGCACAGAGATGCTCAGAGCAATGCTCTCTCATTTAAGAGCTCAGAGATGCTCAGAGCAATGCTCTCTCATTTAAGAGCACAGAGATGCCCAGAGCAATGCCCTCTCATTTAAGAGCACAGAGATGCCCAGAGCAATGCCCTCTCATTTAACACTAGAAGCGCCGGAATTTTATCACTACTAGAACCGCCGTGAACGGTTGTTTGGACCGCTAGGTTCAAAACATTCTAATTCGTCTCTCTGAGCACCTAATTAAGCAATTAATGCATCTTGTATGTTACCATGTATCTCAAAAGAACGAAACAACACCAGCATTACGTTTTAACAAGTTTAATAATACCTTTATGAATATTTAGGCAATAGAATTATATATAATTAACATGAATTAAGCTGCTTTCACACCGGACGCGAAACGAATTTTTCGCAAGACAGATGACTTTCAAATTCAATGCAAAGACGCAAATACGCGCGTTTCGCGCGGATTCGCGTCCTTGCATTGACTTTGAATGTGATTTGTCGTGCGAAAAATTCTTTCGCGTCCAGTGTGAAAGCGGCTTTATTGTAAACATTCACAGCGATATTTTCGGGTAAAGAAATAATTAAATAATTCAGAACGACAAAAACAACAATTAAAAACATCTATGTTGATGAATACACATTCGGATTCAACATTTATAACAACATAACCATATGGAATATCTTATTTATTATGAAATAATCGGAACAATGACACGGAGTTAGAAAAACAATAGGTAGGTGCTGAACTTTTTTTCTCATTATCTTTTTATTTATTGGCGTGGCGTAGCATTTAGCCTACTCAACAGTCTGCGCAGGTGACCTCCGTTCTCCTGGTGCGATTCCCACAGACGGGTCTGAAGCATCTGCAGCAGGTGACGAGCGTCTTATTTTGTGAGCAGCTCCAGCGGACCTGGCACTGCCTCCGTTTTGGTGCCAGTGTCTCCCGCTGCTGCTGCCTCAAACGTTTTGCCAGTGCTGCCCAATAAAATAATTCTAGACTAGGTACTCTACTCTACCAACTCTGACAGTGGCATCGGTTAGTTGCTAGGCAACCAAAAGATACATTTTTCGAAAAAAAATAACAGCCGCAAAACTGTACGGTCAGTGAGACCGCTAATGGCAGAAATAGGTAGATTTGGTGATATTTTATGCTCCGTAGGTGTAATCTATATAAAATCAATTGCACGTTAAAATATAGACACTTTAAGGAAAAGTCAGTGACCCTCAAGGTTGTATTCTTTTATTTTGAAAAGTTATGACACAAACAAATTTCAAAAACGGTCAAAATGACCGTCATGGCGCTTCTAGTGTTAAGAGCACAGAGATGCTCAGAGCAATGCCCGTTCATTTAAGAGCACAGAGATGCCCAGAGCAATGCCCTCTCATTCAAGAGCACAGAGATGCCCAGAGCAATGCCCTCTCATTCAAGAGCACAGAGATGCTCAGAGCAATGCTCTCTCATTTAAGAGCACAGAGATGCTCAGAGCAATGCCCTTTCATTTGAGAGCACAGAGATGCCCAGAGCAATGCCCTCTCATTTAAGAGCACAGGGATGCCCAGAGCAATGCCCTCTCATTTAAGAGCACAGGGATGCCCAGAGCAATGCCCTTTCATTTGAGAGCACAGAGATGCTCAGAGCAATGCCCACACAGTAAGAGCTTTTAGATGTGCAATGATATGCTCTCATAGTTCAGAGCTCACAGAGGCTTAAATCAATGCCCTCAAGAAAGAATTTAGAGATTCTTAAAGCAAAATCCTCACTAATGAACTTGGATTTACAGTATGTTTGAAGTAATGACTCTACAAATATATTCACCAACAAGAGCTTTAATCAGCGCCGTTACCTGTGCTTGTGTGCGTGTATGTGCATGTGTGCGTGGGTTTGTGCGTGTGTGTGCGTGTGTGCAGCAACTACTGTGGATTTCTTGTTCCCTCTGTGGTTGGGCTCATTTCCATTTAATAACTTTCAGTGAAGTCGATTCATGAATCAATCAGTCTAAGATGAAGATTTTTCAATGAGATAAATGGGTTTGAATTTCAATTTGTTTTCTTAATTGACTAAATTAAATGGACTTGACCACATCTATGGTTTGTAATGCATTGCAGATGAATGACCTGCTTTATATTTTCAATTATTTGTATTCTACCCACCGCCGACCCTTAAAAACCACAGAAATTTAGCATTCATGTGTTACGTGTCAAAGTTTCTCTGTTTTTCTGCGTCTCTGGTGTGACTGTTTTTCTAAGCAGGTCTGTGTCTTTGTGCGTATGTCAGTATGTCAGTATGTCAGGAGTGCGTAAAGCACAGAATGTGCAGCCTTTGCACCGTCAACCTAACTAACAAAATCAGCGCCGAACTCCAGCTATTCGTGCAGAGAAGTGAAAAAACCAACACCAAACAAAGCGGACCTTTCATCGATTTTTAAACCATTTTAAATGCGCAAAGAGCTTCCTTTGTTTTCCTTTGTTTTTGTTGTGTTTCTTTTTCCATGATCTGCTCTGTGTTAAGTATTGATCTGACTGAAAGGTCACTTTCTTCTTTATGAAGGACAGAGAAAACTGTAAACTGTGTCTCTGGAAGCTTCTGTAGGTCAGAAGTGAGGGGAGCTGATTGGTCTGATCTTAACTGTGTTTGCATGTCCTGCAGTCTGTACTGCTTTAGTATGGTGGGTCCAGTGGCTGTTACTGTTCACTCTTGTGTGTGTGTGTTTTTTGTATGTGTGTGTTTGTATGTCTGCGTATACACGTTTGTGTGTGTGTGCATGCGCATGTTTGTGTGTGTGTCTCCATGTGTGTTTTTGTGCGTGTGTGTGTGTGTGCATGTGTGTGTGTGCATGTTAGCACATTTGTATTTATATATAGTTGTTCTGAACATTTCAGTGCAACTGTACTGTATGTGTAATTGGGCAATAAAAACAAATTTATTCATTGTTATTATTATTATTATTATTAATAAAATATTGTCGTAATTCATCCATAATTGATTTCATTAGCAGTGCAATAGTATTTTATATATTAAAAACATTACTTTTAGATTTTTTTCCAGCTTCCGTGACACAAATTCTCCAGTGTTTGTATAGTCTGCTTTGTATTCATGGAAGGTTTAGTTTACTGTCGAGCCTTAAGAGAATTAATTAAATTTTCTGGAGAAAATGGTTTTCTCCTCTTCAAAACCGTAATGAAGGTGGGTTTTTCTTGAGGCAGGCAGTTAATTTGCTGCTTTGATTTGCCTCAATCATCTCATGCTCTGCTTTCAGTGTCAGATTTTACATTTTTTATCTGATCTCATCACATATTCAGGAAAATCTCAAATTACTCTGTTGTTCTGGAGCTGATTTCCAGAATTATTTCTGATGTTTGTAACCTCTGCCCGAAACACCTTACGAACTCATGTTTCTGACATTTATACTAAGACAGTACATTTGCACTGGCTTCAGTTATGCAGTTTCCTTTATGGACAAAATAAAATAAAACCAACAGGGTGTCAGTACTCTATAAACCTACAGTACATTTGTGTGGGGGTCATTTACATCAGCATTAGGGGTGTAAGAGCAGCCTAATGTCAGTTACTTGAGCAGCAGCTGGGTTGCTGGTTTGAGTTCAGGAGGGGTTCAGTTTTCTGACTCACATTTGGAGGGATGAATTTGGAAAGAGCTCCTCTGGTGTTGCTATTAACCCCATACCTGCTCTGGGGTCTTTGCCCTGGTGTCTCTCTGTCTCTGTCTATTAGCCTCTGTTGTCTCAGGTCTTTCCATCGGGGCGTCCTTGTAAAATAGAGCCATATTCTCACTGGACCTGTCGTGGTTCATCAAGGGTTTTAACTCACAAAACACATTATACATCAATGCCATTTTCCTTCACTTGTGTGGGTGGCCTCTCCTGATTTCACTTTATTCTAGCACTGGTTTTTATTCATGTGTGTGACCCTCTCCCGATCTTACACACTCACTGTGTGTGTTTCCCCAGTCAAACCCCTGTAGTTACCTCACCTGCTGTGTAGCTTCAGTTCTGGCTGCTGAGCTCCCGTGTGTCACCAGTACACACTATTAGCACATACTGTGTGCTACACCTGCAGTGTTATGTGCGTATGTGCTGTCCCTGCTCTCTCTGCTCCACATAATGACAGTGTAGAAGAGGTGTCTCCTGTCCAGCTGCAGAGGAGGTTTTGCTGTTGCTGAGAAATGAATCACTTCAGGCGAATCTCCTGACAGCTTTGCAATAGAATGCAAATGTCCTCTCTCTCTCGCTGGGGTTTTTGGGCTGCTTGTTTACATGCACATCCTTTAATCGCTCATCTACCCGTTTGACCTCCTTCGACTGCACGCGCACACACACACACACACACACACACACACACACATTCCTCACAGAGACACTCCTAAGATGCAGAGAGGAGTGGATGGATGGGAGAGGGAAGAAGGAGACAGAGATTAATCAAGACATGGCAGTTTGAATAAGGAGCTCTGTGCAAGGGGACAGGTGTGTGTGTGTGTGTGTGTGTGTGTGTGTGTGTATTTATTTTTAATCATTTCCTGAGGACTGTCTGCCTAGAGGAGCTGATGTTTTTCATAACATGGCTCAATGTCGCCACTTACCTCTCCTCTTGGATGTACAAGCTGTCTCCAGCTTAGCCAAAACATCGCTGAGCTTGAAAAACAAATATCCACTCTTCACCAGATTAAAGAGGACGAACAGCTTCTCGATTTGCTGGCAACAACTCCCCCCTGTGTCGCTGGTGAGCTCAAGGTCCGGCGCTTGAGGTCGGCCAGCGACATCACAGAGGTTCCTGGGTCCGACTGGGTGCAAAGGTGAAGACAAAGTCTGTCCCAACTCCCTTTGGACCTGCCCCGTGGAGCATGATCCAAGATGGAAGATGAGGAGGCCGTCGCTCACTGCGTCCCGAACCTCTGCAGACCCTCACGCTCAGCAAGAGGTACTCCATCTTGGATGACATGAACGGTCATTCATCTGCTGATTGCGGGCCGTCCTCTCCCCCCGGTTCTTCGTCACCTGCCCTGTCGTCTGCTGCTTGCCCTTCGAGGCCATCTCCCGTTCGTTGGTCAGGTCCGCGGCCCAGCTCATCGCCATTTCCTCCTCACTCACAGAGCACAGAGGGCAGAATCTATATCCCCGTCTCTTAAAATAGTAGTCGTTGGAGACTCCATTGTCTTTGGTTTTAGAATAAGGCAGCAGTTACGTACTGTTTCCCTGGAGCCACAGTAGCGGATATAATTGCAAAAACTCCTGGCATTCTGGAATGGCGTATGTCCGCAAAGAAAGTGATTCTGCTCGTTGGCGCAAATGACATTCCTCGCCAACAATCAGAGGTCCTGATGAGTGATTTTACTCAACTTTTTAATCTCTTGGATGGACACAGCTGGGACATTTTTATCCCTGGCTGCATTCCAACTCTTAGTCGGGGATCGGGAAGATCCATTCGACTTCTGAGCCTTCATTCGTGTCTTCAGGCACAATGCGTCTCTTGCAACATTGGTTTTATTGACAATTTTAATTTATTTTGGGAGCGTGCTGCATTTTTGAAAAAGGACGGGGTGCATCCAAATCGGTGTGGTGCTCACATGCTTACTGCAAACATAGTCTACTGCGCATTAAATTCCCAGCGTGGGTGACTAGTCAACTGTTACTTGAACTCTAATTCTAACAATCACCCCTTGGTTGTTTCCTGCCATTTTATTCTATTTGCCACCCCCTAGAGGTATGGTGGTCTTAATCCTACGATGTACACTAGACGAGGTAGTTTTAATTGACACCCATCAAGGTGTTACCCAGGGAACTCAATCCCTATTAAGATTAATCCTGTGGCTAATTTCAACAGCGGAGTTTTACCATTCAAAACTCCTATTGATTTTCATAAATGAAATTGGCTTGGTCTATTGCATTTAAATGTGAAGAATTTGGTCCCTAAAATGGGCATGATCAAAATTTGGGTTATCGATAAAAATCCTAATGTTTTTGTTGTATCAGAGACATGGCTGAATGATTCGATCAAAGATGATACTGTTAGGTTTTAATATTTTCAGATGTGATAGGAAAGGAAAAGGTGGTGGTATAGCCATTTGAATAAAAAATACATTGAGGGCTACCTGTGTCATCAGTCATTCTGTTGAGAAACAATTTGAGGTTTTAGTCATTAAATTGATATTGAATGCTAATTCACATTTTTATATATCAGGAGTCTACCGGCCGCCATGTGCATCTAAGATTTCTGTGAATGCATCACTTGACTTACTTGTACCCGACCTGAATTCTGAATCAGTTATTCTAGGGGATTTAAATTTGGACTGGCTCACTTCTGTATCTGATAGTTTAAAGAATATATGTATTCAACTATATCTGTTCCAGCTAATTTCAGAGCCCACACACCCAAACTTCAAAGATCCAAGTAAATCTACTCTAATTGATATAATTATTACAAATAATCCTCACAAGTACTTAGCTAGTGCAGTTTTTGCATGTGATCTTAGTGATCATTGTCCTACTGCATGCGTAAGAACAACAAAACTCCAAAGGTTCAAGCCCCGTATAGTTAAAAAGAGGAATTTATTTAAAAAATTGATGCTCAAGGCTTCCTACATCACTTGTATCATTATGATTTTCATCGTGTCTCTGCTATTCCTGAGATGCAGCTTGCACAAGAATTTTTCTTTTATATTTAACTCAAGCATGCTCCTTTCTGAGAATCAAGGACAGGGCAATTCCATGGTATCCGTTGGCGCTCTCACAACTGTCCAGAGACGGGAACAAAGCTTGGGCTAAAGCCAGATCAACCCACCTACCCCAAGATTGGCTTTATTTTAGGCAGCTCAGAAACAAATGTGCAGCGTCAGTTAGAAAGGCAAAATCTGATTTTTATTTAAAATCCCTTACTGATGCTGGTAGAAATCCAACTCTATTCTGGAAAACTGCCAGAAAATTTAAGTTCCTCTCCTTCTTTTCCATCACTACTTGTTTTTCATTAAAATTTGATTACTGGCAAAGCTGAAATAAATAATGCTGTTAATCAGCATTTTTTTTTTTCAGCAGGCTGTCTGTTTGAGATGAACAAAGTAGCAGACCCAAGTTTCTCTGAGCAGATCAATGAAAAGCAGTGCACCTCTGATCTATCTGCCTGTCCTACAACCTTTTATTTGTTGAAAAGTGATTCCGTATTTTCTTTATGTTGTGTTTCAACTGAGGACATTCTTGAAGCTCACTTGAAGAGCACTAGATAACAGACAATATTGTGCAGCCCTCTTCATTGACCTA
Organism: Gymnothorax javanicus; assembly: GCA_029692085.1. Lineage (NCBI taxonomy): Eukaryota > Metazoa > Chordata > Actinopteri > Anguilliformes > Muraenidae > Gymnothorax > Gymnothorax javanicus. The sequence continues at coordinate 50,338,677 of CM056209.1, forward strand.
AGGCATTTGATACTGCTGATCATGTCCTTCTTTTGAAAAGATGATCAGACTTTGGCTTTGATAAATCTGCTTGTAACTGGTTTGAAAACTATCTTGAGGATAGGACTCAGTATATTTCAGTTGAAGGCATTCAGTCTCAAAGTGCTAAAATCAGCAGAGGAGTTCCACAAGGTTCAATTCTTGGCCCTTTGTTATTCACTATCTATATTAATAATATTCTCTTATCTTTAGATCATTGCAAACTGTATTTATATGCCGACGACACTGTCATTTACTTGATTGCTTCTTCAGTTCAGCGGGCCATATCTAATCTTCAGCATGATTTTAATTCTATTCAAAGATCCCTAATTGAGTTGAGGCTCATCTGAAATGAGGACAAAACCAAGTTAATGGTATTCACCAAATCTTGCAAAATGGACCCCTTTGATTATCATATTTGTACCCTGGAAGATATCCAAATTGAACATGTTCCCATCATAAATACTTCAGCATTTGGCTGGATGACAAGCTGACCTTTTATATGCAAATTGAAAATTTAACCAAAAGGATAAGGAGTAAAATAGGCTTCTTATACAGAAATAGGGCTTGTCTCAATTTCAAAAAATAAAAAGAAGATTGTGCACTCAGTAATACTCCCCATGCTTGATTATGGTGATGTGATTTATAGAAATGCATCTACTTCTGTTTTAAAACCTTTATATTCTATTTATCATTCTGCTATTAGATTTATCACTGGTCTTGACTTCTGCACCCAGCATTGTGCCTTATACAACTTAGTAGGGTGGGGTCATTGAAAGCTAGATAAGACTACCACTGGTTTTTATGTGTTTATAAATGTGTTTTATTTAACTCTTAGAGCGCTGAATAAATTTTCAAGGAATGAAAAATATAATTATCCTGAGCTATTGAAAACCTATCACGTGGCAACTTGTTTAAAAGAGCTCCTGCAGGGGAGATGCCACATGATTTCAACAGCATCTGAGTTTGATATCTTTCATCATTGAGCAACTATAGTTGGCTACAGCGCTCAAAGGGTTAAAAAAAGGGCTTACCTAACTACTCTTCTTACAGCGAGTGGGTTGCCATGGGACACGGTCACAGGACTCTTTGTGTCTGAATGTTCCTCGTGTTAGAACAGAGCTCGGTAAGACAGCTTTTTATTATAATGCCCCACACACCTGGAATCAGTTGCAACGTGAACTGAAACTGAATTAACTGGTTCCTTTAAGACATTTTAAAACTTTGATCAAATCATTTTATCAAGAGAATTGTTGTTGTTTTAATTAATTTTTTTACACTCTAATGATGGCATTGTATATATGTTCTTTTTTTATATTACAAATTTCCTTGTAAATTGCGTTATTTTAATTGTTTGTAGTGCTGGGTCCTGCTGAAAAGGAGACATGGTCTTAGTCAGGCCCCCTGCTTAAATAAATCTTAAATAAAAATAAAATAAAAGTGTGTGTGTGCAAGAGTGTGTGGTGTGTGTGAGCGTGCGCGCGCGTGCGTGTGTGTGTGTGTGTGTGCGTGCATGTATGTGTTCAACACACTGGCCCCTCATCCAGCCTGAGGTGAGAGTGTGGACCTCGCTGGTCCGGATCCAAGTAAATATATCACATGACCAGAGTCCAGTGCAGGAAGAGGCCGTTAAGCAGATTAAGCACCACAGTTTCTCGGCCACAATTTCCCCCCAGAGTTCACAGTGTCTACTCGTCTGTAGCTACGCGTGAGTGACACATGAGCACACAGTCAAACAAGCATGCAAGTGCACACGCACATACACACACATACACGCAAACACACGCATGCACACATGCACACTATGAGGTTCCATCGATATCAAAACAAGCAGAGACACACGCAGCAACGTGTGTGCGCATGCATGATTAACTTAGTGAATTTTGTTATGTGTGCGTACATGCGTGCGTTGTTACGTGCAGATTGTATTTAACGCGTAACAAGAAGCTGCGTACAGCATGTGAACATCCATCTGTCACTGTTTGACAAATGTTGTTGAGCGTTCATGCACACGTGCGGTCGCATTTTCTGATACTACGCAACCGGAAGTTGATCTGCATTGCGCGCACCAGTCGCGTACATGAACGCCTCACGTAGTTGGCCTTTTCATTTTATTGAATTGTAGTTAACCGGGGGAAGGCAGCACGGAGCCATACCTAGCTCGCCAGATATTCAATAGAAGAAGAAGAAGATGATACTGGTAGGTGACTGGGAAAGATGGTTAATACTTTATAAATACATAGGTCATTTGTAGGGCTGTCCTGATTACCATATTTAGAGAGTCGATGCTCCGCCGACATAAAATCGATCATAATCGAAGCGTCGCCGGCCATCGGGGCCGGGGAAGGCCAATCAAAAAAAAAAAAAGGAAGAATGAATAAAACTCATGATAAGACAAAACGACCACTTCAGGGCTACAGATCACATTGTTGTTTGAGAACCATGGTCAGCTCATTCACCTGCTGCTAATGTAATCCGCACTGCACACACATCACCATACAGTCGCGGACGGATTGACATGAGCGCAGGCGGGAAGGAATTAACCAAAAGAAATAAGATTTAGCCACCAAATAAACATCATACCCAAATTTTTATAACTTGAAAATATTCTAAAAATAAGGCAGAAATGAAAAAATAAGGATCTCGTTTAAACTCAGAATGTATTCAGAGAAATAACAACTTAAAACTTTGCGATAAGAAAAGACGGTGTATAATGCAAAGCGAGCCAGCGAGCCAGAAAGAAAGGAAAAAACTCTGTGCACTCGTGTGGCCTGGGGCAGTGGCACTTTCGTGCCAAAAGGCTGCGCCGAGAGTGGGCTGAAAGCTCGCCAGCTCTGACCAGTCTAACGTCGGCTCAGCAGAGGCGCAGCTGACGCAGTGGTCAGCAGCGAGGGGTGCACACACGTCACCAAAACTTCACAGGCAGGTTTCCAGGATGTCAAGTATTTATTTCAATGTAACAAATCTATAGTGAATATTCGGTAGCTATCTGACCGTCTCAATCCCAATTAGCTACAACAGAGAGAAGAAAACAAATTAACTGGAACAAGTTGATCGTCCAACTTTCTTCCCTCAAATGGCATGTCCTTCACAATCCGATGGTTATTGAAGCATAATTAATTGTCCAATGTCGGAAGATGATTTTCAGTCCTCGATTAGATGTGCTCTAATTTCCTGATGAGTGTGTGTTAGAAAGGAATGGTTTTGTTTTTTTTTTTTTAAATAACATTTAGCCTAGTCATTTATGTGAACAACATTGTCGGTCGTACGTATCCAACCACACACACCGCGGAGTGCGCGCACATCAGAATAGAAGATATCGGGCGACAGGACATAGGCCTATGTGTTATAACAGTATTCTGCTGGAGGTTAAAATTTCTACATGTTGAAACAGACACTGAATGAATATTTATTTTATTTAAGAGATAGCCCACATGAATAAATACATAAATAAATAATAGATAGATAAATAAATAAATAAATAAATTATTAAAAAATAATAATTTTTTTTTAAATCAGTAATTCGGCTGGATGCGCCAGCCAGACTGTATGGTGCAATAGCCTGTTATAATTTGTAGCAGAGCAGTGTCGTATTTCGTTGCGGTTGGTGACTATCTATGCAGTACTACTGAGTTTGAGACAATCATCACCTTGGTGGTATTCATTTAATTTGGGCACCCACGGGCAAAAGCATAAATCGGCGCCTATATGGCGCAACAAGAGAAGAGGCCAGGAGTCGGACTTCAACTACTTTCTTTTTTATTCAAACTAACATGAATGTGCAATAACCAAGTCACATCAAATGTAACAAATGTGCAATTAAATAATTAAATTACAGCCATATAGTCCACAAAAATCTCTAGAATGAATAAAAACGAACCATAGGCTGTGTAGCCTACGCCGACATAATAACACCTGGCATTGAGACAGACCAGTAACTCACAATGCTGGCTTCTTAATTACAAAAAAACTGACTTTAGACTTTTCACGCCCTTTTTTGTGAAACAACAACTGCTTCAAAATGTGCGGTATCAAATAAATTACACCATTATAACGAAAATGTCAACAAAAATATTAACATCGAATAAAAGCAAAATAAAATAGGCTACACATAAAATTCGAAAATGAAATCAGATGCCTCCTCACTCAAACTATATATATTACAGCGTTAGCTATTGAAAACACTAGTCGAGCAATGGCGGTTCGTCGGCCGAAACAAAGGGAAGCCAAAACCTCACCCTTCAAAGCTTAATGACTTAAACCTTTCGCAGTTTACTTTTCTTGATCAGCAGTTGCTCATACGAATTGGAAGAAGGACAGTCAAATTTATTTTCAATAGCATTGTTATACATTGCACCACGAAATTCTGAGGGGTTTTCTTCGCAAATTGGTTAGTGAGGCTCATTAAGCAATAAGCTGTGCAACATCGCATTCCTTACCTCTATATTAAAATAATAGAAAACGGATTCTCATGGCTTCTTGCGAAAGAAGCCCTGCAAACTAATTTATAAAGACGTATTGATAATTTGCGTCGTCATTTGCTTTCGAAAATAAATTTGACTGTCCTTCTACCAATTCAAATGAGCAACTGCTCATCAAGAAAAGTAAACTGCGAAAGCTTTAAGTCATTAAGCTTTGAAGGGCGAGGTTTTGGCTTCCCTTTGTTACGGCCGACGAACTGCCGCTGAAGTGGAGATGAAGCTGTTGAGGGGAAAAGAAATAAACGGGCCATGCCACCTGTAGCCTTTAGCTATTTTTTAATGGGCCGCTGCGGCCCGCTGCCCCTCCTAAGCTATTCTATTCGTGACCTAGTGTCAACTATGTCGCGTGCGCACCAAAAAAAAAAAAAATCGATCACGGACCTGATGGCCGATTACCATGGCAATGATTGCAGCTTCGAAGCTTCGATTTTTTTGGGTCAGCCCTAGTGCAAAGATTAGATAAATGCTTACCTGATATTAAGAAATGTGCCAGGTGCAGAGGTCTGACTGCCACTTAGTGGTCTCCCGGTGAACAATGACTCGATGACTTTTCAATAATATTTCCTGGTCAAATATAAATTGATGGCTTTTCAATCATCTTTCCCGGTCAACCATAATTCGATGCTCAATCAATCATAAGCAGAACTATAAATCAATGTTGTTTCAATGTAACTGTTCTCAACATTAGAAAAAACTGTATCTAGGTTACTAACTTTCTGCATGTGTTTTTCCAATTACATCTAATAATAATATATTTAAAAAAATACAATTAGGCTATATCTGACTGTATCTTGTATTATTGGATCGATTGCACCATCTACTGGATGAAATTGGAACAGAAAACAACTACGTGAGGCGTTCATGTACGCGGACTGGTGCGCAGTGCAGATCAACTTCCGGTTGTGTAGTTTCAGAAATTGCGACCGCACGTGTGTGTGAACGCTTAACAGCATTTGTCAAACAGTGACAGACGGACGTGCATACGCTGTACGCAGCTTCTTGTTACGCGACATAGTTTGCGCACGTCATTTTCGCGTCCCTGTGAGCGCGTGACAAAAATGTTCAATTATCTTCATGCGTGCGTTTATGTGTGCGTTCGCAAAAAAATGCATAAATGTTACGCGTTGTCACTACGCGTTATGTGATTACCGGCGGGCAGCAGTCATCATGCGTGAACGTGCGCGTGAACGGGGGACCATTATAAGTCAATGAGGAAACTACATTACACGTCAGGCGCTGCTTTGTTGCACAGGCGTCAAAGCACTCGCGTGTGACACTTTCTGTTGATAGTTGCGCCCGAGTGGTAACACTTTATTTTGATGGTCCCTCTGTAGATGCTCAACAAACAGGAAATAACGTGTCAACAACATAAAGGTTGACTTTCAACAAAGGATGATTTGTAGACAGCTCAAATACTATAAACAAACATCATCACACCGTCTACTAAGTGTCTTACACGTGACCTTAATCCTTATGTTGACGATCTACAGTATGATGCTAATAGATGCTCAAGAAACTTTAACTTGAGTATCAGCAGATGATCAGGTTAATACTTGGAGACGCTCAACAAACTATCAACAGAGTATCAATAGATGATCAGGTTAATATACAGGGTGATGCTTGCAGATGCTCTGCTGACATCAATAACATGTCTACTGATACTTAAATGAATGTTTCTTGAGCATCTCTGAACATGTCACTGTAGATTGTCAACACAAATATTTAGGTTTTGTCTAAGATAGTCCGTAGATAGTATGATGATGTTTTTGTTATAACATTTGAACTGGCTACAAATCATCCTTTGTTGAAAGTCAACCATTATAAAGTTAACATGTTTTTTCTAGTCTGTTGAACATCCACAAAGGGACCATCAAAATAAAGTGAGACCGTCATGCTAATGTAATGTAACACAGTTTTGTTGTGATTTTGATGTTTTTCCCTCACTGAGGTACTGTGGATGAAAATAAGCCGCAGCGCTAACTCTGATGAAACAAGGGGCTCTTGTCCCTATTTAATAAAATAGAATAAAATTCTAAAAGTGAAGCAAAGTTAGGGGTTAAATTCCACAAACATTGCAGCGCTGCAGTGAATCTAGAGGAATGAGGCAGATAGACACACGTCAGATTTCGGAGAGAGAAGCTCTGCCCACATAAGAACCTGCCCCCCCACACTGCCCCCCTCTCCCCCTCCTTCTAAACCCGGAGCGTCACCGGCCTGTCGCTTGGAAGCTGTTTTTAATTTCCCCTGCTGTTCCTGGTGTTGATAAGCTCCCTGACAGGCCCCTTTCACAGGGCTGTAAACAATCCTCTGCCTCTTTCCAAACCCGGGCTCCGTCCTCGCTTATCTTCCCTGGGACACATTGGCTGATCCTGGGTCAGCAATCCCACCCCCACCCTCCACCCCCCAAAGATAGACTGAGCAGCACTGCAGTCAGTCACAGCCACAGCATGGTGGAGCCACACAGCACCTCTCATAAAAAGTGATACTTTACTGCTATTTACCCAGTGCCTTTCATCCAAAGCAGCTGGCGCTTGAGTAGGTAAAGCAGAGGCCGATCGCCCCTTGGAGTAGTGCTGGGTTACTGGCAGTGCAGTGCTGGGTCATTGGAAGTGCAGTGCTGGATTACTGGCAGTGCAGTGCAGGGTTACTAGCTGTGCAGGGTCATGGGCAGTGCTGGGTCATTGGCAGTGCAGTGCAAGGTTACTGGCAGTGCAGTGCTGGGTTACTGGCCTTGCTCCAAGAGGCCCAGCAGCTGCACTGATCTTACAGTGACTACAGTAGAGTTTGAGCTACCAGCCCTCCAGGCTCTAACCTGCCCCCTTATTCACTAGGCTACAGGTTACCCTGTGAAGACATGATGTATTAACAAAATAAAGGGCTCACAGAAACACAGAGGACAAAATATGTATCAACCCAACCTGGTACTGAAGGAAGTCCCGTCCAGAGCAAGCGGAGCACTTTCCCTCAGGCCCAGATGGGCACAGGGACTCTAATGCTGATGTAGCTCTGGTCAGCTGCTCCTGTCTCCCTCACACAACAAGCACATCTAACACTCATTTCACTCTGTGACCCTCTGTTCTGCAAAACTGTGTCTTCAGGCACCCAAGAGAAACACATTTTCCCTCTTTCTTTTGGTCTTTAACTGTATTTGGCTACATATTTAGTCTGAGACACTTTCAATTTTTATCCAGAGCTCTCTGCAATAAAATGTTTTTTTTTTTTTTTTTCAAATCAACGTCTGAGTCTAAGGAGCGTGCTTTTGTCGTTGAGCCTTCAAAGAGGAATTGTTGCCAAATTGAAATTCTGCTGAAACCAGCATTTGTCACTTTCTAATTGTGTTCCGGTTATTGTGCTTCCTAATCCAAGTCATGGAAGCAGAGGTTGTTGGAACAGCTGTTTTATTATTCAGAGCTGTGCTACACCAGTGGAGCTGTGCATATATATTGCAATTCAGTGACGTATTATACAAACCCCAATTCGGATGAAGTTGGGACGTTGTGTAAAACGTGAATAAAAACAGGATACAATGAGTTGCAAGTCTCATAAACCTAGCTAATATTTTTAATTAAATGGTCAAATGTCTCACTTTCAAGATCTAATGTGTTGTCTATGTTCTATTGTGAATAAAATGTGGGTTTATGATATTTGCAAATCATTGTGTTCCTTTTTTTTCCCGTTTTACACAACGTCTCAACTTCATTGGAATTGAGGTTCATACATATGCATGCAATTAGCCACCTGAATTAAACAGAACAAAAATCAAATGCCTGTCTGTGCACTCAAGCCTGTGTGTATGATTTATTTGATGTTATTAACTATAATTATTGATTGCAGGGTAATTAAAAATTGAAACAGATGATCATCTCTGAAGTGAAAAACAAACAGAAGGGAAGAACAAAGCTCTCCACCCGTTTGGAATTGTTCATATTTGTGGCACTTAATGTCCGGTGAGGGCAGGCTGATGGGCCTATAGTTAATCTCATTAATTAACTTCACATTTATTTTGGCACGCACTTTTGTTAATAGTGAGGTACATGGACAAGGTTACTGTAATAGCCACGATATAGATGCACTGTCATCTGTTAGTTGAAATGAGTATGTGCTAGTCTATTCATGATTTCATTTGTTTGTATATCCAAGTTGATTGTGGATTAAATTGTGCAAGTTTCATCTTGGCAAAGCAATGAATGATATAAGTTGAATTTGATTTTAATTTAAAAGTGTAAATTTATTTGCAATAATATGTTATTAGTGGACTGAAAAGCAAATTTACAAGTATTCCCTTGTGAAAAGAAATACTTTCAATCTACGATCGCGTGTGAATTGAAATGTAAAAAATTGACTTATTATTCGGGACAATCAAACACAGCTTGTTTTTGTTGTCATTATATTACTTTATTTTGATATATATATAATATTTGGCCCCTGGGAATTTCAGTTTTAGGGTAATGCCCTGTTGGTCTTCAACAAATTATTTTGAACCCTGGAAATGCTAAACAGTTTAGCACGGTTCGACTCAGGGTGGCCAAAAGTGCCAATAGAAAAACCTATTAGAGTTGAGTGATGTAATTAATAGCTATGCAACAAAATTAAAACTGATCAGAATGAAAAAGAAACTTCTAAATAGTATGAGGAAATGAAGGCATCGTAACAGGAGTGTTATTAGACCGGAGATTGCATACCGCGTGTTTGTGCCTGATCTACAGTGGAGCTCTGGGTCACAGTGTTTTACTTTTAAAGAAAGTCTTTCACTGCCAGGAGAGTGTGGGGGGGTCAGATGTTTGGGGGGAGGGGGGTACAGTAATGAGAACTAATCTACCCCCCTCCCCCCCCTGCCCATTTTAAAACTCCACAGTACATTAGCTTGCATGTGTGTGAATGAAAATATGAAAATCGAATTCAGTAGCAGGCAGCACTTTGAGCTGATATGCTTTTTACTGAAGACATCTCACGTGCAGAGACTTGAGGTTGTTGCGTCCTCTCGCCGCTTTTTTGTAAACATCAAAAGCCATCCTGTAAGACAGGCGCTCTGAGGCTGCTGTTAAAGACGTGTGTATTTCACTGGAGTCTGTTCACTGCGTTGCATCGCTTCTGTGTGGGGCTCTTTTACAGCTCCCTTCACTCAGGGGAAATAACTGTGTGATCTCCGTCTGCCCCGTCGATGGTTCGGTCCTAGCCGTGAGTGAGATGGGGAGGGTTGGGGGGGCAGTAGAGTGTGGAGACAACAGCCGTAGCCCTGGGCGTACAAGACCCCCCCCAATACAAGCCTAACGGTCCCAGAGTGCCAGTGAAATAGCTGACGATGACACACTGGATAATGCCAGATAATACAAGCGAAGCAGAGCGCTGTTTGAGACGATGTATGGGTCGTCCCTGTTTAATGCGCTCGGGGTTGATGGGGTGGTCAGTGTCACTCATTGGCCGATCCGCTGAGTCACTGTCAGACTGGGATTTTTTCTCTGTAACTTTATTAGTGCGTCACATCAAAGGCCTTCAGAGGACCTCAGGAGACAAGGGGGGTCATGTTATGTCTTCCAAGAGATTTCCCCTGCGTGCCTCAATTATATCACCTTCTGCCCCACAATTCAGAGCAGAATATTACCTCCAGCTTAGGCACGCTGTCTTTAACTGCACCATTGTGTTTCAACATGATCGAATTAAGAATGATTTCCAAGCGTCAACAAAACAGCCAAAGCCAAGATGTTATTGTATTTGTTCAAGGGCATGTTTTGCCAATGAGTTTCTGGTGGGGAAAAAAAGCAGTACCCCATTGAAAAAGTGTGTTGCGTGGCCAATTTGAGGGATCGCAATTAAATTTCCAAACTTTATTGCCAGTGGCACTACTGATATTTTCGCCAAATCCTTGCGTGTGTTCGTCTGATGCACTGGAGGTTAAAGGAGGTCTGAGTCAGAATGTGCACCTGCAGTAAACACAGCAACTAATACGCTTCATTATGACACAAATATTCTAGCACCGCCCTCGGCAAGGTTTGGACATTTAACTGCGATCCCTCAAATCGAGCGAAGGCGATATCTTTGTGTCTGAGCAGGCTTTGTTGTAGACCCATGTGAATCGTCTCCTCGCTCCAAGAGAGAGCCAGCGAGTTGCTGCCCTCTCCCAAAACAATTACGCTCTAATCTGCTGAAGGAAATGTGACTGAGGCCAGTGGTGGCGGAGCGAAAATTTCCCAGCTACATCCAACCCCCGACCCTCAGCAGCACAGAAGCTAAAGTTATTACTTCAGCTGTCAGAGCGCTGGAGCGTTTCTGCCAGCCTGAACTCTCCACGACTCCATGCAGCGGGACTCCAGTATCCAGACACCCTGCTTCCTCTTTATCCGCTCGAGTCTCATCGCCTCTCCTCTTCCAGCAAATTCTGTCCAGGGGGAGAAAAATGGAGAAAACTGGGAGATATTTCACCGCGTTTGGCTGTTACCCGTGTTCATCTCTGGTCCCTGATCAGGCAGCTCGGCCTGTACAGCGGAGAACACGTGGCTCTCAGATTCTCGCTCCGCTTCAGTGCCGATTGCGGCCGACTCGTCTCGCCTGAGCCCTGTGGCGAGTCTGTAAAACACTGGGCTTGGAATGAGAAGCTGTGTTTGGTGTTTTTATGTTACCCTTTGGTTTCAGTAACGTAGCAGATGGCCAGTGTGTTGTTTGTCTTGCTGTCAGTCAGGCGAGGCTGGTTTATGCTCAGGTCAGGCAGCCTGACAGTTTTACCATTTTTCCCTCCCACCTGTATCCCTGACTGTTCTTTGTTTGACTGAATGAAGCAGAGGAATTGTGTATCATCTGTCTTAAATGCTTTATTTGGGTGGTAAACTTCTCTCAGTCTGGCCACTGTGTTTAGAAACTGTGGACACAAGTCTTGGTGTCGTCTTCTCCATCAATACTCCACCCTTCTCCAGGCCAGAACTCTACAGTACTGCTGATTGGCTTGAAGGGCTGACTGACAGGCCTCCAAACACACTCCTGATTCCCGATCTGAATCCTCACTCTCTCTCTCTCCAGCTGCAGTCCACTTACAGAAACGTCCATTAGTTATTACCAATATTTGGTCATTATTGTTGATGACGGCTTTGTGGTGTTTCATGGCTCATCTTCATATGGGGTCACTATGATGTTAATTATTATCATTCTGTTCTACTCTATGAATATGAACACGCATATGTAATGTTTGTTATAGTCTCATACGTTGTGTCATTGTCTTGATTTTTCATCTGTGATTATGGCATCTGTGTAAGTGTGATACCTGGGCAATAAAGTATACCCCCGCAGCCCCCACGAGGCGGGGGGGGCACCATCCGAACCGGTCCAATGGGCCCCGTCCGTGAAATTTTTATTTTTGCAACCGAGTTCCACACAGACAACGTTCCTTATTAGCATCCAGCCAATTACATTGCTCCTGCGATTCCTAAACCATTTCGACAACTCTGATTGGTCACTTTCAACGCGATCACACCCACACAATCTCCTTCAATGTTAACTGAAGAGCAAGCAGACAGTTTGAGATGAGAAGCGCAACACCGATGTGTATTGTGTTGCGGTCGCGTGTTACATGACTCTTCAGATTATATGGCCATCCTGCTAGCTACCTAATGGTAAAAGTCTTTGTTAATAATCATCATATTTAAGAAATGTTATTTGGTTTTTGCCCTACCTTCACAAGCTAGCTCGCTGTAACAGCCATAGCTCTTCAGCTCTAACCAGCTAACAAATTAGCTTAAACTAGAATTAGAGAATGTGAAAACACCATTCAGACGAGCGAAAGCGCCACAAAATATATCAAATACGTTCATGCCTATTACAGCTAGCTAAGTTGGCTAAGTTAGGGCAAAACCAAATCATATCGCTTACAAAGAATGCCTGCATTTAACTTTTGCTATCTCGATGGCTATATTATCAAAAGAGTAACGTAATTAATATGCGATCTCACGCAGCTGCATAATCAAAGACTGAACAGAATAGCCAGTATCTAGCTGGTATCCCAATGAGGAACATCGGTTTTCAGCCATGTACGAAATGCATGTTTACTTGTTGCATTGTAAATGCTTTGCCGTCAGCGTACTTCATCAATAACCGAAAGTAAGGCATGCAACGTGGTGTCAAAAGCTAAAATAGGTGGTCAGGTATCATGACACAGGAGAGACTCTCAGGCCTCAGAATTGAAATTAAATGAGCTCGCAGTCAGGACTTCAAGAGAGTGGTGTGAGATTTTTCCCTTGGCTGAGGCTATTCGCCCGGCAGCCAGGCACTGAAAAACTTTGATTATTCGCCCAACAGCCAAACTTCAGGTATTTCATTTGTAAACAAACTTATCGTTGAAGTGTTTGTTGCTGTCAACGATCTTGTTATTTGCGGTCTGTATGGTTCTGCGATCTTCTTTAACCCATTGCACTTTGTTCTCTTAGTCTTATTGATTAATCACTTAAAATACATTTCCGTAGTCGTCAAAAGCTTGTCCACTTCTAATTACCACCATTTAAGTTATTTCTCCATCAAAATGTCACACGTGTGTAAAATAGGCCCCCTTGCCTTCCCTGCTGGGTGAATATCTATTAACTATCTGGGGGTACCCGGCTGCTAAGCGAATAGCCACTTCTTTTCTCATAGATGCGCAAAAAGATGTGGGTTTGCGAATACAAACGATGTGCACGACGTGCGTCAGGTTTTTGAGTTTTGTTGCTCTGTATGAGAAAAAAAAAAGATAATAATTGTGCCTTAAGGAACTGCCTGTTCTGTCTGTCCTTACGGTACAGTTGTGTAACAATCTGAGTTGAGTGGGCAGGTGAGCTTTATACAATAACTTTGACAGTGAAATCCGGCACCGTGATAATGGGGAGTATGAGGAGGATTTGGGCTACGTTGGGCAACTCCCGCAATTATGGGGGTCGCAGGATCAGCACTTTGGCAATGTGACACTTTGTTATCTTAAAAAGCCCCAACCATTTAAAATTTAAGCAACATAAAAGAATCAACACTACAAGCTTCACCCAGTGTTCTAAAGTGGTCTTTCTGTGCATTTGAAACATTAAAATTCGTCAGCCCCGTGCTGCAGCAGGGGGGCCCCACTAAGGGTAAGCTGCAGGGGGGCCCCACGTGTTTGCGTTACAGTACTGTGTGATACTACATTTTTCTGATTTTTAATGTTCCCATTTGTCTTTCATTTAAAAAGCTGTCAATTCATTTTCACTATGTCAAATAAACCAAAAAATTGATTCATTTTTATCAGAGCCAATACCTTGTTTGACATAAAGGCCGAAAACAGCCAGGGACATGCACACACTAGTCATTCTGAACCCAATGCTTAGCCTACAACAGCGTTGGCTAACTAAGAGCTTGGTGCATGAGAGGGTCGCTGGCTCTCGTATGACTTATTTATGATTTATTTGAGTTTGGTGTACCTTCCACAGGTCTCTCTGTGTACTTAGAGATCCAGCTCACACTTTCTCTTTATTACGTGCATACTGGATGGTGAATAAAGAAAAACCTTCCTCTAGCACTATCATTATTAATGCTCACTTCCTCCTCTGTTTGACCGATGTTCGACTCCCAGTAAAGACGCAACTCCCAACCGGGACTTGATTTACGTGGCTGATACTCGCTGTGTGCTCCTGTGAGGCGAGTTGGGCTCATGAAACAGGCTGTGCCGGCCGGGTGACCGAGATCTGGGTGGGGAGGATTTGAGAAGCGCGCGGGGAGGATTGATTGTGTGACCTCTCCTCGTGGCCAAGGGCTCTGCTCTCTGTGAAAGCCACTATTTTAGAATGTCAGCATCACATCGGGGAATGACAGCGCTTATATTTCCATGGAGACGATCAGCGGCGTCAACTCTCTGCACCACTTTAAAGTACTTGCTTTTTATTGGCCGAGACTTGTTTGTGATTAATTAGTTTCCTTTGGAAGTCATTGGCATTTCAGGAGGTCACAGATAATCACTTGGCACAGCTTATTGTAAAAGGGGATTTTTGGGAGAGAAGAAAAGTAACAAAGATAAACAATGGAAATAAGTGCTGAGATTCTCACGGCAAAAGATGAACTTTAGTTTTGTAATGACAACTTCTGAGGTTATTAAACTTGATATTTCTTTTTCTTTCAACTAGAAATTGCTTTACATTTAAAATTTTTAATACCATTAGCAAGTCTTCAAATAATTCAATATTTCTTATCTCATTGACTGTAGTTTTGTCTTAACTACCAAAAAGAACATTAATAGTGAGAATAAGCTGAAAAATAAGACTGTAGTCCTCGCTGAGACTCTCTTATTTTAAAGTTGTTGCTCATCTCTCTTCTCTCTGGAGCTGAAGCCTGTCACTCCTCGTGTGCTGAGCTCTTCCTCTCTGGGTCGGGCTCTTGCTTTCCTCTCTGGTTTTCTCACTCTCCTGTCTTCTTTTCCTCTCTTCCTCCCTCGCTCCCCCCCCTCTCACCTGCTGCTTTGGTACGTGCTGCTCCTGGGCTGCTCGCAGTAGAGATTAAGGTTATCAAGGACCTGCCCTGGCCTCCCCCGGTGGGACAGCTCAGCAGCTCCGCCCTGCTGGCCGAGGGGGTGGAGGCGACTTTGCAGCCGGTCCAGCCCTCGCCGGGACAGCCCGCAGCCTCCGACCAGCACCATCACGGTGGGTGTGTCCCTGAGTCTCGGTGCGTGTTCAAGATGGCAAACGTTCCCTCACACTCACCAACACATTTAAACTTTTCTCAGTTTGCCACGTACCTCAGCTAATGTCAGATACCATTCTGAAAATAATTTGAAAATATTTTGCACAATGAACTAAAATGGCTGTTAACATTATAGACCCCAAGAAAATGGGTAATTTGAAGCTGAACTGGCTGTTATAATTCACTGCACTTCATGCTGACAACAATGCTGACTTCTCATATAATGTCTGTCATGTTAGGAGAAATGAACCTTCGTAGTTGTTTCATTTTACATTAAGCAGCTGATGGTGACGGTCATGGATCATAACTTACATCGGTCACTGGAAACATTAGACTTGAGGAACGCAGGCAAGATTTCAGTTAGGTCACCGCATCCCCATGAAGATGTTCACAGCTATCTCTCTCGCTGTCACTCAAGACTTTTAGCTCCTCCTATTCCTCCCTGATCCTGAGTCATGATGGCACGGCTCTCCTCTCATCCTTCACTTGTGTCTCGCTCACCTTTACTGCCCTTTTCTGTGTGCCTTTACTGTGTCATTAGAATATCATTCAGTGTCACTTCTGTGCCTGTGAGGACAAGAACTGGGACAAAGGATTGACGCTTGTATGATGTTCCCCTTGAGAAATGTGACCGAATGTGAGATTTATCAAGCATTGCTTGTATCATTAATACAGACATGATTATGTTCCCTCCATTAGCGAAGCTGAGTTTTTGGATGATTATAAATGGAGTGTATTAGCACTCCAGTTCCCTCTGTACATGAGAGTAGTGGGGTAGATGGGAGGGCATTTCCTGCTACGATAAGTGCAGTTCTCCATCTGGTTTGCTCGTGGTGGAAATTAGTTACGCTGGTTTAGGTTTGTGCAACATGGCTGGTTTGGTGATAATTTGCTGGTGCTGTGTCGGTTGGCTGGGACTCATATTCTCCGACTCCGCACGCGCTCATTCTCTCATAAATGCAACCGACCTTCACTCAAACTTAATAAGTGTGGCATCTTTATTAGTGTTTTTGTTTGTATTATTTAAAGATTTTGTTCATGTTTTTGACCAGTAATTAATAGGACTGTGGCCAATTTGCATGAAAGTATCTGCAGCAGTTGTGGACATCTGCTTACAGTCCAGTTTTCTGAGCCTGAGACAGACAGGTACACTCACGTCCGCACACACACCTCCTGAGTTAGGGTTTCAGCAGAAGGGCACTGGTTTGAACAGAAGCAGTATGTGCACCGGAATTATTCCTAAAACAGAGCATGGTTTTGGTGTCTCTTTGGGCACTTTGAGATTTTGTGTGCGTGTATGCGTGTGTGTGTGTGTGTATTTCTGTGGTGTGTGTGTGTGTGTGTGTATATATATATATATATATAAAATATATATTTGTGGTGTGAGTGTGTGTGCATATTTTTGTTTGTGTGTGTGTGACTGACTCTCAGTTCGCCGTTTACAGTGTTCAGAGAGATTGTCCGGCTGGCTGTAAGGAAATTCCTGTCGGTAAAATTACAACATTTTAAGTTTCATTTCAGACCCATTCAGAATCTCACGAACTGCCTTCTTCTCTGAATCTGGTTTTTGCTTCACTTACTTAAACAACCACTGTTCTTTTCCATATTCCACTACTGTATTTATGACTGACTCAGTTATTATGAAAACCACCAGCATTACCGCTCCATAAAACATAGGTTTATTAAATTCTTTTTGTCGCCGCTATAATGCGACAACAATAGTCAACTTCAAGCGTTTTTTTTTGTCCTCAAAGGGCCCAGTCATCAGTTTTTATCTGTGATCCTGTCTTATTTTGAATCCTTTTATTTGCACTTAAGGATGGCAACAGTCCTTTCACGAACACAGTATGTTCTCACAATGTTACTGGAATGTTTTGATGATTTTGTGTATTGTGGCAGCAGCGCTGTGACAATGTTCTCTGTTTGCTGGGGAGATAGTTTGTGGTCAATGGCCTCGTAGCAGGAGGGAAAATTGTGTGCATTTGGGCGCTCGTGTCATTTTCTTTATTTTCACCAGATAGTGGGAGTAAGTCGTGCCTCTTTCATTCAGGTTTCTGATGAGCCCCTTTGTTCAACCCTGTCAGAGGCTTTAATCTGCCCTTTGAAGAGCTTTTTTTTTTTTTTGCGAAGTTTGCAGAAGTCCACGTCCAACATCACCATTGTTCTCATTTACCTGCACCAGTCATTTCATCAGAATCCCGGTGTTTATGTAACAGCATTCTGATCCAGTGTTTGTGATCTCAGACCTTCAAGAGTTAAAGAGCCGCATGTGTCCCAGGGGCTGCCACTGTCCCACCACTTACATTACAGAGAGCGATCACCTCTCTGAGCGACATCATTAGCATATCTGAGCACTTCTCCTCAGGAAGGAAATCACATCTGCATATGAATCAGAGATCCTTTTGTTTAGACATGATGAAGAGCTGGTGTTTTGTTTTTTTTTGACATGAGCTAATTGTCTATTTCCAGACTCGCTTATTGTGCTGTCTTCCATCTTAGGATTCAGAAACATTGTAATTAACCTCTTCCTCTCCAGACTTGCCATCAGAGAGACTTTGATAATGCTTTCACCTCACCTTAAAGCGCATTACATCTCCAAATCTGTTTCCATTTAGGTTTCTTAATTAGCAACTGAGTGTAAATTTGTTCCTTTGCGAAGATCAACCCATATCCATTTCTCCTCAGCTTGCATGATAGTGCATTGCAATTATCATAAAGCATTTTCCTATCCACATTAATGGTAACATAAACCGTCAATGTCTTACGAAGCTTCAGCTCACAAAACTGTTTTTTTTTTTTTTTTCAGTGTTCGCGCCCAATCGGCTTGATACACTTAAATACACAGTAAACGCTTCTAAAAATGCGGTTTTGCCACTCTTGTATGCATGTTAAGTTTGCTAATGTAAAAAGAAAACTGTCTTCAAACAGTGACATTACCCTAAAGCAGGTTAACACTCAACCTATTTCCATGTAAGAAGCAGATAATTAATTGAATTAATTTACTGAGGAAATAGGCTTCCAATAGCCTGAGCTGCGTTGCCATTAACGATTAAGAAAGATAGCTTTGCGTCAAAATAAGAAGACTGCAATTGAGATTGCGTGGACAGAAATGAACTGAAATTACTCGAAATTCCATCTTGAAGTAGAATAATATGTAGTAAATGCTGCTGAAGATGGCATTTAAATAAGGTTAAGATTTTGTGTCTACTGTAATTAATTAATTAGATAATTGCCATTCATACAGTCTCATAATGTGGCCTTCCTGTAACTTTCCCAGAAGCAGGACTGTAAAGATCTCATGAATGACTTTGCTACCTTGAATGTTCAACTCATGGCATGCATTTTAAAGGATTTTAAATGAATGCCATTTGTCAAACTTTCACAATGCGCTAATAACCAATTTACTAAATTATTTAATTACCAAAGCTTCGTAGGTAATTTAATAAATCAATTATTATCACTTTGTGCAGCAAACTGTATGCACCTACGCCTCCCCGCAAATGCAGCCTGATCAATGTTGATTCAAACAATTTTCGCTATCTGGGTATTCTTTTGAATGATGAAAACATTTTGATTTAGTGTAAACTTGAAATAAATTAGGTTGCACTGCTGAAAAAAATCCTAGAACAGGAGGTGGAATTCAGGAAAAGCACTGAGTTCATTAATTATTTTTATTATTATTATTATTATTTTTTCCATCCGTTCAATATCACTATTAAGCGCGTTATCAATGTAGCCCTTCGGTGACCTGTCATTTCTCCATACCTTCTGAATAATTACAGGCTTATATATTATATATATAGGTCTTGATTATTCAGTCGGTAAATAATGTGATTATAATTACAGGCTTATATATTATATATATTGCTCTTGATTATTCAGTCGGTAAATAATGTGATTATAATTACAGGCTTATATATTATATATATTGGTCTTGATTATTCAGTCGGTAAATAATGTGATTATTGATCAAGTGATCTTGAACAGAAAACGCTTGAAAGCAACTATGCATTTAAGGGTCAGAGAATCAGGGCAAATCATTTGAAAATCCAATAATACCAACGTTACCGTTAGGGGGAGGTTGGGCTTTAGAAAGTTAAAAAAATAGCAGTGATTTAATCTGACACCACGCTTAGGATGTTTTGTGATTTCCTTGTCTACACTCCCTCACTCTCTCCCTCCTCAGTGTGCAGCTCTTCACTGCTGCAGGGGAAAATGCCTTTGCTGAAAATGACTGGAAATTCTCTCTGGCAATGTCAGCCAAGGCAACAAGGGCAGGTTTAATCTTTACAACCAAGCACGGGAGTGAGAGCCACATTTTCACAAGGCTACAGAAAACAGCTGAGTACTGTTGCCTTGTGGTTACTACTAGTCTGGCAAAAGAAAGAATTAATTTCAGAAACAGGACTCCCCCTGGGTTTTAAAAAACATTCTTTGCTTTTTTCCAAGAAAGATAAAGTCAAAAAAATATTCTTCACTTTACCTTAGTCTTCATTTTTTCTTAGTCGCTCATGGACAAAACCAAAAAATTTAGATTGACATTTCAAGGAAATCTTTAAAGCGTACTAAGTGCCTACAGCATATACGAGGAAAAGGTCAAACCTCAGATATTTGTGCACGAACAGGCTTCTCCGTTATACATTTGACTGTATGTATAATTTGGGCACCATTCCAGTCCAGTCTCTAATATTGGGCACCCTGTGCAACATAAAGCTAAATCAAACCTCTTTTGAGCTTTTAGCATGAAATTTATTCAAAAGAGTGGGATTAGGAATCCCTTTCAACCCTTTATTTCCTGATTTTCTCTGCACAATTTTATCAGTGTAAGTTTGGGCATTGACACACCCTCTTTAAGGGTATCAATTGGGTAATGAAGAGGCCTGACAAAAAATGCTAAATTAGACTTGGAGTGAGAAATTTTGTGCTGTTGGAATCAGGATTTGAAATGGCTGGTAAAAGTGGAGTTTCAGATGCCGGGGCAGGCGAAGGTGCACCGCCGGCGCAGCTGAAAGTGATAGAGTGAAAATTGGAAGGGAAAGGAGCTCGCGTTTCTGAATACACAAAAGACGTAAGTGCCAGAAACGAAGCGAGCAACAACAGAGGAAAAGAAATCTCAATAAACAAGAAACTAACAAGGCACTAGACACTTGTTCCATAAAAAACCTAAAGAAGCAAAGCTTCCCAGAAATAAAGATAATATATATACTGGCAAATCCTGACTAAAGATTTCTCGAGCCGAAGCGAGTAACAAAACATCAGACACTTCAGCAAAGGAGGCGTGGCGACCTCCGGCATAAATAGACTCCGGGGAAGGACCGCCCAGGAATAATCAGCCAGCTGGGTAAAAAATCCGATGGGGAAAGAATACGATGTCGTCAGGGACGACATCGTTTGAGTTTTCCATCAAATGATTCTAAATTTAACTTTAGGTGAGCTCAATATTGTGTGCACTATCAATTTGTTGGAATCAAAATAAATAGAAATTTTAAATGCTTAGGGTTTCATACATTAAACATTTAAGATGTCCCCCAGTTCTGAATCCAAGAACTTACAGCTCTCAGCGGTCGCACCCTTGTCCATCCCAGTCTTCTCTCACAGGGGAGAGCTTACAGGCTGCTGGACTGTCCTCAACCGCCATGTGATATCAAGCAATTCCGCTTCAAGAAAAACCATTTAGATATTTTAATTTATTTGCTACTTAATTCTATATGATTTTCCGAGGGCAATTAGTGAATGCAAGGTAAATCACATTGACGACTGCGCATCTACTTTCCGCGTTGTATACATCACTTCACCACAACCTACAGCTTCACAGATTTATGCTAGAAAGGTTGCTGGATGTGACTGTTTGCTGAGATTTCCGGACTCACAGGGACTCTAGCCAATTCAATTATATTCACAATAGCGGAAGCGTCTGTCCATTTGCATCGTCGCATGGAAACGCGTCTGTGTCAGTCCTTGTAATCACTTTATAGCTGCCGGATGGCTCCTAGAGCTATTGTTATGCATATCTGGGAGTCACTAACATACGCTTTGGAATGCACTGTTTTACATAGGATTGTGCCTTCATTTCCAAAGTTTTTCCATTTTGTTATCCTGTTATATTTGCTGTCACTGAAGTAGTGTTGGCATGACAAACAAACAAATGGCATGATTGTACACATCGAGAGAATAAGTCTTCATCCATCAAACTTATGAATGACCTCTAAAGATACGCTGCTAGGTGCGTCAGAAGATAAGTGAATATGTGGCCACTGAAGTTTGGTCACATACCCGCTGAAAAAGACGTAAAGGATAGAAGATCAAACGATAATATTAGCTAGTAATTCATTCTGATCACATGAGTTCAGCCTCATGCATATATATTTTTTATTTTTATGCCCCCAGAATCGAAGATTCAGGGGCATATTGTTTTGCGTCTGTCTGTCTGTCTGCGGGGGGGCCTTTAACCTGCAATACTTTAACCTGCCACCAGGGGCATCAGTGTTCCATGAACACAGCTTGTATTTTCTTGAGACGAAAAAGCGCAGCAATAATGTGACCATGCTGAATTCATATTGCATGCTGACTAGTTTCTTTTGGTTATAACGTCCATTTCACACACACACACACACACACACACACACACACACACACACGCAGGCCGCATGTGCTTGAATACACACACACACACACTATCACACACACACACACTGACACTGCACACACACACACACACACTAACACTGACACACACACACACACACACACACACACACACACACTCAGAGCAGGTTTTTTCTGACAGGAAAGGATGAAAAGTTGAGCCCATCCTGGATAAACATCTGCCCTGTGTTGGTGGAAAACTGAGAGAGTCAAACAGAAAAAAATAGAGGGAGAAATAAAGTGAAAGAGAGATGTAGAGAGAGACAGAGGCAGAGAGAGAGGGGCAGAGAGATGGAGGCAGAGGGAGGTGTAGAGAGGGGGATAAAGGGGGTTTGAAGGGAGAGAGGCAGAGGGCAAATATTTGATCATGTTCATTGTGCTGCTCAGTTCAGAAATTCTGTTTGCTGTCAAGGAGAGTTTAATCACCTTGTTGTTTAAAAGCAGAGCACAAGAGTTACAGTATTTCAGAGGAAAAGAGTGTGGGAAAGAGGTGTGGAAATGTACAATGTTGTAATTAGCATCAGTGATTAACTTAAAGATCTACAAACTAATACAGAGGATGTGCTGTATTTACTGTGCCTCCTCTATCACAGAGCAAAATCTAAAGGCTGATGAAGGTCCAATACTTTTTGTGGCCCACACCTGTTTGCACCTTCATTTCTGGCTACACCACTGGGCCCACCCACTTTTGTACGGGCCCACCCAAAATTCAGTCTCTGCCTACGCCACTGTCTTGAGCAAAGTCCTTTACCCCAACAGCTCCCAAGGGCTTTACCCTTGTCTCCCTCTGCTACACTCCCAACAGGAAACTCTGTTAATCTGGCTGGTTTTGTTAATGAGAATTTAAAACTATTGCTGGGTTTTCTGTTATTGGGCCAACATGTCATTATAAACCTCCAGCAAGAAAGAAGTTAAAAATTCATGATTTACCTGCAGTGGCCAACGAGGGCAAATAATGCTGCAATGGCCCTAAACATCTCCAACTGGAGAAACGCGCTGCAGTTTTGAATGTTCGTATTCACTGACTGAACAGCGCATTTTTATGGTTGGCCAACGTAGCGAGATGAACTTCTTCTGTGAAAATGAACAGGGCTCCTAGCTAAGTGGCTACATTGGACATTTAGGCTAAAAATATGGTGAAAAGACATCTTTAAATACTAGTCAACTTTGAATGTCTGGGCTTACGGACACTTGGATTAGGCCGCATGAGCAGTATGGAGGCATTTAATGGTTTTTAAATGTTGTTTTTTACACTTGAAAGAGTGGTCACCAATGACTTCAGTCGATTTGGATTTGTCTTCAAAGCTGTTTTTTTTTTTTGTAATTCCAAAAGAGTTTTGAGGACGAAAGAAATTCAACGACCCTTGATTAGTCTTGGGGTGAGTAGATGATGAGAGAATTTTCATTGAGTGAACTATTCCTTTAAACTCTTGAAAATGGATTTGGACAAGCCCTAAATGTACTTGCGCCACGCGCTTCAAACCATGCGCTGAGATTGTTAAAATGGCGCCCATTATGTTCAAATGTCTCTTATTATCCATGGCGTGCATTAATATTTCAGGTCAAAATGTTACTTAACAGAGTAAATAACTGCTCTAGATGAAATGCAGACAACAAATTATCAGCATATTAAAATCCAATGATTGCAATTGCGGTTTGAATAAATACCAGCATATGCAGTGGGTCTCCAAGACTGATTTTGATAAGAATTGCAGTAGTGGTGGAATATACTCCGCTAGGCAATATTTTATGCAATTTTTTTTCCCATAAAATGACCCCTTGCAATGCGAGAGTAGATTTGTGGTTCTCTTTCAACAGTACAGTTTATAGCCAGCCTGCTATTGTTGCCTGGGTTTGCATTCTAAATTTCTATGTCAGCCTGTAAATAAGGTCTTTCTCTGCCCCTTGCATCGCCCCTCTGCCCTCTGATGCAGGGGACTCACTAAGAACTTGGTATTTCACCCGGATGGGCATAGTTCATAGCAGCGCACACCTCAGTGGCTAGCTTCATGGCTGTCTCAGCCTGTACTCTGAGTGCGCAATCACAAGTGAACATGCATGGCTTAGCTTCAATTCGCACGGGATTTCTAACTAGCTGGTAAAATGCTTGAAACCGTCCAATAATTCGACAGATTAAGCAATTGGAACGCGAGGTGATGATACTTTTTATAGTTAGTCAACCCGCCTACCTTACTGACGATAATGTTATTGTCAGTCTCCGGCTCAATAGTTTGGTAGCTAGCAAGCTAGGTATAGCTAGTAGCTATCTTCGATTTCAAAGCGCTGATGTTACTTGCTGGCTGACACACGGAATAACCAGAATTTGCATTTATTTAGTCATCGTTTAAGGGAAAACGACTTGAGCAATACGTGAACCATGCATTCCTGCTTGGTCACATCTGTATTCACGTATTGTTCAATACTCCATCAGTGTGACTGGATGTGGATTCTAACATACTGCGGCTAGCAAGAAAAAGTTGCACGGAGCATAAGCCCGTGTCTGTTGTACTAAATTATGAATTTTGGCCGTAGCAAGCTGAATAGTCTAAACAAAGGTACCAATAGCAAAATCTGAAAATGAGTTGTTGGACTCAGTGGTGAAGTCTCCAGGAGGTTTAATATTTTGGTTTACGCAAGGATTAGGTTAATAAACAACTTTTTAAGTTACAGTTTCGCTGGTCAATAGGAACAGCAAGGAGACTAATGAAATACCCTATACAAGCCGACCGGGGCGTGCATCAGGCAGGCATCACTCAGAGTGTAGCAGGATGTAGGACACCACCCTCGGGAGTCTCAAGGATAGAGGGGGACAGAGGAGTGGCTTTGTTTTTTACAACCGAGGTGATGCTTTTGGGACTATCGAGTGGTCAGAAATTGCTAAGTGTAGCTTTAAATGGAGAGAAACATATTTTGGACCTACACTGGAGCCAGTCAGAATAACATTTCTCTAGAAGATGTTTCTCTCTAAGTTTCATTTTGGCAATTTAAGTGGGACCTCTGAGACCTGCCCGGCAGGGGCATGTCCTGGCCTGCTGTCACTCACTTCGAGGCCCTGCCCTCATTTTTCTGTCTCTGCTCCCAGCTCCTGCAGCAGCTGAAAAGGCTGATCTGTGACCTGTGCCAGCTCTACAACCTGCCCCAACACCCTGATGAGGAGATGCTGGACCAGCTGCTCCCCGCGGGGCCTGTGAGTCAGGAGCAAAAGGCAAGGCCCATCGCCTCCGCTGTGTTCTCACGGCGGCTTTGCAGGGTTTTAAACATCCATCCATGGTTCCAGGAGATCAGCTATCTTATGGGTTTTGAGTTAAAGCTCATCTCCCAAGAGATCCTGTTCAGCTGCCAATTACTAAAGTCCACAGTTTGCCAGATAAAGGTTGTAGTGAAAACCCATTGAACAGTAGATCTCCTGAAGAGGTTAGGATTTCAGAAGAACTTCTAAATCCAGCTGTTGGCTGTTTGTAATGCAGGTGGACAGAAGGGCTTGTGGTTCCTGCTTCGTTGAGTTTTGGGATGTTTTCTGTTTTTCAGATGTGTTCTCGGAGGAAGTGCCCTCTGTATGGAGCTTCTCTCAAAGCAGATGACCCGTGCTTCAAATGATGAACTCACGAGTGTTGCTGCACACGCCACTGCGGTTATTACGACCAGCCTCAGAACAGCCCTAAACACTCCTCATGACTGACCGTTCTCTGGTGCAGAACCGAACTGGGCAAGGACAGAAATTTTACTACAACCATCCAAATACCTGGATCAACTAGCTGCTACAACTTGATCTCAATCACGGAAAACTAATCCCATAGACTCATCACTGAATATTCGTGAAATCTTTCAATCAGATTCTGCTGGTATTTCATGTGATTGTGATTCTGTTACCTTTACACTCATTTTATTCATTATTTTTACGATGTAAAATCTGTAACATTGGGCACGTTTGCTTGTAATTTAAGTCCCTGCTGAAAATGAGATTGCCTTTAATATGTCTCTGCCTGGCTGTCAAATTAAATACATTTATAAAGATGAGTGGATTTTTTTTTTTTTTTGTGTGGGGGTGTCTAATATTTAATGACATAATTTATTGATTTATGAGCATTTTTGCGAATACATCGGAGGTAGCATGGGTGGCTTAGTCCGGATCCATTTCAAGCTGACTGGACAATGGGATAACCGCTTATCACTAACATTTTTATATACTATCTTCATGGGCAGAAACTCGGCAATAAGCTCATGATAATCATTTTTACCAAGACGAAACACAATTCTAACGTCGAGCTATTAAATGCAAAAACACGCAAATGATGCGTGTCGAGTATGCTATACTACCAAATCCGTTACTTCATTCTCCCGCGCAAACGATATATCATATAAAAGTAAAGACTCAAAAAATTGTAAACATGGAAAGTTTAATGGCAGTAAATCAATGACGATGTGGTCCATTGTAAGAAATTGAAGGGAATACCTAAGTGGTCATTGTCTCATTTTGTCGCGAAGGAGCAAATTAAAGTATTATCTTCACGAGTCGCATGCGTTCCCCTGTCTGAACGCGGCCCGAAATCTTATTAAATTAAGTGCGGATAGAGACAAGGCTCATGTATGTATGCAACTACAACAAGGTGGAATGGAGTTTCCGCGTGTCAGTTTCCTTGCGTAAAGAAAACTGTGGTTATCTACAACTCTAGTGGTATCCCATCGTGTGCATTTCTCTTATTGGATAGCCTATATATAACTTACTCAGATATGTACCAAATAAAAAATGAATGTGCGTCATGTGCGAACGTTTAGTTGACCGTGCACTGAAAAAGCGTAATGTCATGATTTACAAAAAGTATTTTTGCATATACATTTCCCGAGGATTTTATTTTCCAGCAGGGGTGCAGAAGTGTGTGCGTTTCATTTTACAGCTTCAAAATATTTTTTTCGTATGCTGAATCGAATGTTGCCATATAAAAATGTGATTTTAGGGTTTTGTTATAAATAACACAAACAAGAAACACTTGATATAATGAAGCAACATTTTTATTTTTTATTATTTTAAGAAATAATATTATTTTTGGAAAACAACATAACAATTATCTGTTTTTTCTAATGGAGAATCGTCATCAGAAGTTCGGCAATCCCCGCTGCACTCCTCAAGTCAGCCCACATCAACAGGCTCCTTTGTAGAGCCCTGACGGCGTCCAGTTTATGAGGACATTGACAGGAAGTTTCTGCAGCACTTGAAGATGGGTTACAGTCGCATTACCAAGGCCGGATTATCCATATAATGACTGGTGTGCCTACACCGGGGCATCTTGCTGGGAGGGGCATCGCATGATTCACGAATCCTCAGTTTTTTATTTTAATCTGAAGGGATGCATATGCATATTATAAACAAATTTAAACTTAACTGTTGATATGAAAAGAGAATATTTAAAAAAAAAAGAATACAAATAAAAAACTGTGATTTGGAACTGCCCTGCCAAAGTCACAGAAAGGCCAAACTGGTCCCAGATCAGTGTTGCAAGCTGAGCTAGAATCCCGCCACTTAGAAACTGAATGGGCACTGATCTCTAATCAGTTGTTGATCACAACGATGTGCCTTCGTTCTGACATCACGTGCTACAACACACTGAGCAGCGGGGGAAGTAACCGAGGGGTTGTGCTAATCGGAAAATAGCAGGTGAAAAAAAAAGTACGAAAGATATTCACGCTACCGAATGTACCAGAAATATCTTGCTTTTTTAACATTACTCGCGGCAAAGAAGCTGTCGGTAGAGAGGCAACTGTTCCGCCCGTCAGTTCCGTTCCTCCAGCGCTAGCAGCAAGTGCTTACGTTACAAAACTTAGCAATGTACGTTAGAGGCTAATGCTACTGAGGCAGATGCAGCAGTGCATAACATTAGCTGACGCTAACGGAGCCTGTCGCAGGAGGGCTGACGGCAACAGCTGAACTCGGGGACGGAGAACGTTAGCATGATCGCAGAAGCAGACAATAGTGAGTTCACTGCACGAAGCCTTTCCCTTTTTAAAACCCTCTGCCATAGAATTTCAGTTTTTAGTATTTGGTAAATGTAAATGTGTGGCCTTTGTTGCCATAAATTTCAATACCATAGTTAAGTGCCATTTTAGTGACTGGATGGAAAGTACTCATAATTAAGATTTTGGGTACTGTCTCTGAAGGCAGCAGGGTTGTCACACTGTCCTTGAAGGCACCGTTAGTATTATCACCATTGGCAATCTTCTTTTGAAGGCTTTTTCAGCTGGTGCTTTAGCTGTCATTATTGCTGTATGCCAGTTAAGTTGTTAATAAATGAAACGCTAGTATTATCAAAGAGAAGAGTGGTCCATTGCTGCGTTCTATAAGCCATGTTAAGTAACTTTTTTGCGGGGGGCATTTCATGATTGGTCACACTGGGGCATAGCACTGTGCTAATCCGACCCTGCGCATTGCACAGGAGGTGAGAGCTGTGGCCTCTGTGGTACGGGCGCTGAGACGGGACACCCGGGCCATCGTTGCGTACACCAGGTAGCTGGTCAGCGCTGCGTCTGGACTGACGATGGCCATCAATGCCCTGGCAAGAGGGGTTGAAGATGGAGGGCAGGCAGTCGGGAGGTGACTCAACTCCAGTGCTCCCTCATCTGAGCAGCCAGGAAATGGAGAGGGAGGGGAGAGCGCAGGAGCGCAGGAGGAGAGGAGCGCGCGCTACACACTGGGGAACACCAGCGCAACCTGCGAAAACGGAAAACCCAAATGAAAGAAACCATTTTGACAGAAAAAAGAAAAAGTGAGAAATGGCCAATTTCAATGTGGTTTTTCGTTCTTCAGTGGCTGTTAATGTTCAGTTTTGTTAGAAATAGTTCTGCTTTGAGCGGTTAGAAATACGCCACAATATATTTATGTTTGATCAAGGTGTTTCTCTTTCTTTAATTACTGTATTAAAAATAAAACAAATGCATACCTCTCAGATGGCTCATGAGAAACGGGTTTGAATCAGATTGGCCCGTGTCTGCCGTCCCGCAGCATTATGCTGTCCCGCATGCGGCCTGTGTTCATTCCCCTCCTCCTCATCCATGGCATCATGCTCCATCCCGTGGAGAAACAAAAAACGGAACCGACATTTTAGCGCGCCAAATGTGCGCTCCATGATGTTTCTTGTTCGAATGTGGGCCACATTGTAGCGATGTTCGGGGTGAAGGGGTATGCACTATCACCACAAAAACTTAATATTAACCGTTATCACATTTGTCATTAATGTGAGGAATGATTTTTACAAAGCAAAAATTATGTTATCAACTTACCCAAAAGCCAGCCATCTCCATATTCGCCATCTCTCAACTTTGACAAAAGGACACTGTTCCTTAGGATGATGAGTCATGCACTGACCCTGGATATTTTGCCAAAACGTTTGTAATGGCACCTTTTGAGTCGCACACAACTTGCACATTTAGAGAGTGTGTGTGTTTATGGTTTCTGTAAATGTGCTCCCTGGCTGTTGCACGAGGGCAGTCTATGGCTCCAATAATTTTGGGGAAGCCAGCAACCGCATAAAAACCATGTTTTGTTTCATTTAATGTGTCCCGCGTGTGTGGAAATTGTATGTATCTGCCCATCCTGCGTGACATAACATTTAACACCTGAGACAGCACACTAGAAAAACAGCTCTGGGAGATCCCAGAACTAACAGCGACAGTGTATGAGAGGCCGTTTGAGAGAGAATTCATACTTGCTTTCACATGTACTATCATACTGTCACACAAACACCATCATTCTCTCATACACACACCATCATTCTCTCACGCACATGCTATTATACTCTCACACACACCATCATTGTCACACATACACACCATCATTCTCTCACGCACACACCATCAATCTCTCTCACACACACACACCATCATTCTCCCTCACACACACCATCATTGTCTCACACACACACTGTCATTCTCTCACACGCACACCATCATTCTCTCACGCACACACCATCATTCTCTCACGCACATACCATCATTCTCTTACGCACACACTATCATTGTCTCACACACACATAATCATTCTCTCTCACACACACCATCATTCTCTCACGCACACACTATCATTGTCTCACACACACTATCATTCTCTCACACGCACACCATCATTCTCTCACGCACACACCATTATTCTCTCACACACATACCATCATTCTCTCACGCACACACCATCATTCTCTCACGCACACCATCATTCTCTCACGCACATACCATCATTCTCTCACGTGCATACCATCATTCTCTCACACACACACCATTATACTCTCACACAAACTTAAACTTGTTCAAGTGACAAAATGACAGTGAATGTAAAACAGAATGATAGTGTATGTGAATGAGAATAGGTGATTGTGTGAGAGAGTTTGATGGAAACGGAAGTTAGTTTGATGGAAACGGATGTAGCATTAAATTCTCAGTTCCTGATTGGTTATAATTGAAATCTTTGAAAATTTAGTCAGAAGCGGGATTTCACGGACATATCCCATCCTCCCGTTCAACAAGGAAGCATGGTGAAAAAACTGCATGCTCGTCGTGGGAGCAGCACGCCTTTCCAAATCCATTTGAAACGTGAAGTGTTGCTCGTTATTCATCCCAATTCCGTCCGGAAAGTGGAGTACTATAGCACCAAAGTGAAGTATATCACACTATAAAATTGAAGTATAGCTCGTTATTCTTTCCAATTGCATTCGAAAAGCAGAGTATAGCGCCAGAAGAGAAGCACAGAACATCATTCATTGCAATTCCATTCCAAAAGTGAAGTATAGTTTTAATATTGCTACTACATGGACTGGGGGAAAAACGGGTCTCATGTTTCAATTACTTGCGAAGGAAATATCCATTTCAGAGTTTAAATAATCTATGTAGGCTAATTGCGTCGCGACAAAACAGCATGACACGGAGGCTCATAGCCTACTAGCTATAACGAACGCAAATTGCACGAAGCTGGTTTACTCCACGACTTCGCTTTTTATGGATCTAAAGCCCCATTATGTAGCCGAGTAAATAATAAAATTTAAATGGTTTGAGCGAATGTATTAGGCGACATTTATATTGTAATATAGTAAAAGGAAAATTGAAACGAGGTTCCGTAAATTTATAAGTGCTGGAATCTCACAGCACTTCTATCAATGGTTCGGTTTAGCAATAGAAAATACGCGAAACGGGGTTTTAGGCTGTGCGAGCGTATAGCTTACGAGTAGTTACAGACTACGGTAAAGCTATAGCATTATATACCGGCTGCTGTCACCCAGCGGAAACAAGGAACAGATGGTTCCAGATTAATCGGTATCAGTTAATTAATTACAAAGCCTCTAATTAATTAGATTATTTTTTTAATCGTGTCCCACCACTGTCCCGTCAGGTTCTCGGTTTCTATTACAGTCCAGCACATGCACCGGCCAATTAAGACCTGGAGCGCTGCTATTGCATCAGTCAACTCGAACCATCTGTTCCTTGTTTCCGCTGGGTGATAGCAGCCGGTATATAATGCTATAGCTTTACCATAGTCCCTTGAAACTACCGCAGCCTAAAGCCCGGTTTCTATTTTCTATTGCTAAACCAAACCATTGATAGAAGTGCTGTGAGATTCCAGCACTTATAAATTTACGGAACCTCGTTTCAATTTTCCTTTACTATATTATAATATAAATGTAGCCTAATACATTCGCTCAAACCATTTAAATTTTATTATTTAGTCGGCTACATAATGGGGCTTTTAGATCCATAAAAAGCGAAGTCGCGGGAGTAAACCAGCTTCAGGTAATTTATGTCGTTATAGCTAGTAGGCTATGAGCCTCCGTGGTCATGCTGATGTTTTGTCGCGACGCAATTAGCCTACATAGATTATTTAAACTCTGAAATGGATATTTCCTTCGCAAGTAATTGAAACATGAGACCCGTTTTTCCCCCAGTCCGTTTAGTAGCAATATTAAAACTATACTTCACTTTTGGAATGGAATTTCAATGAATGATGTTCTGTGCTTCTCTTCTGGCGCTATACTCTGCTTTTCGAATGCAATTGGAAAGAATAACGAGCTATACTTCAATTTTATAGTGTGACATACTTCACTTTGGTGCTATAGTACTCCACTTTCCGGACGGAATTGGGATGAATAACGAGCAACACTTCACGTTTCAAATGGATTTGAAAGACGACTGTGCTCCCCGCGGGCGAAAGCATGCAGTTTTTTTCACCATGCTTCCTTGTCGAACGGGAGGATAAGATATGTCCGTGAAATCCCGCTTCTGACTAAATTTTCAAAGATTTCAATTATAACCAATCAGGAACTGAGAATTTAGTACTACATTTCCATCAAACTAACCTCCGTTTCCATCAAACTAACTTCCGTTTCTATCAAACTAACTTCCGTTTCAATCAAACTCTCTCACAATCGCCTATTCTCATTCACATCCACTATCATTCTGTTTTACATCCACTGTCATTTTGTCACTTGAACAAGTTTAAGTTTGTGTGAGAGTATAATGGTGCGTGTGTGAGAGAATGATGGTGAGTGCGTGAGAGTATAATGGTGTGTGCGTGAGAGAATGATAGTGTGTGCGTGAGAGTATAATGGTGTGTGCGCGAGAGAATGATGGTATGTGCGTGAGAGAATGATGGTGTGTGCGTGAGAGAATGATGGTGTGCGTGTGAGAGAATGATAGTGTGTGCGTGAGAGAATGATGGTGTTTTGAGGGAGAATGATGGTGTGTGTGTCAGAGATTGATGGTATGTGCGTGAGAGAATGATGGTGTGTGTGTGTGAGACAATGATGGTGTGTGTGTGTGTGACAATGATGGTTTGTGTGAGAGTATAATAGCGTGTGCGTGCGAGAATGATGGTGTGTGTATGAGAGAATGATGGTGTTTGTGTGACAGTATGATAGTACATGTGAAAGCAAGTATGAATTCTCTCTCAAACGGCCTCTCATAACAGTGTGCTGGAATGAACCAGATGCAGAGATGTTTAAGGTCGCAAGGAGTTTTGCCATAGAAGACACTGCATGACTCCTTGTGACTCCGGTTCCAAATCATCCCTTAGTTCACCCAGAAGCTCCAAAATGGCATTGCTGGATATATCTCAATTATTTTTGCTTCTGTCATTCCAAAATGTTGACGCGAGCAGAAAAGATTTGTTCTCTCCGTTGCCTTTCGCTGTGCCTACGCCTCCTCCTCGCAACAATAAATGCAGCCGTTTGTGCGCACGGCTGTGCCAGTTAGGACCTGGCTTTCAAACGTGCTAAATATTTACACAAAAACAGCCACCGAAATCAGTTTCAGGTTTGGTAAATCACATTACGCGTGCTAAATTAATCTATTAGCATGTACTCCTCCCAATATTTTGCACGTTTTGGCAGACACGCCTATATTGCATATTCATTGAAGGCAAATGCGCTAAATGGATTGCGCGAGTTATTTTGCCCGTTTGACAGACGCAATCCTCGGTGCGCCCGGTTAGTAGATCAGCTTCAACATGTGTTTGCGCGTGCTGTCAAGTTTGCGCACGTTTTTACACACGCAAACCTTTAGTAAATCAGACCCTAAGTGTTGAAGGTGTTTCCCCCTTTTCAGATGAGATTTGACAACTTATGCCGGCACAATTCCCAAATAGGCTGCCTGTTAAAGCAGAAAGGGACACTGAGCGATGATCTGCATCTGATAAAAGCCGCATCTCGTCCGCATTCAACTGCATCAACTACTGAGGTTGTAATGAGGCCGCTGAGTATTCCCAATTTTATTAGAAAATGGAAATAGAAAACATAAAAAAGACCTTTTACTGGAAATATCTGCAGAACACTGTGTAGGAATCACGATTAATATTGGAAAATAATAACATTTAAACACACTAGTTTATACAAAAGCCGAAAGAGACTTCTTTGGGCATCAATTACAGACATAAAATTCTGCACTGGTGTAGACTGTCTATGATTTTACTTTATATTAATAAACTGAGAGATGATGCTGAATACTTTCTGTAATATGTGAGGAAAGCATTTGTAAAATTTACATTCATATTGAATGCCCCAGCACTGCAGAACTTGGTCCATTTTATTACATTATGAATATCCAAATCAGCATTATGGCTCAGTAATTGCTGCGAGCGCAATACAGAGAATGACTTTCACATCTAGGTCCATGTTGCTTTTCATAAATTTACTTCAAATATATTCATGGTGTGCCTTTCAAAACGGTTTGAAGTTGCAATCAGGAGGTAATGCGAATACATTACATTAAAAGGCCAAACTTGCAATTCAGTTTTTCCCCAAATAATGGCAGTGCAAATATAAATAGAGCTCCCACCTGCTATTCTGCATTTCTGCTTGCATAATGACTCCATATATTTTATTCCTGGAAAATGATTTTATCCTCATGGATATTTTGACTCTTGTGTCTTTTTAGAAGCAGAAGTATGACATCGCTTTTTCTAACAACTTCAGAATAACAATTATAAGTGCTTTGATGTCTGTTTACTTTTGGTTGCCTTTCATCCACACGAATGTATTTAAACTGATAGCAAAACAACCAGATAAATAATGAAATAAATAAATTTTGTTCCCTAGTTCCTGGAATACAACAACATAGACAGCAAGGTGAGGTGTTATTAATTATGTACTGTGCGTTTAAACAAGCGCTAATGTGAAAATGTGAAATGAAAGAACATTTTTAGTCATCTATTGACGATCATGTATTGCCCTCTGTCCTGAATGACAAGTTTCATTATTTCTTTAAAATAACAACCTTCCTGAGGACTGGCCAACCTGGCTTCTGTGAGGGATGATCATGCCTGACAAACCTTTTAAAATTTTTTGAAGAGGCCACAACGATATATGACCAGAGCAGTGCTCATGATATCATTATATCATGTTTGGATTTTTGGGAGTATTTGATTAGGTACCACACCAAAGACTGGATTTGGAACTGGTTAAAGGACAGGTGTTGTGATTTCCATTCAGGCATGTTTTCGTATTTTTGAGGTCCCCCCATCTTCAAACAATCGGAGAGAGATAAACTCTTCAGAAAATTAGACTTTATTCAGGTTTATGAATTAGTACAAAGCTGAGCTCTTGTTGCATGAGAAGAACTGACAGTTTACTTTTCACACCAAATCTTTATACCTTCATCGCAGGAAATTTCTTCCAAAAATGGTTTTACCATTCTCTCACGCAACAATGGTTCAACAACGTAATGTCTGCTTCTAACGTGTTTTTCAATGGTTCAATAACGTAATGTCTGCTTCTTACTTGTTTTTCTCTTTATTCATTGATTGGCATAATTTGAAAAATAACTACTTCAAAGCTACTTAATTGTTTAAGAGAACTTTTAAATGGGTCATAGGTCGTCCCAGAGGCAGGCAAATCAAAACACTGCCTTTGTGCCCTGAGAACTAGACCAAAAAACTACGATGTGTTTTTACTTGTAAAAACAGATGTCTTCTCACCAGTCCGCTTCCCTGCCTAACTCCAAAAAAAAAAAAAAAAAAAAAAAAAATTTATTTTCATCTGGACGGACGGATGGACGGACTGACAGACAGGCACATACCAAAAGGCACCACTTCAGGACTTGAGTAGTAAGTATGCAAAGTGAAGAGAAAAACATGGAAATGGTTTTGGAGTTACGCTCTGGAAACAAAGTGGAAACACCAACGCTGACACGAACGGGAATCGAGTCTAAAACAATATGTCTCCCCTCTCCCTCCAAGGGGGAGACTTAATTACAATATTACAATCTTACTGTGTAATATTGATTATACATATTTCTAATTCATATAAAACAAAAAGCTGTGCTACTATAATCAAAACTACTAACATGATGCAAGCATGCATAACTACAACGTATATTACTGAGGAATAATACTGAATAATGCTGATGACTGAGCAGATATTGTCTGAATCAATTGAACAGATATTATAAAAGCAACAGAAATCAACTGCTTATGTACATGTGAACAGCTTGTGTGTGTGTGTGTGTGTGTGTTATTGCTGCTTTCATAATATGGTTAATGATTATGATCGTTGATTTACTGCTGAATATAATGAGTATTACTGAAAAAGGATCCTCAACACTCCTCCCGTTGAGGCCATCCCACTCATCGCATAGGTAGTGAAGTCGTGCTCTATCACCAGTGAGTGGCACTAACTAGCATTGTTAAGCTTGTGCACAAGACACAACAATTTAATTTAGTCTGCAACAGCACAATAGCAACAAGCAAAGGCAGACAAGGATCCAGCTGGTTCAGTTGTAAAGTAAAAGAGTACCGTCAGCAGAAAAGCCAATGCGCCAAAAAGGCGATTACAAACATGGCAAAACATGAATAGTTTCTGCACTGTTACTCCGGATGGCAGGAGATAAAAGAATAGCAAGACGTTTGGGACGGAGTAAAATGTAGCTTTGTGTTTGCTAGTCAAGTAAGTAAAAACAAAAGTCTGTTTCTTTATTTTGGTACGATGTTCTTTATTTTGGACACCCCAAAGGCCAGTGTGTTTTTCTCATAATTGATTACCATTCTAGCAACTGATGTACATTAGCTCGAGGCTAATGTAATTTTATTGTATACAGATAGCTAGCTTAGTCACTAGCCTACAAATGTTCACGGTATAGTAAGATATCGAAGTTATACTTGAGGACCTCAAAGAAAGCCTACTTGTTCAAAATACATTCTGTTTTTCTGTGAATCTATTGTGCTGTGAATGTTAGCATCTCCAGCTTACTAAACTGGTCAGGCATGTCTCAAATATTAATGCTCAGAGCTTGCGTACTTCACTGCAAAATACAGTACTTATGGTAACTAAACTCCTTTTTTGGGCTAACAAAGACATGCTTCTCTTAAAAATATGTATGAAAATATTTTCAATTACTGTGGTAACATTGTATGGTCTACTACATTAGATAATATTTGCTAATATTTTGTCACATTGTATTATGGTATGTTGGGCCTTTGGATCACATTGGTGACGTTTGTATCAAAACTGAAAAAAAAGGGGTGAAGTCAGTACATCAGAAAACATTTACTGTAAACAGTCCTCATTGCATTCACTTGTTTGTTCTATGGATCATTTAAATCACCCAGGTTACATCATCAGTAAGCAGCGGCAAAGCCAAGGTGGAGCACCACTTTGGGCAGAAAGCAAACTTACATAGTGCAGCTTTAAGTATCCAATATGTTCGGTACACTTTAGTGGCTGGAAAATGGTGAGCGTTGGGCTGATTGGCCTGTTTTTGCCACTCTGTCATGTTATGTTTGTATGTTATGTTATGTTAAGGCAGAAAACCAAGACATTATTTCATTGCATTGTTTTTGCAATTGAAACTTGCAGAACATATTAGGATCGTTGCTTTTATTTTGTCCAAGCGCAATATTTGTGTGGCATGTATTGTGTGCCATTGCTTTATGACACATTTCCAGAAAGCTGCTTTAAATCAGCATCATGGTTTAAAAATCCCCCCCCACATTCACTTTCTCCATGGACATCTCACCAAAAACGTGACCACAATTGTGACAGAATTGCTAATCAAAAGAACAGAAGCACAGCAGTAGTATAATCATCCCATCCACCGAACATATCTTCCTGGATCCGAGAGATTGTCATTCACACTTGGGCTTTCGCGTCTGAATCTTCATGTAAATGCTGCAGGATGTAGTTGCATCTTGAGGGTCAATGAGGCTTATCTTCAGCCTTTAGCATTGTGTTAGTTCCTTAATTAGCAGCTCCTTTTGTTTGTTTGAAAGATTATGTGTGAGGTGACAAATGAAGATTATTTACCATTGTTGGGCTGAGGGTGAACCTGCAGGACAGATCAATGGGAGAGACAATGTGCTCAGTGATGTAGCATCCATCTTCTTTGCAAGGTTGGTTGCACAGCCCACTCCAGTGGTTTTTAAAATGCTGGTAGCTTTAATCTACAAAAGCAATTCCATCCCCTTCAGCTAATTTCATGGTGCTAAATGTTTATCATCAACTGCAGTTCAATAAAAGTTACATTGAATTATTGACAGATGCAAAATATCATTAATCATATGGATGAAGATTAAGGTCTTTAAACCTGTTACTCCTCAGCTAATCTGTGTTCAGTGTTCTGCCACAACATGGCCGCAGTGTATCACACTGTATTGGTGGTGCATGGGGTGACTTTCCCTGTCATCATTGTATGGCGCTTTGATTCACCACTGATTGGTGAGAAACCTGCAATATAAATGCAATGACCTGCTACAACCTCAGACATTTAATCTGCAATGTCTGCTTCAACATTATTCTTTCAGATGTTTTGATTACTACCCTCAAAGGATTGTGTGTGAGGGAATTGTTTCACCACAAAAACCGAAGGGCATCACTCAATGCTGATAAAAGCCACATCATTTACCTCCTCTTCACACTGGTTACGGCCTCCTTCCCATGAGTAATGCTGACTGCCCGTGCTTCTGACCGCCCACCACTTTACTACTGATGTGAAGCGTCCATCGTGGGGCTTAATTGATGGCTTCATTAGTGAAGGGGAGGCGTCCACAGGCCGTGTCAGGCTATCTGCTACATAAACCCCACTCTCCTACGAAAAAAAATATTGCGTGCAGCTCGAGGAAGTGAGCAGTGCGAGTGAAACGGGTCAATGGAGTCAGATTCAGAGGCACCTGTTAGTGAATACTAACCAACAGTAATTAAATAATATTCAATTTTATATGTGGTATGAAATAAAATGCCCTGGTAACGTTTAGTTACCTTTGTAGTCTGACGAACTTAGTTATATTTTTTTTCGTAGGAGAAGTCTGGCAATCCGGGGGAAGAGGGTGGGACTTTGGGGGGAGGCATCGTTGTTCATGTTCAAATTTTTACTAAGTGCTGTGCGACATGCTAGAAAGGTTAGAATTGCTTTAAAACATAAATTTTATTGAAATAGTTATTGAAAATATTACAACATATTAAATGTTTAAACTGAGAAATCATTGTTTTTTTGAAAAATATCTGCTCATTTTGAACTTGATGCTGGCAACATGTTTCAAAATTTCAAAAAGTTGGGACGTGGCAACAGTAGACTAGAAAGTTTGTAGGATATGAAAGAAATACACCTGGTGGAGCATCTCACAGCTAATTAGGTTAATTGGGAACAGGTCAGTGCCATAATTGGAAATAAAAAGTCTTTTTAAAGTAAAGATGGTGAGGGCTTCACATCTGTGTGAAAGTCTGCATGAGCAAATAGTTTAAAAATTCAAGAATAAAGTTTCTCAATGTAAAATTGCAACGAATTTCGGGATTCTTTCCTCTATGATACAAATATAATTTAATGATTTGGAGAATATGGGGAAACCTCTGTATGCAAGGGACACTGCTGAAAATAAATTTTGAATGGCCACGACATTCCAGCCCTCGGGCGGCACTGTATCATGAAAAGACCGGTTTCTGTCGTGGAAATTACTGCATGGACTCAGGAACACATCTCTCAACTATTTTTGGTGAACAGAGTTAGTCATTTCATCCACAAATGCAAGTTAAAACTGTGCCATGTATACATTAAACCATATCTGAGCAAAATCCGGAAATGCTGTCGCCTTCTCTGGGGCCAAGCTCATATAAGATGGGCAG
Organism: Gymnothorax javanicus; assembly: GCA_029692085.1. Classification (NCBI taxonomy): domain Eukaryota; kingdom Metazoa; phylum Chordata; class Actinopteri; order Anguilliformes; family Muraenidae; genus Gymnothorax; species Gymnothorax javanicus. The sequence continues at coordinate 50,378,053 of CM056209.1, forward strand.
AAGCGAAGTACAAAACTGTCCTGTGGTTTGACCAATCAAAATGTGAAATTAATTTTGTGAATCATGCATACTCGGGGCTAAAGAGCAGAGGGACCATCCAGCTCATTATTAGCACACCGTTCAAAAGCCAGCATCCATGATTGTATCGGGGTGCATTAGTGCACATGGCATGGGTTACTTGCACATCTGTGCAGACACCATTCATGCTGAATAATATATACAAGTTTTGGAACAACATATACTGCCATCCAGACATCTTTTTGCTAAACACCATATTCTGCACATATTAAAATGACATGTCTCAGTATTAAATTCAGTATTAATTCAGTCTGGGTGCAAAACTGGCCTGCCTGCAGTCTAGACCTGCCTATTTAGCACAAAATGAAACAAGAAATATGACACAGGAGGCCACATAGTGTTGACAGCTGAAATCCAGCAACAAGAATGAATGGAAAATATTGCTTTCAGAACTACAGCATTTAGTCTCCTCAGTTGCCAAATACTTCATGAGAGTTGTAAAAGGAAGCGGTGATGCAACACAGTGATGAACAACCCCCTGTCCCAACTTTTTGAAAAATGTTGCTGGCATATTCAAATTCAAAATGAGCAGATATTTCTCAAAATACAATATAATTTCTCAGATTAAACATCTAATAGGTTGTCTTTGTACTATTTTCAACAAAATTTATGGTTTAAGTGATTTGCAAATCATAGCATTCTATTTTTATTTACATTTTACACAGCGTCCCAACCTTTTTGAAATGGGGTGTGCATTGAGGTAGATGGGGAGAGAAAGAAGGAAAAAGAAGAAAGGGAGAGAGTGACTGCAAGCCGGGGGGGGGGGGAGACAGACAGGGAGTGACAAAGATGACAAAGACTGAGGGAGAGACACCTCTATGACTGAGGTATATTGGACATGAAGGTCATCTGATCTCAAACAGACGGCACTGACCTGGTGACTCTTCCTTGAAAGATTAACAGTGATTTGACAGCTCCTATGTGTGGACATAAACAGTCCTGTAAGACATCGATATGAACACGTCTGATGAGCCAAATAGATGTGGTAGAAGTGCAGCAACTGCAAACAGCACACAGAAGTGGTCGCTGGAGCCCTATGGTTGTGGATATAGCAGAGACAGAGCTCAGGGGAAACAGACTCGAGTCGATGGCTCCTCCATCAGAGACCCCGCCCCCTGTGAAATGGGAGTGTCATAGATCGATCAGGAGGATTAAAAGCCTCTGGCCGTCAGCAGCGAGGTTAAAACAGCCTCTTCTCAGTGTGAGTTTCACTCCCTTTAAAGAACGTCTGTCTGGCAGCCAGAGGTCAGAGGGCGAGGACGCGCTGTAAGATAAAGTGCTGAGCCTTTCGCTGGGATAAGCATCTTATCAGCTCGTGCCTCCACTTTCAGAGCGTACCTGCAGTAATGCAGTGTCAGGCAACTACAGCGACCGGCAGATAAATCCTTTTTTAATGTGGCAAACGAGTCCTTCACACGCTTTATTTTCATTTAAGTTTTTTACATCAGTGAAACTCATGTTTAGCTCAGATTCCAAAACTCGCCAGCATTGGTTGTCACAATGATTTTTCAGATCTAATTCTTCCCACTCTCGCCTCTGTATTTGTAAACATTACGCTGCAATCGTGCAGTATTGTAAAATGCCAGAACTGCCAAGGAAGACCTGCGTCATTTATATATTTAGTAATTTATTTTTATTTTTTCATCCAATTAGGCTGATGGCCCCAGGTTGCCTGACTTTCGCTTGAAATATGTGTGCTCGCACATTACTGAGGTTTTTGCCATACATTGCTGCATTGCCTAATTGCGCACATGTATGAGTTATACAGCCAAATAAAACCGATTTGAAGCGCTCAGCTTGGAAGGAGGGAAAACAGCAATATTGCAGATGGAGGAGTTGTCAATCATCAGTTTCATTACGGTCATAAAAGAAGTTCATCCATTCCTCCTGAAAGCTGTCAATATTTCCGATCTTCATCAGCACATTTCTCACTATGGGATTCCAGCGACTGGGCTGCCTCTGTGCACTAAAATATTCAGGTAAAGAAGCACAGGATAGTGAGACACATAAAGCTGCACTCAGTTACTCACTCCTCCTCTGATTTCCTCTCTCCATCTTCCTCGATGCCCCTGCTGTGGCATACAACTGCGATCTAATAAAGCCACTGAGATGACAAGATGGCGCTGGCCCATGGCGACTCGCTGCGAACCTCTCTTCCTCTTAGTTGTGACAGCGCTAGTGTTCAGTTTTTTTGCGTCTATGCATTCCTTAATTACTCATGACAGGCAGACTTTTCGTAATATAAGATACACTGCACCCCCAGGGTTACCAATGACAGTGTTTCCCACGGGACCCTGGTGCTACAGCTTCGGACGCAAACATACACGGAAGTGGGGAGGCTACGGCTAGCACACACAGAAGAAGGGAAGCCGAGGCGGTCTCTTTGCGAGACCAGGACGTCACCTACTCAGCCTCCTGTCCCTAGCATCTTGCTAGCTAATGTACAATCAATAAGCAACAAGCTGGACTACCAGAGGGACATCAGTCAGTGTGTGCGTTCTGCTTCTCCAAGACCTGGTTAACACCGAATACCCCGGACAAGGCCATTCAACCAGATGGCTTCTCTCTCCACCGACTTGAGCGCCATGGAGAAGTGAGAGGCAAGTCAAAAGGCGGAGGAGTGTGCTTTCTGATTAACAACTCTTGGTGCACTGATGTGGAGTTAGTTTCATGGGTCATTCACCGGCTCGAACACCTCACATCTAGATGCCGACGATTCTACTCACCGAGAGAATTCCCCACCATTCTGCCTGCACCATTCTGCGATAGAAGCTCTCGAGAAATTATATACCGCTATCAGTGGCTATGAGGACATTTCACCCATCAAGGCAGAGCCTCAAATTAGAATTATGAAGAAGCTCCCACCAGAGACAGGACAATATATATCCACCATCGCAGGTCCATCCCATGGTGGCATTTATTTGTGCTTATGTCACCCGTTTATAAGCAGGAAGTTAAGCGTGCAAAACCCACCATGAGGACAGATCAGCGCTGGTCAGAGGACAATGAGCACAGATTCTAGGGCTGTTTTGAAACAAGTGACTGGGTGGCTTTCGGGGACCCTCTGAATTTCGACGAATATGCTGATGTTGTTACTGATTATGTGAAATTCTTTGTGGATACTTGTGTACTCACCCGGACTATCCATTCATATCCTAATCAGAAACCTTGGATGAATGGCACCATTCACCTGAAACTGAAAGAAAGATCTGCAGCTTTTAAAGCAGGGGACGACGAGCGCTGTAAGGAAGCCAGGTTCGCACTGAGAAGAGCCATCAAGGCAGCCAAAGGCCAACACCAGCATAAGCTGGAGCAACATTACAGCAGCTGCAACCCTAACCCTAACGGAGACGCAAGGCGCATGTGGCAGGGACTGCAGGACATCACAGGCTACAAAAACAAGCCAAATGGACTCAGCAACACCACTGCTTCAATCCTTGACGAGCTTAGCAGCTTTCATGCTCGCTTTGAGCAGAACACGGAGCCGCCAGAGTTGGACTATATTCTCACAATTGATCCGCACAGTGAGTCAATCTATCAGGTGTCAGAGGCTGGCATAAGTAGAATGTTTAAATCTGTTAAAACAGGCAGGGCTGCCGGGCCAGATGGTATTTTATCTCAGGTCTTTACATCCTGCTGTAGTCAGCTGTCATGCATTTATCCAGTCATTTTTAATCTGTCACTGTCAAAATGTTTAGTTCCAATACGCTTCAAGTAAACTGTCATTGTGCCTGTGTCTAAGAAAACTCCTGCGTCTTGTCTTGGTGATTACACACCCGTTGCCTTAACATCTGTAAGTATGAAATGCTCTGAGAAGCTGGTAAAGACATAGATATACAATTACATCCCGCTAATCGCGACCCTTTACAGTTTGCTTATCTATCTAACAGATCTGTTGAGGATGCTGTATCACTGTCTATTCATACTGTGCTTAAACATGTAGAGCTCAAAAATGCTTGTGTCAGAATGCTGTTTATTGATTATAGCTCTACTTTTACCACCATTGTGACATCAAAACTAGTATTAAAGCTGAAAGATCTGGGCCGCTAAAGTACCATCTGCAGGTGGATTTATGACTTTCTGACAGGCAGACCTCAGACAGCTCGAGTTAATGCAAACTAGTTGTTCTCAACACCGGAGCTTCTCAAGGCTGCTGTCTCTATCCATTACTGTATAGTCTGTTTACGTATGATTGTGTTGCTAAACACCGTAACAACATCATTGTTTAGCATGCAGATGATACTACAGTTATTGGACTTATGAGCAACAATGATGAGACTGCCTATCAGGACGAGGGGGAAAACCTGTCTGTCTGGTGCCTCAACAACAACCTCTACCTTAATGTTGCAGAAACAAAGGTGCAATTAATTGATTTTAGGAAATCCAATCCCAACTGGTAGTCTATTGACAGCAACACAGTAAATATTTTGGTCGGACCCCCAGGATAGGATAGCAGGGACGGAACCCCAGGGAGTTTAGACAGTTCAGCACAGTGGTAATAGGCTAAGCTCAAACTGCTGTTGCTGGCCAGGTGTTACACTGGCTCCTCCAGCCATGAGCTGCTTCAGAGGATGGAGACGTTTGAGGGGAACGTGGTCCCAGTCCTGGCTCCAGTTCAGGATTGGAAGCTTATTCCTAACAAGCTGGATTAGGAGAGCAAACTTGATGGGTTAGCAATAACCAATTGCCAGTGTTGGACCGTGATTATGATTGGAAGCTTGTTCTTGATAACTGGAGTAAATGAACTGGAACAGATTTCAGTTGAGTTAACTCAAACTTGTTCCCAGTCCTGGTCCCTGATTAGGATTGGAAGGTTGTTTGAATGAGCAAAATGATTAGAATGACTTCTAGGGAAAAGGCAGTCACTAAAATGCTAGTTGCATTCGATGAATATGAAAAGGTTTTTGAACTAAACATTAACTAAGATTTCTTGCATGAAAGCAAGTATACAATCCAGCAACTTGCACCAGAACTAGAGGGCGTAAATACTTGTTATGCCATTGTCAAGTGCACAACCGCAAAACGAGGAATCAGCTGAAGGGGAGAGACGCACAGGACATACAGTAAACCAATCAATACACATACACGTAATAGACATGCAACCTGCTGCAAAGAGACACCCAAGGAATTCACACAAGGGTTGTAACAATGGCCTTATTTGACTGGTAGTTGCCAAAAAGTAAAAAATGTTCTCTGCCCACCTGCGCAGTGACAGATTGTTAATGTTAGCAAGTCTGCCTGTCGAATGGGTCTTTGAGATCTAGAGAGTAGTGCTCAAACAATGGAGGAATCTCCCCAGAAAGAGGAATTAAATAAAACCTGGTGCCATGCTGTAATAAAAGAGCACAAAGCAAAGAAAAGGGGATGGTTTATGTATTTTTGCGGTGATTGCCGATGCAAATCACAAACGTTGTTGCCCCTTAAAATTTCAATCAGTTTGGAAGATGTTTTGAAGCAGCACAATCACTTCCCAGGATACAGGTAATTGAATATATTTTCTTCTCCAAACCACCCACGATACCATCCAAAAATTGATGACACTCAAATGACCTAACATCTTGGGTGGCAATTTGCTATTTACGTGCTTCCGCCATGTTTTCTGCAATTACACCAACTTCACGCAGGTTTCTTGCTGGCGAGTAATCATATTTCTGTGCTTCCAGTATCAGTGGAGTCCAAAACCTTCAAGAATAATAATTACTTTGTGAAAGCACCAGTTGAAGGCAGCCAGTGGTAATATTGTCAGAATAATTTTGCAATAATTTTTTGGTTCAAGTACTGCCCTCACTTCACTGCATAGATTTCCAATCAATTTCCAATTAGCTGTAGATTTTTGCATAAATACTAACCTTTGATTATCCCAGCAAGAGCCAATCCAGCCTGAAGCAGTGTGAGGTTATGAGCTTTGCTCAAGGGCCTAACAGTTGCTCTGATCAACAGGGCTTCACTGGAGCTTGAAATATAAACATCGCAGTCCTGGTCACTCACCTTAGCCGCTATGACAGTGGCCTCCCTCAGCGCCAACAGAGCTCTCACCTTGAAGCTCACCCTTTGGGCCTCTTGATTGGCCACATGCTCAGGCAGACGTCTCTCTTTGTCTCCTGGCTCCATTACATTTCTTCAAATCACATCAATCAAGCTCTGAGAGTCATTTTCCACAAAATCTCCAGTCTTACTGCAATCAGCAACTCTTATGAGGCGGAATAAGATACACAAGGAATGCAGAACAGGGATGATATCAGTAGCCTCCTCAGAAGCTGATTTGATTAATTAAACTGAAACCTTCCCAGCTTTTATCAATCAATGGCAACTTGAATCTGTCATTTTTACGCCTCTGGCTTGTATATTCTTCTTTCATGCCCTCAATATTTTGCGGAGTTATTAAAAACATTCCAATGCTGTGTGTAGCTCTGTTGCCTCACTGCCAGAAAGCTGAGGGTTTTGAAAGTGTGGAGTTTGCAAGTCTCACTGTATTTGCGTAGTCCCCCTCAAAGAATCCAGTTCTCTCCCATTGTCCAGAGATATGCATTTTATGCTTACTGTTGACTCGACTCTAAATTGCCCGTAAGCATGAGTGTGTAAGGGAAAGATGTGTGTGTGTGTGTGTGTGTGTGCTGAATGATGAATGAATAAACAGTCCAGGGGGTGCTCCAGTCTATCACCCTTTAGATTCAGGGAAAGGCTCTCCCACCCCCTCCTCTCTCCCATGACTCTGACGAGGAAAAACTGCAATCAATTTTCTGTCTCCACTGGCCTCAGATCAAGTTCAACATCAATTATCAGACCCCCCTCCTAACCTACATGTCCCACCATGCCCTTACCCCCCAGTATCTCTGGCCTCCTTCACCCTTACACCACTGTCACTGCTGCTTTCAGTCCTCTGCCCTCCTGGTAATTTCCCCCTCTCCCTGCCTCTGCCTCACTCCACCTGTCAGCCGAGCCTCCTCATCACCCCAACCCACTCACCTGAGCTCACTCCTGCAGCTCATCAGCAATCAACACTGTATATAAGCCTCTCCAGTTCACTCACCCCTCGCCAGATTGTTCTTTGCCATTTCCATGCAAGACTTTACAGCATTCCCGGTCTGTTTTCCTGTTGCCAATCCTGCCTGCCCTTGACTCTCCTCGTGTCTGCCCCCTGCTTGCTCTGGTTATCCTGGACTGTATTCCTGCTTGGTTTTCGATCTTCCACCTGCCTGGCTACGTCTCTTGCTCAATCCCTCACTGTATTGTCGCCTGTTGCTCTGCTGAACAGCAAAATCATCTGCTTGCTGTCTGTGGTGTGTGCCAGTAGTAAAAATTGAGATGACTGCCAGCTATCTTCAGTGTACTGTGTGCTGGATTTGGGTTCAAACCAGACCAGTCACAGTACAATGTAACCAGTAATGGACCCAGTGCACACCCCCTCACTGCAGAACCGCTTACAGAGGATTGAGGTTGTCCAATAGCAACATGAGACAATGAGGAAGGCCGCCACCATAGAGGCAAGGCAGTTGGCTGCGTCCCATGAGCAGGCATTAGCTGCGCTACCTGCCCAGGTTCAACAACTAGCCATAGCCTTTACCCAGTCTGCATCCTCGGCTTCATCATCAGCCTCCGTTCTTCTACGCCTGCACCTTTTCCACTGAGAGTCGCACCAGAGCCCCAGATGGGAACCATGCAGAGCTACCCTTGAGACCCTGAGAGCTATAACGCATTCCTCATGAACTGTTCCATTCTGTTCTCCTGCGACCCCCTTTTGCAAAACTCTGTATATTGATCTTTTGCCCCTCTGGGGAACCATCAAAAGAGGCTCATTCCAAGGAGGTGGCGTTTTTTTTTCAGTCCATCGAAGCCCGAGGACTGATGACCATGATCAATCATCTGACATGGAGAGCTGAACACTGTAGGGAACCATCAAAATGATGAACTCTCAGGCTCCCATCCATGGTTGAGGACCCCTGAATGACCTCCATTTTTCAAGGGGGAGGTTCCTCTTCCACAACCAATTCAGCAAGGCCACCTCCGGGAAACTGTTATGCATATGACTGCTCCTGTCCATATGCTCTTACATTGCTATCCAAGTAATCCTGGCTTCTTTGCAGATAGACTGGGCACCATCATGAGCCTTCATTCCAACTGCACTATTGACCTCAGCAAGGCCAATGCTACATTGCTGCCACCGCACCGCCATGACAACTGCACTATTGACCTGCTACTCGGCACGTCCCCACCCAAGGGATGTCTGTACTTCCTGTCAGAGCCTACATCAGTGACTCCCTAGCCACTCATTCAGCCCTCCTCGTCACCTGCTGGGGTGGGGTTTTTCTTTGAAGAAAAAAACAACAAGACATTGAGGCCCTGCATTGACTACAGGGGCCTCAACGACATCATTATTGAGAAACAGTACCCCCTACCTTTAATCTTCTCTGCCTTTGAGTGACTTCAGGGGGCTACCATCTTCACCAAGCTCAACCTGCACAACAATTACCATCTGGTCAGGATCCGTGTGGGTGACAAATGGAAGATGGCATTCAAAACCCCATTGGGTATTATGAGTACCTGATCATGCCCTTTGGCCAACGCCCCTGCTGTTTTCCAGATGTTAGTCAGTGATGTTCTCAGAGACATGCTGAACTGGTGTTTGTTGGTCTACCTTGATGACATCCTGAACAGATTCATCATGTCCAGTCCGTCCTGCAGTGCCTCTTTGAAAACTCTCTATTTGTAAAAGCTGGGAAGTGTGAGTATCACATCATCTTTGTCTCCTTCCTGAGATATATAGTGGCGCAGGGAAGCATACAGATGGATCCAGCTAATGTGTTGGTCGTCACGTCCTGGCTAACCCTGACACTCCCTAAGCAGCTCCAATGTGTCCTTGAGTTCACTAACTTCCACTGGCACATCATGCAAGGGCACAGACTGTGGCCGCACCACTCACAGCTCCGACAAGGCCTTTCAGTAACTCAAGTCCCACTTCACGTCTACCCCCCATCCTTCAGGTGCCTAATCCTGACCGGCAGTTCACGGTGGAGGTAGACGCCTCTGATGTGGGGGTTGGAGCTAAGCTCTCACAACGGATGACAACTCTAGGATTCTTCATCCCCCGACTTTTTGTCCCCAGACTTTTCGTCCCCGGACACTTCATCCCCGTGAACCTTTCGTCCCTGGACTCTTTTCAGAGTAAAATATTTCAATGTTATGAATTTAGTGGTGTTTATATTTCAATATTAAAATTCAATGACTGTTAAAATTCTAATACTTATGTCACGTATTTGCTTCCATAGATATCTGCTTGGAGTGTTTGTGTGGCTGTATTTTAATCAACTGTCTGTGCTCTACTGGCAGCATGGTCACTATTACCACAGTTACCACGACCACTATATACCAATGCTGGGTGAAATTCCTCTTTGCCACTGTCCTCCTCCTTCATTCTGGTAAAGGGGATGCCTTTGCCCACCCTTGGAAGAGCGTAGTGAGGGAGGGAGGGAGGGAGGAAGAAGGCGGGGATGGAGGGAGGTGGGAGGACTTTTTTGGTTGTATCAGGGACCATCATACTGTATATATGCCTCTCTTTTGAGCAACAAAGAAGGAAATGGGGAATGAGAGTCATAGTAGTGCTAAATAGGAGATTTACAGTGCCCAGTATTATCTCTCTTTCTCTCTCTCTCTCTCTCTCTCTGCTGTCTGTTCAGTGGTGTCAAGTGCTACATGGAGAGAAACATCTGATGTGTTGATGTGTCATTACATGCACTGACATTCACAAACACAAGCATCCACACTCGTACTCACATATTATTCGCCGAGTGAAAATAGGTTTGGAGCTTGTTATAATTAGGCTGAAGAGCTAATGTTGATGACGAGACATAAATGTACTTGAGTAGTAAATGAGCTCTAAGCAACAGGGAAAAGGCCATTAATCATTTATATCATGTTATATAATGTAATATCATTGTCATAATATTATGATATCACCAAAACTATTATCATCTGGCACTGCTACAGTGGGTCGGACACAGGGCTGTTACTCATCTAGCCTGCTTTCCATCAGGAATCGGCTCTGATTAAGACCGTCTGCAAAATATCAACAGAATCCCCACAGTATATAACATATTCAGTAATGAGCTGTACTTTCCGATTAGCTACTAATGGTCATCTTTACCAGTTTCTCGTTGGCTCAACCTCACAAACCAGAGAGAGATAAAAAAATATTGGAGCAATTTCTTCTATCAGGTAAAAGGTGACTTGTCAAAAATTCTCAAAATCAAAACAAACCAGCCTTGACACTAGAAGAGATGAATTCTTCAGCTGAAGGCAATGAAAAACCATGCGTGGGTCAGCCAGTCCCAGAGAACTCAACACAATTACCTGTGTTTAATTAGGGATTCAATCATTGTTTTGCTGGCAGTCTTACTCTGAGTCATTTCCAGACGCAACGCAGGCAAGTGCATGTGAAGAAGGCCAAAGCAGTGCTTTAAAGCATGCACCATTGGTCCAGGAGGGCTAACATTTAGCATTGTGCTGGTGCAAACTGTGTAGGACAGGGGCTGTGCTGGTGCACACTGTGTGGGACAGGGGCTGTGCTGGTGCAAACTGTGTGTACTGTGGGACAGGGGGCTGTGCTGGTGCACACACTGGTGTGTGTGGGACAGGGGCTGTGCTGGTGCACACTGTGTGGGACAGGGGCTGTGCTGGTGCACACTGTGTAGGACAGGGGCTGTGCTGGTGCACACTGTGTGGGACAGGGGCTGTGCTGGTGCACACTGTGTGGGACAGGGGCTGTGCTGGTGCACACTGTGGAGGGGGCTGTGCTGGTGCACACTGTGTAGGACAGGGGCTGTGCTGGTGCACACTGTGTGGGACAGGGGCTGTGCTGGTGCACACTGTGTAGGACAGGGGCTGTGCTGGTGCACACTGTGTAGGACAGGGGCTGTGCTGGTGCACACTGTGTAGGACAGGGGCTGTGCTGGTGCACACTGTGTGGGACAGGGGGGCTGTGCTGGTGCACACTGTGGTGCACAGGACAGGGGCTGTGCTGGGCTGTGGGACAGGGGCTGCTGCACACTGTGTAGGACAGGGGCTGTGCTGGTGCACACTGTGGAGGACAGGGGCTGTGCTGGTGCACACTGTGGAGGACAGGGGCTGTGCTGGTGCACACTGTGGAGGACAGGGGCTGTGCTGGTGCACACTGTGGAGGACAGGGGCTGTGCTGGTGCACACTGTGTGGGACAGGGGCTGTGCTGGTGCACACTGTGTAGGACAGGGGCTGTGCTGGTGCACACTGTGTAGGACAGGGGCTGTGCTGGTGCACACTGTGTAGGACAGGGGCTGTGCTGGTGCACACTGTGGAGGACAGGGGCTGTGCTGGTGCACACTGTGGAGGACAGGGGCTGTGCACACTGTGTGGGGACAGGGGCTGTGCTGGTGCACACCGGGACAGGGGCTGTGCTGGGACAGGGGGGCTGTGCTGGTGCACACTGTGTGGGACAGGGGGCTGTGCTGGGACAGGGGGCTGTGCTGGTGCACACAGTGCACACTGTGTGGGGGACAGGGGCTGTGCTGGTGCACACTGTGTGGGACAGGGCTGTGCTGGTGCACACTGTGGCACACTGTGTGGGACTGGTGCACAGGGCTGTGCTGGTGCACACTGTGGAGGGACAGGGGCTGTGCTGGTGCACACTGTGCGGGACAGGGGCTGTGCTGGTGCACACTGTGTGGGACAGGGGCTGTGCTGGTGCACACTGTGTGGGACAGGGGCTGTGCTGGTGCACACTGGTGTGTGGGACAGGGGCTGTGCTGGTGCACACTGTGTAGGACAGGGGCTGTGCTGGTGCACACTGTGTAGGACAGGGGCTGTGCTGCACACTGTGTAGGACAGGGGTTGTGCTGGTGCACACTGTGTAGGACAGGGGCTGTGCTGGTGCACACTGTGGAGGACAGGGGCTGTGCTGGTGCACACTGTGCGGGACAGGGGCTGTGCTGGTGCACACTGTGCGGGACAGGGGCTGTGCTGGTGCACACTGTGCGGGACAGGGGCTGTGCTGGTGCACACTGTGTGGGACAGGGGCTGTGCTGGTGTACACTGTGTAGGACAGGAGCTGTGCTGGTGCACATGGTGCTGGATGAGGGGTGTGCAGGTGGAGGGGTCTGCCAGAGTTCTCAGGTGAGGCTCTGACTCATGAGGGTGAAGGTCAGGTGAAAGCTGAGGGAGGTGAGTCAGCTGTGAGCTGTGTCTGGGTCAGGAGTTCACTGCCAATCATCACCTCCAATCCATTTAGGGTGAAGAGAGTAGTCTGTGCGTGTATGTGCATGTGTGTGCTTGTGTGTGTGCGCATCAGAATGTACATTCGTTGCATGTGTATTCGTGTTCACGTGCAGGAATGTGTGTTTGTGCGTGTGTGAATGTATGCACAGGCATCTGCAGGTACAGGGCAGGTGAGGAGATAGTCAGCCTGTGCTGTGCTGTGAGCTCAAATCTGTACACAAGACGAGCCTGCTGACACTGTCTCAAAGACCCGGGATCTCCAGCAGTGTCCCAGAGGAGACCTCAGCACTGGGGCGAGTCTGTGCGTTTCCCTGGGCTGTTTGTGTGTTCACCAGTAATGATGGATATGTGAGCACACCCTCCATACACCCGCTTCTAATGCCCCTTCACTGGTCCTCATCTCCCAGTTATTAAATGAAATAACATAGCATGACATGATTGGAGATCCATCTTAGCTTTGCCATTCTCCTCCTGCTACAGTGAACCCAACACTTCAGATACTTCAGGACGATGTGATATCTAGTGCTGTATCAGGCCTGATCTTGAAAACTCTCAGAGTTTCTGCCTCTCAGAAGTTACAGGGGAAACTGTTTCTGCTCCCCTCACATCCAACAAACATCAGCACACAGCAGCTTAAAATCTGTATAGATCAATTTAGTCTTCAATTCCATTGGTGCACATAGTCAATCTCTTGGATTCTTTCCGTTACCCCTGACAACCTGCTGACAGGACTGCCAACCACACCATGAGGACCCAGCTTAGTACACTGAGACCTGAGATGCAGTAATACTCAGGACTGAGTGATTAGACATTCTGCAGTCAAAGCACAGAACTGCTCTGATAGTCGAGCTAATGTGATATATGACCAATTTATAATCTCTGCCAGTGATGTATTTTTTTCTCATGCCAACACCACAGTGATTACGCTTGATTTATCTTTTCTGATTTTTCTGTTGAATTAAATATATTGCGAGGGCATTGGTCCTGAGGGACCTTTTTCACAGGGCATTAATTGTGAGTGGTTGGCTGGAGGAAAGGATTCAAAAATCCTTTGCTCAGTAGATGCTGCTACTATCTGAACAGGTGCTGAGCTTCAGTGTTAAATGTGTAGTGTGTGTAAACTGGCCCTGGGGAGGAGTGTGTTTCACTCATAAACACACACACACACACACGCACACACACACACACACACACACATTACTGGAAACACAAATTCACAGGTGCATGAGTAAGCACTTGAGCACTCCCCTTGACTGGAAGAAGAGAGAAAGAATAAGAGAGTGCCTTTGTTCCTGTCAGTACGTCAGTCAGTCCGTCTGTTCCTCTGTCTAACTCAGCCTCCTTGTGCATTTTTATCAGTATTTTTATGAGCCTTAGTGATGAGTTTGCTCACATTTCCATCAGACTGAGATCCTGGCCCTGACAGAGCAGCACCCCTGAACTAAAGAGCAGATAAGTAAATCATACAGGGGAGCCAATGGGGAGTCCTGTAGAGATACTAATCTAAGCTGTTAAGCAGATGACAGCTTTAGGTATTCAGCCTTAGGCATTTAAAGACCATAGCCTTGGGTCTGTTCTATTTTTGATCAAAAAGACAGCCCAAATAAAATAACATATCTAATCTTCATGAATATAATGAACAGAAATGAATAAATGAGTAATGCTTGTCTGCTAAGGTGCCTCAGGCCATTTGCTTTAACTGTGTGAGGGATGGAACTGGAGTAACACTATGAGCTAAATAATTGTGAGGTCCGCCATTGATTGTCTCCATGCTCAGTGTTCAGTGTTCTGGCCCAAAAACTTTCAAATTTCAAGTGCAACCATGAACAATATATAGGTGGAGTGTGTGTCAGAGCTGGAAATAGAAGGAGCACAGACAATCCCTTTAACTGAAGATTAGTCTTGATCTGTTTTCAATCATTTTCCTCGATTAAGGAAAATAATTAAGTCCAAAGACTTTCAACTCTATCAAGCATGGCCGTTACTTGTTAGGGTAAAACAATAAATGGAACTCTTTAGTTGCATATGTAATTGGGCCCAATATACTCAACGATGTTCAAAAATTATGGATACATGTAGCTGACAATCCTTTTGAGAAATCTAGTGTGGGTTAGTTAGTCTGCATTGCAGGGTATACCATAAGATAATGCAGTAATTGAAAATGTAATATTTCAGTTATTGGAAAACTTGATAATAAAGGAAAATGACTGAAAACAGCTAGTAAATTTAAAGGGATTTTGATTCGATTCTCACCTCTCTCGGGTCGGTCCAGTGCGTTCACTGAGTCTGAGTCGTCATCTACTGAGCGCAATAGATGCAGTAACAGAACCTGCACCTCTTTCACCCATAAAATACTTCCCTGTCGTCCAAAATCACCAGCTTAACAAATTGGTGAAACATCAGTGGAGAAAAAAAAAAACATTATTCAGTGTTCATTTTCTTATCAGAAAAAATAATGACTTTGTACTTTCACACAACGATTGACTTAGAGAATGGGGTTTCAATGACTGGAGTCATCTGCTGTGGTAAAAGTGAGCAAGATCTCTGCAAGACCAGGAAATCAGCATCTAAAATGAAGCTTGACTGAGGCTACTAGGGCTGGAGTGGGGTGTGACCTCAGAATGAGGTAAGAGGGGACACGTCTCCGAAAAGAGAACAGAAATGGGTTTGGATCACAGTTGTACATTTGAAGAGTTTGTTTTCAAAATGCATTACGTGCCAAAATTACAAAAAATGAGATAATACCATAGAGCAGTAGCCCTGTGCTTCTTATGCATGGTGCAAAAATCAGTTTTTAGAAATTTGTACTATAAGGATACTATAAGGATTTGTACTATAATGTACTTTTTCAGGGTGTTCTTCTAAAAAATGCAATAGGCGCCAACATAGAAAAAGTTGATTTACTCAACATGAGTAAAATGAATAAATTGCCTTTTGGACACAAGCTCTTCATTTTATTTTATTACCATTACGGCTCAGTACTCACCCTCTCATTTTTGGCAAAGCTGGAAGCTTTTGCCCACTGGAGCAGACTTCCATTTAATTACAAACTGTCACCGTCCCTGAAATTCTCACTGATGTATAATCCTGTACTTTGAAAAGTAATCATTTCCAGTCAGCAATTTAGCACAGTTCTCACGTCATTAACGTCGATTTAAATAGATCCTCAGCAGCTTTGTCTCCAGAAGTGTCCCTGACTTCTTGCCATTCATCACGTCTCCCTGGGCGACAGCCCATTTCAAGAAACAGGCGAGGAAGCAAATCTGACACTCAAGGAATATTTTCTCAATGAGTGGCTCACTTTACCGGGAAATTAGCATCCTATTTCACATTTATACATACACTGCTTCCCTGAGAGCTCTGCTGCATCTCTGCAGGCTGAATAGAAGAGAGTTTGTAAAGGCTTTACTCGATACCAGAGTGATACAGCTGAGATATTTTGGAGAGATATAGCTGTGTATGATATCCACAGATCTGTGTGGAGAAATTGCAGTGAGACTTATGTAAATTATCCTTTGGAGCCATCATCCTGAATAGAATTTGAGTGAGAAAAAAGGGCATTCTTGCTGAGGTACCATTAATATTCTAATGGAAACCAATGAGAAACTTAAAGGGTGAAAACAAATATACACCATTGCGCAAATTAAACAAAAACCATGCATTTGTTCTATAAAGGGAATATATATAAATGCACTGAATGTACACGCACCGATCAGCCACAAGATTAAAACCACTCACCCTATATGGTGAAGGTTCCCCTTCTGCTGCCAAAACAGCTTCATTAAACTGAGGTGTTGACCACCTGTGTCCTCCCTCCAGATCTGGACCGACTCATCGACCTGGCAATGAGGATTGATGTCCGGCTGCAAGAGAGGCGGTTGGACTGGCAGGCAAGATTACAGGTGCCTTCGCTGCCTTCATCCCAAAATGCTTAATCTGGAGCTCATTCCCATCTGGCTCCGCTGGTGCCCATGGCTGTTGACTGGACTCAGCATGAGCAGGTGGTTTTGGGGAAGCCCTGGCTTGAACATCACAACCCTTGTATGGACTGGCCATTAGGATCAATTTTGGAGAGGAGTTCATCCTGTCTTTTTGCAGCCTCCTGCCCAAATGCATCTCCCTACTCTGCCCATCAGGAGGAGCAGCCGGACTTGAGGGGTATTGCCCTCATCAGTCATGACCTTCAAATTGCATTCAGCAAAGCCAGAGCAACATCACTTCCTTCTCACAAACTGTACGGTTGTGCCATCGACTTGCTGCCCAGAACATTGCTCCCCCGGGACTGGCTGTACTCCTTAAGGGGACTTATAGTTAAGCAAAAATTTTTCCAAGATATTCACTTTTAAACTAAGAATTATTATCAGAATAATTATATTAGAAACTGCAACTTAAAACACTGAGTTTCTGTAGCATCACATCAGTGGTTGCCATGGCAACGGCTGTTTTAATGAATATATAGATACTTGGAGAAACACAGTTATTGAGATAAATAAACAGTGTTTGGTTATAATTTCAGCTGTAATGTGAAGGAAAAAACAGCCCTAATGTCACTACAGAGCTTTTTTTCCAGGTGTCTATGTTCTAGTATTGATTTTGACCCCCGTCAATCAATTTTGGCAGGAAATAGCTAATTAAATATGCATATTTTGATTTACTCATATTCAGAGGTACATATTGCAAAAAGAGCTCTGTACACACATAGATCATCACAAAATGAAGAAAACTGCCAAATATGGAGTTAATTGGATATACAGTTGCTGAGAAATCTGTATTTTCTTATTGAAAATCTGTTATTTTTAGAAAAACGTGATTTTAGTTCGGCAGTAATACTTTGATTGAAGTTTGACAATAATGTTCTCAGGAGGAATACATGTAGTATTTTGTTTTTAGTGGTTTTTAGGATTTTTTTACCTCCTTAAAAGGCACCAGCCTCTTAAGTAATAGTTTTACGTGCTTGTCAAGCATCTATTCATTTCTTTTTTCAAGTTATATTGCGCGTTTTTCACTCTGTTTCACACGTTGTCTGTCCATTTCGTGATAGCCTTTCATTGAGTGTGCCCCTGCCTTTATGCCAAGTTCCATAAGAATGGAGGCAATTCCTCATTGGCCATCATTGAAAGTCACCACACTCATAGCTGTTCCAGCCTTGAAGACAGTGTTCGTGACGAATGTTTCCTTCAGAACACGACTCCATATTACGGAATATTTGAAGGGCCACTTCATGTTCTTACCTCAAAACTAAAATTTTGAACCAAAATTGGCATTTTGCTTAGCTATAGGTCCCCTTAAACAACCAGGAGACCTAAGCTACGGAGGAGTATATAAATCAAGCTTCTGGAATAATTTGGGCTTCCTAATCGCCAGCTGGAGCTGGTAAATTCTTCCTGGCCGATAAAGATGGGTCGCTGGGTCCCTGTATCGATTACCGGGACTAAGTGTATTTACAAAAAAGAATCATTATCCTTTGCCTTTAATGGATCATTCTCCAATCTCCAGGGCTGCTGCTTCTTTGCCAAGTTGGATTTGTGCAATGATTTCTATTTGGTGCACATATGGAAAGGAGATGAGTGGACGACAGTATTTCTAACCCCCATTGGACACTACAAATGCATGATGATGTTTCATGGGCTTGCTAATGCCCCCAATGTGTTCCAGAACCTCATAAATGATGTCCTTCATAATATCGTCTCCCGGTTCGTCCATGTCTACCAAAAGGATATACTGGTCTTCTCTCAAACTCTGAAGGATCATACCCGTCATGTCTGCCTGGTTATTCAAAGGCTCCTGGAGAACCCACTGTATCAGAAGCTGGAGATGTGTGAACTCCATTGCGCTACAGGCTCTTTTCTGGAGTTTGTGGTTACACAGGGAGCCCCAGAGTACAAGCTGTACTGGATTGGCTGGACATTAAAGACTGCACAGAGCTACGAAGGTTCCTTGGGTTTGCCAATTTTTATCGGCGATTTATTTCAGGGTACTCCAACTGTTGCTGCTCCCCAAACCAAGCTTATGTCCACTAAAGTTCCCTTCACCTGGGACCCTCAGGCAGCCTTCTCCTTTTAACCATCTTAAAATGCTATTTACCATTCCTCCCTTCCTCAAATTTCCTGATTTCCAGCCCCTATTTGTCATTGAAGTCAAGGCCTCTGACGTGGGCTCTGGAGCTGTCCTCTCACAACGAGCGAATGATGGTAGATTACACCCTTTTCTATATTTTTCTTATCACTTGTTTCCTGTGACCTGGAGCTGTTGGCAGTGAAGCTGTTGGCATTGGCTACAGAGATCCCGCCTTCCCTTCCTTGTGTGGATGGACCCCCATAACCTGGAGTACTTCTCCATGGCTAAGAGGCTGAATCCCAGGCAAGTGTGGTTGTGCCTCTTCTTTGTGAGCATCAATTTCATCTTAACTTACCGACCCGGTACAAAAAACATCAAGCCCAACTCCTTGTCATAAGTGTATCCTGCCACGCCTGAAGGACCTCCTGATACCATTCCCCTTGTTAACTGTCTCCTGGCTGTTACTAAGCTGCAGGTCAAGAGTGAGGTCAAAGAGGTGTAGCAGTCCTGTCCCTTTCCACTGGACACTCCTCTTAACTGACTCTTCGCCCTGAGTGAGTAAGAGGTAAGGTCGTAACCTGGGGCCACACCTCTCAGCTAGCATGCTATCCTGGACTCTCTTGCACCCTTGCCCTGATTCGTCAGCGCTTCTGGTGGTCTTTCATCACCCAGGATACCCGGTCATTTTGAAAATTATATATATATATATATATATATATATATAGAACCCATGGGGTAATCTGTCCTCTGCATTTAATCCATCAGATAGTTAGGAGCAGTGCGCAGCCACAGAGCAGCACCCAGGGACCAACTCCAGTTCTTTTCCAGTGGAAAGGCTGAACCAGGAACAGTGCAAACTCTTTGCTGCCTGACAGAAGATTACCCTGCCAGGTGGTCTCATTTGTTAATTTGGGTGGAATTGGCTCACAATTTGTTACCAGCGGCTGGATTGGACATGTCTCCTATTCAATGTTTTCTGAGTTACCAACTGCCTTTATTCCAGTTGGAGGAGAGAGAAGGGGCAGTTCCCTCTGCTCTGGTCCTGGTTGGGCGCACCTGCCAGGGTTGGAGAAGAGTCTGTGCTTTACCTCTCAGACACGTGTCCACCTTCCAGAGGCAGGGAACCATCGACACAGGGCAGCGCCTGGCTACAGCGTTGGCCAGAAAGTGAGGTTTGCTGCAGAGGATATACTGCTTCAGGAGATATCAAAGAAGCTTGCGCCCCCCGGTTCATTAACCCATACACCACTTTAGGAATCCTGTTTTCATCCGATGTCAGGTCCCTCCTCCCCCATTTCTCTCATAACATTCACCCAGTGTTTCACGTCTCGAGACGTGTCTCCTGTGTCTTTGTCTCCCTACAGTCCTCCCGGAGCGGAACATCTTACACTCCTCCCTGGTTTGTGATGTCTTGTAACAGCATCTGGGGTCCACCACTGGGCCAGGTGGCGCCCATTAGGGTGAGGGGGGGAGGATACTGTCACAACCCACGTGTCAATACCTTTTCTGTCTCTTCTTATTCAGAAACTTGCATGTCTATTAGAAGTATGCCTCCTTTAATGGCTTACGTTTTGCATGTTTGCCACTTCTTGACTGAGTCTAGTTTCATGGTTATTTCTTCATGACCGTGTGATGTATATTTAAGCCAGGGCTTGACATTAACTTTTCGAGCCACTTGTCCTTCGGACAAGTAAATTTACCTTTCATTTGTCCAGGCTTAAAAGTCACTTGTCCGGGTATAATTGAGAAAAATTTACTTTTTATGCCCTCAGAATCAAAGATTCGGGGGCATATTGTTTTTGGCCTGTCCGTCCGTCTGTTTGTTTGTTTTCATTATCCCCTCAGCATATAATACAAGGAGATATAGTCATGGGTTCGGTTGTCTGTCTGTCCGTCCACCTGTCTGTGAACATTTAGTTTCCGGAGCATAACTTGAAAACGGAATATTTTTTAACAAAACTCGGTGTGCACATTAATCATGACCTGAAGTGGTGCCTTTTGCTAATCCGAAGTTGATGAATTTTGTATTTTTTCTGGTTTCCATGGAAACATTTTGAACTTAGAAAGTTAGGGGGTATGGTTTGTTTCTGGAGCAGATGGCATTTTCATTCTTTCAATATGTGGGGCCGGGGAATATGCTATGTCCTGATGACTCCTGTTTGCTGCCCCATGGGACGGCAGAGTGTCGTGTCTAAAGGCTCTTGTCCCTTTGACCAAGGAAGATGAGCTGGAATATTATAGGAATGATCCAGGTGATTATTGAGGTGTTCTAAAATTTTGTTACATAGACAATTTCCAGCATTTAAAACTGTGCTTAATGAAGTGTTTCAGTCAGTATAACTCCAGTCTAACAAATCAGCAGTTATTGAAATGTGGCAAACATTATCTGGCAAACGTGTTTATTCACTTTACATGGAGCTAAGATTGGTACTGAATTATATTAAATGTTTGCCAAATGAGTTAGTGTATGTTTGTAAAACATAAATTATCTTGAAGAAGGAGTAGATATTTCCTAGTAAGCTTGACTCCAATAACTAAACAATATGTCAACAGATAGCAGTTGACTTTTCCAATGGCATTTAATTAAATTTAACCAATAAAAATGTTTACTATTAAATTACATTTTGAATGCAGGACTTATATTTTAATAGTTATTTCTCAACATGATGCTATTAACATCACTAAATTAATTAAACACTTTTTTCCAACCAATCATTAGAGCACAGGTGACTGTAGGCCTAACTCCACAGTAAAAACTGGCATTTTTGGGTTGCTGCCTCTGCATGAGTCATTTAAAATTTAAATGACTTAACCTAACAATTCAGCTACCAATTTGTAGACTGATAGACCTGGGCAGTGAGGTTCCGGAGGTGAAACCCCAATGATGTTTAGTGACTAGGATTGCGATAATCAGCTATAATGTCGTAAACATCGAAGGTGGACTGACCACGAGCTAGGAGGTTGTAAAACAATGATATCTGCTCCTGTAGAAACAACAATTCTGCATGAAATCAACCTTGTTTTGAAAAAAAGTTTTATACATGTCACGGAGAAGTACTACATTACCCACAATCCTACGCTGTTACCTTGGAAACGTTCAATAAACCCGCGAATGTCTCTGTCAGCTAGTGAGTTGGGTCAGTAATGAACGAAGCACTGGCGATGTCACTAAATACAAACAATATGAAACACTAAATATACTCACGACACAAACTAAAATATATTACTACCATAAATTAAACAAGCAGCTAAACTATCGATGCTGCAGCAAGGTGGCATTGATTCACGTCTCACTCACTCTCTCTCTCTTCGCACTGGTGCTATTGCAGTTCATTTTTCATTCATTGCACAGACTAAGTTTCACGTCGCTTAGGTGCAGTTGCTGTTTTTCTTGGGGCTTTTCCTGGAGCTTGCCGGGGTTGCAGAGCCTTGAGAAACACCGCTGCTCCTCTGATGCAAGCGATTCCTATTGTATATGTGCGCGCGCGCGTGTCTGTGTCTGTGTATCTGATCGGTCAATCAAAGCATTCGAGTTGGACACTGGTAAGACGTGTCGTGGGGAAAAACGTTTTTGTTTCAAATTGGTATTCTGAATGTATTCATTAAACAAATTGAATTCAGGGCGCATAACATAAAGACACTGTATTTTTCAGTGACTTTTAACTTGTCCGGTGGGGCAAGTAAATTTCTCTTCCACTTGTCCGACAATAAAATCTACTCGTCCCGGACAAGCGGACAAGCGTTAATGTTGAGCTCTGTAACCCCCCTGCTTTGTGATGCAATTTGCTGGTTTGTAATTTGCCTTTTGTGCTTAGAGCCAGTCAGTATTCCTAGTAGAAAGTCTTTGTCTTTACTAAATGTACAAAGTAATCTATACTTTAATAGCAGCTATTCCTGAAAGCTTTCCTCTTTACTTATTTAACTCAAAGGAACTTCCAACATTGGGACCGCGTTCATGTTAATCCTTCCAGGTCTGTTCTTCTGTCCAGTTTGTTAGGAATAAGCTCCCCATCCTTCTACAGTCATCAGCATTGGAGCCAAGTTCCCCTCAAGTGACTCCATCCTCCTGTGGGACAGTTTGGTGCTGGTGAAGTATGCGCTCCACCAGGCTGTTACCCTGGAAACTACAAGCCGGCGATTGACGGCTCATCTTCATTCACAACTGCTGTACTGAACTGTGCTATCTAAGAGTGTCATGGTGTGTGAATTTGTCCTGAACCGTCAGGGTACGGACGTCAAGGTTCAGTGCGAGCAGTCATACGACAAATACATCTGAGTGGGGGAAAAAAGTGTCACAGTGGCAACAGTATTCGCACTATAATCCAGGTGGTGGTAAGGCGCATAAAAGCTGTTCTATTCCACCATTAAAGAACAAACACAGAAGAAGAAAAAGAATAATTATGGCAGGTTCAGATGACACGCTGGAGATAGAGGACCCACCAGCCTCTTTTGAATTGTTGGTGAGGGAAAATTTTGGATTCCCAGAGGACTACAACAGTGAAGGCGAGCAAGTGGTGGATGGATGAGGACAGTGTGCCGGTGTTGTAAGACAGCAGTGTGATATATCAGTGGAAACATGTCAAAGATGCTTGCGCATATTAGATATTATATTAGACGGCATCACACAGATGTGCCCCTGTTCTGCATTACTGTATCCTGTATTCATTTCCTGTTCTGCTATTTATTTTACATTAGCCGTAGACTGACATTTTGTAAATGTCAAATCTTCAAGTCAGTGTCCACTCTATCTTCGAACAAAAACTGGGCACTAGCTAGGTGCTCACATCCAGTTGCCGACTGCCTTGCTTTAGCGAAATGGTTGAGCTGGAAACAATAAATCAGTGGCATGCAGTCCAAAAAAGTCATTGTGCTGCACATCCCATGATGAGACAAAAATAGTCCTCAGCTTTCGGTAGTTTTACCTTCGTCTCATCTTCCTCTCTATGTAGTTTTTCTCCCATTTGTGTGCTTTTTATTTGATTGCATTTTCAGTGGTTCAGACGTTGAGAAAGGCAGCTAAAGCTAATCAAAATTGCCTCCTTGGACATTTGATTGGTCATAGTTTCTCCCATAAATCTCGACAAAAAGAAAGCAAGGTATTTCCCAACACATGAAGAGAAAGTATGCAGCCCGATCCTCAATTACAATCAAAAAAATTAAATTATCTAACATAGGTCTAACGTAGGATTGACAAATTCACATAACTATTAAACATTGATAGATTAATATGTAAAGAATTTTTCTTTCTATGACTGAGAACTGTTTAGCTTTGCTGTCGTTTATATTACAAGGGAACTGTCCTGTCAACCATGTGAAGGTCAGCACTAGAGTACTTAATCACACCTTCCCGATTCTTTAGACTTAGACAACCAGACAGATCATTTCGCCACAGCCTCAGACGCAAATTTGCCCACAAATATGCAGCACACGTGGGCTCAGATGCAACTGGTGTTTCCACCACTAGTGGGAAAGAATTTCAGTATCAGCTAATGTTTGAAATTCATTTATTTTCCACAACCTTCAGTGACCGCATCAAAGAACCTCCGCACACTCAAAAAACATGCTCAGTTCTGGTACAGTGGACAGTATTACTAATTGCGTGCATATAGCTACATTAGTTGGCTACCCAATTCGCAATCTCATCTATTCTGTGCGCTGGACGGTTTTCTTGAAACAACGTTAGTTACTTGACTACATCCGAGATAAACACTTTAAATTAAACCATTGACTGTCTATGAGTTGGACTAAGCATCCCTCTGCGAATGCACTAACATTGCATAAGACTGAGGCATATTATATTTACAATGTCGCATTTCTTCTCTTTTCCCCATTGATAGAAAATTGGTCGGGATATTCTTACCATGTTCGATGCTTAATGTCGACATAGCCTTAAATATTGGCTTGATAACTTATTCTTGGTTCCAATTCAATTTGCTTTTTAAATATTTTGGCGGGCTAAGGGGCGGCCGCACCGACACTCTGTATCCCGCCCCAGTAAAATCGCCCAAACCACCGAAGAAGCAGCATCAGCAGCCTGGACAGCGACAGACATGCAGCCAGAAGATCAGGACCCCGGAGAGCGGCGCTGGCTGTGTGAGCCTGAAAGCGCACCTGACGGGCAGAACCAATCTCCCCAGCTGCTGCTACTCCAGGGCAGCTGGCCCCTCCATATAAGTCGGAGGCATTCCCTGCTCAGGGAGACCGCACGTCTCCTCTCTGGGCTGCAACCTTACCGCTGTTTAACTACAGATTTCAGTTAACCTGAGAGACGCCCGGCCGCTGCCTCTTGAGCGTCTAAGCAAGCAAAGGTCCCTGACCAAGCCCTGCAGAGCCACCGTTACCCCTCTGTTCTCATGTGACTGATTTTCCCCCCCTGCTTATGTTGGTGGCTATTTAATGTTATGTTCTGATTGTCATTAAAAGTAAGGCAGCGCCGGTCTCCATTAAGCCTCTTGTGTTGCGTACTTTGTGCCGCCCACCGTGTCACTCCCCTTGGGGTACAGCAATATTATAAAGCTACCTTCAACCCATGGTATATGTACAGAAAATACCTCCCCACCCCATAGTTATATGGGATGCAAATGTCATGATTAATGATAATTTTCTCTATTGTCAGCAGTAATTTAATCAGATTAGGAGTTTGATCCTTGTGTTATTTACATCTGCTCTGCCTGCTAAGTACCAGCATTTGAACTGTGTTGGGATAAACAGTTAAACAAGATGTGGTTAGTTGTTTGTATCAATTATCATCTCCGAGATCATAAAACTGTAAGATATTTTTATACAGCTCTTTCTCGACAAGCTGCGTGATGATGGAATTTGCGGCCAGATGGACTGATCCGATAATACAACTACGGCTGAAACGGTATCACTACAAAAGAATCATAAACCTTTAACACAATATTAATTTTGTGATTTAGTTCTGGCTAGAATTCATGCATTAAGTATCCGATTGGAAAGTGAGCCGCTCCTCCTGTACTGTATGTGAGAGTGTGTTTGCTGTGTGTTTAACTGCACAATACTGTACAATATGAAAATCTTACAGTTCCTTATTTTTATAATGAAGTTGTCAAAGATGCCACTCGGCGAACGCTATCTGCCTGTACCTGGTACCTCTGTTCATCGCTGGTTCTTTAACCAGGGCATTTTGTTTTTTGTTGTTTTTTGGTTTTGTCTGCACCAGCGATCGTTGGTCGTTCTAAATTACACAATAAAAAATGAAAAGAAACCTAGACTCGTGCATTTGGGACTTTTTTTTTGCTTTTCTCTCGTTGTACTGAGCTCATACCAAATCATGACCCCAAAAGCGATGAATATACCGAACCATGACCCCCAAAAGCGATGAACGTACCAAACCATGACCCCAAAAGCGATGAACGTACCGAACCGTGACCCCAAAAGTGATGAATGTACCAAACCGTGACCCCAAAAGCGATGAATATTCCGAACCGTGACCCCCAAAAGCGATGAACATACCGAACCGTGACCCCCAAAAGCGATGAACGTACCGAACCGTGACCCCAAAAGCGATGAACGTACCGAACCGTGACCCCAAAAGTGATGAATGTACCAAACCGTGACCCCAAAAGCGATGAACGTACCGAACCGTGACCTCTCAATCGATGAATGTACTGAACCGTGACCTCTGTGTACTGATCCACCCTTATGCTGCGTTTCCACCAAACACTAAACAAATGTTTTGCACGGAAAGATTACATTCAAAGTCAATGCAAAGATGCGAATACACGCAAAAAGACGCTAATTTGCACTGGGCAAATCACACGGAAGACACGGTGCAACGTGACAAAACTGATGCCCGCGAATGGCACGAATGCATGAAATTTGCATTCCTCTCAATCTCTAAATATTCTTTAACGAAAAATTTGCGCGAGTAGAGCAGTGCTCTGAATCGCACCGCTGCTACTAGCAGCAACATTGGCTGGCGAGGCTACCTGGCAACATCTTCAATCCTCAGTTAGCTGCATTGCTTGAAATAATGGAAACACAAGCTACCTAACTGTGTTACATAACCTATAGATCACAGTTTCACAAAAAAAAAAAAAAAATTGTGGTCCTGCTCAACATCAGATATGATACCATCATCAGTATCGTGAATATTTTACTCTCAAGCTCATAAAGTAAAATGTTAAAAACGTTCACATATCAACATTCGCATCACCCTCTTGTTGATGATTTTTGGAGATTGCTGGAAGCACCGCCCCTTGAGTGTAAAAACTGGCATTGCTATTGGTCAGCAGTGTGAATCCACGTGACAATCCTCTACCAAGTTCTTCTCCCATTAAAGTGAATGTGATCTTGGCGCGAACAGGGAGGCAAATCTTTAAAGCAAAAAAATCAAAATGATCCCACGGTTTAAGTCCCGCAAATACAGCGAGGAGAATTTTTATTTTGCATTCAGTGGAAACGCAGCATCAGTGCGTACCAGCTCCAGCTGGCATCCTTACCCAGGGCACCGTTGCCACCTCTTCCTCTCGGGTTCCATCCCCAAATGACCTTATAAGCTGTTAATAAAACTTCCCCTTGTATGGACTCTGCCTCCGCACTTGATTCCTGGTCTGGGACATAACACAAGTGCTGATATAACAGCCATTACTGGTGAGTCGAAGCAATTATGGTCTCAAGCACTGGCCAGGAATGTCGTCAAAACATTCCAAAAAAATCATTAAAAATCTTTAAAAACAGAGAGTTTTAGAGCAGTAAATAATTTGGGATAAAAAAACTCAAATTACTCATTTTCTTCAGAGGGAAATATTGAAGTACATCATAGTTATATCATTTGCTTCTCATGCCAGTATGAAAGCATTAAAACATGTAAGTACTGAACATAAAAGGCCCAATCTGTTTTACTACTACACTGTGAATGTGAATTTGTGAGACTGAGAGATGTAAAGTTAATTCTACCATTCATTCCAGCAAATTCTGCATTTTGATTGGTCAACACCAGGTATCTACCGGTGTACCGGTAAACTACCTCGCACTGGGTCAAGACCTCGTCATGATTACGCCGACAAAATAAGCCTACAGTTTGCATACAGTCTTACTCGCTAGCAAGCTTGTTGGCTACCTAGCTAGCAATAGTATAGCTAGCGCGCCAATGTATTTAGCTACATAGTCATCTGGCTAGCGAGCTAAAAAGGCTGCAGTTTGCTTTCAATGCGTACACTGTCATACTCGTTAGCGAGCTAGTTGGCTTCCCAGCTAGCAAGCCAAAGTGATATCGAACTGTGTGTCATAGCTAGCACGCCAATATTTTCGTAGAGGTGTTGACAAGAGTCATGGTAGAATGGAGATAAACCTACTGTTTTTTTTGAGCACTCGGTATTTATCGTAGGCTAGATACCTGGAAATTTACATTTGAAACCTCGCGCAAGCACTTGCTTTCAAATGAAATTTCCAGGTATCTAGCCTACAATAAATACCTTGTGTTCGAAAAAAAAACTGTAGGTTTATCTCCTAATTGAAACTCTGTTCAGATTGATGGATGCCGAGGACCTCCATTTCTCCAGGATATCTGCACTCCTCTCCATGTTCCTCAGCTCATTAATTTGAGTAGGAGTTATGCTGCAGTCTCTGTTGGAGCTGACAGGTAAGGACAGGAATCCTCGTGTACATCCTTCTAATCAATCAATCCATCAGTGTGTGAGGCGTTCGGCGAGCTCCGTCACAGCACAGGAGACAGTGTAGGTCATTCATTAGTTTTCTGCGGTCAGGTGGGCAACCCCTTCATCAGTGTCTCCTCCTGTGCTTCCTGGTTGGGCACAGATTGTCATCTCTGTGAGGAGCGAGTACACTATGAATTATGGGATACCAGAGCCCTGCTGCCACAAAAGACAGGTCTTTTCTCAGCCTTGTTTATCCATGTCCAACTCATTCTCATCCCGGCCCGTCGTATCATGGTGCTACCTGACGAAGCATTGATATATGATGCAAAAGTAAGCTTTTGGGGTCTTTATTTCATACTAAGGGTTTGGGTTTGGGCTAAGGGTTAGGCCTTAGGTGGTAGGGTTCGTTTTAAACTGGCATCAAATAAAGACGCCAAAAGTGTCCTTTTGCGTCGTCTATCGATGCTTGGTCAGGTACCGTCAATATATGACGCGTCAGAATGAGACTGGGCTCCCATGTCAGAGGGATATGCCTGCAAGGAGAACCTCGTTTTTAGCTTTATAAAAACTTACTTTGAGCTTACATGCCATTTAGTGTGTGTGAGTATTTGAGTATGCATGCTCACACATTCGCCTGTGTTGAAGACCACATATTCAGTTAGGGAAACCTGAGATATTCACCTTTTCAGTCTAAGAGAAAAGCACATTTTCATTGTCTGCCTGTGGTTCCTCTCCCACTACATTTACTAGTTAGTTAATTGTCTGCAAAAAGAATGAGGATAGTAATAAGAATATACTGTACTAATGTGTCTCAGTAGGAAATTCCTCATGCTTATAAATCCTTTTTCAATTTGCTAAAGGAAAATAGGTCTCCATTTTACAATATGCCCAGAAAAAAAGAATTAAACAGCTCTTGATGAACATTGCAGATATTCACTTTTACGTGGCCCATCTATCAGTGATGGCTTTTGCAAGGCCCCAGTCTGCTGCTCACTCGGGCTTATCCTTTCGGTGCGTCAGTGAGTTTTCTAGAAGCTCATCAAAAGTCCTGTCCTCATCTGACAACCTTTTTCCAGCTCAAAGGAAACAAACAGGCACTTCCATGCTGGGAGGGATGTTGGCGATTCTCCATGACAACCACAATAAACGTCATTCCACGACTTTATTGAGCCACACACTGCTGAAATCGCAGGATAAATGATCTCCTCCCTTGCCCTCAGAATCACAGTTTCACGCAAACGCTGTAGTTGTTTCAAGGGGCTGAACTGCAGCCAGCGGAGCTGTTTGAAGATAAACACATATCATTTCTTTCCAACTTTAATTTCTGCTATGCACCCGATAAATAATGCCAACAAAATAATGGCGGGTTCTAATGGGAAGCGGGGTTGAAGGGTCATTTTTAAACATAAATATTTTCTTTTTGTGGCAGAAATACACATTGTTAACTTCAGCCTTGCATTTGTTTTAATTCCACAAGTGCCATTTTGCATATGGTTTAAATTGCCCTCATCTTATCATACAAATGCAGTAATAGGTGATTTGAAATCTATCCCCCCAAACACCACCAGGCACAACTACATTGGAACATGGCTGTCAGAGGACCAAATGAGGTGGCGGTAACGCGGGTTAGGAGCTTGTTCATCTCCCGACAAAACTTCCAGTGTGCAATGGCATTAATGCATTGTTTTTAAAGGGATGACAGTGGCTAATCTCATTAGCCTGCATGGAACCAAAGCCCCACCACAACCAGAGGCAATTAATTCATCTAGGCCCAACCATTTTGACAAGAGTGCCCCAGTTGCACTATCATCTCCTGTCACAAAATTGCCAGTGTCCACTTTTGAGCTGAGCATCAGCATAGATTTGGGTAGGAATGGTTGGGAAATGTCCTGATAGTCAATGCTCCAATTTGAAGTGATTATCTTGGCTGCAGTCGCTTTACTAACATTTCTTCAAGAAAAACATATCGGACATCGAGATGCTTAATAAACAGGATTGCAAGCTGAATAACTTGCTAATGTAGCTACGTATCCACTCCCTTGGTTTCCATGCCCAGTTCTGAGTTCTGTATCAACTCTCTGGCTTTATTGGTGTCTGATGTGAAACTGTTTCCGAGACCCCAAACTGTCTTTGTCACGGCATGGAGCCTCGGTTCTGTTCTTCTCATTAAATGAGAGTAACAGCAGCTGTAGGTACCTGGTGGAGAGTTTAGAGGCTGGAGGTCAGGAGAACTGTAGTCTACAATTGGCGCACTTCATCTGAAAATCTGCCTGGAATGATGAATTTCGCTTAGCCGGAAAAGCTTCACCTTTCCAGGAAGGGAGAGCCAGGGCACAAATGGAGCGATATGTTCATCTGTCTTTGGCATATTTCTCTATTTATCCTGCAGAACTGAATTTGAGCTGAGAGATGGTGAGGAAATAAGGTCGTTATGTAGATGAAAAACTGACCTGCTGCTGTTGATTTATTATTTATTATTTTGATGCCTCACATTCTGCCTCTGCAACGACATAGGAACACTACTGGCTATTTAAAAAGTGTGTGTGGCAGCGATTGGGTGTATTATACACAGTTTTTATACATGTTGAGTACGATGGAAGTCAGTATCCGAGTCAACAGCTATTGTGGTGATGCAGTCATCCATTAGGGAAAGAGGTTTGCTGGTATAAAATGCTTTTCAAAGCTGACATCATTGCTGTTGATGAACAACTGTTGTGTTTCCAGTCATGGATAAAGTATAAATCACTCTGCTGTCCTTGTAGTTTAGCCTATCCCACTGGTAGCCTTGTCTACAGTAATCTGTTGGGGAAATAAATGTGTGAGAACTCACCGCCAGTCAGGCCGGCAGTGAGCAGGCATTAATTAAGACAAGGACTCGTGGGACTCTTGCCGAGGATGTGATGCATTTTGTCAGGTTTGGGAAATGAAAAGGACTGGGAGGCCGGAGTGATCTGGGTGGTGAATGTGTTTCCTGTGATTAAATGTTGCGCAGCAGTGACTGACAGTTATCACCGTAAGCCTGCAGTGGCAGGCGGGGCCATCGCAGATGTGCTGAAAATGGATGGTCCTGAGGACCCACGGCCTCATGGCCCCAAGAGTAAAGAAGGCCTAAAAACATTCAGCACACGTTTTATTAAAAAAGTGAGACCCAGAATTCCTAGCTACTAACATAGCAGAAGGGTAAAGTTTTATTTGACATATCAGGATGGGGTGGGAATGGGGCATTCAGAGTCAAAGTAAGCTTAAAAACTCTAGGAAGTCAAATGATGCAAATTTCACTAAGAATGAAGAAGATTACTGGTTTCATTATCACTAATGAGTGACCTTTTATTTATCAGGAAGTTGGGACACATATACAATCATTTAAAGAGTTGGAATCAATATTATTCCCACATAGATTAAATGGAAGAAACCTTGTGTTACAGAAAGACAATGTGCTGAAACATTAATCCCAAAGCTGTGGGGTGCTGTAAGCTCAGGACCTCTTGGCTGTGCTGTAGCGCTGTTCGTTGGTGTTCATTCTGCTTGAGTTGAGACAGAGGAAGACGTGCGGGATCGAATCTGAAGTTTTACTCTTGTTTAAACGGAGTTATCTGAAACTAATTTGTGTGTTCAGGCTCAAACAGTATTAAAGATTAGACAATTTGCTCCCGAGGTATAACCTTTGTCGCATTAGGGGCAGGGAGAATCTTCCTCCATCATCTTTTTTTCCCCCTTTTTCCCCCTTTAATAACTCGGTGAGCAAACAGCCAAATTAAGTCGCTAATCTGGTCAAACAAAGGCAACGGGGGTTTTTTGGGGTTTTTTTTGAGGGGGTTTCAGTCTCCCGGGAGCAAAGTAAGGTAAAATAAAATAAATTTAAATGCTAAATTTAAAGAATAAACTAAACGCGAAGTAATTGTCTAACTTAGTGAATTGTGTGATATACAAAGTAAGTCAGAGTTGTTTTCAAGGACTGAGGTACACTGTCGCCTGCTTTTTCTGTAGCTGATTTAGCTAACGAACTATTGTAAGCTCTCAACGCCAGGAACATATCAAATTACCGGGATATCTAACTATCTGGCTTGGTTTCATACTTGGTCGCTTGCCTTTCATACAGTCTTCTAACCAATAAATATTGACGTTCACGGGGTTTTTAGTCCCCTTCGTTCTCTATCCTGACCACATTACCGCATAAACGCATTTCCAAGCTTTGAATATTAACTTGAACCGGGGTTTTGTCTTTTTCGCATTTTATTATTCGAAGGGCTCTTCTGATTAAACACATTGCAAATTACGTTATCTTTGTATTTTCCTCCGGTTGCGGTGCCTTGATCAGCTGATTAAAGTTTAACTGCTTGTTTGAGTGCTCAGCGACAGCTTGTTGGGGAGATACCGTGGATAGTTCGCTCTGAAGTAAACGACTTGTTTATTCGGTCCGTTTTAATTAAAGGAACCGAGGCTTAACTCTTATCTCGGTTACTCTTGGTTGTATTTGTGGCTGGCTAGCTAGATAGTTACTGTTTGCATTTTTGGCTGGGGATCTGAGATTTAGTATTTAGTCAATAGGACAGCAGTCACTTTAGTCGTCCGTTCGGTTACCCTTGAATTTAAACGAAAGCTTGACCGGAGTGCTCCGCCTCCTCCCTCCTCCAGTTTCTCCTGGGCGTAGTATAGCCAGTCTTTTATCTGGGTTCTCAGCTAAGCCCTGTGAGACTTTTAGGTTAGTATATTAATAGTACCGGGTCTAGATAAATTCAAGTTGGCTTATTAGGAGTGCTTATTATCGATAGAGTTTCTCAATTTGGTATTTCATTTCTGTTCACTAAAACTAAGCCCCTGTTAAAAGAGGTTTATCATCCATTCACATAGTTTCCCCTTGGTTTTTATTGTGACTGCTGCTTAGGGCTTCTCAGGTTAATTAATTAATAAATTGTGGTTCCTGAGCTTCTGTCTCGGCATTAGTAATTTTCTTTGTTATCTAGGGTGAGCAAGGTCATTAGGTAGGGGGTTCAAAATGTGGCCAAAACTATGTGACGGTTGCAGGATGATCGCACTTTTGGAAAGAGATTTCAGGGTGGGTTTGTCTGTCACCGGTGCCAGCTAATTGAGCATCTGGAGAGCAAGATCCTTGTTCTTCAGGGCCAGTTAATGACACGACATAGTCATAATCAGTAGAGTTCCTAGAGGAACTAAGTAGTATGTCGTTTAGAGAAATGGTCTGTACGCCAAAGCAGGGTGGTGTGGGGACCCCAGAGCAGGCAGGGAGAGAAAGTTGGGTGACGGTAGGACGTCAGCGCAGGAAAGGGCGTGCACACCGTACAGCGATAGCTCCTCCAGTGGTTGAGGTGTCCAACCGATTCCGGCCCTTGCAGGAACTCGAATTGGCCCCTGACCCTGAGAGTGAGGGGACTGATGAGCAGCAGGGCACCCTGTTGGCCTCTACCCCTCAGAAAAGAGAGTTATTGATAGTGGGGGACTCAATACTTAGAGGAATAGACAGTTTAGTCTGTTCGCGCGAGCGACAAAGAGTCTCGTGACGGTGTGTTGCCTGCCTGGTGCCCAGGTAGGAGACCTCCTGGAGCGTGCGGACAAGCTCCTGGCCAGAGCGGGGAGGGATCCAGTTGTCATGGTCCATGTTGGGACTAATGACATAGGTAAGGGTAGGTTTGAGGTTCTGCAAAGCAAATTTGTTGAATTAGCTGAAAAGCTTAGGAGCAGATCCTCCACGGTAGTGTTCTCCGGGATTCTACGGTACCACGTGCAAGCAGAGGGAAGCAGAATTTTATCTGGAGGTTTAACACGTGGCTCTGAACCTGGTGTAGGAAAGTGGGGTATAGGTTTATGGGGCACTGGAACTACTTCTGGGACAGGGGTGACCTGTTCAAGCCGGATGGGCTACACCTGAACCGGAGGGGTACCTTTGCACTGGGTCACCGTATGTTGAGGGTAGCAGAGAGTTATTTAAACTAGGGACTTGGGGGCAGGGAGGTTAGAGAGTGTTACACAGAGGGAAATGCAGACTGCCCTGATGGAAGCTGACAGCGTTACATGCACTATTGATGATATATTTTTAAAGCAAAAAAGCATGGTGAGGGCTTTGAGCAGCAGGCGCATGGGAAATCGAAGGGAAGAGCGTTCATGATAACCTGAAATGTTTTTATCTAAATGCAAGAAGCATTAAAAATAAATTTCAAGAACTTGAGGCCGTTATGATTAGTGAAGGCTATGACATAGTTGGGATTACAGAGACATGGCTTAGTGAAGAGGATGGAGATGAATATAATATAGAAGGTTATAAGCTCTTTAGGAAGGATAGATGTAATAGGCGAGGAGGGGGGTGTAGCACTCTATGTGAACGAAAACATAAATGTGCAGGAAATTCCTGAAATTGAATATTCCGTGCCTTGTGAAGATATCTGGGTCAGGCTCACTGGCAAACACGAGACTGGTTTAAACATAGGTGTATGCTATCGACCACCAGCTTTGGACAGTACAGTCAATGAAATGCTCCTAAAGAGGGATTACACAAGCTTGTAGAGGAGGAGGGACTATTATTATGGGAGACTTAAATTATCCTGGTATTGATTGGGAAATGGTGAAAGGACAGGGTAGGGGGAGGAAGAATTTCTAGATGTCATAAATGATAATTTTTTGGTGCAGTATGTTAATAAACCTACAAGAGAGAAGGCAATTTTAGATTTGCTGCTCTGTAATGACCCAGATAGAATTAGCAATGTTGAGGTACTGGAGCCACTTGGGACAAGTGATCACTCTACTATTAATTTTGAGGTTTCATGGGAAGTTAAAAGGTGTCTCCAAAAACAAAAAAATTTTTAATTTTAGGCGAGCAAACTTTGACAGGATGCGGTCATATCTAAGTGAAACAAAATGGGAGACACTCCTGGACTGTGAGTCTGTAAATGAGATGTGGGAAAGATTTAAGGGGTTTTACTTGATTCACAATGTAAATTCATTCCAAAAAGGTGTCCAAAAGTAAGCTGAAAAAGCAGAAATCCTCAGTGGATGACAGCAGCTATTCGTAGGAGTTTGAGGAAAAGAGGAATCTTTATAAGATGTACATAGAGGATAACAATGAGATTACTAAGGCGAATTCTGTAAAATGCGGGCTGTGGTCAAAAAAAAGAGCGGAGGAATGCTAGAAGACTGTATGAAAGACAAATTGCAGAGGGGCAAAAAACTAACCCTAAGTGCTTCTTTCAGTACTGTAGCAGAAAAAGGAAAGTCAAAAGAGCAGGTTAAGTGCATAAAGAATAAAAATGGATCGCTGCTATATGATAATAAGGATATTGCGGACACCTTAAACGGTTACTTTGTTGAGAATTTTACCTTAGAGCGGCGGTCTTTATTCGGCCAGAGGGCTTGTCCAATGCTCAAGATTATTTAGCGGAAATTGAGGTTAGGGATAACGTCGATTAGACAAGTTGCATCAACTAAAAGGCAGATAAGGCGGCGGGTCCTGATGGCTTATATCCAAGAGTGCTCAGGGAAGTTAGTGAGATCATCTTTAAGCCGCTATCTGCCATCTTTAGACGGTCTTTAGAAACTGGAGAAATACCAAATGATTGGAAACAGGGCAATATAATACCAATATATAAAAAAGGGGACCGTACTGAGCCAGGTAATTACAGGCCAGTCAGTTTAACTTGCATTGCGTGCAAAATATTGGAATCTATCATAAAAGATGAGCTGGACTTATTTCTTGAACGTAACAATATCTTGAGGATAGCCAACATGGTTTTAAGTAAAAAGGAAGGTCATGCCTGACAAACCTTCTGGAATTTTTTGAAGAGGCCACCAAGACTTATGACCAGAGCAGGGCTTATGACATCATATATTTGGATTTTCAGAAAGCATTTGACACAGTACCGCATAAGAGACTAATTTTTAAAATGAGCTCCATTGGAGTTACAGGTGGTATTCTGAAGTGGATTCATAACTGGTTGCAGGACAGAACACAAAGAGTGGTGGTCAGTGGTATATCATCAGAGCTAGGTAGGGTGGGGAGTGGCGTCCCCCAGGGATCGGTGTTGGGACCCCTGCTGTTCCTCATCTACATTAATGACCTTGATAGGAATATTGAGAGCAGATTAGTGAAATTTGCAGATGATACTAAATTGGGGGGCTTGGCAAATAGTTTAGAGTCCACTAAAGTGATTCAGGATGATTTGGATAGAATTCAGAATTGGGCAGAAATGTGGCAAATGAAATTTAATGTAGCGAAATGTAAAGTAGTACATGTAGGTAATAAAAACATTAGACGGGATTACTTCATGGGAGGTTTTAAACTGGAATGTGCTCCACAAGAGAAAGATCTGGGAGTGATTGTTGACCAAACCCTCACAGGCTCTAGCCATTGTGCCGTAGCTGTTAAAAAAGCCAATCGGATGCTGGGATACATTGCCAAAAGTATTGAGTTCAAATCCAAGGAGGTGATGCTTCTTTTGTACAACACATTCGTCAGACCACATTTAGAGTATTGTGTACAGTTCTGGGGACCATACTTTAAGAAAGACATAGAGGCTTTAGAGAAAGTTCAGAGAAGAGCCACGAAGCTAATTCTGGGTATTAAAGATGAAAGCTATGAGAAAAGGCTGAAGATCCTTAATCTCTTTAGTCTTAGGAAAAGGAGACTAAGGGGTGATTTGATTGAGGTCTTTAAATATGTTAAAGGGATTAACAAAGTGAATTATGTAGGATTCCTTCAACCAAGTGTTGTTAGCAGAACTTGGGGTCACAAATGGAAGCTGACTAAAGGTAAATTTAGCACTGATATTCGGAAATATTTCTTCACCCAAAGAGTAATTTCGGTGTGGAACAGCTTGCCTGACCATATTGTTGAGGCAGAGACCTTGGGAGTTTTCAAGAGCAGACTTGACTTAAACCTAGATACCATTGAGTCATTGAGTATCTGAAGTGATATATTCATGATGGTACAAAGAAACTGGCGAGCCTAGTTGGGCTGAACGGCCTGTTCTCGCCATTCATGTTATGTTATGTTATGTTATGACTTTCATAAAAGCAAATTACAAAATATGGAGCGGCCAGCTCAATCATCTGAATTAAACCGCATAGAGCTGTTGTGGTGTAATGTTCAAGTGTATTTAGAGTGCCCATCTTTAAAGACACACATACTGTATGTTACAGTCCACATGGAATTGCATAAAATGATACTTTCATCAAATTTATATCCTGCATTCCTAAAAATGTCATGCAGTCATTCAATCTCACTGCCATTTGTGAAGTAACGAGGATAGTTTAGCCTGCGCGGTGTGTAACAAGCCTGTGCTTATAACTAACGAGGCCTCTTTCTGCAGAGTGACTCCCTGTGCCCAAGACATCCTGTGTCAGAACCTACCACCAGAGCCATCCATCATCTTTGCCTTTTTCAGCCCCGCCCTCAAACAGGAAAGATCCTATTGAGACATGGAGCTGTGGTCCCCTGTCTGGGAAATCTCCTGAGGACACGGTCAACTTATGATTCACAGCCTGCTGAGCAAAACTCATGCTCTCAGCTCTCTTATCCTTCACCGCTGACGTAAAAGAAACACTCAATCTCTCTCCCTCTCCATTTGTCCAGTCCCATTTTTAAAAAAACTAATAGATCTCTCCGAGGACTGGTCCATTAAATACTGTCATTATCTCATTTGTCCTGAAGGGTGTTTAAGTGATACTCAAGAATTCTGCATTTCAGTGTGAAGTGATGAGGAAATATTACAGCACTGGAGATGTGCACCACATACATGATGACATTTTATACAAAGAGAAGCTGAATATCCATAGACCTTACGGAGCCAGTCACGACACTAATCAAACTGGTTCAGTTTTCTGTTTTCCACTCCAAACAAACACCCTGCCTAACTGCTAAAATGGCAAATATCTATCTGTCTGTCTGTCTGTCTGTCTGTCTGTCTATCTAGGGAATGTTTGAATTTGAAATATATGTGCTGTCAATTAACACATTTATTAGAAAGTAAAATCTTATTGTTTCGCTCAATTTTTATTTTTCTCCACCGAAACTGCAAAAAAAAAAAAAAAAAAGTTAAACAATTCTTTCAATAAATTAAACCTTGCTAATTTTGGCAGAGCCTCTATATTTTTTAAATGGCAAAAAACCAAGCTCACACAACATGGCGTCCAGGAATAACTGCAATTTTCCCATTGCTGCACCTGAACCAGGAGAAATGAACCCTTCAGCCATCCAGGTAAACAGCCCATTAAAACAGCCCAAATGCCAGCACAAGATCAATAAATAATTTGACATATACTGTATATTCAGCCACACTGGGGAAGAAAATCCTCGTAAGGAACTGAAAAAAGATTGAGCCTGGCTAAGAGACCAGTACAACATCTTGGTTTCTCCAACCCGCCCTGACAGTACAGTGCAGAACTCAGGTACAGGCATATTTAGACCCAAATAAAATGGTGACTATAAGCTGAAGCGGAGGGTGACGGTTGTGCTCTGTGTCACTGTTCATTTCCTCATTGGCCCCGTCAGCTTCACTGTCAGGCCTGTGTTTATCATGAACATCTGCATCAGTCTCTGTCTTGTCTCTTCTGGCGTTGGTCAGCACTATGATGGAACGGGCCCTGCTATCGACACACTCTGCTCCCTCAGATAAAGGCATTAATGTGCCTCCTGTCTCTGTGGAACACAGCAGATGAAAACTGGAGGATATAAAGGGACACAGTCTCAGTAGAAGGCAGGGTAATGACAGCATGAGCTCTGACTGTCTGCCTACCGCTCACTGAGCAGAAAAATGGTCTTATGATGGCAGTTCAGTCCTTTCATAGCAGTGAGAGCAGTGGTGTGTTTACTAAAGAGGCTGCTTAAGGGTAAGATAAAAGGAAAAAATGGATATTAACATGTAAACCCTTGAAAAGAGTCAATGGACCAAACCAGCTTTTTAAAATAATACTCGGGCTTCACATTCTACAAACTAACATGATTAGCAGAGCATCTCCAGGGAAGATGCCCAGCGTATGGTGATATTTACACCTCACAGACTTCAAGCAGTCATTCAATGCAAAGGATATGTGATTGAAAAACTTAAAATGATTACTTCAGTCCACATTATTAAAACTGTTTGATATTTTAAGTGCACAAAAGATGGGTGTGCTTTGCACGAAAGGTGCTGTCATTTCGAAACGGTTCATCCAGTGTGAACCACTTTTTAACCTTTTTTAGAGAGCTTACTTGTGCATAAGAATAATGATATAATTTGATGTGTAAAAGCAGCACAAAGAGTCGTGTTAAAGGGACAATCACTGCATCAATGCTTTATCTAACCTGCCTGCTCAGCAGTGTGTTGTGTTCCCTGGAGAGGTGGGTAAACTCCATTAGGGAGACGGGTAAATCACTAAGGAGAAAGCAGGTATGCTCTCCCATTTATTTCAATGGCTTTTTGGCTGATAGGTGGGTATGCTGTAAACAGTCAGATAGTCAGGCTTTACTCCGTATTGCTGCACATACCCTCCAGTACACTACTGCTGGTCGGGGTCAGGAAGGGGCTGGAGCTCATCCCAGCATCCAATGGGAAAGAACCAGGAACTCACCCTAGACAGATAGATCACCATTTTACAGGAGGGCATTCACATCATTCACTCACACACTCATACTGACACCGGGGGCATTCACATCATTCACTCACACACTCATACTGACACCGGGGGGCATTCAAATCATTCACTCACACACTCATACTGACACCGGAGGGCATTTACATCATTCATTCACACACTCATACTGACACCAGGGTGGCAGTCACATCATTCACTCACACACTCATACTGACACCGGGGGGCATTCAAATCATTCACTCACACACTCATACTGACACCGGAGGGCATTTACATCATTCATTCACACACTCATACTGACACTGGCGAGCATTCACATCCTTCACTCACACACTCTTACTGACACCAGGGGGGCATTCACATCATTCACTCACACACTCATACTGACACCGGAGGGCATTCACATCATTCACTCACACACTCATACTGACACCGGGGGCATTCACATCATTCACTCACACACTCATACTGACACTGGGGGCATTCACATCATTCACTCACACACTCATACTGACACCGGGGGCATTCACATCATTCATTCACACTCATTCACATTCTACACATTCACTCACACATCATACTGACACCGGGGGGGACACCGGGGCATTCACATCATTCACACATCATTCACTCACACACTCATACTGACACCGGGGGGCATTCACATCATTCACTCACACACTCATACTGACACCGGGGGGCATTCACATCATTCACTCACACACTCATACTGACACCGGGGGGCATTCACATCATTCACTCACACACTCACTCATACTGACACCGGGGGCATTCACATCATTCACTCACACACTCATACTGACACCAGGGGGCATTCACATCATTCACTCACACACTCATACTGACACCGGGGGCATTCAAATCATTCACTCACACACTCATACTGACACCGGGGGGCATTCACACCATTCACTCACACACTCATACTGACACCAGGGGAGCATTCACATCATTCACTCACACACTCATACTGACACTGGGGGGCATTTACTTCATTCACATCATTCACATTCACACACTCATACTGACACGGGGGGGGGCATTCACATCATTCACTCACACACTCATACTGACACACACACTCATACTGACACCGGGGGCATTCACATCATTCACTCACACACTCATACTGACACCGGGGGGCATTCACATCATTCACTCACACACTCATACTGACACCGGGGGGCATTCACATCATTCACTCACACACTCATACTGACACCGGGGGCATTCAAATCATTCACTCACACACTCATACTGACACCGGAGGGCATTTACATCATTCATTCACACACTCATACTGACACCGGAGGGCATTCACATCATTCACTCACACACTCATACTGACACCGGGGCATTCACATCATTCACTCACACACTCATACTGACACCGGGGGCATTCACATCATTCACTCACACACTCATACTGACACCGGGGGCATTCACATCATTCACTCACACACTCATACTGACACCAGGGGGCATTCACATCATTCATTCACACACTCATACTGACACCGGGGGCATTCAAATCATTCACTCACACACTCATACTGACACCGGAGGGCATTCACATCATTCATTCACACACTCATACTGACACCGGGGCATTTACATCATTCCTTCACTCACATTCACTCTTACTGACACCGGGGGGCATTCACATCATTCACTCACACACTCATACTGACACCGGAGGGGCATTCACATCATTCATTCACACACTCATACTGACACCGGGGGCATTCACATCATTCACTCACACACTCATACTGACACCGGGGGGCATTCACATCATTCACTCACACACTCATACTGACACCGGGGCATTCACATCATTCACTCACACACTCATACTGACACCAGGGGGCATTCACATCATTCACTCACACACTCATACTGACACCGGGGGCATTCACATCATTCACTCACACACTCATACTGACACCAGGGGCATTCACATCATTCACTCACACACTCATACTGACACCGGGGGAATTCACATCATTCACTCACACACTCATACTGACACCGGGGGCATTCACATCATTCATTCACACACTCATACTGACACCGGGGGCATTCACATCATTCACTCACACACTCATACTGACACCAGGGGGCATTCACATCATTCACTCACACACTCATACTGACACGGGGGCATTCACATCATTCACTCACACACTCATACTGACACCAGGGGGCATTCACATCATTCACTCACACACTCATACTGACACCGGGGGGCATTCACATCATTCACTCACACACTCTTACTGACACCAGGGGGGCATTCACATCATTCACTCAGACACTCATACTGACACGGGGGCATTCACATCATTCACTCACACACTCATACTGACACCAGGGGGCATTCACATCATTCACTCACACACTCATACTGACACCGGGGGGCATTCACATCATTCACTCACACACTCATACTGACACCGGAGGGCATTCACATCATTCACTCACACACTCATACTGACACCGGGGGGCATTCCCCTCATTCACTCACACACTCATACTGACACCAGGGGGCATTCACATCATTCACTCACACACTCATACTGACACCAGGGGGGCATTCACATCATTCACTCACACACTCATACCGATGGGCGATTTTGAGTTACCTATAAGCAGAATCCCCCCCACACACCCACACACACACACACACACACACACACACACCGGCGCCATGTTCCCTTCACAGGACCGATGACAATGAGAACAGATTCTTCCTTCCGCAACAACAGGCATGAAGGCTCAAATCCACATACATTCCACTCAAGAGTTTGGAATCACTTGTCATTGAAGGAGTATTCTTTAAGTAGTGTTTATTATGTTATTTAATATGGTACACTCTGAGGAATCAACAAAATTTATTTTCTGATGCTCTATTTAAAATTTCAAGTATTTGGGGGCAAACAAATTTGAATGCTAAATACACAGCTATCTACTGTAATTATTTCTCATCAAACTATCCACCACGAGATTTAATAACTGCTTTGCCAATGTTAGGAATTCAGGATATGAATTTCACCAGAGTATTATTTCCGACAGATTGCCATGTGAGCTGCTGTATTTCCCGCAGGTGCATCTTTGCGGACGGACTGCCTCTCAAACTGTACAGGCCAGCTAATCCCACAGCCACTATGGCACTGATGTCAGGTGATAAAGCTGGCTTCTCCATATGAGCTGCTTCAAGTCCCACAGAGTTTGGATTCATGTTTTGTGCTATTTCTGTCACACAAAGTGTCCTCCATTTAATCTGGGTGAAATTCACTGGTGATTCCAAACTTTTGAGCAGTGGTGTATAGCTGGGCTTTGTGTCGCAGCTAACAGAGGGAATCAGACTTAATGGAGGGTAGCTGCAAACGTCCATTTTTCAGCTGCTGTTGAGCGTGACAGGCTGAGCAGAG
Organism: Gymnothorax javanicus; assembly: GCA_029692085.1. Lineage (NCBI taxonomy): Eukaryota > Metazoa > Chordata > Actinopteri > Anguilliformes > Muraenidae > Gymnothorax > Gymnothorax javanicus. The sequence continues at coordinate 50,421,090 of CM056209.1, forward strand.
GGGCGGGGGCCGGTCAATGCCGATGTCGTCCATCACAGTCACCGGCTGGAGTGAGTCACACTGAGGGGGCGGGGATAGAGGAGGGGGGACAGCCTAAACAGTGCGATGCTTTTTTCATTAATAAAAATGTGTCCAATAATATCTTGAGATGTGCCAGATTCTCATGACTTCACTTCGCACTAAATGCATTTGGCAGATGCTTCTATCCAACTCACTGTGAACTATAAACCGTTACACTGTAAGTGTGGGGGGATGCTAACTGGAGTTACGTATTTGGCCAGGTAGCAGAGTTTGGAGAATTTCCTGTGTGGCGGAACTGTTCTCTTTCTTGCTTTTACTGGAGTCTTTTTCCTGTTTGCTACTCCAAAGCTTCAACCCAGACAAAATGTGAATGGGAATAGTCCAGTTATCAGAATATCTAGGCCTGAATTAAAAACTGTACAGAATAGGTAATTAAGAAGGTTTTGGAACTTTGGATGGATCTGGATTGAAAGTATCTGCTCTTCCATCACAGTGTCACGATTAGGGAGCAAAGGGAGTCCGATTATTTAAGATTACCACCAGTCCTTTACAGTGTTTCACAGTGAAGTCCTATAATCTGCTGAGAGGTTAGCATTCTTCAGCCATGGGTTCTCTCACCAGATTCTCAATGCTTTTTATCCGACTGGGATTTATTATAATAATTGTTATTGTTTTTTGTGAAATATAAGGACTGTGGTTAGCATAACCTTAAAAGGGCTTCATTTTGTCTTGTGAGATTAATCACCTATTATCTCAACTGAGAATTTCAAAGTGGCATCGTGCCTTTAAAAAGTAAAAAGTGGATGCTCTGAAAATGTTGAATGTTATGCAAACGTCAATGTAGCCAGATTAGAACAATAAGAACAATACTAATATTGCACACACACAGGTTAGTAGGGAAGTTGAGCGGTGGTTGGTGTAAAATTATCTTTATTGTAGTCCTAACATGTTAGCAACTTATAATTTCATGGACATAGCACCTTCATAGCATCTTTGCTGTTGAGATATTAATGTCACTTTATATTCAGTAGAAAATTAAAACTCTGTTGGGGGGAAAAGCATTAGAGATCTGATGAGGTTACCCAAGATGGAAGAAACTGCCAAGGTGACCTACAAACACTTCATCACTGTCACGTACGATTACAGAGGTACTCTGAGTGTCTCATTCTGCAGCAGAACAGCTGAGGGAGAGGCAGTGCAGTCATGTGACTTGGGGAAGATTAATGGCGTTTCTGTTTTAGCTCAGTTTAGCTGCTGGTGACAGTCAGCCATCCAGACTGTGTTTCCCACCAAAGTATGTAGAGGCAGAACTGGTGTTCCTTAATGTCAAACACTGCGGAAAACTTCAGTGGGTTTAGAGTATCGTAGTCAGGGGCTGCTCTGCTGACTCAAGCATTTCAGTGACATAGAGATGCACAGTCTGAGAGCCCATAATGGTGAGGTACACACCACAGTTATTACAGGCAAGTGCAGAATAACCTATCAGGGGCACCATTTCCTGAAGGGGCACCAGGCTTACTCACAGGCTCTTACGGTCTTTGTCTGACTGGAGCAGACATAAGGGCATACTGGATATGGAAAGGCAAATTGGATTTTATTTTGTATTGCCTCAGTATTTAGTTGTCGTATTAGACTATATTCCCTACCTTGTTAAAACTGGGCTATGTATAAATTCACCAGGAGGGGATGCATTTCAGGGGCTGTTAGTCCAGCCCTGATAACAACATCAACAATGGCAAACAATATTCTGGGGATCTCTTTCAGTGTAATTTATCTATGAGCTCAAACAGTAACGTAAACTTTACTGGCAGCCAATCAAAATGCATCCGATTTTCAGTGTGTCTTGTTCAAAATGTCAAATAACCACACCGAGAGACTAATAACCAAATGTTATCATTCGTTGGTGTGAAATGCACACATTTTTATTGTTATAGTCTTGATTATTACAGTGTTTGCTTCAGACGGGCTGCTGGTGTAAAAAAAAAATAAAAAAGAACTTCCATAAAGCAGGACAGAAAATGTTTGAAAGCATTTCTGTTTAAGTGGAATTCAGGATGTTTACTGGAAGCTACATGATTGAGGGTTATGGAGAGGAAGTGGATTACAGTCACTGGTCAATAATTCTAGACAGCAGACAGGTCCTGAGTCTGGTTTTTTCAACAGGGATTATATTACATTACATTACATTCAGAGGGCAGCCTCTTCAATCTAAAGTGACATTTAAGCGCATACAGAGGGTTGTTGCAAAAACACAGATCAGATATAGCTTTGGGCTCCTTGGAAACTGAGCTCAGTCTTAGGGTTGATATCTGTCAATCACTGAGGGGAGGAATGGAGATAAGCTCAGTCACACTCAGCAAGCCTGGGAAAATTAGGAGGGAGGTTCACAGATCTGGACTCAGGTGATTGGACAATATTAATAGAACATTACTTCTTGTAGATGAAATTTTTGCCTTAGTTAATAATTGGTGATTATGTAGGAGCCTCTTAAACCTGAATGCCCCCAGTACTGGAGGCTAGCTAGGTAATTCTTGGGTAGCATGTTTTTTTAATGGTATTTATTAACAACAGCATAGTCATGCAGCATATCCACGTAACGAAAAGAAACTCGGCTAAAAGCTCATTATGACCATTTTTAGCCAAATACAACACAATGCAAGCACCAAGCAACTAAAGTAGAAAGTAGAAAAACATAAAATAAAATAATATCAGGACACAAGCGCATATTGTTAGCCTCATAGCATTATTGCCAAAGTCACATCTTTTCCAAATTTAGATATCGGCAGCCTGTTTTTTCGTGTTGGCAAAAAAATTCGTTTTTCCCTTCTTTTCCTCAAAACCTGAAAAAATTTTGAAAAATATATGATCTATTCACTTAAATAATATTTAAAAAATTTTAATAACAAAAAAACTACAAAAATGAGATGGGCAATGCTACAAGGCTAACGATATATAGCACTAGCGATTCTGCTATATTTGTGTTTTGTGCTCAAATGATTCATCAAATGAAAGAGGCGAGTCAACAGAATCCAATAATATACGCCATGTCACTTTAGACCAACACCACACTCAAACAACAGCAAAGAACGGCCCGCATACACATCACACTCTATTGCAGTAAGCAAAAACTTTTTTGACCTTTGCTATTTTATAATAAACAAAACTGTGTTTTGTTTTGAGATATTGCACTGCATTTCAGCTGCGTCTGACTAATATTCCAAGTGCCATTTCGCACAAGGACTCAAAGAGCGCAGAACTATACTCCCTAAACCTGTCTGTTTTTGATTTTCTCACCATAAATCTCCACTAAATATTCAACCGTCATTTTCGGAGAGGAACTTTACGGCTGCAGGGGTACTTGAAGTGTTGGCTGGCTGACTCAGTGGGAAAGGCACTGGGTTATAGAGTGGGAGTCTCGGGTTCGATCCCTGCATGTTCCTGCGCTCTTTCTGAGCAATGTACAATTGGCAATATAGTTTTGGTATATATAGTTGCTGGGGTCTTTGTTGTGATTGGTGTTTTAACTTTTTACCATTTTTGCCTTACCATTACCTTTGTATTTATAGTTTGTTCATTTGCTTATTTAATTGAAAATAAATCTGCTCCAATGGAGTCAAACTTTATTTCCTTTGTAAGTATTTTCTTTTAATGATCAAATGTATACAGGACTGTTGCATTAAAAAACGTAATTAAATTTTTTTTTTAAATGGTTGTAATTAGATGGAATGTATGTCTGTAATGACATATAAGTGAAATTAAACGAAATTTTATATTTTGGTACCTGAGAAATCTCAAATGGCACAGATGCCTAAAATGTGCCCAAAAAGGAGCCCATAAATGCGATGTCGCTCTCTGAGTTACTGCGTGAGTGAGTGAGTGACTAACTGACTGACAGAGTGATCAAGTTCAACGTTTGGCTGGCCCGCGGGGAAGTTGTTCAGCGATTGGCTGGCCAGCGGGGAAGTTGTTCAGCAATTGGTCAGCCGGCAGGGAAGAGGCGGCCCAGCCGTATACTAGGTGCACCTAGTCTTGTTAAAATAGAGATTTTAGGCTGCAACTACAGTTTGTACATAAATTCAAAAGGGATAATCACTCTGAAAAAGTACAATTTTGTTGGGCAGAAATGAAGTCTTTCATTTATGCTGAGTTCCATCTTCATTTATGCAGACTCAGTAACACTTATACTGATAATTAACATCTCTACTATAATCTCATGAGTGTTACCTATCATATGGTGCCAAGATTATTCATGTAGCCCTTGCAGTTGCAGATTTATTCTCTTTTAATTTTGGGTATGTCATTTTTGAGCAGGGACCTGAGTTTTAAGCTCAGGGCTTTGCCAAATGCACATTACAAGGTCAAAAAATTCCCAACATCCCTGCACTGCATAGGTTATAAGAGGTTGTTTTTGGTTATTTTTTGTTCCGATCGATGCCAAAGTTCACACACTGCGCTATGCTATCAGTTGTACGCAAAGTTTCACTCACTAGATTTTAGACCAAGACAGGTTCATTATCTTCCACACATGATGGGATCATTTCAAACATGCCGTAAAATAATGTGCCAGGATGTGTTTTGGAACCAAATACACTCAACAAGAGCCTGCAACAAAATTCTGTTCAGACTGGGCTCTAATTGAATAATTTGTGGCAGATCATATACATTTGTCTGCAACAGTATAATTTTTGTTTAAATCGTGGAGTGCATTCTTGGCATTAATCTTTTGAAACGCTATGCCTGATGGATCTAGAGTGATTTATTTATTTATTTATTATTTTACAAATGCTAAGTGGACGCACGTGATGCAGCTGTTTTAACATCTAAACAGCATTAAGTGTTCAGCATCCTGGTTTCTCACAGTAGTCAGTCATTGGTGTATGAAGGCTGTTCTTCAGGAGGATATGGTCATACGTGTCCTGATGTTCTTCAGCAGTGTTGTAAATAAAGTGAGGTTTGCTGGCTTATTTTTCCAGTCTCTTCTTGTTAGTTTAATTTTATTACCTGTAAATCTGTGCCTCTGTAACCATAAATTTTCAAAAGCACAGTTTCAACATGACACATTGGAAAGAGAAAACATCTTTGAAGATTTTAGACCGTACATACTGTATCGACTACATCTCAGAACTGCCACTTAAACCGCAAAGTAAACAAGTTAACAGAATCAAGGCTTCCTTACCTTACGCCTTTCCGGAAACAAGCTGACACACATCCAGGGGGGTCGATAAATCAGAATCAGTACAGATGCACTGACTGCAGCATAAACACCCCAAGACAACTTGGCCCGTAGTGGAGGAATGGGGAAATAAGGCCTGTAAGAAATAGTTCTGGAGCGATAAGAAATACATCTCATGAATAACTGATTTGATGCCTTGTACAGCTTTGATATGCAGCAAAGACGTGAGATGAAGGGATTCGGAGGAGAGAAGCTTCAAGAATGAAAACTGGTCTTAAAGAAAAAAATATATAACTGACACCCTGGGCCTGGAGGGAAGTTTACTTTTTAGCAGAAATGACTCAACTAAAGTAAACAAAGTATCAATGCCCAAGAGACTACTTTATGTGTTCAGTTTATTATAGTGAGTTAAGAAAACAAAGTTAAACAAAATAAATTAAAAAAAACCCTCCAAGTTACTCTTTTTAACACTTCAAATCACTGTTTGATTTCATGAAGAACCGCCTGTTCTCTTGCTGTTTAAGGTCTGTTCGCAGTCCTCGACATTAGCCTTCGTTACAAGATGATCAATGATTTCCCCCTCATCTGTGAGTAGTAGAATACTGGCTCATCAGAGTAAGTTATTAGAACATACGTAGAGTGAGAGATTAAACTGTATGTGTAGACATATGCATCGCTCCTAATTTAATGAAATGAACTCTTACAACAAAATTGTACAACATATAACATTGTTCTGAGGTCCTCTATCTGATTATAATCTTGCCAGCTGTGGATCGACAGATTATCGACCCTTGAAGCCAATATGCTGACTGTATTGTGCAAGACATTACCATGGAGCACATGAAATCTATTACATTTTCTCAATGAGATCGATGTGAGATATTCCATTAATTAATGTTTTTTTGTAAATAGTTCATGAAAAGTCTGATGACTGTTTCTCTGTTGCCATGTGCTTCATGAACAAAAACATGATTCTCAGTAAAGAATCAACGGCTAAAACAAAGGGGCCCAACAGCTGCATTGTGCTTACTGCAGTTACAATGAAACTTGAATTGGCACCCTTGTCAATCTCAGACAAACACCTGAGCTGCTAGGATATAAACTATATTAGACAATATTTACAGTCTGCGAGATTTGTCAATGTCCACTGGAGAAGTTCAGAGGGCCAGAGCCATATATGGACAGCTATAAATAGAATAATCTGTGTCACATCAAGAGCCTCAAGAATGGAATTAAATTTAGACATGGTCACTGCTTTTCTTGATTGTTAATTAAAATGGCTGTGGGGTCCAGAACAATCTTTGAAATCAGCCTCCATGCAGTCATCAATCGACCACTGGCTCTTTCGATGGCCACAAAACCACCAGGGAATTGTGGCGACTATTTTTAAGTTAAATACTGCCTGGACTGTAGAAATAAATCATCTGTCTGCTCTATTATTAATTCATTTCCCCCTTTATTTTCATACTTATGAAATTTAATGTGTTTTTACATCAGTGCTTGAAGAGGACTGACAATGTGGATACAGGCTTCGTTTGATGGAGGGTAGTGAGCAGTTAGCACAGCGAGGTACTTAAAGTCACACTGCCGCAGCTAAGCAGAATTAGCCTCTGGTTAGTCTGATTAACTGTATGTTTCTTTGGATAAAAAAATAGCGACCTGTAAATAAGAACTGGTGTCATGTAGGCCCACATCCAGAGATTCTGGTGCCAAGCTCTGCATGCAGGCAAACACGGTTGCACAGGCGTCAGTACATGCATGCAGACTACACTGTATTTCAGTTCACTCCCACGCTTTTTCTGGAAACCTTTTATGATGCCTGCAGGGCCTGGATATGAACAGTAGGCTTATGTGCGCATTGCAGCCAAGGTGACGTCATGTATGAAAGGCAGAGACTGGGATTTGTTTGAAACTGGTGGAAAGTCAGAATGTTGTTCCATCCCGAACGCCAACTTAGGTTGGCAAAACCGTAAAAACACGTTTGACTCAATTCTTTGACCTGCAGGCTTCTTTGGAATGTGTTCTTCGACAGGACACCTCACCAAAATGGCTCGCTGAAGAATATTTATAGAATCAAAGAATTATTGCAGAAGGAGAGTTAAAGGACTGAGAGGCGTTATAAGACCCCCCCCCAGGAAGCAAAAAAAAAAAAAAAAAGGAAATAGGCCCTCTACTGGTGCATAATAATATACCAACTGACGCAAGTCATACTATAGCAGGATTGATCAAAAACTTCAGGTGTCCAGGATGACAGAACCGCATGAAGCGCGAGCGTCACCTGCCCTTGACTGAACAACAGTGTCACTGGTTTATCAATGGGAGACAGAAGCGAACTGAAACACACAATCAAACGGCACTGGCTGCACAGCAGCTTCTCTTCCTGGCTGAAATAAAAAGGCCGAAAATTGACCTGGAGTCTCGCTGCACTGTTGATGTATCATGGAGGTGTACTGGTGGGGAAGGCGGACGGACAGTCCAATTCCAGTGATTTGCAATGCAGCTCCACATTTAGTGTTTTCTCCCGAGGAGAGTGTGGCAGCTGTAGTATTTTCGAGGGGTACAGCCGCTCTGAGGCTTGATCGATGGGGCAGCGTTTCGCTCAGCAGCCCCGTATAGAGGGTATATATATTTCAGATGGGCTCCAGGATTTGGATGCAGGCCGGGGCTCACTGACTGATGTGTAGGGCGAATGGGATGATGATGTCAGAAGCTGACTGAGCATCTGGCTGCACAGCTGCTGAGGGGCTTTACAGCACATTTATAGCATATCTGTTTTCCACAGTCCCTTACTTATTACATTACCGGAAAACAACGTGCAAAATACATCAAGGGATCTTTTTCTCTGCAACATTTGTCTTTGTGTAAAAGCTTTGGGCAGTTTTGGGTAGTTTTTACTCATGCTTCATCATAACATTTTCAGGAAGGCTCTATGGCTGTAGATATTAGCATATCTGTTTCCCTCTATGCAGTGCAGTCTGTATTCGGACTATGATGGTCAGACAGTCACAGTCTAAATACAGCCCCAATTCCGAAATAGTTGGGACAAAGTGTAAATTGTGAATAAAATCAAAATGCAATGACTTTCAAATCACACCAGCCAGTATTTTATTCACAATAGAACAGAGATAACATAGCAAATGTTGAAACTGAGAAATTTTACAATTTTATCCACAAAATGAGCTCATTTCAAATTTGATGGCTGCTACAGGTCTCAAAAAGTTGGGACAGGGGCCTGTTTCCCATGCTGTAGCATCCCCTTTTTTTAACACAGAGTGGAGGCGTCTGGGCATTGAGGAGACAAGTTTCTGGAGTTTAGCCATTGGAATTTGATCCCACTCTTGTTTAATACAGGCTTCCAGCTGCTGGAGAGTTTGGGGCTCCTTTGACGGACCTTTTGTTTTATTATGCGCCAAATGTTCGCGATTGGTGAAAGATCAGGACTACAGGCAGGCCAGTTCAGCACACGGACTCTTCTACTATGAAGCCATGCTGTTGTAACAGCTGCAGTATGTGGTTTTGCATTGTCCTGCTGAAATACACAAGGCCTTCCCTGGAATAGATGTTATTTAGAGGGGAGCATATGTTGCTCTAAAACCTTTATATACCTTTCAGCATTAATGGTGCTTTTTAAAACATGCAAGTGTCCCACACCATATGCACTAATGCATCCCCATACCATCGGAGATGCTGGCTTTTGAACTGAACGCTGTTAACAGGAGGGGTGGTCTTTCTCCTCTTTAGCCCGGAGGACACGACACCCATGATTTCCAACAAGAATGTCAAATTTGGACTCGTCTGACCACAGGACACTTTGCCACTTTGCTACAGTCCATTTTAAATGAGCCTTGGCCCACAGAACACGGCGGCGCTTCTGGATCATGCTCAACAATGGCTTCCTTTTTGCATGATAGCGTTTTAGGTGGCATCTGTGGATGGCATGGTGCACTGTGTTTACAGACAGTGGTTTCTTGAAGTATTTCTGGGCCCATTTAGTAATGTCAATGTCAGACTCATGCCGGTGAGTGATGCAGTGGCGTCTGAGGGCCCAAAGATCACGGGCATCCAGTAAAGGTCTTCGGCCTTGCCCCTTACGCACAGAGATTTTTCCAGTTTCTCTGAATCTTTTCATGGTGTTGTTATGACTTGAAAATCACAACAAAGAAAACCAACAATGACAACTTACACAAATTTATTCTTCATTGATTAGGTACAAAAATTTCTATAAATAATCCACTGTGTAATCTTATAATAACACTCTAATGCCACTATGCAACTCTGATGCAAAAACAAAAACTCAAAAAACCTTATCAACTGACTAAAATCACAGCATTTATACAAACAAGGAACATTATGGAAAGATCTACAGGAGTACTGGGTGATCCGGCCCCCTACAGGCAAGAAGATGCCAGAAACCTCTAGAAAGCACTAGTCTATTTCTTCACAAACAAGTGGTATTGCATCAGATCATGTTTTGCTACAGACATACCACCAGACGGTGCTAAATGATGAACAAAATAAACAAATAGCTGTCCAGTAAGGCAGCACGAATAGTATGTAACAAATCTCCATTTACAAATGATATACAGTGCTTTACATAAAACACGCATACATAACACCTCCCCTCTTTAAGGTTTGCAAAAAGCTTTCTTTTGTTAAAATTAACACGGTTTTATAATCAGTATAATCTTGAAACTTTACACATAAAGTATCATTGATCATTATAACAATCATATGCCTAACAACCAGGGAAATTTCCACAATAAAATAGAGAAATAAAATTATATGCGTGAAAATGCATCTGGAATAGCATTATCTTTTCCCCTGATGTGAGAAATATCTAAATCATACTCTTCTAAAAGTAAACTCCATCTCAGTAATCATTGATTCTTGTTTTTGATCTTATACAAGAATGTGAGGGGATTGTGATCACTGAAGATCCTGATGGAAGTAGCTGAACAAGTCAAATAGACTTCAAAATTTTGTAAAGCCAAAACAAGTGCCAAACATTCTTTTTCAATTGTTGAATAGTTTTTCTGATGTTTATGAAACTTTTTGGAAAAGTAACAAACAGGATGATCTACTCCATCAGTGTCTTCTTGCAGTAAAACTGCGCCTGCACCAATATCACTGGCATCAACAGCCAACTTGAACTCCTTTTTGAAATTAGGAGATAAGAGAACTGGTGCGTTTTTGAGGATGACATCATGGTGAACCATATCAGTCCTCGATGGAACGTCAGGGAATATGTGACTATATTCAAATATGAGCTGCTTCAGCTGTTGTTGTTGAAAGGGGTCCAGGTGGGACAACTTGCTGTCAATATTTTGAAGAATGTCTGAATTTTCAAGTTTGGCTGGACCAGGTTCATTATCCAAGGGGCAATCACAATCTTCTTCAGAATTTTCCAGTTCAATTGTATTTACCACATTGACTGGCTTTTGCTGAGTGTCTCTGTCAATGTATTCTTTCAGCATGTTGATGTGACACATTTGTTTTTGTTTCCTCCTTCCAGGGGTTAAAATTACGTAATTTAGATCACTGACCTTTTTAAGGACAGTGTAAGGGCCGAAATATCGGGCTCTTAGAGGGTTTCCAGGAACTGGCAAAAGCGCCAGGACTTTGTCACCAGCTTTAAAACTTCTATCTTTGGAGTGAAGGTCATATCTGGCTTTAATTTTGCCCTGAGCCTCTTTGAGATTAGACTTAGCAAATTCACAAGCCTTAGAGAGACGATTACGGAAGTCAGAGACATACTGAATCAAGTTCATTGGGGCATCATCTTCCTCCAGTAACTTTTCCTTCAGAAGCTTTAGAGGTCCACGGACTGTATGCCCAAAAACAAGCTCAAAAGGACTGAACCCAAGAGACTCCTGAACAGCTTCACGGGCAGCAAACAGAAGAAGATGGACACCTTCATCCCAGTCTTTCTCTGTGTCAAGGCAATAGGTCCTTATCATGTTCTTCAGGGTTTGATGGAACCTCTCCAAAGCACCTTAACTCTCAGGATGGTGAGCTGATGACCTGTATTGTTTAATACCAAGCTCATGCATAACTTGTTGAAATATGCCAGACATGAAATTTGACCCTTTTTTCGGACTGAATAGACTTAGGAAGACCAACAAAGCCGAAAGACTTGGTAAGAGCCTTGATGATAGTCTTCACCTCGATGTTACGAAGTGGAATTGCCTCAGGAAACCGGGTGGAAGCACACATGATAGTCAGTAGGTACTCACAACCAGATCTAGTCTTCGGCAATGGTCCAACACAGTCAATGATGATCCGACTGAAAGGTTCTTCAAAAGCAGGAATGGGCTTAAGTCGAGCCTTTGGAATATTTTGGTACGGCTTCCCAACCATTTGAGAAGTATGACAGGATTTACAGTACTCCTGTACATCGGACCTCATGGAAGGCCAGGAGAAATGATTCCTGACACGTTGAATGGTCTTCTTGATACTCAAATGACCTGACATAGGATTGTCATGGGCCAGACTAAGAGTTTCTTGATGATAAGACTTTGGAAGAACAATTTGATGGGTGATCATCCACTCTTCATCTGCAGAAACATCAGGTGGACGCCACTTTCTCATAAGCACACCATTTTTGTTGTAAAAACAGACAGGAACTTGAGTAGCCTCTTGTTCACTTGCAGCCTGTGGTAGAAGATGCGCTAGATCACAAGCTTGTTGTTGCTCCTGAATAAGTTGTTTCCGAGACAGAATGTCATTAGAATGACCTGACAAGGACAAGTCTGAAGATTTCCCAGACATCTCAGGACTGGAAGGTTCCTGATGAAAAGACTGCCCAATGAAGGTGTCAGCCAGGTTGAAGTCCAGGTCAACATCATCTTGAATAGCCTTTTTGGCCATAGAACGAGTAACTGCACATGAAGGATAGAGGTCAGGAATTTCCTCCTCTATAGATTCAGATTCTTGATCAATCAAAGGAGTGTCAGTTACAACAGGGTAGGGCACAACCTTATCCTCAGCAAGATCATTACCAAGAAGCAAATGAACACCTTTGAAAGGAAGTAAAGACCTAACGCCAACAGTAACAGGCCAAGAGACCAAGTCTGATTTGAGATGAACATTATGGAGAGGTACACTTGTAAAACCACATTCTACTCCTTGAATAAGGACATTAGCCTGAGTAGACGATTTGTCCGAAAAAGGCAGAATATCTGCAAGAATAAGAGATTGGGAAGACCCAGTATCTCTTAGAATTCAAACAAAAGCAGATGAGGAAAAATCATGCAAAAGTGAGACAAAACCATCGGTGATGAATGGCTCAAAACCCTCCATAACAGAATCAGACACAGAAGGTAGAAGATCAAACGAACTGACCTTTGACACAAGAGATTCTCTCTTAGTGAAAGCAGTTGGCTTGGTTTCTTCTCGTTGTTGTTTTTTCTTGAGAGCATAACACTCAGAAATAAGGTGACCTTGCTTTTTGCAGTATTAGCAAGACACAGAAGGTAAAGAATCAGAAAAATTGCTTCTCACTGGAAGGTTTCCTCTCAGAAGTGGCCTTGGAATCATTAGAAGTGTTATTAGAAGAAGTCTTGGACTGAGACTTGCCTTGAAATTTAGAAAAAGTGGATTTTTGGACAAAAGAAGACTTCTGAGTCAAGGCATAACTATCAGCCAGGGTGGAAACATCTTGCAAAGTATTGACTTGTTTCTCCTCAAGGAAAGTCTTGATATCAGGCTGGATACACCTTTTGAATTCCTCAAACAGAATAGGTTGCCTCATTCTGCCAAAATCTTTCTCAACTTTCATGGAATTACACCACTGATCAAACAACTGTTCCTTCAACCTGCCAAATTCAACATGAGTTTGACTGACTTCCTTGCGAGAATTCCTAAATTTTTGCCTGTAAGCCTCGGGGACCAATTCATTACCCTTCAGAATGGCAGATTTGGCAAAATCATAGAACACTGTTAGACAGATAACTGGTTATAGATTTTCCTAGCTTTACCAGTAAGAACACTTTGTAACATCATTATCCAATGCTCTTTTGGCCATTTCAAATTTTCAGCAATTTTCTCAAAATGGGTAAAGTATTGGTCTACATCATTTTCTAGGAGGGGAGCCTCCATGTTTGAGGCTATTTGCAGCAAGTCCTTCTTCTTTGCCAGCACAATTGATTCCTGGGTTGGAGTTTTCAGAAAATTTTCAACATCAAAAGTCATGATTGCTGGTTTTTCAAATAGTCACAAAATTCAAAAATGATAGATAAGCTTTAATCTTTGGTGAATCCAGTGGTTGATCCAATGAATGGTTTATCTCGGTGGAACCTCCAATTTGTTATGACTTGAAAATCACACCAAAGAAAACCAGCAATGACAACTTAAACAAATTTATTCTTCACGGATTAGGTCCAAAAATTTCAATAAATAATCCACTGTGTAATCTTATAATAACACTCTAATGCCACTATGTAACTCTGATGCAAAAACAAAAACTCAAAAAACGTTATCAACTGACCAAAATCACAGCATTTACATAGACTAGGAACATTCTGGAAAGATCTACAGGAGTCCTGGGTGATCCGGCCCCCTCCAGGCAAGAAGATGCCATAAACCTCTAGAAAGCACTGGTCTATTTCATCACAAGTGGTATTGCATCAGATCATGTTTTGCTACAGACATACCACCAGAGGGTGCTAAATGATGAACAAAATAAACAAATAGCTGACCAGTAAGGCAGCACAAATAGTATGTAACAAATCTCCATTTACAAATGATACACAGTCCTTTGCATAAAAAACTCATACATAACAATGTTATGCACTATCGATGATGCCTTCAAAGCCTTTGCAATTTGACGTTGAGGAACATTGTTTTTAAAGTATTCCACAAGTTTTTTACGCAAGCCTTCACATGTTGGAGAGCCTCTGGCCATCTTTACTTCTGAGAGACTCAGCCTCTCTAAGACATCCCTTTTATAGGCAATCATGTTACACACCAGATGCCAGTTAACTTAATTACCTGCTAAATGTTCTTTCAGCCAATTCTCTTATATATTAATTGCTTTTTCAGCCTTTTTTTGCCCTCGTCCCAACTTTTTTGAGACCTGTTGCAGCCAGAAAATTTGAAATAAGCTCATGTTGTGGATAAAAATGTAAAATGTCTCAGTTTCAACATTTGAAATGCTATCTATGTACTATTGTAAATAACATATTGGCTCATGTGAACTGAAAGTCATTGCATTTTGATTTTATTCACAATTTACACTTCGTCCCAACTATTTCAGAATTGGGGTTGTAGTTTTTTTTTTTTTTTGCTGTTATCCACCCCTTCATGTGTGCGGCTCTTCCCTATCAGTGCAGTAACAGTGTTGCTGGGTATTCTTATGAGATTTAAACTGTGGATGCAGTACTGAGAGGAGGAGCTGTGAATGTCATTGGTGTGCATGTGAAGTCAGTGCGGTGTGTGCCACTCGCCCCTCAGGCTGAGATGAATCGATGACATTTGCAAGACATGGCATAAATATCAGGCAAAATCCAGTCAGCCTGCCAGACTAAGTCTATATTTTATCTAAAATGGATTATATTCAAGCGCGGTGTTCCGCTGAATTGACAGCATAGCATTAAACACAAGTGCCAAAGGGCCCCTTGGGTGAGTGAGCAGTAACCAGCTCTGGCAAAACTCCTTGACTTCATTCAGTCTCCTCCAAGCCTGGAATAATCAATGATGTGTCAGACTTCAGGCCAGACATGAAATAAAGCCAGGCAGCACATCTTTAAGGCTCTTGTCAACATTAGGGCTATTATGGATAAAACAAAGGTGTCAGCAGAGAATAAAATAAAACTGCACATTCTGTCTCTCTTTCTCTCAGTCTCTCACTCCATCTCTCTCTCACTCTTTCTCCCAAACACACACATACACACACACACACACATGCACAAACATACACAGACAAACACACACACACACACACACACACACACATGCAGACACACTCACACCCACACACACATATGCACACACACACACACACACACACACTGCCTAAATGAGATAAAGGGGGGCATGAAAGCCAGTCTAATACTGGATAAGATCCCTCTGATGTATTCCTACTTCTCCTCCAACCTTCTGCAAGGTCAAATCCAGCTTTGATCTGGTGAGGACTCCTGAATGATTGCAGTGTGGGCTGGCCTCTTATTCTGAGCCTCTGCTTTTCTGGAGGATTTATCTTCCCATTCAAAACACTTGGGGATTACCATTTATAGAGACTCATTAGAGAACCTGGGAACTGATCAATGGTAGCCAATCAAAGCCCTCTGCTGCAGAGAGCAAAGGCTGCTGATTGGCACAAATCAGTCCATGAATGATGCAATCAGATGAGATTATTGCTCTGTGACACGCCCACACATATCTCTATATTTTCTATTGATCCTCAAAATGCATGGAAATGCAAGATGATCGTATTCGACTGGGGTATTACGCAAGCATCACGTCTCGTTCAGTCTCCATCCACCGAGGCGATGTGAATTACCCTGGAGACCTAGCCTTGCTGTTTACTCTCACAGTATGGTATGTGTATAGTTGGGGGTTTGGTCGGCTTGATCGAATAAACTGTTAGTGCCTTCGTGCTGAATCACCAACTCAATGTTCAGTATGCAGTACCAGCAGGAACACAAGGTGATTCAGTTATCAAATCCAGGTGAAGGGTTTGGATTGGTGCTGTATTTTTTAAATCCTTTTTCATTAAAGTGAGTTTTATAGAGTTTCACTGCTTTAGCTCCGGTGGGGCCTGTCCATACAAGAGGGTGTCTGAGACGGAGGTGGGAAGCCCAAAAAATAGTCAGAACCTGTATTTCCAGTGAAACACAAAGATTTATTGATAATGTTGGAGGGGGAAGGAGAGGGGAGAAACTTAACCAAAAATTCTTCCCGGTTGGGGCACTTCTGCGCAGTGCTGTTCCTGGGGTGTCGAGGCTCGGTTCTGGTCCATCCTGGGGTGGGTGGCAAAGCAGAGGTGAGCTGGCACTTCAACAGCACATTAGGTTACTGGCCCTTTAAGAATGCTCTTTTTCCAATAGCGCACACTTCCAGTCTGCTATACAGTTTTTCCACACCTGGGCGCTGGTGAGTTCCGGCCTCAGCCGCGTACCGCTCTTTACAGTTGAGAGTCGCCGTCCGAGGCTCTCCCAGAGTGAGCTAATGCCCAAGTAGCTTTCCAACCGTGTTTAGAAAGGCAGCCTGCTCGTCTCCTGCAGCAGCTCCAGGTGTGTTGGCCTGTTTTCAGGCTGCCTGGGTACTTTTCCACTCCAGCACTTTCCACGGTGCTGAAGTTTTCCCGGCCCCCCTGTCTGAGGTCTTTTGGTTGTCCCTCTCCAAGGTGCTGAAGGCCTCCAGCGTGTCCTCTGGGAAATACCTCCCATTGATTACCCACCTCAGCCTTCTCTGCCCGCAGGAGGGTCGTCTCCTCTGGGGGTGCAGCTGGGCCTTCTGCACTGGGGGCGCCCACAGCCCGTTGGGGCACCTCACTACTAGTTCCAGAGCCCTGGCCAGTAGAAAGTTCAGCTCTTTTCTCATTTGGGGGCAGAAAAAATTTAGGAAGTACCTGCGAAAAATGGCATGAACTTTGAAGTTTCTAGACCACAATTACAATAGTATCAATGCATTTCATTCTAATTCATCTGAATGTGATTTTGTGGTATTTGCCTGCTTAAAAGAGATCTAACCTGTAGCACTTTGCAAGATAACCATCCATGACAAACACTAGAGAACAGCAACTGTACAAAAGAGCTGAGGCCACAACTCAAAGCTCTCCAACAGGACACACAAATACTCAGGAGGACAATTTCTCTAAATCACAGCATAACGGCTCTAAAAATTGCTACATCGCTATATTGAGCCAATTTTGAGTCAGTCTTAACAAAAACAGAATGTCTGAGCTTCTAAAAGCTGGTATTAATGGAAGTGTCTCCTGTACTTTTGACCTCAGATGGAAGAGTACAGAATCAGTGACATGAGGTTATTATGGCCTGTGAGCGCACATTCAGTTCTGTCTATAGGAACGGTTGGCTGCCTTTGATCCTGCCAGAGTTGTCTTAAATTATTTGTTATCTGTGATGCAAATCTGTCATGACAGAAGTCCATAAAGCTTCACCTGGTGCCGAGACCATGATTGATGATGTTCGGCCTTGGCAACCTCGTCAGGGAAGAACTCATCCATCTCCGAGCGGCTCTTCTTCCTGAGAAAAAGCTGCCACCCTTCCTGAGGTCAGCTAACTGGTGACGGCTGCTGTTGTAGAGTATACCACTGGGTTTGGCCACTCACTGTAAAATAACTGCAGCCAAGTGCCTGGACCTGTGAATGAACACACACACACACACACACACACACACACATACACGCACACACACCCCGTGCACTCAAAGGTCACTGATTCATGCACAGTGCATGGCATGTTTTGATGTTGTGTGCTATTGCACTACAATCAAAGCTTTGTGTTTACAGCCAGAGGAGTTCATTGGATCCAAAAGTATTTTGCCACTGTTTAAACCGTCAGATAAACTCAGAATAGGGAAGTAAGTACGCTGAGGAAATGATTGATTCAGGCAGGTGCTATAGTGTCAGCGGATCACAGCCCAGCCGATACTGAGGAAGCTGAAGTCAAGCCTCAGCTAAGAGACACATAATCCTTCTTTGAACCCTCTCTATGCCAGGCGCGTCGCTAGAACAGGGAATTGGGGGGCACAGACACGTCCCTTTATGAAAAGAATTAGTCCTGGCTAGTTCTCAATCATTTTCCTTTACTGACGCGTTTTCCAATTATCGTAACTGGCAACTGAAAACACGGTTTATCTCCATATGCGATCTAACAGCGATTAGATGATGGGCTAAATTCAGTACAGTTGCGGAACAAGAACAGAGAATTCGGTTGCACAAAACATCCCTTTAAAACAGTTATTGGTCATTTTCATGATTAACAAAAGGTTCACTCCGAGAGCACTCCACACTTAACAGGTGTTTCTTGTTCTCCCCGATTAGGTAAGACGACAATCATTCATCTGGACGCGTATTTGCTCATTTAAATCAATGTTATTCAAAATTGCATACCTGCGCAAATAGCTTGAGCCGCATGCTTTTTATAGCCTATTTAACCGCCGAGTGCCACGTTTTGTTTTATCAACCCACGCAATACCGAGAGTGAAAGGCGATATTTCATTGGATCAAAGACCAGTTCAATCAACGCGAAGCATTGGCCTATTAGTACATAAATTATTTTTCTTTACTGAATTTAGCCCATGATTTCATTGCTGTTAGATCGCATATGGAGAGAAACCGTGTCTTCAGTTACCAGTTATGATAATTGGAAAACGCGCCAATAAAGGAAAATGATTGAGAACTTGCCAGGACTAATTCTTGTCATAAAGGGACGTGTCTATGCCCCCCAATTCCCTGTTCTAGCGACGCGCCTGCTCTATGCATATGGTCTATGATTTATAAAGAAGTTGACATTATCTGTGATGATTTACATAGGTTTAATATGGTACTTAAACATTCATTTTGTGCAGCAGAATATCACTAAGGCTGTTTCTTTAAAATCTAAAATTGTAGTCTCTCGCTATGGATTTGACAAGTCCTGTACAAAGGCAGAGGGCGATCGCTTGTGTGTCAGTGTGAGGTTTCTATTCACTGTTAAATTATTATTTATCGTTCTTTCAGCTGTGGACATTTATAGCATGTTGTGTGCTATAAAAAATATTATTCACAGTGGAATCTAAAAATCCTTGAAAAGAGTTGGCGCTGTTTCTTTAACTTCACCATACAGCTCTGAGTCATTTTTAATATAACTCCTAGCTTTGCTAGTTTTCTTTCATTGCAGATGTGTAGTTATTACGAGGAAATGTTGACTCATGAAGGTTAGTGGGCAACAATCTTGAATTTCTACATACATTGTCATTGCATCAACTGAACATTTTGTAATGCAACATGCTTGCAAGCTCTGTCGCAAGTGGTTAAATGAACTTATTTGCAACATGGCCAGCATTTATAGAACAGGTGAGTTCCACTTGATTAATGTTCCAGTTAATAATAATAATAATAATAATAATAATAATAATGTAATTGTAGTTGTTGTTGCAATTATACCACTACAACTAATAATAATGATTATTATTCTTTCATTTAGTATTTCTAATTCGGACCAAATTGCGCGTTAGGCTTTACGTTATCCTGCAGGGATATCCGTGTTGTATTAATAAAAATTTCTGCGATTCCGTTGCAGTTTCAGTTGCAACTGAAAGCTTTTACAAAACCTGGGTACACGATTTCCTCCAAGTGCGATGTTAAGTGATGTTAAAACAGCATAACACGCGGCTTACCACTTTGCTATAAAATATCGCCATTATCGCTGGAGTCACCGACCTCATCGTTATTTGTGACAGCCAAGCTTAGCGTTGGGACAACAGCTGGAGTTGCACTGAGAAGTCATAGCAGTTCTTTTAGTATATCTGTCCGGTGGGTGGCAGTGAATGTGCCTCTATTGCTTGTTGCTTTCGTCTTTCCTGTCCCACAGCTAGATGCATGCTCGCCCATATTGTTCAGTGGAGTTGAAGCGCTAAGCAGTCTCTGTCAGTGAGATAGGGGCAGAGGTTAGGACAACACCGAGGGTCCTGGGCTCTGCGCTCTCCGCCAGCGTGGAGAACACTGATCTGAGCTGGAGAAACCAGCGGCAGCGAGTCGGGGAGAGCCGAGGACTCGCAGCCGCGCAGAGAGGACCTCGGCCGGCAAAGTGGAACGAAATATTAAAAGTGACTTGTGAGCAATGCGCTGGCAGCATGGCCAAATGGTTCAAGGAACACCTGGGATTCAAAACGACCAAGGCGCCGCCTCCGGCTCCCCCAAAACCGGACTACAGACACTGTCACCCCGCTGTGTCCGGACCGCCAGGTTACCATCAGCAAAGCTCTGGGGCTACTTCACTCTACCCAAGCCCAGCTCGACCGGATATTTTGGCTGCCTACAAACTACAGAAGGAATTGGACTTCGAGGACCCTTACGCCACAGGCGGAAATATTTCATTCTCAACAGACGTGAGTTCTGTGGGGTCTTCCGACATGAAATACGTATCCCCGAAACACCGGCTCATCAAGGTGGATACTAACGAGAAAGGCAACCCGACTACTGGCACGAATGCAATATCAGCGCCAGCTGTTTCTGCTGGAAACATGAAATCTCCCGCATCACCTCCCGTCAAACTGGACAGTAAACAGGAAAAGGTAATGCTCCTTTTTTTCGAGTCTATGAGATTAAAAACCATGAAAAAGTCGCCAAGCTTATGATTTTTTTCTGAACTTAGTTTTATACAGCAGCCAAGAATGAACCCTTTCGAACTGCAACAGGTGATATTGATTCATAGGCTACGTGCCGTGCTGTAATCTGAGTGGGATTACCGCTATAATTTAACAAAAGCCGTTTTGTATCAACGCTGTTCGTGTTAGTTTGCCAAACAGATAACCGACAGAACGAGTCATTTAATTGTACTATGTTCAACAGTTGACACAGATCCTGCATAGACAGCGCACACTTATATCCCGTAGTGTGTGACATTCCGCTTTGACACCAGAAATACAGTATTCATGTTCCCGACACGATTTACACCGCGGACTGAAATTCTTTACCGTACACTATTTTATTTCTGCGCCATTCGTCTATAAACACTTGATGAATCAAATAAGCCATTACATAATTATGGATAGTCGGGAGATTCTCGACCCATGTGTCATGTCCTTGCGTTGCTGTTTTTCTGTGAAGGAAGTTTTTATTCAGACAAACAAGATTTCAGCGCGTTATGCCGCATAATAATAATAATAATAATAATAAAGATGAATTTCAATCCTGATGTTCCTCGTTGTAAGTTGACAGAACTGTCGAATATGAGACATAACAGGTGATGCAAATGTACTTCAAACGTTACAAAGCTGCAGCCAGATTTATCGGTAAATGTTATGGCAGCATATACCTCACTGTAATAGATCCAGTACTGCTGCATTTATCATATCGACACAGCATTGCGAGATTCCTTCTTTCAGTATCTCACTTCCTGCTTTGTTTTGCCATTTACAGCTAAACTTTGGTAAAAGTCTCCAGGTTTTCATGTTCAGCTTATAAAAGGCTTCCTTTAATTTCATTTTCAGTGGGTTAAAGATTAATCAAATTTTAGACATACCTGGGACTGTTTCTAATAAAATTTGAGCATAATCACCAATCACATGATTTGCAGGGAGTTTGACTAAAGAGACTGAGTGACTAGCTCAGGCCTGGGGGTTGCCATGACAAACATCTGCACGCGAGGGGTCAGTCAGATGGAACAGGGGGACAAAAACTGGATTCTTAGAACCTTTTTTACCATTTTAGTTTGCCAAATGCTGTCAGTCCTGATTGAATTGGTTATTTTCCGTGAATGTTTGTACTGTGGGCTCAGGGATTGCCCAAGGGCCCATTTGAGAGAAAAAAAGGGGAGGTGAGAGTATTATTCGGACTCTTGAGTGTGGTACCCCTCTGTTACTGAGAAACTCAGACCTCTGATTGCAATCAGGAGGTGGAATTTCAAATAGCCGCCCTCTATCGTGACCGCCATTATAAGTATGGTCATTTGAATGTGCGTGAATACGGTCCTATGCTTCTATTAATTTTTGAAGGATGCTGATGATGCCCCTTATTTTATTTTATTTTATTTTATTTTAGGGGATATTTAACAAAGCTGTATTACCTAGTTTTCTGGTTATTCCAGAATATCATTTTTTACTTTATTCTGTGTTCCAGATTGGTTGGATTCCAGATTTTACTCAGTGCTGTTACCCAGCTAACTCGGGACCTCTGGGTTAAAATGCAATGGAATAATTTTGGCTATTTCGTCTAAAACATTACTGCCCAATAAACAAAAGTTTTATAATATTGTTTTGTTGAGTACCTCTATATCAGCTTTAATACCATTTCATAAGTAGTTCTTGATATGTTTGGAATATGCTTATGACAAATCAAGGTGATAAAACAATGTTAAGCATGTTTCTCGAGGTGTAACATTGGCTCTTGTGTGAGAACCTACACTCTCAGAAACAGGGATACTGCAGGAGTCCATTTCTGTTCCCCAAGGTACATTCAGCGCTCATGTACCCCCTGGGGCTAATTATAGGACCTCAAGGTACCTGTGTGAACCTTTTTAGGGTCTAAAAGGTACTTTTGTGTTCCAAAACAAGAAAGTACACACTTCAGAGGGTACAACAGCAGTACCTCTGAGGGTACCGACCCAGTGACAAGCCTTTTACCCCTAAAGGTACAAATGGGTACTTTTTTTCTGAGAGTGTAACAAGGCAAAAATTTGGGTATTTGAAATGAGCAAATGTGAATTTGATAAAGATGTACATACAGCTTTGAATTTGTGAAATTGCACCTGGAAATACACAAAGTAACCCAAGATGCTAGAGATTATGTTTATATGTGAATGAAAATTCCTTACGATATGAAGACCACAATGGAAAAATGATCAGAGTCACATTTTCACGTTGTGAAGAAATGATGAATTAAAGATTCAAAACGAAAGCACCAAAAAATATGCAAAAAAAAAAAATGGCAAAAAATAGGGATCACCCCAATTTTCGAATTTGAAATATTTGATAGTTCAAATTAATATCATATTTCAATATTAAAAATCGGAGTGATCCCTAACTTTCTTTGTCCAGTATATAAAAAATATTATAATAATATATGATATTATTATATATGATTATAAATATTATAATAATATATATAATATATAAAATACGCAAAAATGCAGAATTTGGACTCTGATCGTTTTTCCTTTGTGGTCTTCATATGATTTCTTGCATATTTTCTATATTCATAAATGTCATTTTTTATTCCATTGCTCGCATTCATTTTCTTACAGGGGCCTGTGATTATGTGAAAGGTACTTTTCAAAGTGATTCTCATATTTATGAATTTATATGTAATGGTAGACCTCACTGTGAAAGTGATATCAAATTTTTTTTTTTTTTTGCCTCCATGGTAAATACAGTACAGAACACATTTTAAGAGCCAAAAAAGTCAAACCTGACACAATGACGCAGTATAAGATCTTTTTTCTACCTGAAAGTGGAAAATAAGACTGAAATCCCACAATAAGAATATAACAGACATGTTTGCGATGTGATTGGCTGCTGAGTTGAGGAGAAACAGGCTCAGTTTTGAACTGTACAGAGAGCATCAAGGGAAAGAGGCTAATAGTCAGAAGTCTCTGATTCAGACTGATGTTTTAATTACTTCTGTAGTGGATGCTAATTCTTTTAGTGCTCAGTTAATGCCCTCACTGCCAATAAGTACGTCGGTTCTTTTGTCTGATGGTTGAGTTTGTTAATTACTGGGAGTCCTTAGCTGTTTAGACGGGCTGAGAATTAGTTTTTTGGCTGTTCTTGCAAATGAGTCACGATATGGCTTTATTAGAAATAAATAAATACATAAATAAAAAAGTTAAGGAGTAAAAGAAAGTCCTCCCATCTCTAGCAGGTTGCAGCATTTAACATTTTGAATGATAGAGGTGTAAAAGTACAAGTGTGTAGCAGGAGAGAAACAAAAGCTTTATTGGCTTTGATTGTTTTTGTTTTCCCTTTTCATTTCTAGTTTGCTTATAATAACGAGCCCTTCATGGTACAGTGGATGGAGAAAATCATCAATTATTTTGCCACAGTTATACAGCTAATTAAATCCTCCTACTCATGGTACTTGCTCTGCCTGAACTGAAGTTATCAAAGACTTTTCAAAGTGATGTGCCGAGGGTGAGCTCTTGAACAAATCTAACAAAGCTCCAGGAGAGCCACACTGAAAAAAAACATAAAATAAAAGTAGTTTAGTCTTATATCTATCGATAAAGCAAGAAGCGTCTGTCTGTGGCTCGCGTACCTCTCTGACTGTTTGTCAAATCGGCCTAAGCTTTCGGATATGGCTTGTGCATGGCACGATGGTGTCTATCCTTCATTTTGAAGCTTTTTTGATGAATTTTCAAAAAGTTACAATCCCATACGCCTGTGTAACCTATCTAGGCTGTCGCGCTCTCGCTCTCAGCTATAGCCACGCCTCAGGAAAAAAAGTTAAAAGAATCCCATATGCTACTGCTATACCGCTCTTGCTCACCGGAAAGTTTGCATAGGCTTATGGGAGTCTCATCTGTAAGTTGGCTATTTCTTAAGTTTCACCACGCTGTTCTCATCTGCTCATCGTGCTTGCTGGCATGGCTAGAACATGGTCTGATTGACTAAAACATTGCCTAAAGTTCCCATACCAAAGCATGTTCTCAATATTTCATTTTCATGTCCATTGCTAGATACTGTTTGAAGTGCTGCATTAGCAGTTTATTTTGTCCCTATCTTCCTCTGACAAATAAACGCTGGTCTCAAAAGCTAACACAGCCTCATTTGGCCATCCATGAAAAACCTACTTAAGCTCCCAGTTTTTTATAGGAATACATACTTCCTACAGGCACTGCACTAGTTTGGAATAAACATCTCATTTCTTTTTATTTTTTGTTTGTGAAATAAAATAAATATTTGACAAACACAGTGATGCTGTTCTTTCCAGTTGGTTGCAAAAATTTCATGTGATGAGCAAACGGCAACTCGAAATGAGCCAATATTTTCAATAATGAGAGAAAAAAACCTGAGACTGTGAATAGGGGAGAAACTCTGAAAGCTGCCCTGATTCTCAGGAGTTGTTTATGTCTATGTTTATGCCTTGTATATCTGGGTTCTGCCCACACTGATGATTTTATATCAGTCAGAATTAAGAGAAACATTTTATTGCAATGCTGTTTGAGAGTGTAAGAGCGTAAGGTGAACAAACAGGTGAGCAGAGAGGATGTGGTAGCAAGGAGTTTGGTGATAGGAGCAGGGAGCAGGAGAGCAGAGAGGATGTGGTGGGAGAGAGTTTATTGATAATAGCAGGGAGCAGGAGAGCAGAGAGGATGTGGTGGGAAAGAGTTTGGTGATAATAGCAGGGAGCAGGAGAGCAGAGAGGATGTGGTGGCAAGGAGTTTGGTGATAGGAGCAGGGAGCAGGAGAGCAGAGAGGATGTGGTGGGAGAGAGTTTATTGATAATAGCAGGGAGCAGGAGAGCAGAGAGGATGTGGTGGGAAAGAGTTTGGTGATAATAGCAGGGAGCAGGAGAGCAGAGAGGATGTGGTGGGAGAGAGTTTTATTAGCAGGGAGCATTAGCAGGGATGGTGCAGGAGTTTGAATAATAGAGGGAGCAGGGATGTGGTGGGAGAGAGTTTGGTGATAATAGCAGGGAGGGAACAGGAGAGTTTGGTGTAGGGAGTGGATGTGGTGGGGAGAGAGTTTGGTGAGGGGAGCAGGAGAGCAGGGATGTGGTGGGAGAGAGTTTGGGGAGAGCAGAGAGGATATGGTGGGAGAGAGTATATTGATAATGGCAGGGGAGCAGGAGAGCAGAGGGGATGTGGTGGGAGAGAGTTTGGTGATAATAGCAGGGAGCAGGAGAGTAGAGAGGATATGGTGGGAGAGAGTTTGGTGATAAGGATAGCAGGGAGAGTTTGGTGGAGAGCAGGGAGAGAGCAGATGGTGGGGAGAGAGTTTGGTGATAATAGCAGGGAGCAGGAGAGCAGAGAGGATGTGGTGGGGAGAGAGTTTGGTGATAATAGCAGGGGGAGCAGGAGAGCAGAGAGGATGTGGTGGAGGAGAGGTTTGGTGATAATAGCAGGGAGCAGGAGAGCAGAGAGGATGTGGTGGGAAAGAGTTTGGTGGTGACAGGGAGCAGGGGAGCAGGAGAGCAGAGAGGATGTGGTGGGAGAGAGTTTGGTGATAATAGTGGTGGGGGATTGCAGCAGGGAGATCAGAGAGGATGTGGTGGGAAAGAGTTTGGTGATAATAACAGGGAGCAGGAGAGCAGAGAGGATGTGGTGGGAGAGAGTTTGGTGATAATAGCAGGGAGCAGGAGAGCAGAGAGGATGTGGTGGGAGAGAGTTTGGTGATAATAACAGGTCTCGCAGGAGAGCAGAGAGGATGTGGTGGGAGAGAGTTTGGTCATAATAACAGGGAGCAGAGGAGCAGAGGGGATGTGGTGGGGAGAGTTTGGTGATAATAGCAGGGAGCAGGAGAGCAGAGAGGATGTGGTGGGAGAGAGTTTGGTGATAATAACAGGTCTCGCAGGAGAGCAGAGAGGATGTGGTGGGAGAGAGTTTGGTGATAACAAGTCTCGCAGGAGAGCAGAGACGATGTGGAGGGAGAGAGTTTGGTGATAATAGCTGTGGTCTCTAAACCTGCTGCTCCTAGCAGTGCTTACAGCAGTGATTCTCAGCCCTGTTCTGGCACAGCTACTGTTCTTTTGCTTTCCACTCCAGCTCTGACAATGCAGGCCTCAGTCAGCAGCTAGAGCAGGACTGCCCAGCCCTGTTCCTGGAGATCTACCATCCTGTGGGATTTCACGCCAGCACAAACAAAGCACACCTCTCCCTACAGTAAGACATCTAGTTGTGTAAATTAGTAGAATCAGGTGTGCAAAATTAGTGTCTTTACACTAATCTACAGGACAGTCTCCAGGAAGAGGGTTTGTAGCCCTTGGTTGACAGATTGTTACCAGTCCAGTCTGATACTGAGGTATTTCCTGACTGTGTTATGTAAAAGAAACACATCCAGCCAATCAACCAGTTGGATTAAGAACAGGCAGATGTTGTCAGTGTTTTTGTGTCCCTGAGTGCTACATCTATGTTCTCCAGTAATGAATGTCTGCCTGTATAAGAACGTGTGCTGAGTGATTGTTATGTCATGTGACCTAGTCTCTCCAGTATCATTACTCTGTGGCCCCAGATATGCTGTTAGACAGATCTGTCTCTCATGGAGCCCATGTACTTCCTTCTGTTTTTCTCCTGCTATCGTTTTTCAAATAGTTCCTGGCCAAAATGTTTTGCCGCTTGGTGCGCAGTTGTGGTTAATTATCTGAGATGACTCTGCTGTTGGGGGAACACTGTCCTCCCCTGATCTTCTCCCCCTTTCTGAATTATGAAAAAGGCCATTTCATTTCATTTTCAAAACAAAATAAAGAAAAAACTTCACCTGTTATCTGGCATAATACAATTTCATTTTGTTTCCTGTTTGTTCCGCTAAAATTCAATTTCTCCTGCAGTGTTGTGTTTCCTGGCTTGCAGGAGGATGTGGAATTAGATGATATATTCATGAGAGACAGTTTGGCCCTTCTCCTGTCTCCTCAGGATGCATGTGAAGAGAGCCTACAACAGCTGATACATCTTCACTGTGGGGAGAGATTCTGAGATAATAGGATCGAAGGGGATGGAGGCACCCGATCAGGGCTGGTCTGCGGCAGTCCTTGAAGTCACTTTGCTATAATTTCCTTCCCAAAGCAATTTAATATCACACCTGGCTTTGATCTGGTTTGTTTTCTGCCGAATTGACATTGGGGTCATTCCATATGAACTCAGCTAACATACAAGAAGCTTCCATTTGGCTCAAATTTATTTCGGGAGTACCTCTATATTCATAATGTACGCATGCAAAATTTTTGTCACCTTCTCCAAGGGGTTTCCGAGATATGGCCCCCCAAAAATCTGTCCCCTTTTTGCCCTCGCAAATTGCAAACGATAATTTATAGGGATTTTGGAGGCCAATATCTTTGGAACTGATCATAGTAATGCACTGAAAATTGCTAACCAGGGTAATTTGGGTCCAGGCTTTCAGAATCTCTTGTCTCTTTTCATTTTCAAGATATTGGCTTCTCAAATATGAAACTTTTTAGGGGCGAAAAATCAAAAATTCAGTTTTCAGGGGCCCCCAATGAGGCCAGGATCCCTTATAGAGGCTAAATTGTGCTGGATTCCCTCTATTTGAGGACAGGTCTGTCTGTACTATGAAGATTGACTGCACCCAAGGCATTATAGTGGAGTTAGGAGACCCTAAAATGGGTCCCAGCTGAAAAAGTCACTTTTTTTTTTTTTTTTGCCAATTTTGGATTGGCAAGTTCACCATGTGGGCAGTTACCTATGGTAATGAAACTTGTTCTACATAAATGAATATATCTTTGCTTTATTTGTCCAAAATTATAACTTAATTTCTCATCTACTCCACTATTTTATCATGTTATCATATACAGGCAAAAAAGTGACTTGTTTAAGCCGGGACTCTTTTCAGAGTCTCTTTACTCCACTATTATGCCTTGGGTGCAGTCTATCATCCTTGTACAGACAGACCTGCCATCGGATTATAGTCTTTGTATTCAGGAATGTCAAGAATTTTTGTTCTGTCCAGTATTCTCTTTACAAGGCTGAACAGTCAGTGAGAATATCAGTGTGTTTGATTCGTCCCAACCTCAGGTTTTAACCCTTCGGCCGAGGGGTATTGTCGTCCCCTGCAGCTTCCGTCTGTCCGTCTGTCCATCGACGATGTTACCGCTCTAGCGCCTTCAGGTTTGCTTCTTGGATTCTCATTTTTGGGTGGGTGGTACATCTATACATGCTTCACAAACCTATCGAATTCCACCTATTTTACAATTAGTTTGGCCACCAGGGGGCTTATTGTGAAAAATGAAAAATTGCCATAACTTCCTTAATATTTCAGCAAGGATGCTCAAATTTTTACTGAAGTGACATGGGATCAGCCTTCATCACATATCAGACGTGTTTTTGATTTGACCGATTTTTTACCATTTTCTAGGTCGAATAGTGTAAATGCTGCCGATCTTTAAATTCAACTATGTTACCGCTTTAGCGCCTTCAGGTTTGCTTTTAGGTTCCTCATTTTTGGGTTGGTGGTACATCTACGCATGCTTCACAAACCTATTGAATTCCGGCCATTTTCGACTCTTAATTTGGCCACCAGGGGGCTTATTGTGAAAAATGAAAAATTGCCATAACTTCCTTACTATTTCAGCTAGGACGCTCAAATTTTTACTGAAGGTACATGAGATCACCCTCCATCACATATCACACGCGTTTTTGATTTGACCTATTTTTACCATTTTCTAGGTCAAATAGCATAAATGCTGCCGATCTTTAAATTCAATGACGTTACCGCTCTAGCACCTTCAGGTTTGCTTTAAGGTTCCTCATTTTTGGGTGGGTGGTACATCTATGCATGCTTCACAAACCTGTCACATTCCGGCCATTTTCATATATTAGTTTGGCCACCAGGGGGCTTATTGTGAAAAATGAAAAATTGCCATTGCTTCCTGATTATTTCAGCTAGGACGCTCAAATTTTTACTGAAGGTACATGGGATCACCCTTCATCACATATCACACATTTTTTACGCGGTTTTGATTTGACCGATTTTTTACTATTGCATTATAATTTTTTTAGGTCGAATAAGCGTAATTCAAATGATAATGCCGATCTTTACATTCAATTCAAATGCAATGAGCAAAACAGCACCGCCAGCCCTATTGCATTTTTCATCACGCTCTATTAGGGGTCAACCTTCAGATGGCGACATTTGACATTTCATTTTTTGCAATACATGGGACAATATTCTTTTAGGTTCCTCATTTTTTGGGTGGGTGGTACATCTCACGCATGCGCTTTCACGAACCTATTGAATTCCGGCCATTTTCGGCTCTTAGTTTGGCAGTACCAGTTAAAGCAGCATTATTGTGCTTCCCACCCTAAAAAAATGAAAAATTGCCATAACTTCTTACTATTTCAGCTTGGACGCTCAAATTTTTACTGAAGGTACATGAGATCACCCTCCATCATATATAACGCGCGACGAGCAATTTTTGATTTGACCTATTTTCTACCATTTTCTAGGTCAAATAGCATAAATGCTTACCCGATCTTTAAATTCAATGGCGTTACCGCATTTCTAGCGCCTTCAGGTTTGCTTTAAGGTTCCTCATTTTTTTTGTTCTTCAGGTGGGTGGTACATCTATGCATGCTTCATCAAACCTGTCACATTCGGCCATTTTCATTTATTAGTTTGGCCACCACTGGGGCTTATTGCTCATGCAAAAATGAAAAATTGCCATTGCTTCCTGATTATTTCAGCTAGACGCTCAAATTTTTACTGAAGGTACATGGGATCACCCTTCATCACATATCACCCTGAAGCTGATTTTGATTTGACCCGATTTTGACGCATTTTTTTAGGTCGAATATTTGAAAATGCGTAAATGCTGCCGATCTTTACATTCAAGTCTTTGAAAAATGAAACATTACCATCTCATTATTATTTCGCCTTCAGGTTTGCTTCTAGATTTCTCATTTTTAGGTTGGGTGGTACATCTATGGATCATTCACTTTCCTATCATTTGAATTCAGCCAATTTGGACTCTTACTTTTGCCCACCATCTATGGATCATTCACTTTCTATCGAATTCCAGCCAATTTTCTCTTACTTTTGCCCACCAATTGAAAAAAATGAAAAATGGCCATGCCAAGGTTATTTATATCAGCGCTTGGCTTCATTACATATATTATTTCTGCAATCAGAATCCAGCTAACACCCGTTCAACTTACATACGCAGCTGAGGGGTCTTAAGTGCGATTAGCACAATATTTTTTTTCTTCTGTTTTCAGTTTTTGATTATTAAATAGTAAAAGCAAGATAGTTCAGCCAATAAATGTCTGGTTTGAGGAAAGTTGAGCCAACTCAACAAAGCAGATGAGCATCCTTTGCAGAAATAATTTGAAGATGCTTTGCCCTGCGAAACTCAAACTTTTTATACATTTATTAGAGCATGAGTGTGTGTCAGAAATCACTCAAATCAGGTGTTTTTCTTTGAGATTATAGTGGCAGTTTCATTAATGTCAGATCAGGAGGACCCACCTCTCTGATGTTCAGTTCGGCTTGTGAGCGATGCGTCTAAATCGGTTTTAAATCCAGGAAACTCTTGGCCTCCTCACAGGAGGAAAGAATTCGGCCCTCTGCTCAGCTCCAAGCCGAATGTGGCCCTGCTGTTTACATCTAGCCTCGGAGCTGGGTGATGTCATCTAGAAGGGATGGCCGCGGTCCGGGAGGAAGGCATTTCGCTGGGTAGTGTGGCTCACTTTTGCTCACACAACCAAGAAGGCGAAATTTGTGCAGCAATACTGTGTGAGTCATGTTCTAAGGAAGTGCGTGTAAAAGTGGATTCATTTGAGTAATTCAGAGCAACAAATTGTTGTTTGCCAGTGTAATTTCCCACTTTTCACCCAGGGATCCATCCAAATAAAAAAAATCTCTCCGCTGTGTGTTAACTCAGTTTATTCTTTTGAGTCACACAGCTATGTGCTATCATGCTAAACTTAGTCGGGTTTTGCGGTATAGATACTAAGTTGGTTAATGAGTTTGGGGAAACCATTAGACACACAATATGACCAAATCATCGAGTCAAAGGCCACCAAAATAAAAGGCCTGCTGGGAAACCAGTGCATCGCGGGCTGATCAGAAGGACACTAATTGAGCCCTGAGGTTTTGTGCCCCCCAGGGAAAGTACGTATCAGCAGATCAAGAAAAAAAAATAAGCTGGAGTATTTCTAACCGATGCGATTGTTAAAAAATAAAATGAAATAAAAATGAAATGATCCTTGCTTTGAGTACACAAAGCTCTAGTTGACAGTCCTCCTTTAACAAGATCAACTCTGGATTCCCTGTTTCCATGTTTTATTAGTCCTGCCAGTGTTTTGACATGCAGGAATGGCCTTTCAACGGTGTGGACACAAGGTGGAGGAGTCAGTACTTTGTCCCACACGTCCAACTGTAATGGGCCAGAAGTCTGTGACCCTACCGCTGGTGCTGCTGCCGATGCGGCTAACCAGACACTCAATTCCTGCGTCCCTCCTCTCCCCTCCCAAACAGGATGTTCTGATTTGTAATATGAGTTTATGGTGGCGTATGATGGCACAGAATGTAAGCTGTGCCAGTATTGTATTGCCCTGACCTTTGATTAACTTGTATTCTGAGTCGCGTCAGATTGGGACTCTTCGGGCTCCAGCTGGAGCAGGGGCGTCATCATGGGATTTTTGGCCCCATGAAAATGTTTCACAGGGGGCTTGACTTCCCCAGGAAATGCTCTGTTGTAATAATTTCAGAGGGTCCCTGCAATCAGGACCCCTTGTAATCGTGATGGTTTGGCCTCCAGTTAACATCTTTCAGCCTTAAGCGAACAGAGATGAGTATCTGCTGGGTCTGCAGAATAACCAGCCTCGTTATCCATTTTAGCTGCTGGAGATCAGCGGTTTATATTGGCCTCATACTGAGCGTGCCTACCCTTTACACTGGTCTTTAAACAGTTACGGTCTCACGCTGAGCGTGCCTACCCTTTACACCGGTCTTTAAACAGTACGGTCCTTTATTGGGCTAATTCACTGGTTCACCTCAGCTTCCTGTTTTAGTGGCTCTGTGTGTTTGTGTTGAGGTGTAACTGATGTCAAAGGAGGAATTAGGCTGTGATACATTGGCTCTCTTTCCTTTAACCCTATCTGCTTACATCTTTTTTAATACTCCACCTTTTTTCTTTTCTTTCACTGTTATCCTCTCACCGTCTTCATTTTAGACCGTTGTTGCTAATGAGTCGTGTTTTCAGGCTTTGTAATCGTACCCACCCTTCAGTCCTCAGAAACAAGCAGTATGCCCAGAAACATCTCACAACTAATTTTTTGCATATCAATGTGGCTAAAACAGCTTTGATTTTCCAATGGTGCGCATGGACAGAGATTTTAAATGCATCACGGGTATGCTTTGCCATTTCTATTTTGAAACATTTTCAAGGCGAAAATCCTTAACCTCTGCTTGATAAAAGCTGGAGCTAAAGCAGAGGGGTTAATCCATATGAAATCACCAGACCTCCCAGCTCCATGGACTCAGAATTAATATGTTCTTTGATATTTTGGAGCCTGTTGTAACAGAAGAAAATTGCAGTTGGTTTTAGCTCAGTGTCTCATTCCAACTGGTTTTTATAGGGGTTTGAAATAGGGGCGTGTCTGCGTCAACCCTCTATGACCCATCTGGAAGCATATGCCTCTCTATCAAAAAACCTAAGTAAGATATTATCTTCATTTCTTCAGGATATCTTTATTTTATCTCAGACACATGCTACATAGTACTTAAACTCACATTTACCCTTTGTGAGCCGTGCAGTGGACAACCAAAATGTGGAATTTGAACAAAACATAACATAAATGATCCTGTTTGAGGGTGGATTTTCTCATTCTCTTTCCAAATCTTATACATTTTGCAGTTGATTTTGGCTGAAAAACACATGAAGGGCTATCTAAAAGTGAAGAGAGAATTTAAATGGCGTACATCCATTTTGAGTAAAACTAGATTGTGACTTTTTTATCACAAAAAGACATTATTGTAGCCTCGGACGGAGTGTCCGGAGGTACTATGGATTTGCGGTGGTCGCGCGTTTGCGTCCTGGCCCAGAAGTACCTCTGCATGAGGGTGGACCCTGTGTGTCACTGTGGGTGAATATTTATCAATCTGACTTTCAGCATACACCCACTGTGACACTGCTTGATCCATTCACTTCAGGCATACTTTTACGCTCTACGTCTGTAACATTTCCCCAACTCTTGGATCGAAACAAATCAAGCGCACATACCTTCCTAGCTAAGACAGCTAGACTCAGCGAGTACACGCGGTAGATGCCTTCGTCTTGCGGAGATATGAGCAAAATGTGGGAAAGCGGCATACGGTTCAAGCGGTTTCCAACACTGCCATCCATTTTCTAATCCCGACATGCAAGGATGCATGAAATTCCCAAAATGGCGGCATCGTTACCAGGAATTTCCTGGCATACCGTTGCATGTCGGGATTAGAAGATGGCGACAAGTGTTTGAGCGGCGTTGCTTCGAAGGCGTTTTTTGCTCATATCTCCGCACAGAAAAGGCATCTACCAGAAGTGAATGGATCAAGCAGTGATGGATGTACGTTGAAAGTCAGATTGATAAATATCCACCCACAGTGACACGGAGGGTCTACATGATGGAAACGATAGAAGATAAATGATAGTGATAGAAGAATAACAGTATGAATATCATGTCAAATTTTTGCTTCAGAAAACCGATTTTTCTTAACTACTAATTTGAATACCACTGGCTCAGTATAGATGAAGTGGTTGCTACAGAGGGCAACGAATTTTTCAGTCCCAAGAGCATAGTGATTGAAGAATAACAGTATGAATATCATGTCAAATTTTTGGAATTGCTGGATAGATAGTATGGGCAAGTATATTGAGTAGTTTGCACAGGAGGCTTAGCTGAGGAGTTTTATTTATGCTAGTCTTGAAAAACAGGGTTGGGAGTTGGGACTGAACTCGCCAATATTGTAAACTGTGTTTGAGGCAGGCTTGCTGATGAATATTCAATAACTGCTCTGGGTGTGCCCTCTAGTGAGGAATAGTGTAACTGCGTGCATAAATAGAGCAGCTCCATGTCTGCTGGCATCAACATCTGCACTGTTATTTCAAACAGTACAAGTGTTATTTCAATTGTATTTCATTGTGATTCCACATTAGTTCTTTGTAAATTTTCTTGATGCAAATGAAATTACTTCAGTTCATTTATTCATGCACTCATTATTCTTCGTAAATTATGTACGGCACGGCAGGCTGAGCCATGAAATTATGTACGCAAATATTTATTGGAGCTTTAGCTTATCTTAATGGTAACGCTGGCAAACAGATGCTGATGACCTAGCGAGCCTGTATTATAATTAGTGAAGAAATAACATTTGCTAATGAACCGTGCATTAGGCAAACACTAGCTTTGCTAAGGGGTAATTCCATTTAAGGTAGACTGCAAACAGTGGCATATCGCATTCATGAACATATGTTTCTCTTTTTAACGTGACATTTCTATCGAACGCTTCTTTGTGTTTGATTCTTTGACAAAGAGAACAACGTTTTAAATAGTGCCGAATTAGCTTAGACCTGGCAGTGAAAATAAGCAGCTTAGAAAATGAGGTAGGTTACCTTTTTAAGATTGGGAATTCGTAGCATCGGGTGAATTTCAATAAGCGCAAAATCGCTGGCTAGTTTAACTTTGTTCTGATGATGACACACAGAATGCACACTTGTCCACTCGCTCACTCACTGTCTGTATATGTTTTCATTGTAGAACATTCACAACATAATGCTGTACATAGCGGGTGAGTGCACATTTCAAACGCGCCCTATTCTAACCAAATCATCTCCATGGAAACTCAGCTGAGCTGTTAGATATCAAATCAGCCAATCACAGAGGGCCATGGCAGGACTGGTTCCCCACGCACAAACAATTGCTGAGTCACTTAGTGAAAGAAATCCTTGCTCGCGCACACCTCAAACTCCTGCTTCTCATGCAAAAAACGTTCATCCTGTTACAAATGTCAAATGGCGGATGTCTTTTTTATTTCTCTGAGTGATATAATGCTGGAATTACAGCAATCTAAAAACTCTGTATGTTTGCTGTTCACCCAAAAGTTTTTGGGTGATTTTTGAATGGGAAAGATAGAGAAATTAGACGTGTCTCATGTTCTTTAGCTGTTCCCTGAGGCAAAACTATGTACTTCTGTGCTACAAAAACTATAGTACTGTGACAACAACAAATTTTCCTACATTTTTGGGAAATTTCATGAGGAGGGATTCAAATTTGTGGAAGTTATAGTGATATGAAAAGTATTTTTTGCAGCCTCTGTGCTCCCAGCTCCCACTCAAGGTGTGACATCACGCACTCTAGCAATGAGAACCCAACTCCAATTCTTTCCAATGGGAAAATTTTTGTTGGTTTTTTGGGAATTTTTCAGAGACCGCATGATGAAATTCAACCAAAATCGATAGGCTTCATCCTCTAACCACTATCAACATGCATGTGAAATATCAAAAGGATCGGAGAAGAATTGCAGTCTGTAGAGCGTTCACAAGAAAATCTCTACGGACGCAGACGAGCAACGACCGCAAATCCATAGTACCCCCGGACACTCTGTCCAGGGCTACAATTAACCACTAACAAAATTGAAGGAATTCAGGACAAAAATTCCGAACACAAACTTAGCCTCTATGCAGATGACCTTCTTCTATACTTACAGAACCCCTCCGTATCACTACAGGAAACTTTTAATGTCATTTCTCCAAAATCTCACATTACACAATAAACTGGAACAAATCAACTATTCTACCACTATCTGAAACAGCTTGGAATTCTGCAGCCCAAGATCCACCCCTTCCACTTCACACTGGCAACATAAAATACTTGGGCATCAATATCTCCCCCAGACTGTCAGAGCTCTTTAACCTCAACTACACCCCCTTAATAAAAAAAAACTGAAGATGATCTTAGACGTTGGACAATCCTTCCACTCACCCTCATAGGACAAATCGCAACAGTCAAAATGAAAATTCTACCCCAAATAAATTATCTGTTTTCAGTTCTCCCTATCACTCCCACTGTCACATGGTTCCAAACATTCAACTCAATAACAACTCAATTTTATTGGAAAAACAAGAAACCCAGAATCTCACTCTCAACATTACAAAATCAAAAATCACAAGGCGGCCTCAAAGCACCAAATTTCCTCAATAACTTTCTATCAAATCAATTACAATACTTATTCAAATGGACTCAAAGACATAAATACAATACCCCATGGCTAGAATTAGAACAAAATCGATGTAAACCCACTTTAATCACAGATCTTCCCTTCCTACCACAATCAATTCAAAAACTTAACTATAGTAAATATAACACAATCTCCACAACTCTGACAGCCTGGTGGAAAACTCACAAAATGACTAAATCATCACTACCACCATGCAAGTACACTCCAATTTGGCACAATCCAGACTTTCAACCACATAACACCCCCGTTCACTTTCCATCATGGCAACAGAAAGGAATCACACATCCCCAACACAACCAGGTCATCTCATTTAACACCTTAATCCAGAAGTACGGGGCAGGAAGAGACCAGTTCCTCTGCTACCAGCAACTTAAATATGTAATAAAATCCAAAATTAATATAACCAATAACACATTAGAACCATCGAAACTAAGTACAGAGATCATGAAAATTACAAACTCAAAGAAAATCACCTCCAAACTATATAAACTTACAAAATATATCCATACAAGATACCTCAATTTCACTTCCAACCACAAAATGGGAAAATGACTTGGATATCTCTCCCAGCCCCAACTTCTGGATACAAATCAATAATAACATCTTCTCTATGTCCAGTAACTCCAACCTGCAACTGAAACAATACAAAACTATCCATAGAACCCACATCACCCAAAGTAAAATGTTCAAAATGGGATTAGCAGACACAGACAGCTGCATACAATGCACTCTGGACACTACAGACAATTACTTTCACGCCACTTGGGTTTGCCAACCGGTTCACTCCTTCTGGACAACAGTAACTGGAAAGCTTTCCATGATATTTGGCTGCAGATTTCCATTGGACCCATCACTCTGCCTACTAGGAAATACTACAGAAATAACCCTTCCACCAAAATTTAAAAATCCGTTTCTTATCTCTCTAACCATCGGCAAGAAGATAATCTTTCAAAACTGGAAATCAAAAAAATCTTGTCATGTTACTCACTGGATCAACCTCCTCAAAGAACACATTTCAATAATCAGAACAACAGCCCACAAACAAAACATTATATCAGCCTTTAATGAAACATGGAACCCTTTCATAACCCACTTTGAACTCACCCAACCGCCAAACCCACTTCCATGACCACAGACCCCAGTCACAATAACCATCACACATATCAAAGCACACTACGACTCTTTAATCTTTATATCCTAGTTAGTTTTTTTTTAATTATTTATTAGTTTTGTTGCTTATTGGCTAATTTAACAATTTTGCTCATTCTTTTCCTTTTTATTCCTTTCTCTTTTATTTTTCTTTTTTCCCTGTCTCCCAATCACTGTGTGTCCTGTGTGTCCTGTCCATGTCTCTGCATATCTGTACTTACCTGTACTGCTATGTGTCTTGATTTTTGTTATACCTTCTCCTCATTTTGGGATCATTAATTAAAATAAAAATAAAGGAAAATAAAGCTGACCTCTCAAGGGGGGGGAGACACTTTCTGGCCAGTCATGTGGGTGTGGCCCTTTTTGACCCCCAAATTGATCATGTGGGTACCCTTTGATTTCAAAAACAAATGTGTCAATTTAAAGCTCTTTGTGGGTACTAAAAATAATACAACATGGAACAAGTGTGAAATCTTCAGCGTGAGCCCTAAATCTGCATGCTTTTTGAAAATTTACCCACTGTCATCACTATTTCTCTTTATTCCTTTGAAATATATAATAATGATGACATAAATTTGTAGATGTAATGACTTTAACCCTCTCCCATACAACTATTGCATAATGATGAATATTGGGAACAGTGCGCATCCAAAAACATCAAGAGGCTGTGCAAGAACACCTGATGACAAGGCACACCAGACAGACTGAGGAGACATGGAAGCCATTTAAAAGTGACAGGAGAATGCCCATTAAAGGAAACTGGCCAAAACGATTTTAAAATACCACCCAAGCCAGCAATTAACCAAGACAGTGGGCTCTTTTTGCAATCTGTGTGAGACGTACGTAAATCACAGCGTCCGGGAGGGGCGGGAATCTCTCGGCACCTCACGATTCAATTTGATTCAGATTCAGAGGCTTACGATTCAATTATAAAATGATTATTGATGTGTCAAAGTGTTTTATTTCTATTCATTATTTACAACCCCCATTCCAAAATAGTTGGGACGAAGTGTAAATTGTGAATAAAATCAAAATGCATTGACTTTCAGATCACAAGAGCCAATATGTTATTTACAATAGAACATAGATAACATTTGAAATGTTGAAACTGAGACATTTTACATTTTTATCCGCAAAATGAGCTTATTTAAAATTTTCTGGCTGCAACAGGTCTCAAAAAAGTTGGGACACAGGCAAAAAAGGGCTGAAAAAGCAATAAATATATGAGAGAATCAGCTGAAAGAACATTTAGCAAGTAATTAACTGGCATCAGGGGTGTAACATGATTGGCTATAAAAGGCATGTCTTAGAGAGGCTGAGTCTCTCAGAAGTAAAGATGGCCAGAGGCTCTCCAACCTGTGAAGGCTTGCGTAAAAAAATTGTGAAATACTTTAAAAACAATGTTCCTCAACGTCAAATTGCAAAGGCTTTGAAGGTCTCATCATCGACAGTGCATAACATCATCAGAAGATTCAGAGAAACTTGAAAAATCTCTGTGCGTAAGGGACAAGGCCGAAGACCTTAACTGGATGCCCGTGATCTTCGGGCCTTCAGTTGCCACTGCATCACTCACCGGCATGATTCTGTCATTGACATTACTAAATGAGCCCAGGAATACTTCAAGAAACCACTGTCTGTAAACACAGTCCGCCGTGCCATCCACAGATGCCACCTAAAACTCTATCATGCAAAAAGGAAGCCATTGTTGAGCATGATCCAGAAGCGCCGCCATGTTCTGTGGGCCAAGGCTCATTTAAAATGGACTGTAGCAAAGTGGCAAAGTGTCCTATGGTCAGACGAGTCCAAATTTGACATTTCTGTTGGAAATCATGGGCGTCGTGTCCTCTGGGCTAAAGAGGAGAAAGACCACCCCTCCTGTTATCAGCGTTCAGTTCAAAAGCCAGCATCTCTGATGGTATGGGGATGCTTTAGTGCATATGGTGTGGGACACTTGCATGTTTTAAAAAGCACCATGAATGCTGAAAGTTATATGAAGGTTTTAGAGCAACATATGCTCCCCTCCAGACGACATCTATTCCAGGGAAGGCCTTGTGTATTTCAGCAGGACAATGTAAAACCACATACTGCAGCTATTACAACAGCATGGCTTCGTAGTAGAGGAGTCCGTGTGCTGAACTGGCCTGCCTGCAGTCCTGATCTTTCACTGATTGAGAACATCTGGTGCATAATTAAATGAAAAGTCTGAAGTCTGATTGGGGACTTGGGATGCGAATTAGCCAAGGCTATAATCTCATTGTGCAAAACATCTTTTTTTGTTCTTTTGGACTAAAATTATGTTTAATTTGCATTGTCCCTGTATAAATAAACTTGGAATCAATCAAAAGTCCGTCAAGGAGACCCAAAACTCTCCAGCAGAAGCCTATATTAAACAAGTATGGGATCAAATTCCAATGGCTAAACTCAAGAAACTTGTCTCCTTAATGGCCAGGCACCTCCACTCTGTGTTAAAAAGAAGAGGGGATGCTACACCATGGTAAACAGGCCCCTGTCCCAACTTTTTTGAGACCTGTAACAGCCATCAAATTTGAAATGAGCTCATTTTGTGGATAAAATTGTAAAATTTCTCAGTTTCAACAATTGCTATGTTATCTCTGTTCT
Organism: Gymnothorax javanicus; assembly: GCA_029692085.1. Classification (NCBI taxonomy): domain Eukaryota; kingdom Metazoa; phylum Chordata; class Actinopteri; order Anguilliformes; family Muraenidae; genus Gymnothorax; species Gymnothorax javanicus. The sequence goes on from CM056209.1 coordinate 50,461,603, forward strand.
ATTGTGAATAAAATACTGGCTGGTGTGATTTGAAAGTCATTGCGTTTTGATTTTATTCACAATTTACACTTTGTCACAACTATTTCGGAATTGGGGTTGTATTTCTTATCACCATGTGACTACCTACTTAGGGGTCCTGGATAAATTGAGCCCGGATGTTGCCAGACCAAATACAGTACAATCCTAACTGATGTCTGCTTCGAATTATTGCATTGCATGTTTGTTATGTGAGCTCTTCATCAATGCTGCTGTTTGTGAGGCTTTTTAGTCAGATCTTTAAACTTTGTCAGGATCCCCATGTTGGCAGCCGTACTGCTACTCGATCTGCTCCATTATATGGCCGAAGCTAAGCAGGTGTGAGCTCAGCCAGCGCTGGGATGAAGTCACTGCTGGAAGAGGAGTTGGTAGGCCAGTAGGTGGTGATCTTCCCTCTTGTGGGATGTGCCCCAGTGTAGTGATGGGGACACTGTTCTAAAAGAGATGCCGTCTTTTGCATGAGATGTTAAGCCGAGGTGCTGAACCTATGACACGCTTCAACAAGAGTAGGGGGTTCCCTGGTGTCGTGGCTAAATTCCCAACCTGCCACCTAATCATCCCCTGATCTAATGAGTTATGCATTTTGTCCTCTCCCTCTCCACGGCAAGCCCCCGGGATCCCTTGAAAAAGAGATTTCGATCTCAACAGGTTTTTCCTGGTTTAAATAAGGCATAAATAAATAATTTGTTTTCCCAGGATCCCTATGGTTTTTGTCAGGATCCACATGGATTTTCCCAGGATCATTGATGACCCTCAAGGATTTTGCCAGGGTCCTTAAGGATCTTTTCCCGGATTCTCAACAGGAAAGTGTAATCTAATTAGAATCCGCTTATCTTCTTCATGAGCTCTTGCCCTGTTCCAGCAGTCTGTGTGATTGTCTCATAACCCCCAGATTCCCTAACTGTGATCAGCTGTGGCCACTCCCTTCTCTTTGATTTTTTTTATTTGTAAATTTCTGGTTTTGTCTCGGTCGGGGCTGGATTGTTGTCTGCATAGGGGTTACTCTAATGGTTTACTCTAAATTCTGGTTCTCCTCCCTCGTGGCTCCTCCAGGGAGCTAAATTATTAGTGAGCTAATTATTAGGTACAGTGGGTTCTCCAAGCCTCCTTCTATTTCCCCTCATCCTCCTCATTATAACGCACCGTAGTGGCTCGTCGTCAGTTCTGCAATTGGCTCCTTCTGTGCCCAGTCTGTACCAAATCCAGCCTCCTCTTGAAGATATGAAGTCTATTTTTGTTATGTTTGTTTTTCTAATCAGACCATCTGTGCTTTCTGAAATGCCTAAGCGTGATCACTGAGATCTGGTTTCCTTTCAGCTTCCTTTCAGATTTGCAGCTTTGAAATCAAGAAGGAGATGTCTAGGCTAATACATAACTCAGTATTCACACTCTGTGTGTGTGTGTGTGTGGATGTGCCCGTATTTGTGTGTGTGTGTGTGTGTGTGTGTGTGTGTGTGTGTGTGTGCGTGTGTGTGTGTGTGTGTGTGTGTGTGTGTGTGTGTGTGTGTGTGCACTTTTGTGTGTTTGCGTGCATGTGTGTGTGTGTGTGGGTGTGTGTGTGTGAGTGACTGTTTGTCTGCATTACTATGGCTGCTCGCACAAGTAAACAATTCAAAGGTAAATCAAAGGTCGAGAAAAGTTGACTACACTTGATGTGCAAACAGCGGCTACATATTTTAGTTTGTGTGCTTTTACGTTTTTTCACCAGTTTAAGATCTTGCTCGTTTCTCAAAGCTGTGATTATTCATTTATTTTATTTTTTTATAATCCCATGAGGTTGTGGATGGCTGGACTGTCTAGTTTTTGTAGAGAATTACGGTTCAGTGACGTAATGTCTGCTTCTTACTTGCTTTTCTTGTTTCTCATTGGTTGGCATCATTTGTAATATAACTACTTCAAGGCTACTTAATTGTTTAAGAGAAATCTTAAATGGGTCTTAGGTCGTCCCAGAGGCAGGCAAACCAAAAAACCTCCTACGTGCCCTGAGAACTACAACCAAAAGATTACAGTCCTCTTACAATCTAATATAAGTGATAGATTTTTCTAATAAATATAATACATATTGCTGTGCTACTATAATCAAAACTACTAATATAAAGCAAGCGTGCATAACTATATGATTACTGATGAATAATGTTGAATAATGCTGATGACTGATCAGAAATTGACTGAATCAACTGAACATATGTTGGTCAAAGCTACAGAAATAAACGGAAATGATTAAATCAACTGAACATATATTAATCAAAGCAGAAATCAACTGAACAAATATTGATTGAATCAACTGAACAGATATTAATTGGCACTACAGAAATCAACTGCTTATGTGCGTGTGAACTGCTTGTGTATGTGTGTCTGTGTGTTACTGCTGCTTACATAATATGGCTATTGATCATAATTATTGGTTTACTGGTGAATATGAGTAATATGATCCTCAACAATTTCTTTGCTGTATTCTTGTGAAAATAAAACAAGGCAATATTACTAGCATCATCAGTGTAATGATGACACTCTACTCAGAAAACAGTGAAAAAAAATGATATGCATGAGAGTATGTCAGCATAAATAAATAAATAAATAAATATTAATGGAATCTATCTAATTTTTCTAAACTACCTTTCTTTTATTTTTCAAACCAAGCTATAGCATGGATTGAATCATACTTATCAAATAGATGGTGGTCGATGGTGTCAAATCGCCTTACCTACACTGTCCACTTGGGGTTCCCCAAGGATCCATACTGGGCCCTGTGTTATTTTCCACGTATATAAATGATCTTCCTGATGTTTGTAAAGATGTTGATATACAATTATACGTAGATGATGCTGGGATCTTTACAAAGGTGAAAAATCCTGAAGAGATTGCTCAAATACTTTCATCTGCTTTGACTCACATTCAAAATTGGCTCACTTAAATACACAAAAGACTGTGTGTATGTTTTTTTCTAAACAACCTGCAAACATTCCCCAATCTAACATTTATTTGGGAGATCAAGAACTAAAATTAGTGAAGAAGTTCAAATATCTGGGTATGATGCTGGATTCTGAACTCTCTTTTAAGAGTCATGTCAAAATGGTGTCGAAGACAGTTAAATACAATTTAAAAAATTTCAAACAAATAAGGAGGTCTCTTACTGATGAAGCTGCCATGTTGTTCCTTCATTCCATAATTTTTTCACATTTAAGTTATTGTCTAACCAGCTGGTCTTTGGCAGGAGTAACAACTCTGAAACCAATGGAGTCACTCTATTAAAAGACGTTGAAAGTATTAGATAAAAAGTCCTTCTCATATCACCATTGTTATATTCTCTCAAGGTACAACTTGTTAAACTTTGAGAATTTTAAAAAATTTAAAACTGCCTGCCAGATGTATAAAATCCTAAATGGGCTAGCTCCGCCTCCGCTAAATGACTATGTAAAGTACAGAATAACCAGTAATTCAACGATTCAGACCACTAGGGCCATAGCCAGGGGTGACTGTGAGGGACCTGTTAGATAAACCTCTTTTGGTCAAAATGTTTTCTCTTTCATGGGTAGTGTATTGTGGAACAGTTTACCACCCTTTGTGAGGGAGTGTTCCAGTTTAGTAGCTTTTAAAGGCAATCTAAAGGTGTGGCTCAGATCAAATCAGATTTGTGACCATGATGAATAGTGAGGTATTATTTGTTAAGTGTAATAGGGCAGCGTGCAATATACTGACCAAAATGCAGGTATTCAGTGCAATAGGGCAACGTGCAATATACTGACCAAAATGCAGGCATTAATGTGCAATGGGGCAACGTGCAATATATTGATCAAAATGTAATATTATTAGCATTTTAACTTGTTTTTTTTTCTTCATATTTATTTTTCCTTTCATTGGGCCTAGTGCAATATATCACAGTACAATAACATGGCTATGTGCAATATGCTATAGCACTTTAGAATTATGTGCTTAGTGCAATTCATTTTTGCACTTTGTGACAAATTAGGGCAGTGTGTATTTTTTCAGTACTTGCCTCTTACTGTTTGCACTGTTATCCAACGGCCGCATTCAGATTTTTCCTGAGCTACAAGCCTGAATCACCTCTGTGTTTCATTGTTAAAATTGTTGTGTATTATTGGTTTGTGTATTTTTATGTATTAATGTATTTTTGTTTTGTTATTTTTGTTATTGTTTTGTAAAATTGTTGTGTATTATTGTTTTGTGTATTTTTGTATTGTTTTTCAAAACATCAACCTGCTTAGGGACAACAGATGTAAATTAGCCTTTGGCTATAATCTGACATATTTGCATGTTTATGTTCATCAATATATTCTGTCCCTACTTCTTAAATAAAATAAATAAATAAATAAATAAAAGTATGCATTTATTCTTCCTTGTGTGACATTCTTGTGTGGATTACATTAATTGCCCAGCGTACAGCCTGACAAGATAGCTGGGCCTTGAAAGTGAAAGTGCTTTTAGGTACAAAGTGCCCTGGGCTCTGCATTCTCACTGTTTTTCATCCATCGCACCAATATTATTGGGGAGCCATAACCGAGACTATTGGATTTGACAGGCTTTAATAAGTCTAAAAGCAGAGTGAGCCGATGAATTCACCCAAAGACAAAAACGCTATTCTTTCCTCTAGTGATGTGCACTTAAGATTTTTCAATTTATTTCTTTTTTTTTCTTGTGAGCTAATTGCTGATGTACTCCACTGCAGAATGATTACATTAGCTCTGTGACTTTAGTGAGTGCAAATAAATGTTATATGAGAAACATTTTATTGCACCTGAGAATAATGCTGTGAACTTTCGAGACAAATATAACACTAATATAAACTCTGAACCACTGTGTTGTCCTTGTGCTAAAGACACGGCTCCACTGAGGTCTTTGTGCACCGGAAATGAGTTCAGCCTTGATGAATCTGCTTTGGCGGGGGCGTCCTGCTGTGCACTTATTAGGGAAGGTGTGTCTCACGATTTTCATAACAACTTCTCCCTCTTGCAAGGGCTCTGGGGTGGTGAAATTTTGCTTTTGTACTATGATAATATCATGTAATGTGTGGCATTATTAAATAATAACAACTGGTGAGGTGTTTTTCTCCTCAGTTCAGAGGGCCTGTTGCTCTTTTAAGGATTAGTTTGGTTGGAGCTGCCCAGGCACCTGTTTCCTTTATGTTTTGCTTTTCTATCGTTTTTCCGGGGAGAGCGTTCCGATGTGCTTCATCTGCATGGACGGAGCTCTGGAGAGACGGGAGCGCTGCTACTCATTTTTGGGTTGGCACCTGCTGCAGCTGTTTACGCCCGTCTGCGAGACGGCTTTCATTCGTTCCGATGGCGGGGTTTTTTATTAAAGAACAAGAGCTGCAGCCACACAGAGAAAAAGCCCTTTGAAAGTGGGTAATGCAATAGAGCTGCTAAGCCTGCAGTGGTATTAGGTTATCCTGGGCTGAAACCCCCCCAGTGGCACCAAACATAAATCACTGATGTCAGCTTTGTAACATCTTTTTTCCTCCACCTCTCCTCCTCCTCCCTTCTTCCTTCGGCCACACTGTTATCTGACCGTCTCTCGAGCATTTTCAGCATATGCTTCGGACACTCATTTATTCATTTATTTATTTATTTGTGGCGCCTGCTGTTTGTTTCTCAGGTTAATTTGGAGACTGAACTAATGGTGGGCTGGAGGCAGGATGTACTGCAGTCGGAGAAGCCGGCCGTTTTTGTGGACTTGCAGCAGTAATGCGTCTCCACTCTGCTAATCATTGAAGGAGCAGTTATCTCAATGGAAGGGTGCAGGTCTGGGCTCTCAACCATTTGAGGTCAAGGTCAAGGATCCTGGTTCCAGAGCCAGAGATGTGTGTAGAGGTGAGTCCGACTATATCTAGCCAGTACCGTTCAACTTCCCGCACAAGTTCCGGCTCCTTCCCCACCAATGAGGTGACGTTCCATGTCCCAAGAGCCAGATTCCATGACCAGGGCCCAGAACGCAAGGGCGCTCGTCCCCGTCTGCCACCCGATTTTCTATGCACCCGTCCCCTACTCCACTCCTCGTAGGTGGTGGGCCCCGTAGCCTCTTCGGGCTGAGCCTGGCTGGGTCCCGGGAAAAACCCGGCCACCAGGCAGTTGCATGCAAGCTCCCCTCCCAGGCCTTGCTCCAGGAGGGGGCCCCAGTGTCCCTAATCCGGGCAAGGTTCTTATTTCCCAAGGGGAACTTTCCATTAAATCGGTTAATAATATGAGGAATGGAATGAAGGGAATGAGGAATGCGATGGGCTTCAGAATCAAAACTGGTGCCGCTGACTAACTAGCAACTTTATTGCATAAAATTGAGATGAGGATTTAATTTTTCTTTACTCAGTCTGCTGCTTTAAATTCTACTTGCCTTGTTGAATGATTCGCCTGTGATTTTATGCGCATGCGCTTGTGTGTGTGTGTGTGTGTGTGTGTGTTTGAGAAGTGGATTCACACTGCCGTAATGGACGTCTGGCAGACAATCGAATTATAATCATTGAGGCTTCAGTAACTGAGCAGAACGCAGAGCTGGAATGGCAGGTGCCTGTTTTATTTTTATTTTTTCTCTGCTAATGCAGCCGGTTAACTTGGACCCATTTTGAAATGGAATCATTCGCTGTGAACCGTAATGCATATTAAACAGCCCCAGTGCCTTTCTGGAATGATTTCAGGTTATCTGGGGGCTGGCAGGTGTAAGACATGTTGAGACTCAGACTCTGAGCGACCAGAGTAACTGAGAATGTTCTTTTACCGGCATTATGGAGGGAGGGCAGGGGCAGCAAGAGTGACTGGCAGAAAGACTCGTAGATCCATCCATCCATCCCTTATTTAATCCACTTTTTCAGGGTCACATTGGGGTTGTGGGGCTGGAGTTTATTCCAGCATACAGTGGCCATGAGGCAGGAACACACCCTGGGTAACTGATAGATCCACAGCAGGGATCCCACAGTATTCCCCGACACACTCTTACCTGTGGGCGACATTCCAGGTGGTGCCGCCAAAAACCTAAGTTCAGTGATGAGCTCAGGTTTAGAGCAGTGATACAGATACTGCTGTTGTTTGCTGTTGGTTCATTTATCAAATCACCAACATAAACTCAGGTATACAGTTCAAAAAGAGGTAAAAACATTCAAGTGCTTGTAACTGGGATGTTAAGTAATGGTATAAAAAATTGTACTCCAAGTTAGAATTAATTAATAGAATGAATTTATACGTTTATTGCCATTTTTTTGCATGTAAAACTATTACCCAAACACAAGACTGTCGTATTTTATGGGGATTTGGGGGAATTTTTGTTTTTTACTTAATGGACAAAAATCTTCCTTTACTGCACCTCTGACAGTATGGCTGTGGCACAGGTTTAAGGTTCATCAAGTTAATTCCTGCCATTTTACTCCGACCACCTGGATTGTGTCTGATGGTTGAGCAGACTGTCAGAAGAATGGGCTGGCTGATATCACAGGTGGTAGAATCACATGACAGGACTTTCATTTTCTTACCCCTGGACGTCGTACCTCTGCTTTTGTGGATTCAGCAGTGAGTGAAAATGATAGATCTGTGTAGCGGCCTGTGGCAACGGGAGCCTGACTACGCCGAGCCGTGATGGAGAGTGCCGTTCGGCCTCCACGACGCTCCTGCTTCCATCGCCTTGTGCAAATGATTTTTATCCTTCACCCCCTCCCCCCGTAAAATCCCGTGAGATTTGCCATTGAGTCCATTGTGCTCCTTTGATACACAGCTGTCATACCTGCTCTAGGATTAAAGTAAGCGTGTCAGCTTCCCCTCGAAAATTAGGCTCAAGTGACACTGAATTCATGAGGACTGTGTAACTGATGCCCTTTAACCCACAGTTAATGCTGGTCCTCTCCATAACACCACAGAAGCACGGAGCTACAGGATTCTTGCACATGTACTTTTTAAAAACTTCCTTTAGAGAAAGTCAGAAGCTACTTCAGTATTTGATATGATTTTAGAAACAGCCTCATTTGATTTTCACCTGGTTTTGAGAGGACTGCAACAACCCTTATGCTCTGCATGTCTATGGTAGCAGTGAGAAGCTTATAACTGTCTCCGTTATAGATAGATTCTATGGTAGCAGTGAGAAGCTTATCACCGTCTCCATTATGGATAGATTCTATGGTAGCAGTGAGAAGCTAATAACCGTCTCCATTATGGATAGATTCTATGGTAGCAGTGAGAAGCTTATAACCGTCTCCATTATGGATAGATTCTATGGTAGCAGTGAGAAGCTTATAACCGTCTCCACTATGGATAGATTCTATGGTAGCAGTGAGAAGCTTATAACCGTCTCCATTATGGATAGATTCTATGGTAGCAGTGAGAAGCTTATAACCGTCTCCATTATGGATAGATTCTATGGTAGCAGTGAGAGGCTTATAACCGTCTCCATTATGGATAGATTCTATGGTAGCAGTGAGAAGCTTATAACCGTCTCCATTATAGATAGATTCTATGGTAGCAGTGAGAAGCTTATAACCGTCTCCATTATGGATAGATTCTATGGTAGCAGTGAGAAGCTTATAACCGTCTCCATTTTGGATAGATTCTATGGTAGCAGTGAGAAGCTTATAACCGTCTCCATTATGGATAGATTCTATGGTAGCAGTGAGAAGCTTATAACCATCTCCATTATGGATAGATTCTATGGTAGCAGTGAGATGTCTGCCAGAGTCTGGTACCCTGTAGGTAAAAGGTAATACCTGACAAATATTCTGCACTAAAACAGACAAAGTAATTGGGTAAAATGGCACAAACTTTATGCCTTTGACTCGCGCCTTTTAAATGGCTCTTCTTAGCCGATCTAATTTGTCTATTAGGGCTGTTGAGTATTTTGTGTCTTTGTGGAAGATATTCCAGCTTTGCTCACAGTTTAAAGCTGTGACCCTGTCCTTCCTGTCGAATGCTTTGTAATGAAACTAATGAGCTCTTTACTTCCAAAATAAATGCCTTTGCTGAATCTCCCTTTGGCTATTTCACCATTATCTAGTTCAGTCACTGCCTAATTACTAGCAGAACAGGAGAGCCAGTGCTTTTCTCGATAGAAGTGAAACCACGGTGCATCGCCCACATCATTAAATGTGCGTGAGTTAGGATTGTGCTGCCAACTTTTATTGCCAGGAGATTGGCAGGCTGCTATTGGTTGACTGTTCACAGTTCACAGAGCTGCCTCATTGGCCAAGTTTATTAAGACCCTCCCCTTGGCAGTCTGTTAGGCATCTTGGTGGCAGTTTGTGAAGTTCGCAATGCAGTAGACAGTTGGAGATGTTCTCTTGCCTCCACGGTGCGGAGTGTAGGGGGTGTATTTTGGGGTAGAGGGGGAGATGGCTTGGGACAGGGTTAGGAGAATGGACAGGAGCCGGGCGAGACACACTCATGCTGGCCTTTTCTGTCTCTTGTGTCCCAGCAATAAGGTAATCGTGAAAAGACCTTCTGTAGGGAGATGTGACTCCTAATCAGAGCACCTTTTAATGTCCTTTCTTTCTCATTATTTTTATTTATTCATTCATTTATTTTAAGTAAATTTGGCATCTCCAATCCAGCCTCCAGCTGGTGGTCAATCCGCTTCGATGGCAGCCTGTTAAAACGGCTCGAGAGAGGAGAACAAGTGTCCTCGTATTCGCGGTCCTCCAACTCACGCGTCCCCGCGGCCCTGCTGTAACATAACATAACATAACATAACATAACATGAATGGCGAGAACAGGCCGTTCAGCCCAACTAAATGCCAGTTTCTTTTGTACCATCGTGAATATATGGCTCAGATACTCAATGACTCAATGGTATCTAGCTTTAAGTCAAGTCTGCCTTGAAAACTCCCAAGGTCTCTGCCTCAACAATATGGTCAGGCAAGCTGTTCCACACTGAAATTACTCTTTGGGTGAAGAAATATTTCCGAATATCAGTGCTAAATTTACCTTTTTAGTCAGCTTCCATTTGTGACCCTTGAGTTCTGCTAACAACACTTGGTTGAAGGAATCCTACATAATTCACTTTGTTAATCCTTTAACATATTTAAAGACCTCAATCAAATCACCCCTTAGTCTCCTTTTCCTAAGACTAAAGAGATTAAGGATCTTCAGCCTTTTCTCATAGCTTTCCTCTTTAATACCCGGAATTAGCTTTGTGGCTCTTCTCTGAACTTTCTCTAAAGCCTCTATGTCTTTCTTAAAGTATGGTCCCCAGAACTGTACACACAATACTCTAGATGTGGTCTGACGAATGTGTTGTGCAAAAGAAGCATCACCTCCTTGGATTTGAACTCAATACTTTTGGCAATGTATCCCAGCATCCGATTGGCTTTTTTAACAGCTACGGCACAATGGCTAGAGCCTGTGAGGGTTTGGTCAACAATCACTCCCAGATCTTTCTTGTGGAGCACATTCCAGTTTAAAACCTCCCATGAAGTAATCCCGTCAATGTTTTTATTACCTACATGTACTACTTTACATTTCCTACATTAAATTTCATTTGCCACATTTCTGCCCAATTTTGAATTCTATCCAAATCATCCTGAATCACTTTAGTGGACTCTAAACTATTTGCCAAGCCCCCCAATTTAGTATCATCTGCAAATTTCACTAATCTGCTCTCAATATTCCTATCAGGTCATTAATGTAGATGAGGAACAGCAGGGGTCCCAACACCGATCCCTGGGGACGCCACTCCCTACCCTACCTAGCTCAGATGATATACCACTGACCACCACTCTTTGTGTTCTGTCCTGCAACCAGTTATGAATCCACTTCAGAATACCACCTGTAACTCCAATGGAGCTCATTTTAAAAATTAGTCTCTTATGCGGTACTGTGTCAAATGCTTTCTGAAAATCCAAATATATGATGTCATAAGCCCTGCTCTGGTCATAAGTCTGGTGGCCTCTTCAAAAAATTCCAGAAGGTTTGTCAGGCATGACCTTCCTTTACGAAAACCATGTTGGCTATCCCTCAAGATATTGTTCGTTCAAGAAATAAGTCCAGCTCATCTTTTATGATAGATTCCAATATTTTGCATAATGCAAGTTAAACTGACTGGCCTGTAATTACCTGGCTCAGCACGGTCCCTTTTTATATATTGGTATTATATTGCCCTGTTTCCAATCATTTGGTATTTCTCCAGTTTCTAAAGACCGTCTAAAGATGGCAGAACTTAAAGATGATCTCACTAACTTCCCTGAGGACTCTAGGATATAAGCCATCAGGACCCGCCGCCTTATCTGCCTTTAGTTGATGCAACTTGTCTAATGACGTTATCCCTAACCTCAATTTCCGCTAAATAATCTTGAGCATTGGACAAGCCCTCTGGCCGAATAAAGACCCGCTCTAAGGTAAAATTCTCAACAAAGTAACCGTTTAAGGTGTCCGCAATATCCTTATTATCATATAGCATGATCCATTTTTTACTCTTTATGCACTTAACCTGCTCTTTGACTTTCCTTTTTCTGCTACAGTACTGAAAGAAGCGCTTAGGGTTAGTTTTTGCCCCTCTGCAATTTGTCTTTCATACAGTCTTCTAGCATTCCTCAGCTCTTTTTTTGACCACAGCCCGCATTTTACAGAATTCGGCCTTAGTAATCTCATTGTTATCCTCTATGTACATCTTATAAAGATTCCCTTTTCCTCAAACTCCTACGAATAGCTGCTGTCATCCACTGAGGATTCTGCTTTTTTTCAGCTTACTTTTGGACACCTTTGGAATGAATTTACATTGTGAATCAAGTAAAACCCCCCTTAAATCTTTTCCCACATCTCATTTACAGACTCACAGTCCAGGAGTGTCTCCCATTTTGTTTCACTTAGATATGACCGCATCCTGTCAAAGTTTGCTCGCCTAAAATTAAAAATTTTTGTTTTTGGAGACACCTTTTTTAACTTCCCATGAGACCTCAAAATTAATAGTAGAGTGATCACTTGTCCCAAGTGGCTCCAGTACCTCAACATTGCTAATTTATCTGGGTCATTACAGAGCAGCAAATCTAAAATTGCCTTCTCTCTTGTAGGTTTATTAACATACTGCACCAAAAATTATCATTTATGACATCTAGAAATTCTTCCTCCCCCTACCCTGTCCTTTCACAATTTCCCAATCAATACCAGGATAATTTAAGTCTCCCATAATAATAGTCCCTCCTCCTCTACAAGTTTGCGTAATCCTCTTAAGGAGCATTTCATTGACTGTACTGTCCAAAGCTGGTGGTCGATAGCATACACCTATGTTTAAACCAGTCTCGTGTTTTGCCAGTGAGCCTGACCCAGATATCTTCACAAGGCACGGAATATTCAATTTCAGGAATTTCCTGCACATTTATGTTTTCGTTCACATAGAGTGCTACACCCCTCCTCGCCTATTACATCTATCCTTCCTAAAGAGCTTATAACCTTCTACATTGTATTCATCTCCATCCTCTTCACTAAGCCATGTCTCTGTAATCCCAACTATGTCATAGCCTTCACTAATCATAACGGCCTCAAGTTCTTGAAATTTATTTTTAATGCTTCTTGCATTTAGATAAAAACATTTCAGGTTATCATGAACGCTCTTCCTTCGATTTCCCATGCGCCTGCTGCTCAAAGCCCTCACCATGCTTTTTTTGCTTTAAAAAATATATCATCAATAGTGCATGTAACGCTGTCAGCTTCCATCAGGGCAGTCTGCATTTCCCTCTGTGTAACACTCTCTAACCTCCCTGCCCCCCAAGTCCCTAGTTTAAATAACTCTCTGCTACCCTCAACATACCTGACCCAGTGCAAAGGTACCCTCCGGTTCAGGTGTAGCCCATCCGGCTTGAACAGGTCACCCCTGTCCCAGAAGTAGTTCCAGTGCCCCATAAACCTATGTTCCTACACCAGGTTCAGAGCCACGTGTTAAACCTCCAGATAAAATTTGCTTCCCTCTTTGACGTGGTACCGGTAGAATCCCGGAGAACACTACCGTGGAGGATCTGCTCCTAAGCTTTTCAGCTAATTCAACAAATTTACTTTGCAGAACCTCAAACCTACCCTTACCTATGTCATTAGTCCCAACATGGACCATGACAACTGGATCCCTCCCCGCTCTGGCCAGGAGCTTGTCACACACTTCTCAGGAGGTCTCCTACCTGGGCACCAGGCAGGCAACACACCGTCTGAGACTCCTTGTATTAACAGACTAAACTGTCTATTCCTCTAAGTATTGAGTCCCCCACTATCAATAACTCTCTTTTTTGAGGGGTAGAGGCCAACAGGGTGCCCTGCTGCTCATCAGTCCCCTCACTCTCAGGGTCAGGGGCCAATTTGAGTTCCTGCAAGGGCGGAATCGGTTGGACACCTCAACCACTGGAGGAGCTGTCGCTGTAAGGTGTGCACGCCCTTTCCTGCGCTGACGTCCTACCATCACCCAACTTTCTCTCCCTGCCTGCTCTGGGGTCCCCACACCACCACCTGCTTTGGCGTACAGACCATTTTCTCTAAACGACATACTACTTAGTTCCTCTAGGAACTCTACTGAACTATGTGTCACATTAACTGGCCCTGAAGAACAAGGATCTTGCTCTCCAGATGCTCAATTAGCTGGCACCGGTGACAGACAAACCCACCCTGGAAATCTCTTTCCAAAAGTGCGATCATCCTGCAACCGTCACATAGTTTTGGCCACATTTTGAACCCCCTACCTAATGACCTCGCTCACCCTAGATAACAAAGAAAATTACTAATGCCGAGACGGAAGCTCAGGAACCACAATTTATTAATTAATTAACCTGAGAAGCCCTAAGCAGCAGTCACAATAGAAACCGTGGGGAAACTATGTGAATGGATAATAAGCCTCTTTTAACAGGGGCTTAGTTTTTAGTGAACAGAAATGAAATACCAAATTGAGAAACTCTATCGATAATAAGCACTCCTAATAAGCCAACTTGAATTTATCTAGACCCGCTACTATTAATATACTAACCCAAAAGTCTCACAGGGCTTAGCTGAGAACCCAGATAAAAGACTGGCTATACTACGCCCAGGAGAAACTGGAGGAGGGAGGAGGCGGAGCACCCGGTAAAAGCTTTCGTTTAAATTCAAGGGTAACCGAACGGACGACTAAAGTGACTGCTGTCCTATTGACTAAATACTAAATCTCAGATCCCCAGCCAAAAAAGCAAACAGTAACTATCTAGCTAGCCAGCCACAAATACAACCAAGAGTAACCGAGATAAGAGTTAAGCCTCGGTTCCCTTTAATTAAAACGGAGAGAATAAACAAGTCGACTTCGTGAATCGAACTATCCAGAGTATCTCCCCAACAAGCTGTCGCTGAGCACTCAAACAAGCAGTTAAACTTTAATCAGCTGATCAAGGCACCGCAACCGGAGGAAAATACAAAGATAACGTAATTTGCAATGTGTTTAATCAGAAGAGCCCTTCGATGATAATAAAATGCGAAAAAGACAAAACCCCGGTTCAGCGTTAATATTCAAGAGAAATGCGTTTATGCGGTAATGCGGTCAGGATAGAGAACAGGGACTAAAAACCCCGTGAACGTCAATATTTATTGGCTAGAAGACTGTATGAAAGGCAAGCCCAAGTATGAAACCAAGCCAGATAGTTAGATATCGGTAATTTGATATATTCCTGCGTTGAGAGTTACAATAGTTTGTTAGCTAAATCAGCTACAGAAAAAGCAGGCGACAGTGTACCTCAGTCCTTGAAAACAACTCTGACTTACTTTGTATATCACACAATTCACTAAGTTAGACAATTACTGTGTTTAGTTTATTCTTTAAATTTAGCGTTTAAATTTATTTTACTTTACCTTACTTTTGCTCCCGGAGACTGAAACCCCAAAAAAAAAAAAAACCCCAAAAACCCCGTCGCCTTTGTTTGACCAGATTAGCTTAATTTAATTTGGCTGTTTGCTCACCGAGTTGTTAAGGGGGAAAGGGGAAAAAAAAAAGATGATGGAGGAAGATTCCCTGCCCCTAAGAGACAAAGGTTATGAGAGCAAATTGTCTAATCTCTAATACTGTTTGAGCCTGAACACACAAATTAGTTTCAGATAACTCCGTTTAAACAAGAGTAAAACTTCAGATTCGATCCCGACGTCTTCCTCTGTCTCAACTCAAGCAGAATGAACACAACGAACAGCGCTACAGCACAGCCAAGTGGTCAGCAACAGCAACAGCCGCAGCAACAGGAGAAGACAACAACTGTAGATCGACTGCCACTGCCTCTCTGGTTCAGCGTTCTGAAACAGAATCCAAATGTATGGTAAACTGTGCAGAGCTTAGAAGACTGAGCATGCTCAGAGCATGTTTGCATCTTTCCATATCCTCACAGATCAACTGAACAGACTCACCAGAGTCGCAGATTACAGTCCTGCTACTGTTTTTAACATGTATGCCTGCATGACTTATTCATCTGGCAACTGTCGCCTGTTCAGAACTCCACTGATTTTTTTTTTATTTGTGCAGGTCAATATAAAGTGCAAATGTTCTGGATGAGTTCATACCTGCTTCAAGGGCGATAGGAAAATTGCCTTTATTCTGTCATATATTACTGAGATATCTCTGTTATGAATTATTCCCCATAGAAATACTGCTTGTGACATATTCACTTTTGCACACAAAGACAGTATGTTACTGCATTCATCACTGGTTCAGGTATCTTCAAGGTTTTCTGTTGCTTTGCAATGCTGTGAATATAAAGGGCCGCAGTAATTGTGAACTAATATTACCCTTTTGCATCTTCACTGAATGTAATTGCACAAAATGGAAAGCCTGTATTTATTTTCTCTTTCTGCAAACTCTTGTTTATTTCTGTGTATATCTGACAGCTCTTTCTCTCACTGGCGCTCTTCTCGTTCCGGCTTGTGTCCCGTCTCTGTGTTTTGTCTGCTGAAATGTAACGGACATCATCGCTTTAGACAGTGTTAATGAAACAGTGGATGCAGCGGCCTTTTGAGGTGTCTGTAGAAGCAGAGCGGTGATGATGTTAGAGGAGGCTTGGAGAACATTCACCTCTTCTCTTCCTCCCTTTATCTCGTTCTCTCTGCTCTGACCCCTGCTCCTCTCCTTCCCTCCTCTTTCCCCTCTTCTCTCGTTCTTTTTCACCTCCACTCCTGCTCTGTGGGGTTTAGTGTTTGTCTCGGCTGCTGTGTGTCTCTCACTTACTCATCTCTCCAGCTGAGGTCTCTTCATCTCATCAGTATCTCTCTCCTTCACACTCTCCCTCTTTCTTTCTCTATCCACCCATCTCACTCCATCTAATGCTGCCTATGGCGATTTATTGCTTGTTTGTTTTTTTCTCTCAAAGTTTTGTAATTTGTATTTTTGAGCGAAGTCCTAATGAAATGGAATTTCTTTCTCTCACTCTGCCAACCCCCCCCCCCCACACACACACACACACACACACAACACACACACACACACACACACACACACACACACACACACACAATCACACATACACACACACACACACACACACACACACACAGCTGGTAATCCTGGAGGACTATGCAGACCCATTTGATGCTGATCAGGCGGGTGGGACCCAGGCTTCCTCAGAAAAGGCCACAGAGAACGACGGCTACATGGAGCCCTACGAGGCACAGAAGATGATGGCGGGTAAGTCTCACCCACCTGTGCTGCCCCCGTGTGTGTGCATGAGTCAGCGCAGAGATACTGTATGAGTGAGTCAGCGCAGAGATACTGTATGAGTGAGTCAGCCCAGAGATACTGTATGAGTGAGTCAGCCCAAAGATACTGTATGAGTGAATCAGCCCAGAGATACTGTATGAGTGAGTCAGCGCAGAGATACTGTATGAGTGACACAGCGCAGAGATACTGTATGAGTGAGTCAGCCCAAAGATACTGTATAAGTGAATCAGCCCAGAGATACTGTATGAGTGAGTCAGCGCAGAGATACTGTATGAGTGAATCAGCCCAGAGATACTGTATGAGTGAGTCAGCGCAGAGATACTGTATGAGTGAGTCAGCACAGAGATACTGTATGAGTGAGTCAGCGCAGAGATACTGTATGAGTGAGTCAGCCCAGAGATACTGTATGAGTGAATCAGCCCAGAGATACTGTATGAGTGAGTCAGCACAGAGATACTGTATGAGTGAATCAGCCCAGAGATACGGTATGAGTGAATCAGCCCAGAGATACTGTATGAGTGAATCAGCCCAGAGATACTGTATGAGTGAATCAGCCCAGAGATACTGTATGAGTGATTCAGCCCAGAGATACTGTATGAGTGAATCAGCCCAGAGATACTGTATGAGTGAAACAGCCCAGAGATACTGTATGAGTGAATCAGCCCAGAGATACTGTATGAGTGAATCAGCCCAGAGATACTGTATGAGTGAATCAGCCCAGAGATACTGTATGAGTGATTCAGCCCAGAGATACTGTATGAGTGAATCAGCCCAGAGATACTGTATGAGTGAATCAGCCCAGAGATACTGTATGAGTGAATCAGCGCAGAGATACTGTATGAGTGAATCAGCGCTGAGATACTGTATGAGTGAATCAGCGCAGAGATACTGTATGAGTGAGTCAGCGCAGAGATACTGTATGAGTGAATCAGCCCAGAGATACTGTATGAGTGAATCAGCCCAGAGATACTGTATGAGTGAATCAGCCCAGAGATATTGTATGAGTGAGTCAGCGCAGAGATACTGTATGAGTGACACAGCGCAGAGATACTGTATGAGTGAGTCAGCCCAGAGATACTGTATGAGTGAATCAGCACAGAGATACTGTATGAGTGAATCAGCCCAGAGATACGGTATGAGTAAA
The DNA here is from genome assembly GCA_029692085.1 of Gymnothorax javanicus. Lineage (NCBI taxonomy): Eukaryota > Metazoa > Chordata > Actinopteri > Anguilliformes > Muraenidae > Gymnothorax > Gymnothorax javanicus. Next base: position 50,479,400 of record CM056209.1, read on the forward strand.
TCAGCGCAGAGATACTGTATGAGTGAATGCTGAGATACTGAATCAGCCCAGAGATACTGTATGAGTGAATCAGCCCAGAGATACTGTATGAGTGAATCAGCGCAGAGATACTGTATGAGTGAATCAGCCCAGAGATACTGTATGAGTGAATCAGCCCAGAGATACTGTATGAGTGAATCAGCCCAGAGATACTGTATGAGTGAATCAGCCCAGAGATACTGTATGAGTGAATCAGCCCAGAGATACTGTATGAGTGAATCAGCGCAGAGATACTGTATGAGTGAGTCAGCGCAGAGATACTGTATGAGTGAATCAGCCCAGAGATACTGTATGAGTGAGTCAGCGCAGAGATACTGTATGAGTGAATCAGCCCAGAGATACTGTATGAGTGAATCAGCCCAGAGATACTGTATGAGTGAATCAGCCCAGAGATACTGTATGAGTGAATCAGCGCAGAGATACTGTATGAGTGAGTCAGCGCCCAGAGATACTGTATGAGTGAATCAGCGAGAGAAATACTGTATGAGTGAATCAGCCAGAGATACTGTATGAGTGAGTCAGCGCAGAGATACTGTATGAGTGAATCAGCCCAGAGATACTGTATGAGTGAATCAGTGAGAGATACTGTATGAGTGAATCAGCAGAGATACTGTATGAGTGAATCAGCCTGTATGAGTGAATCAGCCCAGAGATACTGTATGAGTGAATCAGCCCAGAGATACTGTATGAGTGAATCAGCCCAGAGATACTGTATGAGTGAATCAGCCCAGAGATACTGTATGAGTGAGTCAGCCCAGAGATACTGTATGAGTGAATCAGCCCAGAGATACTGTAGAGATCTGTATGAGTGAATCAGCGCAGAGATACTGCATGAGTGAGTCAGCGCAGAGATACTGTATGAGTGAGTCAGCGCAGAAATACTGTATGAGTGAGTCAGCGCAGAGATACTGTATGAGTGAATCAGCGCAGAGATACTGTATGAGTGATTCAGCCCAGAGATACTGTATGAGTGAATCAGCCCAGAGATACTGTATGAGTGAAACAGCCCAGAGATACTGTATGAGTGAATCAGCCCAGAGATACTGTATGAGTGAATCAGCCCAGAGATACTGTATGAGTGAGTCAGCCCAGAGATACTGTATGAGTGAGTCAGCCCAGAGATACTGTAAGAGTGAATCAGCCCAGAGATACTGTATGAGTGAATCAGCCCAGAGATACTGTATGAGTGAATCAGCCCAGAGATACTGTATGAGTGAATCAGCCCAGAGATACTGTATGAGTGAATCAGCCCAGAGATACTGTATGAGTGAATCAGCCCAGAGATACTGTATGAGTGAATCAGCCCAGAGATACTGTATGAGTGAATCAGCCCAGAGATACTGTATGAGTGAATCAGCCCAGAGATACTGTATGAGTGAATCAGCCCAGAGATACTGTATGAGTGAGTCAGCCCAGAGATACTGTAAGAGTGAATCAGCCCAGAGATACTGTATGAGTGAATCAGCCCAGAGATACTGTATGAGTGAATCAGCCCAGAGATACTGTATGAGTGAGTCAGCCCAGAGATACTGTATGAGTGAGTCAGCCCAGAGATACTGTATGAGTGAATCAGCCCAGAGATACTGTATGAGTGAATCAGCCCAGAGATACTGTATGAGTGAATCAGCCCAGAGATACTGTATGAGTGAAACAGCCCAGAGATACTGTATGAGTGAAACAGCCCAGAGATACTGTAAATCCAGCCAGTGCATTCACCTCCTAATAGGAGAAATCCAAAATTTTAGCTCTCAACTCCTAATAGTTTTGTCATAAAAAAATAGTTTTCCAACAAAGTTCCGGCTCTTTTTGAACAGGGATTTCCGAGGAGCCACTTTCACATGGCTATATCTAGAAAAGTATTTCAGCTAGGTCCTTCAAATTTTCTGGGGTGAAAATCTGCTACTCTAACTTGAGAAATATGGACTTATGAATGTGTCCTATTAGTTCACCACATATTTCTGGGTGCTTAAATTTGCTCGAAAATTTTACTCTGCGCTCTGCAATAGCATATTTGAAGGACTGTTAAAAGCCTTATGTCAAAGACAGGGATTTGCTATTGCACATACAGCTTCCCATATATGTAGTGTACTGTATTTTGTATTCTACACTGAACAAAAATATAAACGCAACACTTCTTATTGTGAGAAATATGACCATGTTCAGAAGCTCACTGTACTTTAATTGAGTGTAGACAGATTGTATGACCATATTGCAATATATTTCGATCAATGATTTAAAAAGACAAACAAGAATCTCGCAATGGCGTGATGATAAAGGGGAAGGGGTCTATTGTCCAAATTTCATAAATCAATATTGGGTATGTCCATCTTTGGCCTGCTGCCCTGCTACACATCTCTGCTGTATGGACTGTAACAAATGGTCAATGGTGACCTGGGGGACATGTTCCCACTTCTCTTCAAGAGCAGTGCGGAGTTGGCGGCTATTGGCCGAAAATGGGAACCAATGACAAACTCGTTGCTTGTGGACATCCCAAAGATGCTGGAAGGGGGACAAATCCAAGGAATAAGCCAGCCATTCAAGCACACAAATGTTTTCAGGCTCAAGGAACTCTGTGTATACACGGGTGACTTGGGTCTGGCATGGTCATGCTGGATGGTTATTGCTTTGATGGATGAATGGTAGGACGACAGGCAGCAGCATCTCATCGTGAAATCACACTGCATTCAAGTTGCTGTTCTTCAACTGCAGTTGGGTGCAATGTCCTTGGAATATTCCCACCCAAACCAGCACCCCACCACCATGTGCCACCGTGCGCACCACCACGATGTCAGCATAACGATCCCCCGTCCATCCGCTCTGTGAAGTTGGAAATGTGACTTGTCAGTAAAGAAAGCAGTCCTTAATTGAGCCATTGGCCATCAAACGTGTCTATTCACTCAGTCAAACCAATTTTTCCATCGAGCTGAGGAGAGGTCCAATCCACAAAGGGCAAAAGACGTAAAGATATGGACTTTCTGAAGATTATTTTTTGGTAAAAATGTGGGGATTGAGGGGACCAGCTGTCTCATCTGCAGTGGCAGTTGCTGGTCTCAAACGATCACAGAGATGGAGAATCCAGATATGGCGGACTTGGGTGGGGGTTGTCACACATGGTCGTGATGCATGTGGGCAGTGTGCTGTCTCTCCTCATTCCTCAAAAAGGTGTTTTATGGGACTTATCATTGAAACATGGACATTAAGAGCCCTTTCGTCATCCCTGAGAAACATTCCTGCATTGAGCATGCCAATCGCACGCTCCCTGATGGCTCGAGTCATTTATGGCATTTTGAACAATGGCAGAACTGGGACTTTTGAGGTGGCCTTTTATTGACCAGAGTACAGGATGTGCCTGGGCTGACTGTACCTGATTTCAGCAGCTCTGGATCAGGCCCCACCTGTCTGACAGGCCAATTTTGACAAAGGGCAGGAACTTGACAATGATATGGAGAAGGTGACTGAAATGCACACGGATGTAAAACCCACAAAACAATAACCAACGGCGGAAATTGTAGGGCGAAGGTTCAACGTGTTCTTTTGGCTAGTATTCCTAGTATTAGCACACGCGACGTCCTGGCTGGTGCGAATCCCAATAAAATGGATATATTTTCTCCGTTCGAAGGACGGGGCACAAAAGCACAACGGTTACAATTAATCTGACTCCATAATAAATTTATAATGAATTTAGTTATACCCTCGTTAAATATCTGACTCCAAATTAGAATTAGAATTAGAATCCATAATCTAGAGAAACCTGCGTGGGTCTCGAGCGACTACACCTTCAACTCTTAGGATACTACCGCCGTCGCTAACATGTACTCCCGGGTTTTTAGTACTGTTACCGGATCCTAGGTTCGTTGATTAGATTAGAGGTTGGAAGTCAGCCATCACTGCAACAGCATCTTTTGGCTTGAATACAGCTTAACCCAGATCTATGCACGCCCATGGGTTCCTTCAGGGTATTTTAACAGATAACCGACTTTTCGGTCCATGGGTTTCCTTTAGGCTAAAATCCCAGAACCGCAATACATAAACCCTTTATGTAAGTAGATCATGGTTGTCTCTCCAACTTAATAAAATCAATATCCAGAGCAGGCCGCTGGCCAGTCGCACCTCGGTCGGGATTATACCCTAGGTATCCGTTGCAACGCAGCTAGAAAGAATAAAAGGATTACGAGTCACGGAGACCACATTAAGCTTAACAAGAATAACAATAATTTATTCCCCAGGTAGGCAAAAAGCTTAAATCAAACAAATCAACACTAAGCCAATTACAAGTTACACACAATTTAGAAAAGGAGAATAAAGTCATACCTGGAGGAAAAAGGATACACGCACTAACGCGCGGAAGTTCGAAATACGATGTTACATCATTGAAAAGGCTACTCACGCACTAACGTGCGCGGGAGAGATCGGATACGATCTTCCCAGAATGGCTTGTTTCTCTTTGCTTTAAGCCAAACCACGTCTTTGATCCAGGCGGCATGGCCATAAACCCTGGAAGGGGGGTCGAATCCGGCTTTTGGGTTTCCACCATGGGGAGGATGTAATAAAACACTTCAGCAGAGAGAGGAGAATAGGGTGATTACCAGAGAGTATTCTGACCAAATTCTCAGGAGTTTCCAAAAGGGAACGAACCATAATTTCAATGGGAATGAAACATACTCCATTCAACTCCTTAGATTCCACCGAGAATAACAAGACCAAACATGATATGAATATGTGCTAATATGATGCAGTTGTCATGGAAAAAGTCTTAAGATGAATTAATATATAGATAAATTGGGTTATAAGTCCAGAAGTGATTTCTTTGCAGAATATTGAATATATACGCATATTATGCTCTTCCCAGAGGTTTAGATTATTTGAAACAGATTAATATAACTGGACTTTAACTTAAGGCTTAGGCCAGTAATATGACTCGCAGGGGGCAGAGCCCTGCAACAACCCCCCGTGGTGAGACCATTGTCACCTCCTGGAAGTCCACAAAAGTTTTATTGCTATCTGGCATGGCTCTGGACTGAGCTTATCAGCCATTTGTCGATACAGTCACTGGGCTCCCCCCACGCATCAGCGTTTGCAGATCTTACAGAGGTGCCGCTCAGAACCTAACCCAAAGGCACAGATGAATTTTACTGGTTTGGAAATGGATCAATCTTTTGTAAAATGAAATATGCAATATCTACAGTTCTATTGCCATTTGGCCTGGCCCTGGACCGAGCTTATCGGCCATTTGTCACTTATATTTCCAGATTCTACACGGACCAGAGGCACACAGCCTTAGTCACATAAACAAACCCAACTAAGCCAACCTCAGAAATAATCATGCGGAATAATGACAGGCCTAAACTGTTGAGTTCATATTTTTGTTCAGTATAATTCTGCCCCTCTCTTATGAATAATCTAGAAAATATTAAGGCTTGAAAATGAAAAACATTTCATACCAAAAAAATGACACCATTCACCAACATCGACTCTTTTAGAAAAATTACATGCCTGTTATTAACTTTTCCAAAATTTGTGATGGGGTTTTGCTTCATTTTCTCAAAATAAATTTTTGAAAATATGGTATTTTTGTGGACACACAGCATTTAATGGCATTAAAGGCATATTCAAACATTATTTTATTAAATGCACATAGTTAATGATAGAAAGCTTAAACTCGACAAAGTGCTTTATTAATTGGCATTTTTATTAGTTTAGATAGCGCTGGAGGACAGACAGCCAGGAAATTATGCTGTTCATCTGAAACCGTGGCCCGTATTACAATGGCAGGCTTTGTTATCAGTAAGACCAAGGCTCCAGCTGATTTCAATCACAGCTCAGCTAACCTCTTCAGAGCGTCATCTTCTACTTCTGTCATAACTGTGAACAAGTTCATCTTTAGCTTCAATCATAACTGCAAACAAGTTCATCTGCGGCTTCTATCATGACTGTGAACAAGTTCTTGCAGTTTCCAAAATTTGATGGGAGGGTTTGGGACAGGTGGAGTATTTTTGTTTTTGCAAAGATGTTTTACAGAAAGGAAGAGCAAACATGATGGACTGCATTTATATAGCACTTTCTAGTCACATGACATGACCCCAAAGCGCTTTACATTTATGCCTCACATTCACCCTGATGGCGGAGGCTGCCATGCAAGGCACCGCCTTGCACATCAGGAGCAGTGTGGGGTTCAGTGTCTTGCTCAAGGACACTTCGACATATTCTCTGGAGGAGCCGGGGATCGAACCAGGACCCTTCTGATTCCTGGGCCGCTTGCTCTACCTCCTGAGCCAAGCTGCCCCAATGATAGCTGAAAGAGCGCCCTGATTTTTCAAGTTGATATTCCTCTTGAGTGTTGATGTTTGTTGTTTAAAGATGAAAGAGGACACAGCCTCCCTGCACAGCTACTGCGGTTTAGAGTTTTCTGCTCCGGCTTGGTTTTAAGTCTCACCTTTATAAAGAGAAAAGGTGATTTATTTCTCCATAGCTCCTCTCATGGGGTCATGAACTTCTCGTGAGGAGTACATTCACACCTGTGTGTTCTGCACTCATCAGCTATTGTAGTCTACTAGGCTTCATCTTTTTTCTATTATTTTTAGATGCTGCCAATGAGGTGAGACTGTCAGACTCATTTAATGATTTGCAAATGGAGTGAGAACATTTCACTTGTCAAGCATCAGGTCACTGATATCTTTTGCTTGAGAGAAAAATTCATAAGATATAAAATCTCATTACAAGGCTGAAGAGTTTGTTGAGGCCCTTTTTAGCAGACGGAGTGCGAGGGAAACTGAGGTAACAGAAGAGGCGATGTCTTGCTGTGTGATAATTACTGCCAAAAAAAGATGCAGTTGTGCCTCTATTTCTTATGTTAAAAAAGCACAGCCTCTGCCTGTTCTTATAAGAGCTGCTCCAAGGTGTTTTCGGGCCCTACAGTGAGCTGCCATTTCACAGGCAGAGTGATTTGTGCCTGTGGTTTACCTGCTGCCTCGGTTTCCAGGCCCTGTGGTGTATCATGGGTTGGGATCACATGTGACTCCAGCTCCAGTCCTGAGGGGCCAGAGTCTCTGCTGGTTTTCTGGATTTTCATTCAATCAGGAGCTCATTTAGGTCAGGGTGTCCAGACTGTACAGCCAATCAGCAACTTAAGCTCTTAAGTGCAGGAGCACATGAAAGATTCCCAGATGCATTAGGCCACTCGTACAGCAAAGCCTAATGGGTTCATGGGTAGCATGTTTGACTGAGACCTCAAAGGGTTTCTGACAGCCCAGGTTTAGCCACTATAACATCAGTACAACTAAATAGGGTAATTCCATGCCAAATCACCAGATTTCAGAGAAAGTTCCCGACTGACCATCTCAGATTTTGTTCATATTTTTTTTTATTTTAATGTCCTTGTAACTAATAACTGCTGTGCAAAATTTTAGGCCAATATCTCCACTAGTTTTGGAGATGTTAAGCCAACAAAAAGGGGGATTATTGGCCTACAATATTTGCTTATAAAAAACTTTTTACTAAACAATCAAACATCCATAGTTTGATGGCTAATAACAGAGACTTTTACACTAAATGGATTTTCAGCCAAAATATTTTTTCACACATGCTCTCTTTTACCAATCATATAATAAGGCTCTGTACACAGAATGCTTTGTATGTGACACAATTGCAATTTATGGCATGCCAAATATGGCTTCCTTGACTATCGCGTTCATATATTTAGAAAATATTTTGTCTCTATATCATAGATTTAATGACAAGGTGTCTGATTCTAGACAATATATAAGACATGTTAAACTAAAAAACATGACCATTTGTAACAAAAATGATATTTTCAAATAGAATGCTCTTAGCAAAAATAGAATTAAATTTGATGTAATTGTATCTTTATATGTACTAAATAGAGTTGGTGCTATGAAGAAAAATCATTTATCAAGGTTTTACAATGCCATATAACAAATCATTATTAATTATTCTCTTGAAGAGATTTGGTAATTAATCATAGATATATCAACTGGTAGACAATATGAATAGACTGGTGTGGCTAAAAGAAATTGACCATTTATTCAATGTCAAATAGACATGCTAATTCTACATAAATAGAATTAAATTTGTGTAATTGACTTTTTGACAGTAAATCATTTATCATATTTACAAATATACTAAATATATGTATTCAAGAGAATTGAATTAATCATGATATAGCATGTGTGATTTAAGAATGTCCATGTCATAAAACCTTCTATATTCAACAGCTTGAATAAAATAGTTTTCTTCACAGCACCAACTTCATATTTTTACATATAGCAATTAGACCTTGCCCTTTTCACTGATCTTTTGTTTTCTGGTAGACCTTGTCAGATTTTTGCTATAAGCATTCAAAATACAGATGCGACAAGCTTTTTTCCATTTTTGGGGCCTATATATGAGAAAGTATAGTTTTTATTACAGATATAACATGTTTTCCTGATAGTACTATAACATGTCTCGTATATTAAAAAGAATCAGACATCTGGTGTCATTAAATCTGGAGATATATAGAGCCAAAAGTGCTACCATGGATGAACGCGCATTCCAGGAAGCCATATTTGGCATGCCATAAATCTGCAAATATGTCACATACAAAGCTCTCCTTCTGTGTACAGAGCCTTATTATATCAAAGAATTGTGTGAAAATTTGAACCATTTAGTGTGAACAGTTCAAAAGTTATTAGCCATCAAAATATAGATGTTTGATTGTAGTACTCGTTTTTTGCTAAATATGGGGCCACGCCCCCTTTTTGTTGGCTTAATATCTCCAAAACTAGTGGAGATATTGGCCTAAAGTTTTGCACAGTAATTATTAGTAACAAGGGCATCAAAACAAAAAGTTATGAAGCAAATCTGAGATGGTCAATCGGGAGCCTTCTGGTGATTTGGCACGGAATTACCCAATAATCATCTATAGATTGCTTTGTATAAAGGCTTCAGCTAAATAACAGTAATGTACTGTAATGGGGTCCCTGGCCTGTCGTGTCTACACCTGGAGCCCCACCGACTCCCTGAGGTTTGCCAACCTCCTCCTTCACCTGTGATCATATCAGCCTCTGCTGTGGCCCAGACAAGTAGAGAGAACCACACAGAATCATGTGGGCAGGAAAGAAGGTTCTAGCAGTACTTGGCAGGTGAGATACTTGCAGGAGTTCTGCAGGCCTCCTCTCCCCAGTCTTCCTCCGCTAACTCTCCAGTGCGCTGGAGCCGCCATTTTAGAGTCTCCCACAAGCCGGGGAGAGTTTGAACAGCTCTCCCGTCAGCCCTCCTCGCATTTGTCTGTTTCATTGGCTTGACCTCCAGCCCTTCCAGAAGCCTCTGTCGATGCCGGCTGTCAGTTTCTGTCTGCACAATATTTAAGACTTAATTGGACACACAAAGCCCGGGCCTGCAGTGTTGTGAAGTGTCATGCCGTGATGTCTCTAGTATGTGCTCTTGCAGTGAGACATTATGTGAAACTCTCCGGGAAGAGCCCAGATGCCACCTAAATAAACACATTGTTTTTAAAGGATGCCGCACTCGAGTGGATGCTTGAATGCAAATGCGACCGAAACTATCCTTTTTATTTTTTAAATTATGCAAAAGGGACAATAGATATGTTAAAGTTTTGTAAGTTTCAGTTATGTTCTTACCAATGCCTCTATTGATTCACAAAACAACAGCGATTTTTGTATTAAATATAAAAGTGAACTGCGTCAGCAACATGGGAGACACCCCGGGCTACACAAGAGCATAAACAATAACCTAACAGAGCTTCCGAGCCAGAGTGCACATCATCAATCACACACCAATCTAGCTATCAGCATTAAATTCTGCTTTTCATCCGAAAAACAGTGTCCACTACCATCCATATCGCATAGTCAGACAACACCAAATGATGGCCTACATTAAATTTAAATGAGGAAAACAGCAGATGTGAGGCTTTGTGGGAGTTGCAGGCATAGATATATACATTTAGAACACTAGATTGCTCAGTGAAGCACCTGGCATCCATATTGATACACCCAACTTCTTAAAGGAGCTGTATGTAAGTTTGTGGCCAAAACTGGTAGTGCAATCACATTCAAAATAGTGCAGAGCGCAGTATCCCCTCCTCCCCCCCATATGAGAGGTTGCCAGCTAGGTTGCCGGATCCAGCAAGAACGTCTACTACACAGAGCTACCATGGCTACGTTTCAATATCACCAATGATTTGCTCTGACAGGGTTGTGTTCAGTTCAGTTCAGTTCAGAAAAGATCGAGACTAATGACTAACTAACTTTAGCAATGGTCATATTGGTCAACTTGCTCGTCACTCTTCTGTGTGGATAGCCCACAAAAGTCCATACTGTAATATGCGTAAAGAATGAATGAGGACTCATTTGACCGATGTACTGTCTCAATTACATTTCATATTGCCATAATGGCTGTGCTAATATTGGAACGGCTTCCACAGCGTCTCAGCATAAAGCCAGCGAAACGGACTAATAATGCATTGCTAATGTTAGCAATGAAGAGCCACGGTTTTTATTTCTCATACAATTTGCTACCTAGTCAATTCCATGACCCACCTGCATACGCACTAACGTACCATGAACGAACATACATAACGTTTTTCGACTGTAGAGAATATTTGAAATGTCCGTGCCTACATTAAATAGAATTAAGTTAGCCAAACTTAGCTGAATCTTACCTGCCCAGGAGAAAATTAGCAACTTCGGCGTCGGTCTTCAAATTCTTCTCTGCTTTCAGCCGTCTCCATCTTTCAAAGGCATGTCCTATACAGATCCTTGTTTTGTTTCTGACTTTGTCACAACGTATTTCGGAATCATAGCGAGGCCTTTTAGGTTTAGTAACATCAGACATTTGTGCTCCGAAACGCTGGTAGCTGCAGCTCAGTGGTAAGTGGCAACCTGGAGGCCGAAATGCTACTGGCTTCGTGATTGGGAGATAGGTGGAGGGCGGCGCGACAGGCCAAAACACAAAACGACAACATCAACATTAGTTGCGGGCTGCAACTTCGCTTTTGTAATGAGAATATTCTGGCTGGACAGCTGTTGTCAGTGATATAAGTATTTGAAATTAACATCATTCCTTAATGTCTGGTGATATATCAGGGCCATTTCATGATTAATCAACATACATTTCTTACATATTGCTCCTTTAATTAAAATGACTGGTTTCCGATGAGGCCAATTTCGAATAAATTTATATAATCATTAAAATGCCAAGATGTGCAGCTGCATTTTGCAGCAATATTCATTCGAAGGGCTTATAAAACATTTTATGCGTAAGTTATCATAGAAACACAAATTTATAAATTTAATGGAGAAAATCTGTTTGCGTGGGAGCTAGCTAATTAGCTATTCCATTGACTTGAATAGACCGCTGACTAAAAGCAAGCGCTACTGATTGTTAACGGTCACCATATAGCTACCTTGGTAACCTTATTGCATGCCGTATCGTGACGGAGACTACGTTGACCTGGCAGTTAATAAAATTAACAAGGTGACTACCTAGCTCCCGTCTCGTAATTGACATTCAAAGGCAATACTTCTTATCTGCAAAATATTTAAATAGTGTATAAGTTGCTTTGTCTGTGTATATTGATTTCCAAAAGACAAGGAAGACAGAAAGGCTTGCCTGGTAAAAGTCAGGAGAAAATTTTTTTCGCCATCCCCTCGACCAGTGAGGTGAAACTTATTATGGGAGTAGCTAGAGTTAACTAGCGCTTCTGTTTAACAAAGTTGGCATTAACCATATGATTTAATATAAACAATTTGGTTGACGGTAAATATGCTGAACTAGGGTGCAATGAAGTGAATAAACCATACAAAATTTGATAACGTATAAAAACATTTATCGACGTTTCTTATAACAACGAAAATTTCCAAGCAATTATCTTACTAGAGGGTCACTGAAAGCCTCGGTCACGTTAACTGTACTCGTCTGGTCGCTCGTTGTTGCTGAGTCACGTTTTCTTCCCCCCCAAAAAAAGCACACATTTATGGAGACTGTGTTGCTGTGCACAGCGATACTAAAATAACACCAACTCACACGCAAGTGTTCTTGAAAATGTCATTTTAAAGTAGTGTTATGATTCTGCTGTTGCCTGACCATGTTTTTGTAATGACCCTGATTCCAAGCCATGTTTTCTGAATTAGTCCATGACATGTTTTGTATTTTGCCTGTCTTTCTTTGTTATGTTCTTTGCCTGCCATTTCCCATGTTCACAGTTTAGATTATCATTCTGGTTTATGTTTTTCTCCATGCCATGCATTGCACTTTGTCTCCCAAGTCTTGTCATGTGTTCTGAGACAGTTTTATTCCCCAGTCTTGTGTGCCACGCTTTCAGGTGATTTCATGGTTTCTGGGTTTCCAAACATTCCTTCCAGTCTCGTTTTTGCTTCCGCCTTTACTGTTCTATCTTTACTAACATTACTAACAGTTTATTATTTTAGATAAATTACTAACACTAACTAACATTGTTTATAGTACTAACTTACTAACAAGCACTAGGGATTGTATAGCTGCACATTACTAATTGACTAACGAGCTCTCAGCACTCGCTCTGCTCTAGTCTCCGCCCCTTGCCTTCACTCAATTTACTTTGCTGAGCTTCAGCAGATTCTCCGCACCTAGTTAATCACTGTTCTTCCTCTCACTCTGTGCACTTTAGAACTCCCTAACCGGAGTCGTCTGTTGTCATAGGTTGTCTGTGTAATCCCTGTCCGCGTTTTGGCTTTCACCAATTTCATGTGGTTAGGAACTTCCTCTTGTTCATTCCTTTGTTAATTAGTCTGATCCAGCTCACCTGCTCCCTATTATAGCATGTGACTTCCTGTATGTGTATTTAAGAAGTCATTTCACAACCAGCTCTTGTCAGAACGTTTTCCTTGGGCTGCGATCGTATATGCCTTGTAGTCTTTGTGTTACATTTCTGACTGGACCGTCCCTGTTTCTGATTTTGGCTTTGTCTTGGATTGTTCTGCACCCGTGTAACGAACCTGTTTTGCCCGACCCTGAGTTTTGTGTTTGCTGCCCTGTGTACGATTTGGATTACGCCCTTGGGATTCTGATTTTGGATTGTGGACTCTGTACCGTTGCTTTCTGCCCTGCGGAGGTTCACCTCCCAGCTTTAATAAAATACAAGTTTGCTGGATCTCTTGGTTTTCGCGCTTGGTTCCTGAACGCAACCTCACAAGTAGGTGAAAATGAATGGGAGTCGACGAGCAAACTTTACCTCCAGTATACGCTGCTGGAACAGCTGTTTCACTTGAGCATATCCTGTCAGCAATCTAGTGTGCTATACATATATCGATGAGCGACTCACACCGAACTGACAACTAAAGAAGTACTGAGTGGATTTCACCTTAGACCAGCAGAGCAGAGTTAACTACTTCAAAAATATGCAGAGAACGTAACTAGAATTTAAATATGAAAATTCAGTTGGTTTTTTTTGGTTGTATTGTAATCTCTGCTGGTGCTATAGAACCAGCTAGCACCACCCAAGCGCCGCCCATGGTTAAATCTGGGGCCGACCCTCCCTTGAGCAGTGTGGGGTGAAGGGTCATTCTCAAGGGCCCTAGAGCTCATGAGATCTTGTCATTGGGACTTGAATATTCAGGCTTGTAACACTGACCCTCTGGGACCCTGTCATAATCTTACTGCCATTCTCAGCCTGCTCCACCAGAACTCAGACCCGTCATTGTACTTCACGGAAGTTAAAAATTTGTCCATTGGTGTGATGAGAACCATCTCATTACCCCTCAAAAACTGAGGAGATGGTGTTGGACCCTCGGTCAGTGGGGATCATACTCCACTGTCCATACACAGGGAGGAGATCAAACAGGTCACATCTTATAGGTATCTGGGCATCCACCTGGATAGCCTTTTTAGCTGGAGTGATCATGCAGATTTTGTATGTTCTCGTCTACAGCAAAGGCTGTATTTTTTACGTAGGCTGAGGGTGTTTGGTGTCAGCCTGAACATCATGTTTTTATACTATCAAGCAGTGATGGAGAGTGTCATCAGGTACAGAATGACGCCATGGTTCGGCAATCTCTCCACAGTCCAAATCAAAGTTACAGCGCCTGGTACAGACTGCTATGAAGGTGATGGGGAGGACTGAGAAACTCTCCCTTCAGTCCATCTATGAGCAGTCTGTACTCAGGCAGGCGCGGAGGGTATTGTCGGACCCGTCCCACATCCTTCACACGGAGTATGAGCTCTTGCCCTCTGGTAGAAGGTATAGAATCCCAAAAAGCAAATTGAACCGTTTTAAACACTCTTTTGTACCCACCTCCATCAAAATTTTAAATAGTTTTAAATAGTTCTTGAGCTGTGTATGCTGGGTAGTGTGCAATAATTTGGTGTTCTGTTTGTCTTTGGTTTTATCATAGCTGGGTTAATTTTATTTCTTTTTATTAATTTTATTCTTTTCTAGGATGTGTCATGAGTGTATGTGTACGTCTTTAGCTGTCACTTGTACTTTTATTGTCTGCATGTACAGTATATTGTCTGCAAGGGCAGCTACTTGCACTGCACTGAGTCCATGACAAATTTCCCCTAGGGGACAATAAAGTATATTCTATTCTATCTTCATGCCTCTATATCTTATTCAGAATATTTCACACTCTGTCAAATGTGTGAAAATACCTTTGTCCTAGTATCTGAACCACACTGAGACACACTGCAAAAATGTACTAAGGAAAAATTGGATGGTCGGCACAGTATTTTCAGCAGAGAGTGCGTCTTTGGGATGCAGTATTTTTGGGCATTACCACTCTCTGCAAAATGATGGAGATCAGGTATTTTAAATACAGTATTGAACTACTCTCTCATGTGGAGCACTTTGTTTACATCAGTAATACTCAGCATTACTTTGTCGGAAACGTGGCCCTAGTTTCTGAGCCCTGCATCTGCTGCTGCTGGGAAGCCGTGGAGCTGCAGGTGACGCAGTGGAACAGATCAGATGTGAGATGGAGAAACGTCTGGCAGTGCCAGGGCGAGGAACCATGGGATGAACATTCATTTTAATCCACAGACTGTTATTTGTAAAGCGGATAGATGCTAAAGCCATCTATCAAGATCACTGTCCACTCTGGGTAATCAGTTTAAACAGAGCTTCTTTAATTATTTACTTCTGAGATGGGCATTTGGTAATTCTTAATTGACTAATAAATTATTAACTGAAATGGTGGGAGGTTGAGACACATTGTATTTAACCGAGTTGTAGATTGATGGAGTTTGATCACCTCAGTTTATCTGTGCAAACATGGAGGAATCACCTTATTTTGCCACAATAGAAAGCAGCCCAATCATCTGCATCACCCCTCTCTGCCCACCTCTCTTTGCTGAAGCTCGGCTGTTCTCGCAGGAAGACCTCCCACCACTAGAGGGCGCAAGGGTGAGAAGAGTCATGCAGGGTGCTGGGAACCTCACTGAAAACGTTTCAGTTCAGAGATTTATTTCCATTTAGTTGTGAGTTGAGCGTGTGATGGACATCTTTTCCCGAGCGCAGTAACAGTGTTTTTTTCAGTGATGTTTCACTGGGCTTCCAGCATGTTCTGCACCATCTAAGAGGCACAGTGACTGGAGCTGAAACACTGAATTATGAAAAGCACAGTCTGTTTTTCGCATCCCTCCATTTTTTCAGCCAATAGAAAGATGTCATAGGAGTGAATATAGGGCTTAACTGGCAGCACACGTTTTTTTCCCGTGGTGTTATTGTGCAAGGTCACACATATGTGATTAGAATATTATTAGCTGAGAATTTTAATGCTGGTGTAACATTCATTACTAGTAATAACAGCAGGTGAATTTGAGAACACAGTCTTTGATTCATTTGAACTTACAAAAAAAATTCTGCTCTATACCTTGTAGAAAGAAGCTCATCTCCCTTGAATTAGTTGCGTAAAACATGAGTGTAAACATGATGATGCAATCACCCGCACACTGCAGTGTTAAGTCTGTCTGAGAGGCTCTTGCCCAGGGCTGGTATCGTGCTCCGGTGAGGCTGAGAGCTCTTAGTAATGCAGTCAGAGAGGAGAGGCTCAGGGCCGGTGATTTATTAACCTCGTGGAGATGGAGGCCGTGACTCGGTCACCTGCAGACCTCGGCTGATAATCCCCCCCCCCAAACCCTGTGGGGCAGAGAGAGAGATCGGGACCTGCCGTAACACAGAGCGCGCTCAGTAGCTCCTCTGGCTTTTATTACGCAACAATGGAGGTTTTTTTCTCCTTTTGCACATGCGTGTGTGTGTGTGTGTGTGTGTATGAGAGAGAGAGAGAGAGTGTGTGCGTGCGTGTGTGTGTGTGAGAGAGAGAGCGAGTGTGTGAGTGTATGTGTGTGAGAGAGAGAGAGTGTGTGTGTGTGTGTGTGTGTGTGTGTGTGTGAGAAAGAGAGAGTGAGTATGTGTTTGTGAATGTGTAACTAGCGCCTGACTGTGCTTTTGGGGGCTTGTGGTTGTAGCTTTGGCAGGGAGAGAAGGAGAGAGATAAAGAAGGAATCAAACATGGAGAGACTGAGAGGGAGGAGAGAAATCAGGAGAGATGAGGAGACATGGAGCCAGAGAGAGAGAGAGAGCGAGATAGAGAGAGAAGGAGAAAGAGAGAGCGAGAGGGAGAGAGAGAGAGGGAGATGGAGAGAGCAAGAGAGAGAGAGGGAGAGAGAGAGAGAAAGAGATACCACATACCCTCATAATAAATACGGAACAGATCTGGCAGTCAAAAATATCAATTCAATTTTTTAAAAATTGGCCATCATCTCAAATCTGACACCATCCAAAAGTAAATCAAAAATAAAAAACTTAATGTCAAACCATTTTTCTTGATTTGACTGCAAAACCATGAGAAAAAAAACTAAGATCGCTATCCAATCAGAAGCACAGACAACCAGATGACCAGGATCTGCGCCGCAGTTATTTCGAGACCTTGAAAGAGTACAAGCACACACTCAGAACCAAAAAACAACAGCATATCACCCACCAACTCACTGTAACTGAGGAGTCCCTGGAATCTAATGAATTCTGGGATCATTGGAAGTCCCTCACCAAACCCCAACATGAAGAATTGGCCATTCAAAACGGGGATACCTGGAAGAATCATTACAAGAACCTTTATGGAAAAATTACTGAAAATAAAGAACAAAAATTGATCTGCGAAAAATTGACAAAACTTGAATTAGCAATTAAAAACAACCAAAACCCACTGGACTCCCCCATTACAGAACAGGAACTGATAGAGCACCTGCAGAAACTGCAGCCCAAAAAAGCCTGTGGGCCAGATGGGATTTTAAATGAGATGCTGACACACACGGATGATAAATTTAAGACGGCAATTCTGAAACTGTTCAATTTGGTTCTGAGTGTCGGCTACTTTCCTGAAATCTGGAATCAAGGACTCGTTACCCCCGTTTTCAAAAGTGGAGACAAATTCGACCACAACAACTACCGAGGCATTTGTGTGAACAGTAATCTGGGGAAGGTTTAATGTAGTATAATAAATACAAGAATTCTGAACTTCCTTAACAAACACAATGTCTTGAGTAAAAGTCAAATTGGATTTTTACCAAAACACCGCACAACCGATCATATTTACACCCTACACACCCTAATGAATAAACATGTCCACCAAAACAACAAGAAAATATTTGCCTGCTTTATTGACTTCCAGAAAGCTTTCGATTCAATCTGGCATGATGGATTATTATATAAACTCCTAGAAAGTGGTGTAGGGGGTAAAACATATGATATTATTAAATCAATGTATACAGGAAATAAATGTGCGATTAAAATTGGAAACAAACAAACCAAATTCTTCAACCAGGGGCGTGGAGTGAGACCGGGCTGCAGTCTGAGCCCAACACTGTTAACATTTATATTCATGAATTGGCCAAATCTCTAGAACAATCAGCTGCCCCTGGTCTCACCTTACAGGACAGGGAAATCACATCTCTGTTATACGCAGATGATCTGGTCCTGCTGTCTCCCACCAAACAAGGGCTGCAGCAGCACCTAGACCTGCTGGATCAGTTCTGCAAGACCTGGGCCCTTGCAGTAAATCTAAAAAAGACAAAAATCATGATTTTCCAGAAAAGATCCAGATCTCAGGAAACCAGACACAACTACACACTAGGGAATACAAATATTGAAAACACACAAAACTACACATACCTCGGATTAAAGATAAGCTCAACAGGGAGCTTCAACCTGGCTGTGAATGAACTGAAAGAGAAAGCACGTCGGGCTTTCTACGCCATCAAGAAACAAATTAAACCGGATATACCAATCAGGATCTGGCTCAAAATATTCAAATCCATAATGGAACCTATTGCACTGTATGGCAGTGAAGTGTGGGGTCCGCTTACAGAGCAAGATTTTGCTCATTGGGACAAACATCCAACTGAAACCCTGCATGCAGAGTTCTGCAGAAACATCCTCCGTGTGCAGAGGAAAACACCCAACGGTGCATGCAGGGCAGAATTAGGCCAATATCCTCTACTCATCAACATACAAAAAAGAGCCATCAAATTCTGGAAACACCTAAAAAACAGCGACCCTCACTCCTATCATTATGAAGCCCTGAGATGCCAAGAGCTGAGCACAGAGAGGAGTCCCCTCACACAGCTGCTCCTGAGGCTCAGTTCACTAACACTAACCCCCACTAACCCCATCCAGCCTCAGGACAGAGGCTCGGTTCACTAACACTAACCCCCACTAACCCCATCCAGCCTCAGGACAGCACCAACACCAACTCAATTCAGCCCAACCAAATTATAACACAACACAAACAAAATTATATCACCTATTGGGAAAATCAAACAAAACTTCAAAGCAAATTAACATGTTATTTGGCCCTAAAAAGAGACGACACTGTGGCAGACTACCTGAGCACAGTGAAACATTACAGACAAAGGAAAATACTGGCGATGTACAGACTCCGTGAGCACAGCCTGGCGATAGAGACGGGCCGACACAGGCAGGTCTGGCTGCCCAGGGAGGAGGGGCTGTGCTCTCACTGCAACCGAGAGCAAGTGGAGACAGAGCTGCACTTCCTCCTACACTGTGACAATTACCTCCAAATTAGAGAACATTTCCTCCCAAAATTCACTGATGTAATACCAAATTTCCCCAACCTACCTGACTCTCAGAAAATGAAAATCCTTCTGGGAGAGGAACTATGCTGCCAAACCCTGGCAGTACAATATGTAGCCCCCTGCCACAGCCGGAGGGACAGTACCAGCCCTTTATAACCCAAAATTTATACTCCTGAAAACTTTTAATTTCTCTCTATTTTTATTTTTATTTATATCATTCCAAATAATGTAATTAGTTTTAATATGTATATAGTCATTAGTGCTATAGTACTATTGTAACTGCTGTTTCTTAAGTTACCACATGTTTTATGTACAGTATATATGTGCACTGTTTCTTTAATGCTTTGGAAACACATGCCTATATGTCATGCCAATAAAGCATTTGAAATTGAAATTGAATTAAGAGATAGGGAGGGGGTGAGAGAAAGAGGGAGAGCGAGAGAGGGAGAGAGAGAGTGTGAGGATTCGTTCTGGAACCAGTTGCGAGAACACAGGATTGCAGTAAAAAGAGGCTTTATTGAACGGGGGGGGTAACCCCCGCAGGGCAGAAGGCAAAGGTACAGAGTCCACAAGACAAAAATCACAATCCAGGAGGGCGAAATCCAAATCGTAACCAGGGCACCAATCACAAAACTCAAAGTCGGGCAAAAAAGGGTTCAAAAAACAGATACAGGCAAAAGTACAAAAGAGCAGATTCAAAAATCGTAGGTCGGGCGGTCCAGTCAGAAGATAAACACAGAGAGTACAAGGCGAAATGAAAGCAGCACAGGTAAACTTGGGAAAACGTTCTGACGGGGAACTGCAGTGAGAAGACAGCTTAAATACATTCAAGGGAAGTCACATGCTATGATTAGGATCGGGTGAAGGGGATCAGACTAATTACAAAGGAGGGAACATGAGGGAGAACCTAATCACATGAAATTGGCAAAAAGCCAAAACGCGGACAGGGAACACGAGACAACCTATGACAAAACTATACAGCTCCGGTTAGGGAGTTCTAATGTGCACAGATAATGAGAGGTAGGATAGAGTGGAGCAGGTGCGGAGGATCCGCTGAATTGCAGGAGAGACAAAGTGAAGGCAAGAGGCGGAGACTAGAACAGGGCAGTGCTGAGAGCTAGTTAATCAATTAGTAAGTGCAGCTATACAATCCCTAGTGCTTGTTAGTAAGTTAGTATTATAGAAAAGAGAGGCGAAGGAAGCAAACGAGATTGGAAGGAATGTTTGAAACCCAGAAACCATGAAATCACCTAAGCATGTGACACGCAGGACTGGGGAGAAGCTGTAACTTAACAAGAGACCAGACAGGGGAGACAAAGTGCAATGCTGGGCATGAATAAAACATGGACCGGAATCTAACAGAAAAGTGGAAGGGATGGCAAAACGAAAACATGGCAAAATGCAAAAACTAAACAAAACATGACAAAACCTAACAAACATAATCATAAACATAACAGGGAATAGGGAAAATCATAATAAACATGGCATACAAGGCAGAAACAAGACAGAACAGATTAGAATCATAACAGTACCCCCCCTCCTCTTAAACGCCTCCAGGCGTTTCAACTTTGGTCTGGGGTGCGAAGCATGAAAGTCTGTGATTAAGGACTTGTCGAGGATGTGGCGTGCAGGGACCCAGCTACGGTGTTCAGGACCGTAGCCTTCCCAGTCGACGAGGTACTGGTATCCGCGACCTCGTCGACGACAGTCCAACAATGTTCGCACAGTGAATGCCTCGCCTCCGTCGATGATGCGGGCGGGTGGTGGGGGATCAGGACCAGAAGACAGGGGGTGGGTTACAGCAGGCTTGATCTGGGACACATGAAAGGTAGGGTGAATACGGCGCATGGAAAGGGGCAGACGGAGGCGAACAGCAGTGGGGCTAAACACTTTTTTCTATGGTAAAGGGGCCAAGGAACTTTGGGAACAATTTTCCCCCACTCCCCCTCAAGGGAATGTCCCTGGAGGACAGCCAAACGCGCTGCCCAGGTCGGTAAGATGGGGCAGCGATCGTTTCTTGTCTGCTCGGGCTTTCATCCGGGCAACCGACCTGAGCAGCGCCTCCAGTGGTCCTCCAAGTGCGTCTGCAGCGGCGCAAACGCCACGGGCTGATGGAACAGCAATTTCCTCCTCCTGGCAGGAAAAAAAAAGGGGTTGGTAGCCGAGGCATGCTTGAAATGGGGAGACCAGAGGCAGCGGAGTGTGGCTATTTATGGCGTATTCAGCCCAGGAAGTTGGTGGCTCCAGGAGGAGGGTTCTTGAGACACAAACATCTCAAAACAGTCTCTATGCATTGGTTGGCCCGCTCGGTCTGGCCGTTGGTCTGGGGGTGAAAACCGGATGATAAACTAACAGATGTGCCAAGGGACTTGCAGAATGATTTCCAAAACTTAGCTGTGAATTGGGGACCGCGGTCAGAAGTGATGTCTGTGGGGATACCGTGTAGTCTGATGCGTGCTGAATAATGAGGGTGGCCGTTTCTTGGGCGGACAGGAGTTTAGTGAGGGGACAAAATGGACTGCTTTGGAAAATCTATCAACAATAGTGAGAATGGTAGTGTAGTGATTGGATGGGGGAAGACCAGTGATGAAATCTAATGCAATATGTGACCAAGGGCGGTGAGGAGTGGGTAAGGGTTGTAATAGACCGTGAGGGGGCTGATGAGATATCTTAGCTTGGGCGCAGACCGAGCAGGCAGAGACATAATTCTGGGCGTCTTCGTTAATGCCGGGCCACCAGAAGCGGCGAGTTATGAAATCCAGTGTCGGCGGATACCTGGGTGGCACGAGAGGTTAGAGGCATGCCCCAGTCGAGGACTCGGGGCGCAGGTTAACAGGCACAAAAAGACAGTTCTCAGGACAGGCACTAGGAGCAGCAGAACCATCTTGGGCATTCCTCACTTCAGTTTCGATATCCATATTGATAGCGTTGATGAAAGTTTCCTTAGGAAGAATGGTGTCAGAACTGGGTGGATCTTTGTCCGTTTCAAAGCATCGTGAGAGGGCATCAGGTTTAACATTCTTACTACCGGGCGATAGGCAAGGTGGAAATTGAATCGAGAGAAGAATAGGGCCCACCTGGCTTGTCGGGGATTCAACCTCTTGGCAGACTGGAGGTACTCTAGGTTCTTATGGTCAGTCCAGACCAGGAATGGCAGTTCGGCTCCCTCCAACCATTGTCTCCATTCCTCCAATGCCAACTTGACCGCTAGTAGTTCCGGTTGCCGATGTCGTAGTTTTTCTCCGCAGGACTGAGGCGACGGGAGAAGTAGGCACAGGGGTGAATCTTTCCGTCTTTGGAGGATCTTTGCGAGAGAACGGCCCTACACCAACGTTAGAGGCGTCCACCGACCACAAACTGAAGGGAGGGATCAGGAATGGTTAGTATGGGGGCAGAAGTGAAACGCGTCTTTAGGTCAGTAAAGGCCCGTTCTGCTTCTTGAGACCATTGAAATGGGACCTTGCTTTGGCGTGAGTGCGGTAAGGGGAGCCGCCACAGAACTGTAGCTACGAATGAATCTTCTATAAAAATTTGCGAACCCCAGAAAACGTTGTAGGGACTTACGATCAGATGGGTTGGGCCAGTTTATGACAGCCTCGATCTTAGTCGGGTCCATCTGGATGGTGTCAGGGGCAATGATGTATCCCAGGAAAGAGGTGGTGTTGACGGAGAACTCACACTTCTCTGCCTTGACGAATAGGCGGTTCTCCAGTAGTAAGCAGGCACTAGGCGCACATGGTGAACATGGTCTTCCTGTGATCTAGAAAAAATCAGGATATCATCGAGATACACAAAAACAAACTTATTAATCATGTCACGAAGAACATCATTGACTAAGTTTTGGAAGACTGCTGGGGCGTTAGTAAGCCCGAACGGTAAGACCAAATACTCCCAGTGGCCGGTAGGGGTATTAAATGCAGTCTTCCACTCATCACCCTCACGGATGCGGACTAAATGATAAGCGTTGCGTAAGTCCAGCTTAGTGAAGATCTTGGCTCCTTGTAGGAGGTCGAAGGCGGTATTCATTAGGGGCAACGGATATCTGTTCTTGATTGTGATATCATTAAGACCTCGGTAGTCAATGCAGGGCCTCAAGGACCCATCCTTCTTGCCCACAAAAAAAAATCCAGCCCCAGCAGGCGAAGAAGAGGGGCGTATGATCCCCTGCCTGAGCGACTCGCTGAGATATTTCTCCATGGCCAACGTTTCAGGTCTGGACAGCGAAAACAGACGACCTCTAGGGGGCATGGTACCAGGTTTGAGTTCTATGGGCGCAGTCATATGGTCTGTCTTGAGGGGTAAACTGGTGGCGGGCTTTGGAAAATACCTCTTTGAGGTCATGGTACTCGGATGGAACCTTCTCCAGGTTCGGTATCTCCTCAGAAGGGGAAGCAGGAACATGAACTTGAGCATCATTGAGGCAGGTTTGAGCGCAGTCGGGGCTCCACCCCTTGATCTCGTGTCTCCCCCAATCAATATCCGGGAGATGTTTTGCCATCCAGGGATGGCCAAGAACAACAGGAGCATGAGGAGACTGGATAAGGTAAAGCCTTATGGACTCCTGGTGATTGCCAGATATCGTAACTTAATAGGACTGGTTACCTGGGTGATGTGGGCAATGCTCTGGCCGTTGATGGAGTTGGCCACACGATCAGGGCGACCTTCTCAACAGGGATGCCCCACTCCTGGGCAGCTTTCTGATCGATAAAGTTCTCTTATTTGAATCGATAAGAGCGGTGGTCTTCCTTCCTCCCCCGGCCCACTCGAGGGAGATGGGGAAACAGGTGCGGTTTCTTGAGGAGTGATCAATAGGAGTAACGCCCACTAACGCTCCTCTCCTCGTTAGTGGGCGTTGCCTTTTACTGGACACCGGGAGATATAGTGACCTTCCTTTCCACAGTAGAAGCACGCCCGCTCCCTCCGTCTCCGTTCCCTCTCCTCGCCGGTGAGTCTGGTACGGCCTAACTGCATAGGTTCAGGGTCAGGAGGCAGCTCGGACTTCTCTGGTTGGAGGAGAGGAAGCTTCAGCGGGGGCTTAGGGGTACTGGCACTGTGGGCGGACCGTCGACGTTCCTCCAGACGTGAGTCGATACGGATGGCCATTTCAATAATTCGTTCCAAACTTTCCGGTAGGTCACGAGGTAATAATTCGTCCTTGATACGCTCGGATAATCCAAAAATGAAGGCGTCGTACAGGGCTCTCTCACGCCACCCGCTGTTAGTGGCTAAGGTCTGGAACTCAATGGCGTAGTCAGATACTGAACGGCCCCCCTGGCGGATGCGCAGAATCTCTCGCCCAGCCTCATGACCATGTCTGGAGCGGTCAAATACACGCTTCATCTCTTCTCCCAGTAATTCGGCGGACTGCACACATGGTAATCCTGCCTCCCAGGCAGATGTAGCCCACTGTTTAGCCCTCCCAGTAAGCTGCGTAATGATGTATGCTACGCGTGCTTGCTCGGTGGGGAAGGTGGAAGGTTGTAGACTAAAAATCAGCTTGCACTGGGTTAGGAAGGCGCGGCAGGATCCCGGGTCCCCGTCATACTTCTCGGGAGGGGGGCAAGCGTGGCTCGAGGATCGGAGCAGGTGGTGCAGAGGAGGGCACCGGCACAGGAGTAGGCATGGTGGTGACAGGCTGTTGGGGGGGTTGGACGGTCTGAGCATTCTGCAAGGAGCGGGTGAGGTCGGCCATCTGGTGCGTCATGGCTTGCATGTGCTGCATCATAGCCCGAAGTTGTTGCTGCTGGAGTGCAAGCTGGGCACCCTGTTCCTCCACTGCTGCTTGCAGAGGCTTGTTGCTCGCTGGCTCCATACTGGTCAGAACGTACTGTGAGGATTCGTTCTGGAACCAGTTGCGAGAACACAGGATTGCAGTAAAAAGAGGCTTTATTGAACGGGGGGGGTAACCCCCGCAGGGCAGAAGGCAAAGGTACAGAGTCCACAAGACAAAAATCACAATCCAGGAGGGCGAAATCCAAATCGTAACCAGGGCACCAATCACAAAACTCAAAGTCGGGCAAAAAGGGTTCAAAAAACAGATACAGGCAAAAGTACAAAAGAGCAGATTCAAAAATCGTAGGGTCGGGCGGTCCAGTCAGAAGATAAACACAGAGAGTACAAAGGCGAAATGAAAGCAGCACAGGTAAACTTGGGAAAACGTTCTGACGGGAACTGCAGTGAGAAGACAGCTTAAATACATTCAAGGGAAGTCACATGCTATGATTAGGATCGGGTGAAAGGGATCAGACTAATTACAAAGGAGGGAACATGAGGGAGAACCTAATCACATGAAATTAAAAAAAAAGCCAAAAAACGGACAGGGAACACGAGACAACCTATGACAAAACATACAGCTCCGGTTAGGGAGTTCTAATGTGCACAGATAATGAGAGGTAGGATAGAGTGGAGCAGGTGCGGAGGATCCGCTGAATTGCAGGAGAGACAAAGTGAAGGCAAGAGGCGGAGACTAGAACAGGGCGAGTGCTGAGAGCTAGTTAATCAATTAGTAAGTGCAGCTATACAATCCCTAGTGCTCGTTAGTAAGTTAGTATTATAGAAAAGAGAGGCGAAGGAAGCAAACGAGATTGGAAGGAATGTTTGAAACCCAGAAACCATGAAATCACCTAAGCATGTGACACGCAGGACTGGGGAGAAGCTGTAACTTAACAAGAGACCAGACAGGGGAGACAAAGTGCAATGCTGGGCATGAATAAAACATGGACCGGAATCTAACAGAAAAGTGGAAGGGGATGGCAAAAACGAAAACATGGCAAAATGCAAAAACTAAACAAAACATGACAAAACCTAACAAACATAATCATAAACATAACAGGGAATAGGGAAAATCATAATAAACATGGCATACAAGGCAGAAACAAGACAGAACAGATTAGAATCATAACAGAGAGAAAGAGGGAGGGCAGTGGGATGTAGTGGTTTTTTCACCTTGTACGCTGCTGCTTTACCTGCCTGATGAATCTCAGCTCTTCTCCCGCCCAATCAGAAACTGCTTTTGTTTTACGCATCAGCGCCTTTATACCGCAGACCAATCAAAACTTGACAATATTTCACTGAAACTCTCCTTACAATAGTGTTTCAGTGATCTAATAGTAACAGTCAAATGGGAATTGACCTGTTGCTTCGTTAATTTACGGGTACAAAAATATTGTGTTGTGGTCGTTTTCACCATACGTTAATATGACTCTGTTCGATATTCTGTGTTCATCTGTAACCAGTATCAGATCAATAATGGAGCTACACATCTTGGAAACTGTAGTGGGCTCACGGATTATCTGTCTGAGTGACAGTGTTTTACATATATTTTTCAAACCTTTGCATAAGTTATTACTAGACTCTGCATTGGTAACATTTGTGTTTAAGTCACTGAAGATGATACACTCTAAAGATTATAACATATCACAATGAGTCAGGTGCTCTGCACAAATACCATAAAAGTTCCTTTGGTCTGGTTGTCTGTACACTATGCCGATGAGAAAGGGCTTGGTCTTCGGGAGGAGGATTTCGACCCAGAGAGCCTCAAGTGCCTCATTCTTCTTGTCATCACTAACGTATGCATGCACCCCCACCGTGACAATTTCTGTACTTCCAAATGCAGATGTATCCCGGAATGTCTATCTCACTGTTAGAGACTGAGTTGTCCAACCCCGTTTCCGTGAACCCAACACTGCAGACTGGGACGGATCCTTCACACGTTGAGATGGAGCACATGCAGACCACGCCCTCTGAACTCACTGCGGATGGAGTCCTGGGAATCAAGTGACTCGTCCTCGGCTTCACTGTCTGGAGATGGGAGAGTCTTGTCCTGCTCGGTCGACGGGACCTCATGTTGACCAGTCTAACTGTCATCATGGCCATCATCATCAACAGGCTCCAGCGACGGCAGCTGAATGGTCAGACAACGAGATCATGTGAAGGGTTTCTCATCACTGGCATCGTACACCACTCTGCTCACATCACTGCACCTCCAGGGAGTCCACTGGGAGCAAAGGTCACATTCTGTAGTGCGGCTGTTGGATCTCACACCCTTCTGGCAGGCAACACACCGAAATTTGGGTGGGCCAGGGTGGGATTTATATCCTCAGACAGAATTAAAGTCATGATCCACAAGTAATTAGCACAGTTTACAACAGACTTCATTTAAACTTCCGCCTGGTCTGCACTGGTGCTGTTATGGGCGATAATAGCATATAAATTTGAGATAGTTTTAAGTCCAAACTTATTTTTGATGTTGTTTAAAATCACATAGCACTGAGCCAATGATTTCTCTACTGATTCTCCTCTCTGAAATTGTGAGATTAGATAGCGTGATGAATAACTGTTCTACAAATGTGCAAAACGATCAGCAAATACAAAGAGAAATTGTACACGGTCGCTATCCTGCCTGTAGTGCAATACGATTATACAGCAGTCAAGCCATCACTCAAAGCTTGAAGTCAAATAGCTACAGTAACACATCATAATTAGCTAACATTACGTCTCTGCTGGTGAATTAACAATTAAAAAGACAAGTACACTTCATGCCATAGCAAATGTAAGTAGTTGTTAACCCAAGAGATAAATCAGCTGAATAAACTTGTTAGCATACCAACGAAACGGCAAACTAGCTATGGTACCAAAAACATTGAAGTGGCAGATTTAATGGTCGTACAGGCCAAAATTCTCAAGTAGGTATGGTTAGCTCATACTTCTAAACAATCCATCCATAGTTCCTGCTCCAGTAGACATGTCTCTAACATGCAGGATCTCAACTTTCACAAATTTCATTTTTAGGAAATGACACTGCCTTAATTGCTTTCAGGAGGCAATGAGTAAACAGGCCTTAGAAAATAAAGCTATCACCTCATATGGTCATAACCCCTGCTTCCTGTTCCCATCCAGTCATTTCCATTATATGTTGCAGTAAAATAGCACTTTCCTTAATGAGGGCCCTTGGTATTGGCTTCTGTTTACCGTGACTCACTTCAGACCAGCCTTTCCCTGTTGCGGTAACCGTAAAACATGAAGCACTGGGTTTAAGCATGCTAGTGGATACTGACCTGCAGTGGCAACTTCCTACAGCTGTGCAGAAGCGTGCTAATTAACCCTTTGATGCACAACATATGCATACCCCTTCTAATGCACAACATGGGTCCAAAATGGCCCACATTCATTTTCCATGTGATTTCATGCTGGGTGTGTGTTTCTTTGCTGTATCTTTTGAAATCATTTTTATTTTATGATTGAATATTCCAAGTATTCTTTAATATCTTGTTTTTGATTAGTACATGTCGTTATTTTAATTTTTCCTTTCTTATTTTATGAACAACAATAGGTTTGGTATTATTACATCAAGTTTACACACATTTATCCAATGTGATTTTGAATCAAATGACTTCATACTCTAAAAATAATTTGCTTCAAATAATAACTTTATCAGTGGCTTAAGCCAAGCAATCATACATTCAGTATTTGAAATAAGTTTATTTTTCATTTTTTCACACATACACATACCTCTGATCGGTTATTGAACTGAACTATAGGCCTCCTGCAAACAGCTCCCGCAAGGCAACATCCCAGCTCTTGTCCCCCTGCAAGGAGGGCCAAACCAATAAAGGCCATGAATTCTTCTTTGTTGATGCCTCTCCACTCTTTCCCTTTTGCTGAACCTGCTCTTCATCCCTCTAAATTGGTGCATTTTAGAACCTCCTCAATGATGCTCTCACTAATAAACATGTCCCAGGCATCTTTGGGTGAAACAGCTGCTGATCCAGGTGCAGGTCTTGGGCAGCTCCTCAGAATGTTATGACTCCTTGTTCTGCCACGAGCGGGAGGATTCTCATTCCAGTATGATCCGTTTTTACTCAATCTGTGTGACTGGGTCTGAGTTTCCTCTCCAGAGGACTCATCAGATGAGCCTTCTATGTCATCAGAGGAGTCTTCTTCATTCAGGAGAGCTGGAGTCAAAGACACACTCACAACTCCAGCTTGACCCTGAGGCACATAATCTGGCTCATCATCAGCACTAGAGATTTCAGACTCAGAATCAGGATTAATTTCCTCCTCATCTTTCTCATCTGGACCTTCATGCAGCATCTTTACAACCATATCAGCAGTGAATCTGTGAACAGTCATGCTCTGCATACAGAAAATCAAAAGCACAAAACATTTTCAAATGCATATTAAAATACATTTCTTTATCACTTGCAGGCATTTATAGTGACAGGACCTGTCACTCTCATTTGAGTTTTATTTTGGTGACCTAGCTAGAATAGCTTAGCTAACTACAATAACATATGTCAACAGCTAGCTAATAGTATTGAAGATATTTCTCTTTCTGACAAGTAATGTACTTATTCTCAAGGTAACTTAAACCTAATCAATTTTTATACGCAGTTATCTTTCAAAACTCAAATGTTTTCTGAGGTAAGATTTGAGTAATTGTAAAACAAGACTTACATGTATTAGATGTGCAAAGGGAGCTGTGCTGAGCTGTGATATCTGTGGGAGATGAATAGTTGTCTGCAGTAAATACATACCTAATTGCAAACATGTACAAATTTCACAGGTTCCTACCAAGTACCACAGCAAATTCATGTGGGTCATTTCTGACCCATGTGTGTAAGCCTGATACGGACATACAAAAGCTATGCTAGTTCATAAAGTAAGAGAGGAAAAACAAATATGATGATTTCTGCTAAACAAAAAAAACTATATTTACTGAATACTTGGAATAGTAAATGATAAAATACATTTATTTCCAAGATACAACATAGAAACACTCAGCCATACATGAAATAACAGTAAATGGATATGGGTCATTTTAGACCCATGTTGAGCATTAGAGGGGTAGCGATAAAAAAAAGTGTTTTAATTAAAAAGGTATTAAAGGAAAAAATATAAGAAGGATGTATTATGATCAAAAAAACAAGTTAATTGAGGAATACCTGAAATACTGAATGATGAAATGAATTTATTGCAAAGATATAGCACATAAAACTCAGTCGGGTCCCAGTTGGACCCGTGTTGTGCATCAAAGGGTTAAAGTAATTTACGAATGTTGGTGTGGGTCAAAAGAGTCATTTTGAGAAAAATATGAGCGGACGGGTTTATAGCGCAGCTCCAGGCTGCATGTACATTAGTTAGATTGGGTTTCCTGCTTCATTTTCATTTATTTAATTGTTTTTTAGCCGGCATCTTTATTTATTACGGCACTTACAGAAAACCTCGAGGAGGCAGATTATGCAAAGTGACTTCTGTGCATTTTCATTTGAGAGTCTGACTGCAGGCTGTCTGCTGTAGGGGCAGACATATTGCCACTCCAGTACAAACCCTCTCAACTGCTCACTGGACTATACACTGTAATCCAATAAAGAATAACCGTGCTAACATCAGTATTTGTGTAGGCTGCCTACAGCCTAATGGTGAAGAAGCTTGAGGGGATATCAGAGGTAACTGGTTTTAGCCCCAGTTTAGCCCTAGTAGATCAGTGCAGCTGTTATTGCATCTTGTTGTCCATAAGTATTTGTACAGGAACACAGTTTGTGCCTTTTGAGTCTCTACGGCTGGACACAGGATTTGAAAACTACAAGTAGGCTGCAGAACTTTAATTTGTGGGCATTTAAAATCATATTGTGTGAAAGATATAGGAATTAGGGCACTTTTTATTTAACGTGCTTGTCCAGATGCTAATATACTGTGCTATACTGTAGGTGTGCCATTCTGAATCCCTCTAGCCCTGCTGGTGCGACACACACCTCTCAGAGCACAGCCTCAGAATTGTGTTTTGATGCTCGTTGAAGCAGGGTGAAGTTCTCATTAGCAGCAGCACAGGGATTTATCCCCCTTTATCCTTCTCCTGTATGTTCTGCTCCGCACATACTGCATGGATTCAGCTAAATCGCCAAATCAAGAGAGCCAGAGGGCTGTGAAGGGGCTCAGGGGTGGCGGTGTTACGACTCGCTTGTTGGACGAGAGAGGGGAAGCTCGCGCTATCGAGAGGCGCTTTGCCGCGGCTCTTCTGAATTACTTATGGACGCTCCGGAGAAAATGTCAAAATCCACCCACCAAATCAAAGTATAAAAATCGTGTTTCTGCTGCCGTTCCCCGGAACTGAGTGTCCCACGTCCATGACGAGCATCTTCATAAAACTGCTGTCTTTCACATCGATCAACGGATGTTTGTGCAAAACCTCGTTGTCATGGTTACCATATGCACGTAAAGCTAAACCTTTAAGGCTGTCCTTGGGCAAAACACCAGAAATTTTACTCCTCTTTCAGCACGAGTGTCTAATGAGAGCTTGACAATAATGTGAAAAGAAAATGATCACTTTAAAAATGAACCACGGGCAAGCTGTGTGCGCCACCTTTTAAAAGCACGTGTTCGGAGTGTCTCACTTTATATTTATTCTTTAGTATTGAGTTTACGTATAATGTATGGCAGGTATAAAGTGGACCTGCTTGAGTAAAATATCCATCTTTACTGAATGTGTAATATTAAAAATATGAGCTTTTGCAGTCACCTTTTCCCAGTTTGTGTTCAGTTTAATTTAGTAATTTCTCCTGCTTTCCTTTTCATTTGTGTTTTCAAAAGCCTTTTGGTTTTGGCAGAATCAAGGTCGTTTATTCAGCTTCTGGCTGTTTTTTTCCCCTCATAGTCTGTCTCACAATGTGAGTTTTGAAGGCCAGGAGAATAATAAATTACATTTTCATGTGAGCGGCGTGTGACGGTGTGGAGCACATTGTGTGTCGCTGCCCTGTTCTTCTTAATGGGCTGGCTCTGGTGTGCTAGGGCTCGGTTCACTGGCTCTGGTGTGCTAGGGCTCGGTTCGCTGGCTCTGGTGTGCTAGGGCTCGGTTCGCTGGCTCTGGTGTGCTAGGGCTCGGTTCGCTGGCTCTGGTGTGCTAGGGCTCGGTTCGCTGGCTCTGGTGTGCTAGGGCTCGGTTCGCTGTCTCTGGTGTGCTAGGGCTCGGTTCGTTGAATTGCACCGTGTCTCTTGTTTGATTGTGGCAAATGTGGGGTTTTTTACACGCCATCTGTGCAGCGAGCTGAGTGACACGCTGACCCTCCTGCCAGCTAACTCTCCCAACCGCTATCTAACAAAATGGCCTCCCTCATTTACGGCCTCCCTGTTCAATCCTTGGGCCCAGTGCTCTGCTAATGTTTGCTAACATTTTATTTCAATGTCCCACATAAAAATGACAATTTCGCTTCAGAATGCATTCCAATTAATTTATGTGGTTTGAAATGTTTTTTGCAGTTAGCACACGTCACTTTCCAGGAGCTGGAACTCCTAAAATGGGAGCACAGTAGATCCATCAGGCTCAGGCCGCTGCCGTGTAGTGAAGGTGCTTGACTGGAGGGCTGGGGGCCCAAACCCCACTGTAGGCTCTTTAAGATCAGTGTAGCGGTTGGGCCCCGGAGCCGAGGCCTTTAGCCCCACCCTGCTCCAGGAGGGATCGGCCTCTGCTTTATCTGAACTACTGTATGTGTCTTTGGATAAGAGCACCAGCTAAATAATGATGATGGTGCACAGATTGCAGTGCCGGTGTCTCCCTGTAGTGCTGCAGCGCAACGTCCGTAGTTTTTCGATCACCAGCCAGGCACCAGTTGCAAGCGCAGCAACATTTTGGGTTCAGGAAAAAGACGATCATCGCAGATATCAATGGGCTCGGCCTCCAGCCATCCATCATGTCGCCGCTGCACGGGTGGTAAATCTCCACTGTAGGGGGCGGGGTCATTAAAGCCCTCCATTATTGTTAAAGATTTATGACTCGATTTGTTCCCATCACATCGACTGCGGCATTCGACCCTGCTGCATCTAAATCTCTCCCACTCACCTTGCTTATCAGCCAGATTTTTCCTTTTTTAAGGAAAAATGTAGGCCTATGTCCCTAATTTTTGACAAACGAATCTCTTAATCTGGAATTGGTGTTATGTTCTTGTTCTGTCAGCCTTGAGTCTGTTTCTAGATCCTGTTCTGTACTGCCGAATGGAATCCTCCTCATGTCTGTGTTCCAGTCTACATCTTGTTTTCTCTAGTGCATGCACTGCTTCTTTGCTATTGGCTGGCTGCGGTATTTCCATTTTCTCTCAGCACTGTTCTGGTTTTGGGCCTTTCTAAGCTTAATATCAATTAACTGTTTTTAGTTACTAACATCTACTAACATTCACAGGAGGTGTTTCTCTTAGACAGGCACTTTACTAACATTACCAATTTAGGTAGGGTGTTAATTGTCATGATTTCCTGCTTTGATATTATTTCAGATTTTGCTTTACTTTGCTGCGTAACTTTTTCACGCTTCCTTCAATCTGCATACTTCATTGGTACTAAGCTGAGCACGCCCATTTTCTTAATGGGCTTGTTATGTCATTAAGCCTTGTCCAATGTCTCATGTTCATGCTTTGTTCCCTCCCTGTTCTGCTCAGGTGTTCCTCGTTCTCTCATCAGCCCTGTGCCTTCTTCTTCTGTGGAGGCATTCCAGTTGGCAGTCGGTCCGTTGTTTCTGTGCCTGTTCTCGTGCCGCGTGTTTCATGCTCTGTCATTTGCCTTGGTCATATCATTGCGTTCATACAACCCTATTGTTTCAGCTCTTTGAGTGTAGTTTTTCGTTGGCCTCGTGCCCTCGTGTTCCCCAGCATTATTTCTGTTCATTTGTAGAGTTTTGTTGGCCCGTGCGCCTTGTTTGTCTGAAATCTTTTTGTTCAATTAAATCTCATTCTTTGGATTCGCAACTCGCTACTCGTGTTCTTCTGCGAACGTAACAATTGGGTTAATATCCCTGCAATTAACACAAAAAAAAAAAAATTATGGGTAACACTTTCTAATAACGATTTATAAGATACTAGTTGATATTAGTAGATATTGAACTAATTATGAATAAACCATTAATATACATTTGTAAATGATTATTAAACCATTCGTAACTAAAGTTGTACAACATTTACATATGATTTAGGCATTACTAAAAATTCTGCATCAACATTGTTTGTACATGATTAATTCATCATCAACTAATGTTATTTAATGTGTAGGCAAACATTTTTGAACGATTTAGGAAAATATCCTTTGATTAACTACATATATTGAGTTTTTCATGGTTAATAAATGATTTGTTAAGTCAGTATAAATCATGTGTTAAGTCTTTGTTGCAGCCCAAAGCATTTCTGGAAAAATCATCGGTACCAAACTGTTTATTATCAAACCATTTCTATACATTTACAACTTATCAGTACATCATTTGTAAATGTGCTACTTTAACATTCATAAGTGATCTATTGGTCATTTTATCAATATGATCAAACTTATTAGTAAATTATTAGTGAAATAGTGTAGAAGTGTTAAAAAACCCACTGTACCACCATTTGTTTATTCATGTTTAACGAATGATTTGTTAGACATTCATAAAACATCTATAAATCATTTGCAGATGTTACTATGTCCCTTAATCTAAAGTGAAAATGATTCATTATTTACAAATATCTGTTAATGTTTATAAATGATTTGTGGACCTTTCACTCATGTCTTATGAATGATCTGGCTTTTATGAATATAGATACGAAGCAAATACTAACTTGTCTTTTCATGTTTAACAAATGATTTGTTAGACATTCATAAAACATCTATAAATCATTTGCAGATGTTATTA
Source organism: Gymnothorax javanicus (assembly GCA_029692085.1). Lineage (NCBI taxonomy): Eukaryota > Metazoa > Chordata > Actinopteri > Anguilliformes > Muraenidae > Gymnothorax > Gymnothorax javanicus. The sequence goes on from CM056209.1 coordinate 50,514,165, forward strand.
TGTCCCTTAATCTCAAGTGAGCCCTATTCATCCTTAACACATATCTATAATGTTTGCTAAAGATTTGTAGACTTTTTCATCACAAAAGTCCACAAATCTTTAGCAAACATTATTGTCGACAAATGTTGTAGACAACTTTTGGATCCATCCTGCTTATGAAATGCCATTAAACCATGACAAACTCAGTACATGTACTTAATCAAAGAATATTTTCTTATACCTTCAAAAATGCTTTCCGACACATTAAATAACATAAGTTAATGATGAATAAATCACATACAATGTTGATGCAGCGTTTTTAATCATGTATAAAACATATAAAAATTTTGTACAACTTTAGTAATAAATTGTTTAATAATCATTTACAAATGTATGTAAGTGGTTTGTTCATGATTTGTTAACTATCCACTAATATTGACTAATATCTTAGAAATGTCTTATAAATGATCGTTATTCTAAAGTGTTACCAAATTATGACTTCAGTTGAAATGCCAACTGAATGTTTCAGGCTAGATTCAGTGAGTGTTATTGAATGTGTGGTTTTCAATGCTAATGGTTTTATCAGCATCGGCTCCCCGGAAAGATTCATTATTATCTCCAGTCAGGTCCTCTGATCTGCTGCAGCCTTTGTTAGTGTCGGTTGCAGACAGAACTGCAGAGCATCTGGAGATGGGATCACAGCAGCCACCGCCCCCCCCATTTAGCCCCCAAGCCATTTACCAACGACCCCCATTCTCAATCCCAATCTAGGTACTCACTCAAGCCATATACCGACTAACTTTCATCAATTTCCAGTCTAGCGTTCAAAAGTTATCAAACGGACAGACACAGAGACAGACAGACACACGAACACTCTATGATACTCAGGGTGACATGTCACTTTGACTTTGGGCTGGTCACGCCCATGGACTGTATAAAAAGATGGATGAAGCAACCGTGACGTCACCCATTGCTTTCAGCATACCATTTAGGAAGCCTCGATTTTGGCCGTTTGAACAGCACCATTTTGTCATTTTGAAACTGGATGTGATTCCTATTGGATGAGAGTGTGAATTGAAGATCCAGGGAGGAACGAGAGGTGGATCTACGGATGGATCTGACCGTATCTGACAAGGACCAGTGGATAGCCACGCCCCTTAAAGCATATTCTGGCTTTATCCTTTATTCTAGTCTATTTTGGACCGTAATTTACGAAACTGAACATCATGATATATCGAAGGAGACTTGAAACATGCGATAGATGCCATAAAATAATGTGGAAAATCATTATTGAAATCATAAATCAGATGGGAAAGTAGGGTCATTTTCTCATAGACTTCTATAGCATTGAACTTCTTTCTGCAACCACTGATGTCGCCATCTGCTGGCCATTAAATAAAACGCCATTTTTAGAGATTTCCGCATTGGCCTCACTTTTCAGACCCGGGTGCTGCGTCCATCTTTTTTATACAGTTTATGGTCACGTCACTTTATGGCTGGTAATAAGGCTGACAACAACTTCCACCAAGTTTGAATGCATACACATGACCTAAAGCTGAAGCTTTTGAATTTGCTTCATACAGTAGAGGCCTAAGACTGTGTACGGGAACGCTGCCTGTAATGGCGGTCCAGTTCTACATTTTACAGAATTATAACAGTTACCTGTGGTGCTCCTTCAGTGTTAGCTGTATATGAGATCAGTCTCACCAAAAAGGATTCCTCTTATCATAATTAAGTTCATTTCAGGGCAATCTAAACGACTGTCCATTACTGTCTATTTATTTCTGAGTGAGAATCACATCCAGCCTCATTTCCCAGATCCTGATCCTGAGGGCTGAATGTGTGAGTCTGTTCTCCTTCAGCTGAGATCTTAGTTAATCAGGTTTGATTGGGCTTCACACACACAACACTCATGCTTTTTTAGTTCTGGCCACTAAAATATTAGTCATTCTCTCTAACACAAGTGAACATGAATCAGAATTCATTGATGATTTCTGCTGACGTATTATTTCTTATTTTACTCTCGTTAAATTTAAAACTCTTTGGTGGGGCCGAGAGAAAATACTTAAATTATTAATTGAAAGTGGTGTTACTCTTTTTTTTTTCAGGGCAGAAATTTGCTAAACTGACGCCATTCTTAACTGACTAAGTTGTTTATTTCTGTTAAATAAGTTGGCTTGTTGATCAAGCTTATCAAGAGCTTAATAAAGAAAACATGGAAGGGAAACATGCATAAGTGATGTGCCTCTGGGGCCTGTTCAGGAACTTTTACATTTATAAACACTGTTAAAATACAAACCTGTGCGTGTGGAGATGTGCAGATGTGCAGAATTTAGAAAACTGTTTTTTTTCCCCTTGTGTGTCATGCAGATACTGCAAATGCAGAGAGACTGAAAGGGATTGTGGGAAGTTGTGAATGATGAATAAAGGAAAGCTGTCTGACGGGGTATGAGGTGTGTCTGGCTCTAAAATGGACGATGGTGCCCTGCGTCTCCCCTTAGCTCTGAGCCTCCTGTTATTTTACAGAACTGAGGCTACAAGGGACATTTGGACAGACCTCATAATCCATGGCCTCCCGTGTAACAAGCCTGTTGTCCTTTCTGGTCTTTTCTGTGCGGACTGAAGGGCCTTTTTCTTTATCAGTCTTTCCATTTTGAGCCAGTTTATATATGACATTTACACAGCTGTAGCCTCTCTGGGATTCTCTGTTTGCCTTTCATTGTAAAGCAAATGTTTAAAAAAAAATTGCATGGCTCAGGGAACTGGGTAAAAGGATATCCTCTCGCCAGTGTATTTATGAAGACAATATTGACCTGCTTAAAGTATTATATACTGTATAGGCTACTCTGTATGTAGATTCCACAACTCTATTACATGCGCCAAACAGCCTTCTCACACGCGCTCGCGTAGTCACATGCTCACACGCACGTACGCTTGCCTGTAATTTGGTCTGTTAGCAGTTTCTGCCGGTGGCCAATGACAGGTTGTAGATGAGTTATTCGGCGCCTAATAAGACGGCCTGTCCAAGAGCTGCAAGTGTGCGGGGATGACGAGTTCGGCCACTTCAATGGCGGAAGTGTCACCGGAGGTGGACAGCTAATGAAGCGCGAGGAAGGACTTGGGAACAAAGGATGGTAAAATCTGACAAAATGCAAAAAACAAAAAAGAAAACCATAACTTCCTCTAACTTCCATCTTTTAGCATTTAAGAGTGGAGCAATCACTCATGAGATGGTGCTTGATTTCTTCATAATGTTATTAGCATTCTAAAGAATACATCTGAAGAGGAAGAACTCTTATGCTTATCAAACCATACCAAACTTAGGAGACTAAATGCATTAATAAAAGTGAGCCTCGCAAACAACTGAATGCAAATTTGTGCTGTTTCTAGGAGTTCACAATCTCTGGAAGACTTTGTGGTGCAATGTGCTGTAATAGTGTGAAAGATACATTGGAAATTCATTCTACTAATTGGTCTTACCAACTGAGCAAATGAATGTTTGTTTACTAACCTGGCAATGTATACTGCAGCAGATTTAGCAAAATTAAAGGGGACCTATTATGCTGATGATTCTTTTAATACATATAAGTAATGTTATAATGTTGGATGTCCATACTCAACCTCTGTAAAGTTTCTAAACATAAGATACTCGGGTTTTGCCGGAATCTGAGAATGTGATTTCCTGAACGTGATTTCCTCTCTGAACAGTTCGTTCCGAGATCTTCACAAAATCTGGGCAAAACCTGACATCAGGTTGTGCCATCCAATTAGTACATACCTAGCTAGAGCCAATCACGGCGCTGGACCTGCCCACCCCGGAGACGATTCTAGCAGGCACAAAAAAACCGCAGATTATATTATGCCCTAGTAGCGTCTACACTTCCAAAAATATGAAAGAAGAAGAAGAACCGCGGAGCATTTGAGGTGCAGTTTCATCATATCTCTCCCAAAGCTGCTCGTCCATGGTTTTTTGGATGCGAAAAAAAAGCACTTTTATCTTCCAAAAGACGAAGCCACCAGATGTCAGTGGGTAGCTTTTTTGTTTGCTGGCGGCAAACAGCCACGGCCAAAGGGAACGTTAGCTGTTTGTGCTTGGCATTTCACCAAAGACAGCTTTGTCAATAAAGGAGAATTCAATGCTGGATATGTGTCTCAGCTGCTTCTCAAACCTGGAGCAGTTGCATCAATCAAGCGCTCGGAGCCACAAGCTGTACGTAACGATATAAAGGCAAATAATGTAAGTGAAGCTAACCTGTTACGGATGGCTAGCAGAACCGCTAACGATAGTTAGCACTAACAACTGGCCTCAAACGCAGGCTTTGTAAAATATCTGAAGATAAAGCCTGGATCGGCAGCAACTGTTCGTGACTCACAGAGGCGGAAGCAATAAGTTTTACCATTTTATGTTGCTTTACTGTATAAGCATACCTAATGTGATGGCCTGTTGAACGTGGCTGTAGCACTGCGGCTAACATAGCCAAGTTACTGTTGCTAATGTTTGTGTCCTAAATATGCAAGAGTAATATCAGGTGAAATTCAACAGAAGGCGTGTGAACATAAACCTCATTTGAGGCTAACTTTTTTTTACTTGTTTGTAATTTGGATGCTTGGTACAACTGTTCACAGTAACGGAACTTACTGTCTGTGAAACCTGTATTGCAGGGTAACGTTTATCTCTGTCGTTATGATGACCGCTTGGTTACTACCATATGTTAGTTTGTGTTCCGTGCTACTTAAAAAATTCTCCTGGTTAATTTATATGCAGTAATTCAGGTTGCTATGCTTGTGTTACTTTGGTTAGCATCAAGGTGGTAGTTTTATCATAACGCTACCTGACCGTAGCTGCTACAGTTGAAGCTAACCGTAGAGGTGTTGTGCGTGTCTGCAAAGTTGGGCTGATAAGGCTGCAGTTAGACCAGACGTAGGCTTTGTGGAGCTTAGGGTACGTGTTTGGGTTTGTTTACTGCTGCTGTGAAATGTTCGTTTTACTTATCCATGACCGGGGTCAGCCGGCTACTTTGCTGTGGTGTGGATTTAGCTCTCTGATCCTACCATGGTGAAAGCAATCGTGAAACGCACTATAACGTGTCTGGTATAACAAACGATTTCTCTGCATTGCCGTGGCGGAATTTCATCCACCTTTGAAAATTGTTCTGGCCAATAAAAAGCCGAAAAAAAGTGGAGATCGGATAGAGATTTTTTTTCCGGTAGACGTTATCGATTCGCTTGCTCCACAAAAGCAACGCTTACACCGTTTGTGTGTTTTTGCTACGAACTCATTTAGTAGCTTGGTGTCAGAATTGCGTTTTGGTTTGGTGGAAATGGTTAACAGGCGCTTTTGGCAAAGTTTCCTCCGGATAGCTAAGTGGGTATATAACATGACTATATAACAGTACAACTACAACCACATGCATGCAAGGCCAGACAGTATGAGCAAAACAATAACTTTTCAACTTGCCACTCATTGAAATCCTGCTGTAAACGTTGCTGCAATACTTCAATTGCTTCCTGCTCCCGTTCGGCGTCGGATTCGGGATCAAACAAGTACAGTCTCAAATATCCGCCATCTTGGTTTCCTAGTTTTTCATGTCTGCACCCTCCCCCGGAATTGAAGCGGCCAGGCAGCCAATCAGAGCAGTGCCTCATTTGCATAGCCTCCCCGCCCACTCAAAACAGCTCGTGTTTCAGGCCGGCACAGACGGGGTGAGAGAAGAGGTCTCACTAGGCCTGAATGTGTGTGGTTTTTTTTGTAACTGAATTCTTAATATTATTTTTTAGACCCACTGGACATATTTTAAACAACTGAATACAGCATAATAGGGGACCTTTAAGCAGTGAAATGTGAAGTTGCTGCAAGCCTTTCGTTCCACCAGACACACCACTGCTCATGCAACAGCCGGAGCACAGCTGCCCAGCCCTGTTCCTGGAGACCCTGTGCCCTGCAGGTTCTCACTCCGACCCTAACTAGAGCTGTCATCAAGCTGCTAATTTGTCAGGTGCGTCAAAATTTTGTTTCATTGCACCATTTTTCTGTAATTTGCTGTATTCTTCGAAATTAATAGCCATTTGCTTATGCTAATGTTGTTAGTATGACTGGTTGGCATTGTCAGCTAATGTATTAGTTGGCCTAATGACTGTAGAGGTTTAAATTACGATGTATGAATGCTGAGTTATAATGGAATTTATTATAGTTGTGTAAATGAAGGTGCGGCTGAATCACTTATGCTGCAGAGCACAAGGAGACCAGGATCACAGGCAGAGTGAATATATGCAATGATGGGCTTCATGTACGGCTTTCTATACGTGAGCTTCAACAATATAGGAGCTTTTTCTGAGCTACACAGCACTCCTAGTGTCATGTACATGTACTGTCATGCTTTTTCTCTACCTCTTATTCCCTCACTCTCTTCCTCTCCCACTTCCTTGCTTTTTGTTGTCTCGTGTCTCTCACTTTTCCAGTCTCACTGTCACTCTCACTCTTTATCTACTCTCTCTCCCTCTTTCTCTTTCTTCCTCTATTGCTTTCTTGCCCTTTCTTTCTCACTCTGTCACTCCCTCTCTGTCCCCCTCTTTCTGTTGCTTTATTGCTCTCTCTCTGTCTCTTTCTCTCTCAATCACACACACACACACACACACACACACTGCTTCTCTGCAAGGGTTTGCCAAATGCAGCTTATCAATCAATAGCAGTAGACTGTGGGCGGCCGTGGCGAGCTGCTTCCTCAGTCTGGCCAATGGGCTGCAGCTGTAATTGCGTTCCGCTGGCCGTTAACTTAATATAGTGTTTGATTGAGGGGGGTTATTAGGGTACAAGGGGTTGGGGCAAGATGCTCTTCCTGCTGAGGACAGGGGGAATAAGTGATGAAGGACAAAGGAAGAGCAGCTAATGCCTGACACTGGAAGAGAGGTAAAGGGAGGGTAAACGCTCATACAGGGGCATGATTATCGCTCTCCTCTCCGCAGATGTTCTATCATGTACCTGCTGAGGTAGTTTATGGGCAGGATTCATTACTCTTTTCAGTCAAATATCTTGCTCCTTTAATGTAGAGTTTTCTTGCTCCTGCAGTTGTTGAAATGACTCCTCCAGTTCTGGTTTAGTTTTGTTCCCCTGCAGAAAGATCCTCTATTGATTTCAGAGGCTCTTTTCCATCAGTTACTCATTCAATCCTACAGTTTAGCTGTTCAGGGTCGGTCACAGGTGACAGATTAGTGTGTCATTACTGTCCAAACAGTTTGGTATAGGCTACATCCTGCTCAGACTTTACCTGGGGGACTTTTTAACCAATCACTGGCTATGTAGTTGAACTTGCAGTGATGATTAGCTCAACTAGACTTCAGATTTGATCTGAACTGCTGAATCTGCTAAGAGCAGATCTGTCTCCAAACAGTATTTTAAATACTTCTCTGTCCTCTGTTGATCTTGCATTTGAGTCTTGTGAGGGGTTTATATCATTTCAGTTCCTACAATATTCCAAGCGTGCTTAGTCAAAGTATTTAAAGAGAAGTGTTTGAGTTTAAGACAAATACCTTGGAAGTCTGGTCCGATTAAGATTCAAAAGCCTGGTCTGCATTTGCCCCTGTTACCCACTGACAGATATTTTAGTGTACGGAGCCTAATAGGTTGAGAGTCAGGACAGATATTTTAGTGTACGGAGCCTAATAGATTGAGAGGCAGGACAGATATTTTAGTGTACGGAGCCTAATAGGTTGAGAGGCAGGACAGATATTTTAGAGTACGGAGCCAAATAGGTTGAGAGGCGGGACAGATATTTTAGTGTACGGAGCCTAATAGGTTGAGAGTCAGGACAGATATTTTAGTGTACGGAGCCTAATAGATTGAGAGGCAGGACAGATATTTTAGTGTACGGAGCCTAATAGGTTGAGAGGCAGGACAGATATTTTAGTGTACGGAGCCAAATAGGTTGAGAGGCGGGACAGATATTTTAGTGCACGGAGCCTAATAGGTTGAGAGGCGGGACAGATATTTTAGTTTACGGAGCCTAATAGGTTGAGAGAGGTTGAGAGGCAGGACAGATATTTTAGTGTACGGAGCCTAATAGGTTGAGAGGCGGGAGAGATATTTTAGTGTATGGAGCCTAATAGGTTGAGAGTCGGGACAGATATTTTAGTTTACGGAGCCTAATAGGTTGAGAGAGGTTGAGAGGCAGGACAGATATTTTAGTGTACGGAGCCTAATAGGTTGAGAGGCGGGAGAGATATTTTAGTGTACGGAGCCTAATAGGTTGAGAGGCAGGACAGATATTTTAGTGTACGGAGCCTAATAGGTTGAGAGGCAGGACAGATATTTTAGAGTACGAAGCCTAATAGGTTGAGAGGGGGGACAGATATTTTAGTGTACGGAGCCTAAAAGGTTGAGAGGCAGGACAGATATTTTAGTGTACGGAGCCTAATAGGTTGAGAGGCAGGACAGATATTTTAGTGTATGGAGCCAAATAGGTTGAGATGCGGGACAGATATTTTAGTGTACGGAGCCTAATAGGTTGAGAGGTGGGACAGATATTTTAGTGTTGGAGCCTAATAGGTTGAGAGAGGTTGAGGACAGATAGATTTTAGTGTACGGAGCCTAATAGGTTGAGAGGCGGGACAGATATTTTAGTGTACGGAGCCTAATAGGTTGAGAGTTGGGACAGATATTTTAGTGTACGGAGCCTAATAGGTTGAGAGGCGGGACAGATATTTTAGTGTACGGAGCCTAATAGGTTGAGAGTTGGGACAGATATTTTAGTGTACGGAGCCTAATAGGTCGAGAGGCAGGACAGATATTTTAGTGTACGTAGCCTAATAGGTTGAGAGGCAGGACAGATATTTTAGTGTACGGAGCCTAACAGGTTGAGAGGCAGGACAGATATTTTAGTGTACGTAGCCTAATAGGTCAAGAGGCAGGACAGATATTTTAGTGTACGGAGCCTAATAGGTTGAGAGGCAGGTCGACTATGATTGCCTCCATGATTTGAAGGACCTCACGGTTCTCCCTGTCTGGGGGATGAAATGACTGGATTTGAGAAGATCTTTCATCCCGGGGCTCCTGCCCTCTCTGTAAATGACTCCTACATCACTTTGACTTTTTTACTGAAGTGAATAAGCAGCGGAGTCTCTGACTGGAGTCTGTGTCAGCAGGAAGGACCCAAAACGTGCCCATCCAGTGTTCTCATTGGCCCTCACGGACTCCAGTCATTTGCCTCTAACTGACCTCACTTCAGAATCACATTTGATAAGGCCATTAAATTCCCTGATTCTTATTTCCTCTGTATCACTTCCTCTTCTGATATATTTTCTTTGGCTCCTCTGTGGATGGAGCTCAGGGAGAGACGAGGTAAGAAAAGGAAGGTGGCAGGAAAAAAAAAAAGATACACATATCTGCGACTGCCCCGACCGCACCTGCTTTTCTGCTCACAGGAAACCCTGTGGACTGTTGGGACGACCTGAAGCACAGCCACTGCATAACAGATGCAGCGTTTAATGCCTCATGAGTTCTTAAAATTGGAACCAAATTTTGATGGAGACCAAGCCAAGCAAGAAAGTACACACACACACACAAACTATGTACACGCGCAAACATTCCACAAACACATATACACACACACACACACACACACACATGCTGTGCAGCCTGTGAGTACTCAGATAAAGAGGGCTGTAAGTTGTATGTGGTTCACACAATATGATTTGGCTGTAAGTACCTCATACTTAAAGCTGACTGTATCCTCCTCAGTGTCATTGTCTCCAGATCCTGTGTTCTTGAGCAGAGAGTTAAAAAGCCAAACTCACTGTCACACTACTGATGGACAGCGCTTTAGCAGGCATGTGGGCACACACCCACACACACTCACACACCCACACACACTCACACACACCCACACACACCACCACACAGATCAGATGCAGTGCCATCGGTGCTAGGCAGAGGGTGATGAGGCACTGAGAATGAGTCAGCTGTGCTGAGCACTTTAATTTGGAGGAGCCGTGTACAGGAGAGCAGCACTGAATAATGTTCACCTGCTCATTCAACATCACATTTCAATATCATACACATTAGAGCAGTGTTGGTCCCTTTTGCTTCTAGAATGGCCTCCACTCTTCACTGAAGGCTTCCACCAGATGTTAGAACATGGCTGCAGCAATGAGCTTTTATTCCAGCTGGAAAAGTTTAGTGAAGTCGGACTCAAGAGTTGAGTGTTTATCCCTCGTTCAACATTGGCTTTCCACTTCGTTCTGTCAATTTTAGTCTATTACACTGAGATTTTCATTCAGAGGATGGAAGAGACCTTGTCTGAACCATGAAAAAACAGCTCCAGACCACATTTATTTGGCTGTGCAGTTTGTGTCTTATACTTGATGCAGGAAAATTTGTGGCCAAGAGCTGAATTTGTGAGAACCAACTCTTGAGAAACCACAGATGTTGTGAGGGCATTTGGAGTTGTGAGGATGTTTTTGGTGGTCCCCAGGAAGGACTAAGGTTAATTGGTTAAAGTTAGAGCAGCTGTTACAGTTAGGGTCAGGTTAAGTAAGTGTGTGTGTGTGTGTGTGTGTGTGTCTGTGTGCGTATGTGTGCGTGTTTGTGTGTGTGTGTGTGTGTGTTTGTGTATGTGTGCATGCGTCTGTGTGCGTTTGTGATAAGCAATGCTCACTTGCACGATACCATCCCGCTGTGACACACCATCCAGGCAAACACAGGCAGCTCCTGACAGATGGAGCCAGAAAAGCTGAACTTTAAATATCATGGAGTTTAACACCATGGCATTTCGGTTTTTACGGTTCCAGCGATAACAAGGGTTAATTACAGTCCTATTTACAGCTTCCTTTGTGCTCAAAAGCCCCTGGTTTGCTGCTGGACGTTAAGAAAAGGGCTGTAGCAGTGAGCTGCTATCGTAAGGACGGCCATCTGTCGAAATTCCGGCCCCTATCGGGAGCGGACTGTTTTGATATGGCTCTCCATAGAGGTGAGCTGAATGCTCTGTATGGGGGAGCCAGGCACTTTATGGAGGTGTAGAGATTATGTACAGATCTGGAAACTGCCGTAACACACTTCTCCAGTCAGGGAACAGGTGGTGTGTTAGCTTTTGTGTGTGCTCCCACAATCCTTAGCTGATACAATGTGTTATGGCTATGCAATCTCTGTGACAAGTTAGCAGTCCTCAGCTGTCATACTGAGCGGAAAGATAACTGAAATAACATTTTTCTTCCAGATGTGATACTATAATACTTGTTGTGATGGGTGTGTTTGTCCCCTGACTGTTCTAGAAGCATTTTAAGCACATATGGGTGGTCAGTCTGCGAACACTGCATTCAGGAAAATTGTGACACGGCCTCTTTTATCAACATGACTCGCAGGTCTATGGGAATCAAATATCTGCACTAAGACATGAGAGGGAATTTACTTTGAAAATACCAACTCAGTATGAAGAAATAAGCAAAAATGCTGTAAAATTATTCTTAATGTGTCTTACCTCAGGAGAAATGATGTAGCTGTCGACAATGCCTACTACTTGCATTGAACTGCACAGCGAAAATGTTTGCTAAGCTGCAATAATAAACCTTGCTAGTTATCAGAAAATGCTGTAAATATCAATGGTGTCCTTCCTTGAACTTGGTGAACTTACTTGTAACATTCTCAGACGTGCGAAAACATGCACTAAAACTATTGTTGCATCAAAACATTAAAAAAATCCCAGAAATGAAACTGGCACTTTAACTGTCTCCGATCCCAAAATTAGAAGCAAAGTCAAACTACGAAAGAAGACGACTAGGAAATGTGCTGAAAAAGTCCGGAACTGTTGGTTATTGTACAAATATCTATGTAAAAAATCATCTATATTAATTAGATTCTGTTCACAACTGTATCCATTCTTGGTGCGAACATATCAATATACTGGTGATTTGCAATTCAATGTGCAAGATTACTTATGTAATCGCAAATTATTCTAGATAAAGCCATGACTCTTCTATACTGGCAAACTCTGTCGTTCCTGCAGTCTTCTTGGGTATCCCCCCCGGAGGGGTGGCTGTTAGGGGGCCATTAAAGACACGGCGTATCATACCTAAAACTGTGAATTTTTGTTCAATCGAAAACACGTAATTTAACAGAAAGACCAGAGTGCTTCAAACATTTGGAGAAGTCAGGTCAGAGTCTTGCACGGATTGATCCGTTACCCGAATTTAAATCAATTCAAAATCAATTTTGAATCAGACGTGATCCATCAATACAATACCTGCAACCTGTCTGTCTGGCTTCAGTTATGAATACACAACTGCACATTTCATATGAAATGTGCTTATTATTGGTTACAGTTTGACTGAGAAGCGAAGCAGCCTTAAAAGGGCAGCACTTTTAATAAGCACCAAACTGACAGATGACATTGTCGTCCCCGTCTGTAATTAATCCAAATTCCTTCCATACATCCGACTTGGCCTTCATAGATGAGTGTCAACAATCTGATATTAACCAGCATTTATTTTGTGTTTATTTCATCCATTTCTTTTCTAGCCTGACTGCCGATAAAGCAGAAGCATGTGCATTCCACTCCTGCTATTATTTAAAGGGTTAAGGTAGCATGATCACAATAATATTATTTTTGTTCCCTAACTGTGTTTCCTCAATCATTCTAATGTCTCTCTGTCATTATTCCGTCTCCTCATTATTATTATTCTATTCCCGCAACCCTGAAATAAAACTGTTCATTTCATTTCATTTGGTTGTTTTATGCTCGCGTTCAAATGCGACTCCCGGATTCACTGTCTATGATGATTTTTTTTTTTCATATGGATGTGGTTAAAGCAATTTTGAACAATTTTAAAAATATTTTTAATTACAATTTTGGAGATTACATTAATTAGGTTTCCATACTTTCAGCAGTGTTTTGCTTGCGTGCTTAAACTTTGTGTACAAGCAGACCCATTTTCCACTGCAGAAAACCATTTTTCGTACTTGGCAAATCAGCCTTTATTTTAGCAATTCGCTAAGGTAGAAGTGCACCTGGCTTTTTTACCCATCGGCCATATAGGCCCGCTGGGTATTGTCGTTGTCTTTGTCTGTCTGTCCGTCTGTCTGTCCACTATCCTTGTAGGCACGATAATTTGAGTACTAATTGCTGTAGGAACCTCAAATTTGCACAAAACATCAGTCTTGAGAAGTTGTCGGACGAGTTCGGAAATGGGTCATGTTGACCTACTTTTGGGGTCACAGGGGTCAGAAACGTCGCTCAAAATGGCTTGTAGGCACAATAGCTCGAGTGCTAATTGTTGTAGGAACCTCAAATTTGCACAAAACATGAGTCTTGAGAAGTTCTCGGACGAGAATGGAAATGGGTCACATTGACCTACTTTTGGGGTCACAGGGGTCACAAACGTCCCTCAAAATGTCTTGTAGGCACAATAACTACAGTTCTAATGGCTCTAGGGGCATGGAATCTACACAAAACATTAGTCTTGAGATGATTACAGAGTAGTTTGTAAATGGGTCACGTTGACCCAGTTTTGGGGTCACAGGGGTCAATAAGGTCGCTTGGATTGGCTTTTGGCCTCAATAACTTTACTTCTAATTGACCTAGGAAGGCCAAAATCTCACAAAACATGCATCTGGATACAACTTTTGATGTATTGGAAAATGGGTCATGGTGACCTAGTTTTGAGGTCACAGGGGTCAAAATTGTCAATTCGATTGGCTTGTGGGTGCAACAACTTCAGTTCTAATTGATCTAGGAAGTTCAGTTTGGCAGAAAATATACACCTGGACAAGACGTTGAATTAATTTGGAATTAGGTCATCGTGACCTAGTTTTGATGTCACATAGGCCAAAATAGTCTTTTTGACAGGCCGGTGGGTGCAATAACTTCAGTTATAACATGGCCAAAAGTGCCCAGGGACAATACAGAATCATTTTATGAGTGACCTACATTTGTGACGTAGTGACCTACATTAGTTCCCAAAGTGCCAGGAAAGTGCCCAGGAACAATTCTATGAGTGACCAATATCTGTGACCTAGTGACCTACATAGCCAATATTGCTGTTTCAGCAGTCAAAGTGCCTTTCTATAGTATTATCTATTTACTTAATAAAGCCCGATGGGTCCTCAGTGCTTGCACGGTATTTTTAGGGAATGAGAGATGAAATTCTGATTGGCTTATTTCATAAGATGCCCAAAACCTGCCCATGAATAATTAAGAGATTAAGTACAACCCCTTTGAACCTTGTGCCTAAGTTTGCGCTCGGATAACCCGCCATTAAACTAGTGAAAATTGATTTGGGCATGCGCTAAATTCACTTCTGACCATCCGCTTAGATCAAAAACACAGGGCTCTAGCTCTGTAGAGAGGTGATCAGCTGGTCCATGCAGAGTGGACTTCAGTAGAGCGTGAAGCTCCATGTCCAGATCTGGTCAGAACAGGCCACCCTCGCGCACACAAGAAGGGGACTGGGCAGGGGTGGTGGGAAGGTCCTTAACTGAGGGCTGCCCTCTCTGTGCCTGTTCTTTTCCAGACCCTGTTTGTGGGGGCAAGGGAGAATGAAAGAGTGCGTCATCACAAGATTGAAAGAAAAAATATGAATAAAAATAGCTGGAATTTGAGTTCAGTTTGAGCTTAATTTAAGCAGGTTGACTGAGAAAGTTTGTACATGTGCATGTATGTATGTGTTGGCATTTAGAGTTTTATGTTCGTGAATGGATGTGTGTGTTTGTACAAACCCCAATTCCAACAAAGTTGGGACCTTCTGTAAAATGTGAATAAAAACAGAGTACAATGATTTGCAAATCCTTTTCGACCTATATTCAATTGAGTACACTACAAAGACAAGATATTTAATGTTCAAACTGATAAACTTTATTGTTTTTTTGGAAATATTCACTCATTTTGAATTTGATGCCTGCAACACATTCCAAAAAAGCTGGGACAGGGGCATGTTTACCACTGTGTTACATCACCTTTCCTTTTAACAACAATAAGCGTTTGGGAGCTGAGGACACTAGTTATAGAAGCTTTGTAGGTGGAATTCTTTCCCATTCTTGCTTGATGTACGACTTCAGCTGCTCAACAGTCTGGGGTCTCCGTTGTCATATTTTGCGCTTCATAATGGGCCACACATTTTCATTGGGAGACAGGTCTGGACAGCAGGTGGGCCAGTCTATTACCCGCACTCTTTTACTACGAAGCCACACTATTGTAACACGTGCAGAATGTGGCTTGGCATTGTCTTGCTGAAATAAGCAGGGACGCCCCTGAAAAGGACGTTATTTGGATGGCAGCAGATGTTGCTCCAAAACCTGTATGTACCTTTCAGCATTAATGGTGCCTTCACAGATGTGCAAGTTACCCATGCCATGGGCACTAACACATCCCCATACCATCACAGATGCTTGCTTTTGAACTTTGTGCTGATAACAATCTGCATGGTCCTTTTCCTCTTTAGCCCAGAGAACGCAACGTCCATGATTTCCAAAAACTATTTGAAATGTGGACTCATCAGACCACAGCGCACTTTTCCACTTTGTGTCAGTCCATCTCAGATGAGCTCGGGCCCAGAGAAGCCGGCAGCATTTCTGGGTGTTGTTGACATATGGCTTTCACTTTACATGGTAGAGTCTTAACTTGTACTTGTAGATGTAGCGACGAACTGTGTTTACTGACAATGGTGTTCCTGAGCCCACATGGTAATATCCTTTACAAGATGATGTTGGTTTTTAATTCAGTGCCGCCTGAGGGACCGACAGTCACGGGCATTCAATGTTGGTTTTCGGTCTTGCTGTTTACATGTAGAGATTTCTCCTGATTGTCTGAATCTTTTGATATGATGAACTGTAGATGATGAAATCCCTAAATTCCTTGCAATTGCACATTGAGAAACGTTGTTCTTAAACTGTTGGACTATTTGCTCACGTAGTTGTTCACAAAGTGGTGAACCTCGCCCCATCCTTGCTTGTGAACGACTGAGCCATTCGGGGATGCTCCTTTTATACCTAATCATGACACTCACCAGTTTCCAATTTACCTGTTCACCAGTGGAATGTTCCAAACAGGTGTTTTTTTTCTGAGTATTCCTCAACTTTCCCAGTCTTTTGTTACCCCTGTCCCAGCTTTATTGTATTGGTTTGCGTGCGAGTGTGCACACAAGTGTGTATTTGTGCATGGGTATGCGTTGATAATTAGAGCAGAAAAGGCGCGCATAAACTAGCCAATGAGCGATGTCGAGAGTCCCTCAGATGTCTGCCCAGGTCCTGCTTTTAATTGACCGGCTGGGTGCGACAGCACTGTTTTTATATGTTTGTGTTGAAAGGGAGGTCCTAATGTGATCACACCATGTGGCCCATGGACTGCCCGTCCATTTTATGAGCTCCAGTGTGCTCTCACACAGCAGACACAGTCGTTGAGGCAAAAGAATGAGCCACTTACTGTGATATATGAATTTTCCTCAACTTTTTTAGCGGAGAATTCCAGCTTAATGCAACCACAGCTGGTGAAGAAGGTTTACAATGTATGTGTTTTGATATGTTTAGCAGGTCAACTAGCCCATATAGTCTGCTAGTTGAGTTGTAGGACACCAGATTACTCTATCAGCTAACCCAGCTTTATCCAGCTAGAAACCAGCTTTGACCATTAATAGACCTGCAATGACTATCTAGAGGTGTTAAACTGAGAACTGGAGCCATCTTGGAATCCCAGCTGGTCTTTGTTAGAATTTTTGGTTGAGTGGGGTCGGGTAAAGAACCGACAGAAATGGAAAATGTTCTCCCAATCACCACACATTGTGTCTGAAGCAATCGCAGACTGTCGTTTTGAGTATTCACCACTCAAAAACAGTTTGACAGAAACGATTTTGAGATGTCATGTGGAAGCGCAGATGTGCGAGCTCGTTCCGTGATCAGTGCCCCCCCGCAGCACATTGAGGAGAAGTGGTGGTGAAACGCTCTCTCAGCACCTACTTTATTCTCTTCAAGAGGCCCGTCTGCAGCCGTCCCCAATACTCCAGCAACAGCCAATCAGCTCTGAATCGCCCCTGAAGGCCCATTTCCTGGCGCTCGCCGATGGTGCTCTGAAGAGCCATTAGAACAACAATAAGGCCTCCGCGCCTGTCAGCACTGCTGCCCCGAGACTCGGCGGAGCAGTAAAGTTACAAAGCGCCCTGAAGTGCTCGATGTGAGCACCACGGGGACTGGACAGAGTTTTTATGAATTACTGGGCTGATATATTTCATATCCGACTGAGGCTGGCCCTGCTATGAACAGAAGATACTGTTCTAACCACCCATCTGCTCTGCCTAAGGTTACCTGAGTAACTGCTGATGAGGAAGGTGGGGAGGGTTTGTTTGCATGTGGTTTAAAGAGGGGTGATGGACTGGTGTTGAGTGAAGGATTGTTCCGGAAGAGTTAACTGTGGAGTTGTAAAGGGGAGTCCGTGAGCTGATGTTGAAGTTGTGAGCAGTGGCTGTGGGACACCTGGGTCCACAGGCATTAGCCTTTTAGCTGCTCGTATCGAGCTGAGCTGTCGAGGCCTCGCTCATTTAACCTCTGGAGTTCTCGAAACCGCTTTAGCCCTCAGTAGTTCTTCTTCACGCATTCTGAACGAGGCGTCTTCCCCGCTCAGGGAGCACACTCACTGAATATTTACCGCCTCTTTTTTTAACCTTTCCCCAAGGTCCGCTCCTCAGCTCGTTGGCTTTGCTTCTCCGATGCCTCACGGCCGTGTTGGGTGCTGTATGTTATTATGCCTGGTTTATGAAAACGCATAAATGTTCAGGCAACCAGGAATCTGCAGGAGAGACGTGCAGTCATTAGCACGGCGCACTTTAATTGTATTTTAAAAGCGTTCCGCTCATGGAACGTCAAAAAACGCCGTAGCTTCTCTCAAAGTGATTGATGTTTGAGTAACGCTATTTCAGTTAGATTCTTGGGGCTGCTAAAAGTCTTATTTGATTGGTTCTCATTTTGATGTTCATTTCCAAACGATCAATTTGAATGACAAACAGTGATTCTGCTCCCCTCTCCCCTTTCCCTGTATATTACCTACAGCAGAGCCCTGAGTGCAGAATTCTCAGCGCTATTCGCTCTGGTGTAATTGAAAAGTAGAACAGGGATAGAAAAGCCCAGTTTGGATGCATGTCTGCTTTTCCAGGACAGGAATGGACAAATGCTGTGGAGGAGAGTAAAATAAAAATCCTTAGAGCCAGTTTTAACAGCGCTGAGGGCGCTTGTGGCATGCACAGCCTCTCTCTGAAGTTTCTGGGTTGATGCGACGCCTGCAGGTTCCGTAAGTAAAATCGCTCAAAAACAGAGACTTGAGACAGTTGAAGATGTTCATGCAGGAATGATACTTTAGCGTCTACAGCAGAAGTAATGTATCAGGAAAAATGGCAGGGGTTAGTCAGTTTTATTTTGGCTGAGGAAAACACAAGTCTGTGCAGGTGTGTGTGAGGTTGTGTCTATTTTTTGTATGTGTGTTTTCTGTGGGTATTTGTGTGGATACTTATCTATTAGCATGTGTGTACATGCGTGAGTTTGTGAGAGATGGGAGAGGAGAATGAAATGGCGTGCGTGAGGTTGTTAGATGTATTGACGACGTGAATAAAGAAGGTCGTTGTGATTATCAAACACAGCAGGCTTAGGAGCATCTCTGACACACAGCGCAGGATAAGATCACATGGAACAATGGTGCAGAGCTGCATGTGGTGTTGTTCTCTGTGTCATTTATCCATGTTATAAAGTAAAAGAGGGATTTGCTGTGGGTAAGTGCGCTGCTGATAAAAACAGTGACTTTTTGGGACATAAACACAGAAGACATATCTGGTGATATCACACCGTTACGCGATATTCATTTATTTTATCTCACACACTTCTTTTCTTCGCCGAATCGCAGTCTGCTCGGGTGTTGACTCGGCACAATTGACGGTTGAGTGCCTCGTCTGAGTTTAATTTCCTTGCCTACTGACGGCCGGTGACAGATGGGCCTTTCAGGAAGCCAGCAACAGTGCCAATGTGCTGTTTAACCTGTCAGCCGGCATCTATCACAGCCTGGGACATGCGGTATCATCGTCACGCCAATGATCTCGTCTTACTGGTGGCATTGCTTATCAATGCAATGAAATTAATGACCATTAATGAGTTAATCACCACTCTGCACCACAGGTTTCAGTGGAGTTTGCTGTGGCAAGTGACCAGTCCGTGGATATATTTGTTTTCTGTGTCTCATCGCTTACTTGTAGAGGGATGCACTGGGGTGGACAAAATATCGAAAGTACCCTTGACAAATGATCTCAACAGCACATCACTTTGTAATGTTTCTAAATCTTAATTACAAAAGCATTTACAAAGGTCATTTTTACAGAACTGATTTCTAATTACAATCATTTGTCTGTTCAGAAATGTGTAATTAGTTGCACTTTGTTCGGAAAGTCTCCAGGGCGAGAGGAAGATACAGAGTTTCAAAGTGGACAAATATGTGGTGCTTGAGTTACTGGTGTGCCGGTCACAACAGCCTAATTATTTAAGCTGATTAAAGGAATTGTGGGAATTTCTTGGACACACCAGAGGACCACAGCTTGCATTCATTATGATGTCATCTGGTGATAAAGCTATGCTAATGCTAACATGTCAAAAATCAGACTAGGATTCATGGGTAGTATTGATATGGGTTAAATAATTATAGTAAAAATCCGGCATGATGAGATGCAGCTCTGCTCTGGGCCTAACAATGGGTTTAGGGAGGAGCGGAGACTGGTGGAAACAGACCACAAAAATCAACAGATTAAGGGAACCGCTACTACTATTATTGCTGTAATTAAAATCTTTTTTCTGGTTCTTCACTGTACCTCGCTCAATAAAACAGGGATGCCGCCCAAGAGGCAGGCCAGTGATTACAATGATTGATTCTCTCGCATCAGTCAAACTCATCACGCAATTGGCCATTTGGCAGAACAGAACTTGCAATGCAAACAATACCAAAACCAAGTTATTATTTTGTACTACTGAGGAATATAGGATTTCAGGTCTCACTATTTATGGGACTAATCTCTTTAAGACTATTAGGCCTATTTCTTTTTCTTTTTTTTTGGCAATGCTTGCCAAATTTGGCCAGATTGGTTCTGCTGAGCATCTTGCCTGTATGGGGTCCATAGCATCTGATAGAAGTATCCACCCCATTCAGTCACAGGCCCATTCCTCATTTCCTCCCTCTGGCATAACTGGCTCCACATTATTTAATGGCCCTGATGGGGTTTGACTTCGAAGACCCAACACCCCTCCTCCAGTTTAACCATCAGACCCCCCCCTTACCACATCAGCATGTGAAACTTGCATCGTGGCTTAATTAGTGCTCCCAGATAATTGCCAATCTCCTTGGCTCTTCTGTTAAATACCTATGCTATCCTAGCCCTAGCAGGTTACCATGAGCAATGGCTGCCGTAGTCCTCCGTCAGAAGCCTAGCAGTTAGCTGATCCTTAATTTGCAAGCCCGTGTCTCGCTCCACACCTCAATTTCGCCCTCAAATCTGCGTCTCGGCTGTCCTTTCCCTCCTACATCATTAACAGGACTTTTGTGATTCTTTTTAACTTTTGAAGTAGGTTTTACTGAAGCATTCAAACAAAACAACAAACAAAAAAAAAAACTCATTATAAATTGTTATGAGCGTGGACTAAGACTTAATTCCTCCAGAACCGGCCCGTGGGACAGAGATGTAATGCTTCTCATTCGCCTTGCATTATCAGGCCTTGCGCTTAATATGAGAACATCAATTATGCTCAGTCAATAGAGATTAAGCATTGATTAAATACATTATACAGAAATATTGGCATCCTTTGTAAATACGAACTAAAGTGTTCGGGTTCAGGTGACTTTATTTGTACCCGTAGGTAGATTTGTCTTGCAGCAAAACTGAACAAAGGGCGTCCATGTCAGTAAGACAAAAACATTGACAATAAAAACACTAAAAACACTGGCAAAGAACATGTGCAAAACAAAGACGTGACACAGACACAAACGGGTACTCTCAGGCTTACTAAAAGACTAAAAACTAAAAACAGGACTCAAGAGAAACCACTTAAAGACCACCAGCATAAAATCAGTGTGCAATGGCCAAAGAAATAGTTCCATAAATAAATAAGTAAGTAAGTAAATAAATAAATAAATAAATAAATATGTGCAAACCCTGCTACGATTTGTTCAAGCAGACAATTGCAGCTGGAATAAAGCTGTTCCTGTAGCGTTTTGTCCCACACCTTGGGACTTTGAACCTATGACCAGAAGGTAGGAGCTGGAGCTGGTGTTTATGAATTGATTACTAATTATTGCCATTATTTTTGATCCTCCTAATATTTAATTCAAATTTTTAGCAAATATGTAACAATATGATTGAAGGAAAATTATCATTACTTGCACGACATAAGTAGCCCATTTTTCCTTTAAAATAAAATCTGTGCAGTAATTATTGGATCCCCTTCATCCTGTGTGCAGCGTTCCCTCGCCAGAATAACAGCGCTGAGGCTTCTGAGATTGGGGAGACGTGGCAGGGAGTCTGAGGCCTTTCCCCCATGCAGAATTTCCCCAAATCTTCTGATTCCTTGGTCCGTGTTTATAGACGCTCCTCTTCAGCTCAATCCACTGGTTTTTTATTTGATTTAGGTTAGAGGACCTGGATGGCCATGGCAAATTCTTCATTCTGTGATTGTTTAACCATTTTTTATGTAGATTTTTGATGAATCCTTTGGACCACTGTCCTGTTGGAAGATCCAAACTCGCTTTCTGGCAGAGGCTGTCAGGTTTTTATTTCCTAACTGCTGGTGTGTGATGAAATCTATGATGCCGTGGATCCTAACAAGTTGTTCTGGGCCTCCAGATGATAAAAATCCTACAAAAAAATCAAAGATCCTTCACCATGAATGACAGAGGGGATGTGTGTTTCCACAGAATTACCTTCCTTACGCCGAACCCATCTCTGGTGAATTTTTTCTTTGCCAAAGTGCTGTATTCTTGTCTCATCTAATCATGGAACTCAGTCCTATTGGAAGCTCTGGATGAGCACAGAGGCAGCTCTCCCAAACATCGTGCTGTTGAGTTGATGTTGTGTGATTGTAGTTTTGGAGACTTTCTTACCCCGAGACATAACTGTTGTCTGTGATTTTCTAGCACTGATCCTTGGAGTTTCTGTTAATGCTGGACCATCCTCCCCGCAGCGAGAGCATTTGAAATACGTCCTCTAACAGTCAGAGTTTGAACATGAATATTTACCTTACACTCCGGTACTGTTACCCCAATGGTATTAATGGTATTTTCTACATTTTAGGTATTTTATTTTAATTATTCCCTCATTTATGAACCAGGAGGCAAGTTTTCCTCATCATGGTGAAGTCAGAAGTGAAATATGAATGGTAATGTACTTCAATAAAATTTTTTGTATAAGATTTTCCAATGATTTAAAAATAATAATAATAATTTACAGGATAAAGAGTAACCACTTTTTTGCAGCCAATATTTACCAAGGGTGTCAATATTACTGGAGGAAACTGTATTACCAGCTCCTGAAACATTAACGCAATATTGCAATCTGTAAACCATCAGTTTCATATTCAGGCCAAAGGCAGAAAAAATGGAATAAACTCTTTTTCCTTTTTCATTTGTGTTAAAGCTAAACATGTCTGCCTGAGGGGTTTTTCTCAGACACTCGGAGAACATGAGCTTTGCTATTCTGTGCTTGACCATTCAAATGTTCTTACTGTGCCGGATAATGTTAATATTCGTCACATTATTATCTGCTCTTTGGCTGGTTGATTGGTTAATGGACAAGTAAAGAAATCTAAATGTAAGACAAAAAAAAAAAAAGCCAGCTGCAATTGGCTTATTTATTTTAGTTTTTGCGATGTTTGTGGCAGTTTACACAACACCGCCTACATTTCTCATTTCAGCCCAGTCCTGAGACCTGGTTTGATGGGATTTGGGCAGCTGTCAGCTGGGAGCTGTTTAAATATTGATGTGGGATCAGAGCCGAGGGCAGGTGTTTATGCCGGGATCATCAGAGGCTAAAAGGCAGGCTATGGCAGCTCTACACAGTCCTATTCCACTCCGACTTCATTAAAAACTGTCTCTCACTCAAGCTTTTTTGTCTTCCGTTGTGTTTCTCCACAGCGTACGATACTCAGAAGCTCATAAAAAGTGTGTGTGTGTGTGTGTGTGTGTGCGTGTGTGAGCATGAGTATGCGCTTGTGTGCATGGGAGTGTGCCATTGAAAGATTGCGTGTGAGAGTGTGCATGTGCTTACCGTCATGTCAGAGTACAAATGTGTTTGTGAGAGTATGGTAATGTGTATGTATAATGTGCCTGTGCAAGAGAGTATTTTTAAGTGTGTGTGCGAGTGGAAGTGTGTGTGTGTGGAGATTAGCCTCCCTGGCAGAGTCTGGCACATTTACAGAGACGCTTGGTTATTGACCTTTTCCGATTAGCAAATAAATCAGTGACCTCGCTACACTGTTATTAATTGACTGAATTTAACAGTTTAATTAACGCATTGTGTCCTTGTTATTTTAACGGGAAGTAGAGTCCTGCGCGCATTTAGCTGTGGTTTACAGTTAACATACACGGGACCTCTGTTTTTTTTTAATAGCCCCCCCCTACCCCCCCTCCTTGGAGGTCAGCTTTATTATATTATTGTTTTTTTTAATAATTATGAAACATGATGAAGCATCTCCACTGAGAAAGGGTGCAAAAAAACAGCACAATAAACAATAAAGACATATGCACCGATGTATACAAACAATTGAACAGTTATAGACAAGACGTAGGAACCCCACCCCCCCCCTTCATCATAGCACACTTACGTAATTCCCAACACAGACATATTGTTCCAGTTCTCAAATTTCAGGAAACAAACTGAACAATTTCATGCCCCAATAATAAATAATGTTCGGTAATTTCATATTACAGTGCTCTGGTGTCCTCCTCACTCAATCCAATCACCCCCCACCTCTACATTATCCTGCCGTTCCCCGTATTTTAACATACGTTGCTACAGAAGTAGGAGCACGCTCAGATGCTCAGAGGGAGATCAAAAAGAAAAGGAAAAAAAACACAAAAATAGTGCAGTAGTAACAGTTACAGCAATATTAATAATGTTCATTAATTAATCAATCGATTAACCAATTAGTTAACAAATTAATTCACTTATTGATTGATCAATAAATCAAACAATATACTAAGGAGTGCCAAGTATGTCACGCTGTAATTTTACACCAAGGCTTATATAAACCTGATGTATTCTTCTAGTGGACCCCAAGTTTCAGTAAACTCCCTTCGTTTACCTCGTAAGACCGAAGCAATTTTTTCTTTGTGAATCATATCAATTGCTTAGTTGATCCATTCTTTATAAGTTGGTATGTTTACATTGATCCATTTACTCGCAATTATCTTTTTTGTAACCATACAAATTGAAAGAAAAACATTTCCATCATTGCGTGGCAGTTTATTGTAGTTATGCAGGTCTCCTAGAATACATGTTTGAGGATTTAGTTGTATGTCTATTTTATTGTCATTCAGGACCTGTTTGGTTGCACCGAACCATAACTCTTTGATTTTATCACATTCCCATAACAAACATAATAGTGATCCTTCACAAGTACCACATTTCACACATTTACCGTTCCCTCGTAGTGCCATTTTACACAAGAGAGACAGAGTGCAGTATATGCGGTTCAGAATTTTGAATGGTCTCAATTTGTTTTTTGTAGAGTGAAAGGGATATCTTGCATTTTTCCAAACATCATCAAAGTTCATCCTCTAGCTTATTAAGATCTCTAGCCCATTTTAGGGCACAATTTTTGAACAGTTTATCAGATGTTTCATTTAGTAATGCATAAAATAGTGAAATTGTGATTTTTGTCTTGAGTTGAGAAAAGTAAGCTTTTGAATTTCTGTACATTATCACACACTTTATCTATTGGCGCACTTTAATGTAATATAATTTAGATATTCAGATTGTGGCAAACCTTTTTCTGTAATGATATCAGAGTCTTAAAGCACCCATTGGTCAGAAGACGATGAACTTCAGTAATCCCGTTTCTTTCCATTTAATCCAGTCTAATTTTTTTTTGTTAACTGTTATTTTAGGATTATACAGTGGTTGGTTCCCTGAAAAAACTTAGTTAAAGCCCAAAACTTTTTTGGATAATTTCAAACATCCTTTTCTAATGGGCTATGTACGATTTTTTTGTTTTCATATAGTATAGACTTTTTAGCCCTATATTTATTTTCTCCAGAGCAATCCTTTCAATTTGCACCCAGTCTTTATTATTTACC
Source organism: Gymnothorax javanicus (assembly GCA_029692085.1). NCBI lineage: Eukaryota > Metazoa > Chordata > Actinopteri > Anguilliformes > Muraenidae > Gymnothorax > Gymnothorax javanicus. Next base: position 50,539,430 of record CM056209.1, read on the forward strand.
TTTGGATCAAACCAGTTCTGTATTTGTTGGCAACCAAATGGCAGGTAATAATGATAGTACTGGAACTAGATAGTACCAAATATGAGCATCTTGCCTTTTTTCCCCTGCCATATAAACCTTAGAAATATTTTTATGTAGACTCTAAAACCAATTCTTTGAAATTGGAAGTGGCTGCATTCTGAGGATATAATTTAAATGGTCAGTGGTAGTTGATTCAGTTGTTTTAATACTAGATATATATTGTTTCTGGTCATCTGATTTTTAAAGTCTGATGCTCAACATCTTTGTGAGGTATCGTTCAGGAACCAGTCGCGAGAACACAGGATTGCTGGTAAAGTGGCTTTATTGAGCGAGGGGGGTAACCCCCGCAGGGCAGAAGGCAAAGGTACAGAGTCCACAATCCAAAAATCACAATCCAGGAGGGCAGAGACAGAGTCGAAAACCAGGGCAGCAATAACAGTACTCGTGGTCGGGCAAAAATAGGTTCGGTACACAGGCACAGGATTGTCAGAGAAGCAAAAGCCAAAATCCAAAATCCAGAGGGCGAAATCCAAACTGTTACCAGGGCAGCAAACACAAAAACTCGTAGTCGGGCAAGAAGGGTTCGAAAACAGATGCAGACAATAGAACAAGAGAGCAGAGCCAAAAATAGTAAGTCGGACAGTCCAGTCAGAAGAGTAACACTATGAGTACAAGGCGAAACCGATAGCAGCACAGGTAAACAAGAGGAACGTTCTGACGGGGAACTGCAGTGAGAAGACAGCTTAAATACACTCAAGGGAAGTCACATGCTATGATTAGGATCAGGTGATGAGGATCAGACTAATTACGTGGGAGGAAACACAAGGGAGAACCTAACCACATGAAATTGGCAAAAGCCAAAACGCGGACAGGGAACACGAGACAACCTATGACAAAACATACAGCTCCGGTTAGGGAGTTCTAATGTGCACAGATAATGAGAGGCAGGACAGAGTGGAGCAGGTGCGGAGGATCCGCTGAATTGCAGCAAGGACTAAGTGCAGGCAAGAGGCGGAGACTAGAACAGGGCGAGTGCTGAGAGCTTGTTAATCAATTAGTAAGTGCAGCTATACAATCCCTAGTGCTCGTTAGTAAGTTAGTATTATATAAAATGTTAGTCTGGGTTAGTAACTTTAACAAAAACAACAAACTGTTAGTATTGGTTAGTAAAATAGAAAAGAGAGGCGAAGGAAGCAAACGAGATTGGAAGGAATGTTTGAAACCCAGAAACCATGAAATCACCTAAGCATGTGACACGCAGGACTGGGGAGAAGCTGTAGCTTAACAAAAGACCAGACAGGGGAGACAAAGTGCAATGAAGGGCATGGACAAAGACATGGACCGGAATCTAACAGAATAGTGGATAGGGAATGGCAAAAACGAAAACATGGCAAAATACAAAAACTAAACAGAACATGGCAAAACCTAACAGACATAATCATAAACATAACAGGGACTAGGGGAAACATAACAAGCATGGCAGGAACAATAATGAACATGGCAGAATCAAGACAGACAGAGCAGAATCATAACAATCTTCCCTGCTTTCCCCCCCATTTTCAAAAAAGTTTAATTTTGCTAAATGTAACTTATATTGAATTTTATTTTTGCATAATTTCATCATATTTGATTTTAAATTTACATAATGCGGCCCAAGATTCATTGTGAAACTGATTTGATAAGGAGGCTTGTGATGATTTAATTTTATTGAATAATTAATTTTCTTCTTTTCTTCTTTAATTTCATGGAATCATTCATATATTCTGTTATTTCATTCTTAATTTGTACATCTTCAAGTAGAAAATTATTAACCTTCCATTGCTTGCATTTCGTATACCTTGAGGGTAAATTAAAAGTAATCTGAATTGGACCATGATCTGTGATGACTTTCGGATGAATCACGCTTTGCAATACATTTCTAACGATCTCCTGAGAAACCAAGAAAAAAATCAATTCTTGCAAAGGATTGATGTCTTTTTGAGTAAAATGTGTAAAATGTAGATCTTTTTTTATTTAAATGAAAATCCACTTCTGTCTCATTGGGGATTAAAAGTCAAATTGAAGTCACCACCTAAAATTATAGTTGAATCATGAAATTTACATAAATTACCCTCTATTGCAGTAAAAAAGGATGGATTGTCCTCATTGGGTGCATGTATATTCACAAAGGTCATGTCTTTTGACTCCAATATCCCATTTATAAATATAAATTATACCATGGGGTCTAAAATCATTTCTTATTCCAGCTTGTTCAGATGATTCCCCGGCTCCATGTACCTCACCTAACCAATCCCTTTTTAAATGATGCAAAGTCACTGTTTACAAGTGTGTTTCTTGAAGTAAAACAACATCAGGCAAGGGCGTAGGTCTAATGTGAGAATTGGTAGGGACAGATATATAATGTGAGCGCGCAACATTTTTGTAAATCTGAGTGCAGATACTGCCTTTTCTGTATACAGAGACTATCCGAATGAGTGTTTCTCCATTTTTTTTATTATGTTACTCAAGATGCCTCCATAATTTTCAAACAAAGATGCCACATGCATAAACTTGCCACAACCTTGACTGACAGCTGCAAACCATCTCAGCGCACTCATGAAACCCGCTCAGATCCAGTAACCTGGACATTGATACCAAGTGAGTGGATATATAACTAGGTTAGCAAGCCAGCTCGCAATCCTCTCTATTCAGCATCTTAATATGCGGTAACGCAATTGCAGCCGCCATAAACACCTCCAAATGAACCACCGACTATGAATTGGACAAGCCGCAAACCGAGCGTTAATCGGACTGGATCATGTTAGATTTACAATTACGTGTTTCTTTCATTTCCCCCACTGAGCCAAAGTTGGTTCGGACATTTTTTGACTTTCAAAGGTTATATCTGCTGAACATCATGAGACGAACTTCAATGCTTTCCCTATAATTCCACAGAGCAAATCATAATTATGACCTCACCTGAAGCCCTGATACACCTGTATCCCCAACAGCTTGCTGTGTTTCTCTAGCTTGCTGCTGTGGTTCCTGCATATAAAATAATTAATTAATAATGGCACCTTCGCGGGATTTCTCCGCTGAAATTCACCTCATAATTTGACATATCCACCTGGCTTATATTTACTACTGCTAGCAACCCGATTACTAACCAACATGTGACAGAAACCAGGTTTAGTTCGCTAGTTGAAACAAGCGAACATGTTTAACTAGCATTAGTTGACATTATTTTCCAGTAAAAACTAAATTTAGGTAGCTAGCAAGTTTTCACTTTAAATAACTGATGTCGCTTCTTTTCTTTTTTTTTGGTGGCCTCAGTTTTCTTCCTCTGTCAACTGAGTGGCTAGCTGCCGTTAGCTCGCTAGCTAACAAACTGATATTACATTATGGTTATGGAAAGGTACTGCGAGCACACTAGCTAAGTAACGTTAACTTGGTTATGAGAGCGGCACTTAACTAGCCTGATACAGTGCTAAGCCGCACCGATACAACCAACATTACCTTTGGCATTCCATACCTCCCAAGTTTGAAGGACCGAAATGCTGGTCCATAAGAACAGCGTTTCATTTCATTGGGGGGGGAGAAGAGAGAGAAAGAGAGAGATTCAGTTAAATTTTTTTAGGGGTGGAGGGGGTAGAAAACGATTGATTTCCTTATCATTTCATTGACCCGATGTTTGAATTTGCATTTAATTTCGTTGATTCATAACACCTTATTACGCGTGGGTGGAGAAATAACGCGTAAATCCCGCAATGCACAAATTGCGGGTTTTTTAATTTGCTTGCTGGTCCACGGGTTTTGCTATTCAAATGCAGGTTGGACCTGCCAGATCCGGGTCACTTGGGAGCTATGCATTCAGTTTGGCGAAATATTAGCAACATGACTTAACATGGAGTGACCTTTTTTTCTCACGCTCTCAGACAATGAAATTTCCACTAAAGTGATAGGTACCTAAGGTAATATCAATGTATGTCATGAGTTGGGCCATGGGAAAAGTGTTATAGTTACGTGATGAAGAAAAATCTGGAACAAATGCCAAATTACGGTTCTCTTCTACGGGTAAGCCATTGCAAACACATGTAATCAAAGCTGGCGATCCAGTTGCGCGTCTCAAGCCCCGCTTTGGACAAAAATGAATATTCATGACCTGAATAGACTGGTCAGTTTACTCTTCACTTTAAGCCTTCTGGTAGCCCCTCCCTTTCAACCAATCAAATGCTAGAATGCGTAAATTGGTTGTCTTGGAGACGTAGCCTCCACAATATGGTCTTCTATGGCTTGTCTGGAAAGATGATAAGAACGAGTTCGCTGAAATATTGGTAGGGACATGTCCCTACTGTCCATATGCAAACTTACACCCCTGACATCAGGTGTAAACTGTTTTAAATGCTTTAGGATCTTGACGCATTTAATTTGATTCTTAATTTACATTTACATTCCACGAGATCTCTTATAATTTCTTGCAACCCATATACAAAGTTTGAGCTACAGAACCTCTGTTATAAACTGATTGTTAATTTACAGTTAAATAACCGGCAAAAAAAAAAAAAAAAGGTGCGAGTTTATAACAGTGTATGAATCCCCCATTCAAAAGATGCATTCTGACCTGCAGAGGGGCTTATTTATGTGGTTCTGCACAGTTCACAAAAGAAATGTCCCCGTTTAACTGTACAAAAGCTTTGAAAAACAAGGTTTTGTGAATCTGGCTCTTTGCATGTGAATTTATGAGGCGAGACCTTACCCTAACAGACTGTGCAGTGCAGCACACTGTGAATGAAGGACGCGTCCTCTTCTGGGGCGCTCGCCCAATAATTGGTGAATTGTTCACTATATGGGTTGCGCTGCCTGCAGACACCTGGAGCTAACCAATACAGCCGTAACCCACGGAAACCTGGCCAGTTTCAACCAACCCTACTACCGTTTACAGTCTACTGCTGCTGCTCTGGACATTACTGTGTACCCTGCGGTTTATCTAACACTTTTATCCTGTGTGTCACACAGTGAAGGAGCCCAATTTAACCCATTTTAGAATTGAGACAACACCCCAAAATTATTTAGGACCTGCTCTGTTATATTTTGTTGGTTTAGCATGACCCCAGCAACGCTACAGCATACATGCACTTGTTGTGATGGAGGTCAGATTAAGCGTCTAATTCAGAGGTTCTATGGCAGCACCACCACTGAACTCCCCTGTGCACTGATACGCTAAGCTAAGCTCTCCGTCCAATCAGTGCTCACTATGAGCTTGTTTACCCACTGAGATGCAAACACACAAAATATTAGTTAATGAGTTTTTGAATTTTCAATCTTATATTTAAACTTATATTCTTTTTTCGGTTACTTTTTTGCTTGATTTGACTGATGGCAGATATAATGTAAGAGTCCTGTGAGATTGTAATTCACCTCAAGATTGCCAATGGTGGAAGAAAAATCCTATCAAGCAAATAGCAGCTTGAAACCATGCTAATATTTTCTACTCAAGCAACAAAGAACACAGTTTTAAATCTTTTATGAAGATTAAAGCACTGAATGATAGCCATTTTTGCAGTGTAGAATTGTAGGATTCGAGGCAAGTATTTCTGGAGTGAAGTGCTTCATCTTTCATCTTTCTTCCTCTAAAAAAAAATGAACAAAAATCTGATGACCCTTTCTGCATTCTGGGTCTTCTACATGCAGGAGGAATTCTATCTCTGTAAATAGCATGGCTGTTAGCAATGTACAATTTCTGAAATAACAGATAAACAATGTTGAGTCGAGACGCTTGCAAGAGATTGCTTGGATATTTTTTTTCTCTTTCAAATAAGAGGTTCAGCATTGAACACTGCCGCTTTCTAGAGATTTGGCAGTTAACATGATACCCATGGTCTGTTTTTGGCAGTTTCATAACTGGCTTATACAAACAAGTTGTAGGCTGGCTATTTTGAATGCAAGCCAGAGTGAAAGGTTCTGTCAGAAGTGCCTAAATTTGGTAGAGATCCAGTTTGGGGATGAAAACATTATGTATTCCTTACAAAGTACTCAGGCAAGGCATGAAAGTCGCCTGAGTACAATTTGATACAGTTTTCATTGCGAAGCTGGAGTGACGAGGACTTTAAAGAACTTACATTGTGAACACAGCCGTGTTGATTTCAGTGTGTATTTCAAGAGCTCAACATATTGTCTTGTCTTCTTTCATTAAGCAGTGTGCCTGCCTATTAAAACAAGCTGCTAGCAGAATTAGGCTTGCTATTTGAGTGAAGATTTACCAGGGGATTATCTGCATTTGAGCTCAAAACGAGGACCAGTGACAGAAAAAATGAGACACCTGAAACCTTCATTTCCACTGGTAATTCTGTCGACATTTTGTGCATTCTCTTTTAAAATGTATTTCATAAAATATTACCAATTAGGCACTGGCGTTATGATTTGAATACTCAGTGTGTCATTTCCCTCAGGTGTAATTAACATGATGGCTAAAATGGCTGCCGGTTCTCTATGGACGCACCATCATTACTGAACAACCCGTTTTCCAAACGTCAGCCAGCGGTCAATTAAAACTGCAATAACTTGAAGGGAGGAGAGGAAATTCAACATGGATTGAACTGCAGCCGCTTACATTTTCATTTTACCCGATTTAATCCTAGAAAGTGACGTGCAATTAAAATATAAAATACCTTGCTGCCGTGTGAAGCCATGTTGATGTTGTACATTACTCCACTCAGATATACTCACTAAACGGGATAATGAAGGTGAAATGAGACAGTGGAAAATTAGATTCATTATCTGTTCCCCTGTGGCTATAAGGTGCCTGGCTGGTAGCTGGAAGGTTGTTGGCTCAGCCCCAGTGTGACCACAGTAAGATCAGCGCTGCTGCTGAACACTGTCTTCAGCCGTACATCGCTCCACAGCTGCCCCTGCTTAGTCCAGCCAACTGTAAGGCACTTTGGGTAAAAGCATCAGGGCCCGTATTCACAAAGCATCTTATCTTACCGCTAGGAGTACTCCTAAGTCGTGCTAAAACATTTTATGTAGGAGTAAAATTTTAAAAGTTATTCACAAAGCCGCTGAGAGCAACTTTTAGTTAAGAAAACTGGTAACTCCTAGAATAGGAGTAGCTCTGAGATAGGTGGGAGTAAATCTCCGTTGCTATGGATGACGTCAGTTCTCATGCACGAGTCTTGGGACAATGAGCACGGTGATTGGTTAAATGGTGGCAGGGCGGCCCATTGAAAAAAATATCCCACACACAACCCATGGAGGAAAAAATGAAGAAATAGTCAAAGCGGCTGGTTTGTCCCATAAAATAATAACATGTTAAGCACTCCTGAAAATGCACTATGCTCAGTCCCCACATATCACGCTCTAGGCAAATAAACATACATAGGAAAGAGATAGTTGTAAAAACGCCAATTGCATAAAACGAGTCAATAATAAAACGCGCCATTTGCCCCAATAATTAGCAACTTATGACCCAATGAGAATATGTTGCGATCATTTAAATGTTGGGCTGTTCAAGTTTGTTTGCCCTAAACTGTCATGGATGAAAGTTGAAAAAGGACGCGAAAGCCCAACTGGAGCCACGACCAGTTACTGCTGCTGGCCCAGTTGGTGCTGGAGCGAAAGCATGCAGGTAATCAAAGGGAAATTTGGCTCGGGGGTGAAAAGCAAATCCTAGCGGGATGCTCGGGATAATATCAGCCTACAGATCAATGCTGCATTCCCCTCGGTGTCTCCAGTGGCGCCCCCAGAAAATATTCATGGGGGTGGCCAGATGGGCCTGTGTAAATCTTAGGGTGGCACACCGAATCAGTCCTCCTTGTGTAACCCGGATCAGTTCCAGCCCGTGCTCATGTACTGCATGCCACCCCCCACTCTCTTATATCTTTCCCGTCTACCTACAGCCGAATTTAATTGACACTCAAAAAATAAAGACATATGATGTTTCCTAGGCTATGTCCTTGACTCCTTTTCATTAAAAAGACAATACGCATCCTACACATTTGCTTCAGTTTCAGAAAAACACACAAACGTTTCCAATAGCAACAACAACTATAATAATAATAATAATAATAATTCAAATAGTATGAGTAGTAAGTGTTCTCCATTGTAATTACATTTGTAATATTGGCCAATGAACATTTCGATTCAGACTATTCTTAGTCTCAACTACTGACAAAGTTAAATCAAAGGTTTTATATAATTACCATGAAAATGACTCACTCAATGTAGACACACCATAACCACAGATTTATCCAAATGATTTTACCCTGAAGCCATCGATTTCATTATCAAGGACACACTGATAAATTCACCTGCTGGTCCAGAGACAGGTTAGTAGAGGCTGGCCTAAATCTAGCTGAGTCTTCACCAGTCTCTGTGGCTGTGACTGTGGCTGCTGCCTGTTCCACACGTTCGCGCAAAGTTTCTGTCTCCTGTTGTTCCTCCCTTGTAGGGATGTAGTCATGTTCTGGCTCTGAGTCTCTTCTCCTTTCATGTTATCTTGCTGCAAGCGCTACAATTACCGCTGCTTCGCCGCAAATAGATTCGTTCCATTTTCAGTGCGATTACCGATACGGTATTATTCTATATAGAGAGGCTAGCTAGCTTTATAGCTAATTAAACCTATCCCACGTAATCTAGCAAGCTAGCTAGCTGTCACTAAATGAGTTTCTTCATAAAGTCCATCATCCACAAGCTCGCTAGCATTAACCTAAGCCAAATGGCAACGGAAAACAGTGTCACTAGCTGGACACATTCGGCTATATTCGGTGTCCAGCAACGTGACATTCACAAAAAAAAAAAACCTAAGTGAAAAGTGAAGCTAAGAGCAAAGCCTCTTTGTTGAGGTCCAGAAGTACCTTAATTTAGACGACGCGAAATAAACTTTGCAAGTCGCATTGTTATCGTTAGCTAATATAAAGGTCATAGATTAGCTGGGTAGCTGCTGAAATAACCATGGATTAGCCTTGGAGCCAGATGCCCCGCTGTGCTAGCATTGATAACCCGTGCGTATGTTACCCACAGAAGCCAATTAATTTGGCATTCACCAAATTCAAAATGTAGGATGATAGATCAAAAATATGCCTGTGTGAGGAAGGAAAATAAAGGTCCACCAGGCTTGCTAGTAAGCTTACATTATGCAATGTTAACATTTGACTGGCCATACCCCCATAATGTGGCGTGGCTAAGATGCGTCAAAAATCTGAGCCGAGCACCGCTCGTACTCCTAGGGGTGAGCCAACTGTCACAACTTCCCGGCGGTGTACAGCGTTCGTCTCGCAACCGCTCCACGGATAAAAATAGCGTTCGACCCGCCACCTCAAGCAACTTGGCGGGCTCCTTTCCTTTACTAGGACAGATATGACCCCGCATCTCAGCCATAGCGAACTATGTAGCATCGAACTGAGTTGGCTACTTAGCCTAGTTAGTAAGCAGTAGCTGGCTTGGTAGCTTCGAGCTCGGAGGGCATGTTTCGGTGACCAGGCTCCATTTGGCTTGCAACGGTCCACCTTTTTTGCCCATTTTTGGATTAGCCGGGAGGTAGGCGGAGTCAGGAAAGTGCCAAATTGGCGACCAAATGAGCTTAACAGTGGATATTCAGAAACCTATATACTAATGTCACGGAGGCTACGTCCATGTTTTATACAGTCATTGCTCTGGGGGGGCCAGTGGGGTGGCCAGCAGTTGGTATCCAATGATATCCCATCGGGGCCGCCATTGGGTGTCCTGGACGGCAGACGACTGCGAGAAGCGGTGGTACGGGCTGCAATTGCAGGGGAGGTCCGAGATTGCAGCCTATAAACGGGCTATCGTTCAAACAGGAAAGCATGCTAAGCTTGGTTTGTGATTTATAGCCTACAATTTAAATATGCATACAAAATATGACATAGGCTGGTATTATTATGATGACCTATTAAATGTAACCCTCGCTCAACAGCCTAATAAAATAATTCATGCATAGCAGGAGGAGGTACAGCACCAAAGCCACTGTTCCCGAGCAAGTGGCATCCCACAGGCACATAATGCCTGTCAAATAATTGGCATAAGCTGCTTTCCATTAAAATGCGAGTCGTGCGTGGATCCTGGCCATTTCGCAACAATGTCCAAAATATTGTATTCGGCATCAAATACTATCTGGGTGTTTATGGAATGAACTTTTTTTCTATTTACAAATACCTCTTTATCTTGGGTCGAAGAAATAATTCGAATATGGGTCTCGTCAATAACACCGATGATACCGGGCATACCTGAGATGGGCATGAATTCAAGTTTGATTCTGTGTTGTTGGCGAATGTCCATTGGAAACCGGATAAACTGTCGGATGATATGGGGTTCACAGAGCGCATTGATTGTTTGTGAATTGAGCGACTGACAGATGATTGTGAAATCCCTAAATTGACCGCGTTGCAAAGTTGCATTTTTCCGGTGGCCAAGTAACAAAGTGTAGTCAAACATTTTATTTTGGGGCTTATTGGGTTGTTTCTCATGGTTGGAGACGTAATTCTCTCCCTCACCAAGTCAATAACAAATGAAATCCCTTCACGGTCGATCCGATATCTTTTCAACAACTGCGCATCATTCAGAATTTCCAAGTCACTCCGTCTTTCAACAGCAGCAGCCATTTTCCGATTATTTGTGAATAGGTTTTAGCGAGTTAGGAGTCCTCTTGACTACTTCTAAGCTCTCCCAGACTTAGGAGCTACTTTTAGGCTTAAAATGCTTTTTGAATAACACTCAGTAAAAATAATTAGAAGTCCACAATTAACGACTGACACACCCATTTTTTTTAGGAGTTTCTCCTAAATCCGGCAGTTAGGACCTACTTTTAGCACTAAGATGCTTTGTGAATACGGGCCCAGATGTTTTACATCATGTGAAAATAATTTGTCCTTCCTCAGAGAATGAGGTCAAAAATGGTTTGGGACTATGCCCACCGAACAGCATTGCTGAAGAGCATCCCAAATTTATTCCCTTAAAAAGTGTGATCTTTGTCCCAATGTCACGCAACTCGCATTAATGAGCACCCACTAAATTGGATAAAGTAATTGTCATTGACTGTCCAAGGTGCATAACTCTAAACTCTGAAATTGTTCAAATCAACCTCAGTTACCACAGTTAGCAGTTTGCCCTGGAGTTCTGACTTCCATTTACGTTGTAGATGGTAATAAAGTGCTACCTATTTGTTTTGGTTCCATTATGCTGAGTTGCCTTTGCTGGATTTACTGAAATCACCATCTGTTATTTTTTTTAAAAACGTATTTACCAGCGCATTTTCTGGTTATTAACAGCCATGACAGACACACATTGGGTGAAATACAATATAAAGAGTGTTATAAGCTGTTGGGGTCATGAGTATCAGTGTCAGAGGTGGAGAGTTCAGAGGTCAGAGAGTAAAAGTATTCCTCCCATGAACTCTGAGGGCAGATTTAGCTGATTAGTTTGACCTGATAACTGTAGAATTGTATTAATTAGCTAATGTCGGAGACTGGAGCAAAACTCTGGAGAGGATCCTCTACATCTTACATGGCCTGTGTGAGAATTTCATTACTGCCACATCCAGGTTACCCTTCCATGGACTGGAGAAGGTTCTTGATCCCACCCTGTGATCCTGAGCTGTAAAATAAGCGGGTTTGATAATGGTTAGATGGATGGAGAGGTGTGTTCAGCACCAACACTCTGTCAGAAGGATTTTCTGGATCTTTCATGACCCTGGTGTGTCAGGATCTCATCACTTCTCACCTGGAGGACAGATTCACCCACAGCCCAGTGTGCCTCACTTTGGATTCGCTTTATCTGCTCCAGAGGGAGCTGCGCTCAATTTCGGCCCACCGCACCTCCTCATCATCCAAACTCAGTCTCCTCTGGAGTTTTCCCACCCAAACACTTACCAAACCCAACACGGCTCGTGTTTCTTCAGGTTTGGAGTGATTAAGATAAACTGTGGTGTGACTGCTGTGTTATGTAGCAAAACATAAAATATAAGTCCATCTCAATACAAAGATGACTCTTATTTTTAGGCTTGGAATTTTATTTTTATTACTTTTTTAGCTCAAAATATTGTCACTTTTATCGCATCAGATAATCTGCCAATGAAGTTCGATCATTTCAATTAAGTTATTATATCCCATTGGGATAAGAAAATTACACTTTATATTTTCACACTCTAACTTTAAACGAGCTTGTGCATGTGTTTTCTGCTTGAGAAAAAAAGGTTATAGGTCCCATAATAAGGCAAAAACACAGGTTTTTTTTTTTTTGGTTTGGTTTTTCCTTTTTTTTTTTTGCAGCACTAATATGTTTATAAGGGGCTGTGGGAGTTCAGGGTCGGGCACATATTTTACATGTTTTCAGAGTTTGGCCCTGGACCCCACGCACTCCTGCATCACTGAACCTCCCAGCTACAGAAATTAACTTCCATGCAGCCCCTTCTATTCCTTTTCCAGGCAAACGGTCTTTGATGCTGAATTAATTATTCACCAGGTTATTATCTGGGTGCTCTGTAAGAGTGGCTGCAGGAGTCGCTTTTGCAGAGAATTAAAGTGGGCATTCTGTCGGAAGCAGGAGTGCTGGAACAGATCTTATAAAGCTCCACAGGAGTGTGTGTGTGTGTGTGTGTGTGTGTGTGTATGTGTAAGTCTGTGTGTGCGTGTGTGTGTGTGTGAGTGCGTGTGTGTTTTTATGTGCATGTGTGTGAGTGTGTGTGTGTGTGTATGCGTGCGCGCAGGTGTGTGTGTGTGCCTCTGTGTGTGCGTATGCGTGCGCGCAGGTGTGCGTGTGTGTGTGTGTGCGGCGCAGGCGTGTGTGTGTGTGTACGTGTGTGTGTGTGTGTGCGTGCGCGCAGGCGTGTGTGTATGAGCACGCATGAGGAAATGGGCAGCGTGAGGTTGGAGGATCTCTCCTCTGTGTTTTTATTTTCTTTCTTCTGCCATGATTGTAAATCATTTTCCTGCTGAAACTAACAAAACAAAATTTAGAATATTCACAGTTGGAAGAATAGACACACAACGCACACACAGAAACAATTGAACCTCTGCATTGTTTTACGACTAATAAGAGTGCTAGATGAGTGTTAAATGTGGACAGTTCAAAATAATGGAAGCATAACACCCTAACAGTGCTTTTCTAGTAAATTAGGTGAAGCCGTTATGCCTAGGTCCCACTGGGGATTGCGATGGTTTGCGAGGCATTCCCGATGGAAAAAGTGAGAATCGCAATGCATCGCAAACACATTTGCCGAACATTTGCAGAATGTGCGGCGACATTCGCCGAGTGTCACAGGCAAATTCTTGCCATCGCAATGGATCACGAGTGGATCGCAAAAGCCCGAAAAATTTCAAAGCCTGCTTTGAATTTTGCTGCGAACCATTCGCAACGTTTTCATCTCAAAAGTTGTCGCAGAATGTTCGCCGAATGTTTGCCGACGGTCGGCGGATGTATGCGCTGCATCGGTGAACCATCCGCCACACTTTCAAAACTGAAAAAGTGTCGGCGACCCCCGCCGAACTATTGCCGAACATTCGGCGATACTTCGGCTACGTTCGGCGAACCTCGGCGACATGTTTGACGCTGACGTAATGGGACTGTATTTTGCACTCCGTCGGCGATTGGACGATTTTGCATTGTGTACGTTGCAGTGATTGGTCACATTGGAGAATTCGGTGGCTCGCGCATCTAGCAAATTCTTTTACAGTTTGAATCGGCGATCAGATGTGAGACAGACAGCAAGCATGCCGCCGATTTATCGCACAATGTCATCCCTTCCTTCGGCAAACAATCCCAAGAGCAAATTATAATGGGACTGCTCCACTTTTTTGACCATTTTGTTACGCACAATCGCAAGGCATCGCCAAACTTTTCCAAATTTCCCCATCGGCGACCATCGCAAAATGTTAAATCCCCAGTGGGACTGAGCCATCAAGTAATTAACTGAGGTAATTTAGTGAAATCTCAGTGAAAGAATTTACGTAAAGACCATCTGACTGTCTTCAGAATGAAGGAAGCGCTGCTGTATGTGAATACAGGTGTGCTGAAACAGGACAGTAAATATTCTTCATATTATTGCTGTTATTTCAGAGAAGGGCAGAGTTTCATGATGGCATCTGTTACAGATTCTTTATTATTCATAACGGTCTCACTCCTCCATTCTCCCTTGGGGAAGTTTTATAACATCTTGTTTTTCTTTGTAGAAAGAAAGCCGCACACCCTGCATCAGTCTCCTTTAAGCTGACAACGTGAATTGTGTCCCTGTCAGAAAGTGAAATTGGCGGCAAATTTTCCCGGTGTCACTTGCTGGACCATTGCTGTTTCCCAGGAGTTGCATGAATTAAACTCCTCAGCTAAGCCTGATGTGCAAACTGCTCAATATCCTTGCCCATAGTATCCATCCAGCAGTTTAAAAAAATGATCTCTTGCGTGAGAAAAAATCATTGTCCTCTGTAGCAACTACTTCAGCTACAGTGAGCCAATGGTATCCCAATTAAGTAGTAAAAAATCAGTTTTCTGAAGCAAAAATTCCCTCTGGTCTTGATACTATGTCATTCTACTATCAATTATAGTCATCAGATATTAAAAACGCATAATTTCCTACCGTGGATTTATGTGTAGATTCGTCAGTCGAAGAATTCAGCTGTCTTTTAGAGCCTCATACAAGCTCTCACGGAAATACAATCACTTCAATGGTTATTCAATGGTATGTGCGTAACAGCAAAGCTATAGTACATGGCCACATGAAACTCTCCCAGTAATTACTTATGGATTGACACGATTTTTATCCAATTCCAGACAGTGTAAGCTTTCCTCAGGAATTGAAAGACATTGATTGGACCCTCAAAAATGTATTAAAATACTTGCGTAATAGACATTAGATTGTATTTTCTCAACTTTGCGCAGCTGTTAATGACGTGATTGCATGGAGAAAAAAAATACTTCCAGAACCGACCCTGGAGTGTTGAGCTTATATTTCCGGGATGGAAATGTGATTCTGAGATGGGAAATGCCAGTTATTCTGAATGGAACAGACTGAAGGGCTGACAGCATTTGGAGGAGAAATTCAATGATGGACAGTTGAAGTGTGAGTAAAACTGTCTTTGTATGATGTAGCTCTATCTTACTTCTAGCCAGCTAGCTAACTAGTCAGCTACTTCTTATTTTCGGTTTACCACCGTTATCACAGAGCTAGTTTGTCACATTGGGTAACAGGAGTAGTCAATATTGCAATGTGCTGGCATTTTGCTTGCTGTGGCCATCTGTTTTAGAATTTATACCGCATTCAACGAAATAGAATGCCTTTGACTTTCGCTCATTTAAAATGCGAACAATTTTTATTGTGTTAGTAAGTTATACTTGCTCCTTAAAGGGTGTGAAAAGCGTTGTTACAAGCTTGCGTTTCATTTGGATGATCGGAATTGTAAACAGCAGGCTTTAAATCTGAATGAACGTTCTGATCGTAAAATAAGCAGTTCCTTTAATGAGTACGTGTGGTTGCTGATGCGGCTTTGTCGAAAAATGGGCGAAACTCTGAACTTTATCATGGAGAAAAAGCTTTTTTTTTTGGTTTGGAGAGGTTACTGGTGACTATTGATGTTCATCTGTGCCTATACTGATAAAGTCATGCGAAATTCAGGAAATCATTCATTCATATTAAATTTCATGAGTCAAAAGTTGATTTGTGTTAAAAATATGATATTTTATGATTTGACAGTGTGCCATTTTGAGGGCTGAGTGTTTGGGAAGCCACCTGGAGAGCTGTTTTATTTCACTTCCTCTTTTGAAACCAAATAAGATTTAATGCTCAGATGAAGAGTACTTGTGTTCTAGGAGTTTATGATCCCAGAAATGTATTGTTTTAACCCCCAGCCATTTTTCAATCCTCAGTATTTTTATGTTTGCTGCCCTTTTTTCTCTACCGAAATCGTGAAAACAAACTGAAATACGATTAAATACTAAATGCTGCAAATGTATTGTCTCAGTTCAGCCTTATTCCCCCTCTCTATGAAGCTTAAATCTTGAATTATAAAGCATTAAATAGGGTAACGCATAAACAGCCATATTTGATTTCTGCGCAAAGGGGTTAATCACAGCTACCTAGCTAGCTAGCTTTCTGATTAGACTATAGTTTGCTTATACTGCTATAACTGCTAGGATGCTCGATTGAAAATTATGCTGCAGTTAGCTTATGCTGTAATAACTGCTAGCTACGTTGCTAGCTAATAAGGCTACAGTTCGCTGGTGCTGTTGTAACCATTAGCTTGCCAGCTAACTACTGCAAAGTGTAAACTAGATTGAAAAGTTGCTTCTTGATCTGTCAGCTGATATCTGATCTGTCAATGAAGTTGCAAGCTAACAAGCTAACAAAGCTAAAACTACCCGGTAAAAAGCACAAACACAGCTACAGATATGTACCAATGATACACTTCTTTAAACAGCTATTGACAATGTGCAGGTACCGTATGGGTTTACCAAATGAATTTGCCTTTGTCGAATTTGCAATTGGTATAACAAGCCAGTCCAAAATTCGCTCAACTGCAACACTAACTTACTTTTATAACCATAGAACCATTGTTATATTGTGAACTTCAGGATTGCTGATGTCACTTCATTTGTCACATCGCCACAAAATATAACTGGGTTTTCTCCTTTTAAAATGTAGCTAATAACCTTAATTAAGTTCTTTCATTTGGAAACACCCGACACAGACAACCCGAGGCAAGAAAGAGTGGAGGAACTGAAACAGGCTAGCATGGATGGGCTGTGAGCAATCTTTATCTTTATAATATGAACTTATTAAGATTTTGTCAGTGCTTACCAGTTTGACAGCTGATATGGCGCTGAGCCTTTCACAAACCGTCGGATCATACAGTCAATAAAGAGCATTTCCAATGAAGGCCTGTGTGCAGAGTCAGACATTCAATTGCCCCTTCATCCATCATTTACTGTAAGTTTGTGTTCTTTGCCGAAATAACCCTCTCAGTCAAACTTTTGAGGCACACAGTTTCCACACTGAGCATTGAGCTAAGGCCTTCTCTTCAGTTTCCGGTTCCAGTAACCAAGCTGTCCAAAGAATCGGATTCATCAATAGCAGTTTTCCCAGAACAATCCATTGCTTGTTCAAAAATAAACCCACATTCCCTTGGGAATTCCATAGCTTCTGAAAACTGCCATTTCAAGAGCCGAGTCATGCGTCCGAAAAATGCACCGAGTGACTGGCCGGCTGACCCAATCAGCGACTTGACATCACAGCACAGTCCAATATAGCTGCCCCTGGGTTCAGCTTCCGCCTTCAGCAGCATGGCTTTTTACAAGGAATTTGTCATTTCTGGTGCACCAAAAAAACATTTAACAGTGCAAAATGTTTATTCTATGGCTAAATATCAATTATTATTCCACAATAAAGTGTACCTTAGGTATGTATTTAATAACTGACATGTAATTTGATTTGTCTTTCTTCACATGCAGTTTGAACGCAAAAATGAGCAAAAATTAACACATTAATATGAAGTTAATTTACTTCTGGTTTAGGTCTGATCACAAGCTGTGTCGATGTTTCAGGTTTATCCATCCATTATCTACACCGCCTCTTCCTCACGAGGGTCACAGAGGAGCTGGAGCCTATCCCAGCTGACTGTAGGCGACAGGCAGGGACACATCCTGGGCAGATCACCAATCCATCACAGGGCGCGTGCACCAATCACACACCATTCACTCACACACTCATAACTATGTACAAATGGTTTACCAATTAGCCTGTCATGCATATGTTTGGGTTGTGAGAAGTAACCGGAGTACCTGGAGGAAACCCACAATTTCGAACCCACGACCCTCTTGCTGTGAGGCAACAGTGCTACCCACTGCACCACCATGCTGCCCCTGTGTCAGGTTTATGATGTTTGTTGTATCTAATCTTCACATAACCGTCTCATCCAGGCAAAGCAACAATCAGATACGTACCACAGTAACATACAGTATTTGTGAAATAGCAGAGAATCTCCACATCAAGTCCCAGAGGATGATTGGGTTAACAGGTTTTGCCTGCTTTAATATTTTTCCCTCACTGCAGTATTTCCACGACTGTAATGATGTTTAAACAGACATTCTCATCTGTTCCTTCTCTCTGTTTGCAATGTGCAAATTAACTATCCTCATCCATCATTTCCCATAAGTGAGGCCATCTTGAATCATTCAGTTTATTGCACTCAACCACAGAAATTCCCTCATCTTGGTATAAGTGCTTGAGCTGAATTGAATTTGACAAAAACCACTCAGGAATTAGGCTTGGGAAAGCATTAAAAGTAGCTGGTGTGTGTTTAGTGTTTAGAAGCCCATCAGTGTTAAAATGATTATTTCTCAAACAAAGATCATATTTGTGGTGGAAACAGAACAAGGCAGCACTTTTGTGGGCTTTGAGAGTGAGTATTATGGTCTGTAGCAGAAGAAACAGTCGAGTGGCTCATTGTGCTGAGGAGGAATCGGGTGTAAAGTGCTGATTTGTGACTTGCTTGTAAGAACTGTCTCGGTAACTGAGGACAGATATTGCTTAGAAGCTACTTTCATTGCCCAGCCTCTCCCTAAATGCAGAGCTGGAAATCAGGGAAGGTCAGACAGGCGTCATCTCAACGGGAACAGAGAAAAATCTCAAGGTTAAACAGATTAACAGAAACCTGCATTAATTTGTCTGTGAGTGAGCATCCCATCTGCAGTGTGTGTGAGAGGCAGGGGGGCTGTGCTGGTGTATTACAGGGAGATTTCGGCTTCATTTTATCCACACTTGAGCACCAACAGACGGGTAATGCATACATTCATACGGCACGGTTCTGAAGTGTTCAGAACCTGGCACATAATAGCTTAAAATAAGATACAATTTATTATTTTAAGTATCACAGTAAGAGTAAAACTCTTTTTAAGACTGGGATATTTTGCACTGAGCAGAATCACATTGAGTGTCGCTGTAAGCTCTTGCATCAGTATTTTCTTTCAGTGGAACTAAGAGGTCCAGCACAAGTTATTAAATCCAGCACCAGGTACAGGAGTGTCCACACACTTTTGGCTCCCTCACCATCCACATGTGCTCAGGGTCAGCCCCAGCACCGCCCCCTTGGTGAGCAGGAGATTAAAGTGGTGGGTCACCGTGTGGCTGGAGGGTATCCTGCCGTTTACTCCACATCCTCTGCTCTTTCCTGACATTCCTCTGGCGGCTTGGAAATGTGTCGCGCACCACTAGTGCTGCGTCAAGAGCCCTCAGAACTGTTGGGCTGCGTCTGCGTCAAAGCCTCCAGAACTGTTGGGCTGCGTCTGCGTCAAAGCCCTCAGAACTGTTGGGCTGCGTCTGCGTCAAAGTACCGGAGAAAAAGTCTAAACAAGCATTTAAGTCTGTTGATTGAGTTTTTTGCTAAATTAGATCTTAAAAATGTTGCCACTGAAGTGACACTAGTTATTTCATTTTAAAATTTAAGTGCGTTCAGAAAAATAATCTCATCAAGCAGGCCGTATAATTTAAAATTAATTCCCTCTTCTTCAGAGGGGAAAAAGTACTTCCAAGATTTCACTTCAAGACTCAGGCTCTTGTTAAGATGGACATTTATTGATTCATCGCTGTGTTTACATGTATGCGGTTGCATTTCCAGGTTCTTCACAAACCCAAGGATGCATGACAGCCCTGGCACTGAATAAGCCTCTCCTCCTGTGACCTTTTTAAACCAGCGTGTGCCGAGTCATATCTGTACTGCTGTAGTTATTTCATAGGGTGGGAAGGGGGAGAGCCATGGCTGTTCCAAAGTCGTCTAATGTCTCTCGCTAATTTGTTGTGCGCAAAGAGATGGTTTTCTGGGCTGTGGTCTGCGCCATGGAGACGTCCCCCAGCTTCTCATGGAATAATATTCTCTTAGAGCCTCGATAATGTTAAAAATTCTGCTGCATGAAGACTTGCTGAGCTCCCAGCGCAATAATACAAACATTTCTTTTCCTCGCAATCATTTTTTAATTATTCTAAAAATGATTTACAACCATGATGCATTCTCAGGAGCACCGTAATGGAAAACAAACAGGAAAAACAGACATTAGTGAAGGTGCATGGTGTTTGTTTAAACTGTAAGCACATCATTTTTATTCTTGGTCTTCTGAAACGAGCCTGGAGTGTACTTAGTGTTTTCTGCTACACACCACTGGATATGATGTTTATGTTTTTAATCACACTTACAGAGACAGTTTTGCTAACAGGCCAATTTAATCAGGACAGAGAAATTTCAGTTAGATTTTTTTCCATGAGAGATTGGATAGTGAGATGAGTTTAACTGTCACTTTGTGCCACTTGGGTAGTTTAGCTCGTAAAAGCATCACAGATCTTTTTGAAAATTGCCTGGAGGCATCCCAGGAGGGGATGTCAGTTTATGTTTTGTTTTTTTTTTTATCTACTGCCCATCTTCAGCTGTGTTGGTCTATCCTGCACCCATCGGTCTCTGGCTACTAAGACGTTGCCTAGCTGTCCAGAACGCCACGGAAAAATAACGAAGTCTCCCTCACAAACTGAGTCCTGTTCATCAGAAGCAGCTTTACAGACCAAGGAGAAATGGAGGCAAATGTTCAGTCGGATCTTGCGGAATGGGATGGTGGAGATGAGCTCGTAATATGGTACAGTCATTCTCAATTCCTGGTAAGATGCCAAGTCTTCCTGTCACAGGAAACCCCTCATTTATTTAACGGATTGCGAGAGCTGCTATGAAGCACCTCCAAAATTTGGCGCCTGTGCAAAATTAATTGGTATGTTACCAGGGTGTGAAATTAACAGTAGCTGTCTGATCTGAACCAGATTTATCTATGTTAATGCACTCAATATAGCCTAATCAATGTTGTATTCATTTATTTATTTATTGTTTTGAGAGTTAGGTTGTGTTAAAAAAAAAAAAACACCTTAACTCCATCGCACAGAAGCCAAATATGACAATTTATGCGTTACCCTATTTAAAGGGGACTTATTATGCCCATTTCCAAGTTTATATTTTGGTGTTTGACTCCCCTAGAGTACTCCTGATCGTTCAAAGTCCAAAAAAGGTCCTTATTTGGCTCATACTGCCATCCTCAAAAAACCCCATTTGTAGTCCATTGCAGTCTCTGCCTGAAATGCCTCGTTTGGGCGGCTCTTCCGCTATTGCCCACCCTCCCCGTGTGCCCACTTTCTTCTGATTGGCCAGCTCTGTGGAGGGCGGAGCTGGGCGGGACTCGGCAGAACGCAGTTTTCCGGGTCCGCCTCCCAAGTGTGAAACGTGAGACGCGCCGGCCATCTGAGCTTAGGAATTCCGCAATCAAACGACGTGTATAGATCTAATGAATTGAACCTGTTCTAATAAACGCAGCGGCAAAAGTGGAGGACGCAGTGCGAAAGTCTGGCAGCTCAAGCTCGAATTTGCTATCTACCTACGGCTTCTATGGTGAGTACACCAGTATTTCCACTCTATAGCTAGGATTGAGGGAAAGCTAGAATCCACCCAATACAGACACATTTGTAAAACGAGTCGACATACCCAAGTGTACACCGGAGACCGTAGAAATCCAGTGGGTCTGAGTTTAGAGGGAAACATGGACTGTGAGGAACAGCAAAAAGTGGACCAACAACTTATGGACTGCTTAGGTGTGTACTACAAGGACCTACCTGTCCGTGTGCATGACTGTGGTGTGTCGTTAGCGTGGAGTAACGAACAGCTTCTGCGCTGGTAGCTATATGATGGAGGGGTGAAAGCTCCAGGCTAAACAGCCTTTTCAGAAATTGCACATGGTAATGGTTTACTTATTGCGTCGGAATGACTAGCGTTTGCTCGCATAAAATGGGCGCGTTAAGCCGCTTTCACACCGGACGTGAAACAAATTTTTCGCGTGAGAGATTACATTCAAAGTCAATGCATTGCCTTTGCATTCACTTTGAATGTAATCTGTCGCGCAAAAAATTTGTTTCGTGTTCAGTGTGAAAGCGGCTTAACGCGCCCATAACGCGTGTATTCGCATCTTTGCATTGACTTTGAATGTAATCTGTCGCACGAAAAATTTGTTTCGCATCTGGTGTGAAAGTGGCTTAACGTGCCCATAACGTGTGTATTCGCATCTTTGCATTGACTTTGAAAGTAATCTGTCGCGCAAAAAATTCTTTTCGCGTCCGGTGTGAAAGCAGCTTTATGGATAGTACGCGACAGCTAGGTAGAGCTCTGGTTATCTTATGAACATAACACAGGTTTTACAGACCGTAAGTTTCGTTAGCATGGACAGTTGCTTATGTGGAGCTAGCGAATCAAGAACTTCTGCAGGATAGAATTTTCTATTCAATCTCCGCCTTTTTCAGCTTTTTATTAGCCAGAACAATTTCTAAAGGGGCATGAAATTACCACGGCAGTGCAGAGAAATCGTTTTTTATACCAGACACCTGAGAGCTTGTGCGTTTCTCGATTGCTTTCACCGGTAGCATCAGAGAGCTAGCCCAGATATTGGTGAAGTATCCCACTGACCCCAGTCATGGATAAGTAAAACAATCGTTTCACAAGCACTAAAACACATACCCCAAGCTCTGCAAAACCTACGTCTGGTCTAACTGCAGCCTTTTACAGCACGTCTCCGGTTAGCTTCAACTGTAGTGGCTACAACCAGGCAACGTTATGATGAAACTGCCACATTGATGCTTACCGAAGTAACACAAGCATACCGATCAGAATTACTGCATATAAGTTAACCAGGAGCATTTTTAAGTAGCACGGCACGCAAACTAACATGCAGTAGCTGGTAACCGAGCGGTCACAACAACCACAGAGACAAACCCTTGCGATACAGGTTTTACAGACAGCAAGTTCTGTTACTGTGAACAGTTGTACCATGCATCCAAATAACAAACAAGTGTATAAAAAGTTAGCTTCAAATGAGGTTTATGTTCACACACCTTCTGTTGAATTTCCCCTGATATTACTCTTGCATATTTAGGACACAAACATTAGCAACAGTAACTTGGCTATGTTAGCCGCAGTGCTACAGCCACAATCAACAGACCATCGTGTTAGGTAGGCTTATGCCTTAAAAGCAACTTACAGTTTCTGCATCTGAGAGTCATGGGCAGTCGTGGCCAATCCAGGCTTTATCTTCAGATATTTTACAAAGCCTGCATTTGAGGCCAGTTGTTAATGCTAACTATCGTTAGCGGTCCTGCTAGCCACCCACAACACGTTAGCTTCACTTACATTATTTGCTGTTATATCGTTCCTTACAGCTTGTGGCTCCGAGCGCTTGATCGATGCAACTGCTTCAGGTTTGAGAAGCAGCTGAAACGCTTATCCAGTGTCGAATTATCCTTTATTGACCCTGTCTTTGGTGAAATGCTGAGCACAAACAGCTAACGGGTATATTGACCCTGTTTGCCCGCCCGCCCATCCGTCGGCGTCCTTCCGTCCTTCCGTCCGGGGTCATATCTCAAAACCGTTGGAAATATTTGACCAAACTTTGTACAATCGTGAACCATGTCACAAACTACGCATCCAGTCATTTTCAGCTTTCTGGGATGTAGAATATTTTCTGACGTTTCCATGGAAACGTCACAGGAAAATTTTCTACTTTATTCTATAGTGGACAATGGGGACAAGTTTTCAAGATTTAAGGAAACTACTACACCTAGATGAATGAAATTTTGTTTGTAGATTACTCAGAGAATACTCTTTCAAAAAAGTTCATGAAAACCCAGTTGAAACTTTTTTTTTAAAGAGAAGTTATTGAGGATTGAATCTTTGATTGGGGGATAAAAAAATACATTTCTGGGATGCATCAATGGGGACAAATTTTTCTCATGAAACTATTTACACCTAGATGAAAAAATTTTTTGTTTGCTCCCCAAACTGAACAGCCCTGACGATACTCTTCAACGAGTTAAACCCAGTTCGAAATTTTTTTTTTTTACGGAGTTATTGCCCTTGAATCTTTGATTTGACTTAGTGCAAAAAATTTTTGGACATGGATGCATCAATGGGGACAAAAAATTTTCGGAAACTATTACATCCCTCCAAAGATGAATGAAATTTTTGCTTTTTTTATGGTCAGAACTTTCCAGACGAAAGCTACTGTTTCATTGAGTTCGAAAACCAAGTTTGAAACTTTCTTTTTCACACCCTATAAGGAGTTGAAACCCACTAAATCTTCTAATATCTGACTTATTGTATTTATTTTGAATATGGTTTGGCTGGGGACAGCGTCAATAAGGAACAAGTTTATCGAAATGACTATTCCTAGATCAATGACATTTTGCTTGTGGGTACTCCTGACGATAGCTCTTCAATGAGTTAGAACCCAGTTCGAAACTACACCACTTTAAGACGGAGTTATTGCCTTTGAATCTTTGATTCATTTCAGACTTTATTTCAAAAACCCAGTTCGGGATGCATCAATGGGGACAAATTTTCAATTAAGAAACTATTAAACCTAGATGAATGAAATTTTGTTTGTAATATCCTGACGATACTCTTCATTCTAGAAGTTGAAACAGAGTTTTTTTTTTAGGGTCACTTTTTTTTTTTGAAATAATGCCATTTTCAGAACTTTGAGACTCTACACTAAAATTGTCCAAAAATTTCAGGGATGCATCAATGGGGACAAATTTTTCAAACGGAAAATATTACACCTAGATGAATGAAATTTTGTTTGTAGGTGAATGAAACTTCTGACAATACATCTTCAACGAGTAGAGAAACCCAGTTCGAAACTTTTTTTTTAACGGAGTTATTGCCCTTGAATCTTTGATTCGACAATTTTTTAGTCAAAAATCTTTGCGGATGCATCAATGGGGACAAATTTTCAAGAAACTATTACACCTAGATGAATGAAATTTTGTTTGTAGGTACTCCTGATTGATATCTCTTCAACGAGAATCATAAAACTCTTTTTTAGGAGTTATTGCCCTTGAATCTTTTTTGATCTCAAAAATTTGAACCCTTGAATCTTTGATTAGACTTAGTGCAAAATCCGCGGGATGCATCAATGGGGACAAATTTTGTTGAAACTATTACACCTAGATGGATGAAATTTTGTTTGTAGGTACTCCTGACGATACTGTTCAACGAGTTCGAAACACAGTTCCGAAACTTTATTTTTTACGGAGTTGTTGCCCTTGAATCTTTGATTCGACTTAGTGCGAAAATTGGCTGGGACGCGTCAATGGGAACAAGTTTACTCGGAAATTACTACACCTAGATCAATGACATTTTGCTTGTGGGTACTCCTGATGATACTCTCGAACGAGTTTCGAAACCGAGTTCCGAAACTGTATTTTTTACGGAGTTATTGCCCTTGAATCTAATTCAACTTAGTACGAAAATCGACAGGGAGGCATTAATGGAAACAAGTTTGTACACTAAA
The DNA here is from genome assembly GCA_029692085.1 of Gymnothorax javanicus. Taxonomy (NCBI): domain Eukaryota; kingdom Metazoa; phylum Chordata; class Actinopteri; order Anguilliformes; family Muraenidae; genus Gymnothorax; species Gymnothorax javanicus. The sequence goes on from CM056209.1 coordinate 50,564,789, forward strand.
TGGACCTTTTTGGTACTTGATTTGAATATGACTGCATATTACATTTCCATAGAAGTGTTATTTGCTATTGACATTCATTGAGCGACAAATGGGGAGGGGGTACGTGAGCTTTGCTCGCTTTTTTCTTGTTGACAAAGCTGTCTTTGGTGAAATGCTGAGCACAAACAGCTAACGTTCCCCTTGACCATGGCTGTTTGCTGCCAGCAAACAAAAAAGCTACCCACTGATTTCTGGTGGCATCGTCTTTTGGAAGATAAAAGTGCTTTTTTTTCGAATCCAAAAAAACATGGACATTTTCTTCGCGTCCAAAAATTAACGGACAAGCAGCTTTGGGAGAGATACTGACAAAACTGCACCTCAAATGATCTGCGGTTCTTCTTTTGTATTTCCAAGTGTAGACGTTACTATGACATAGTATGCTCCGTGGTTGCTAGTGCCTGCTAGAATAGTTTCTGGTGTGGGCAGGTCCAGCGCCGTGATTGGCTCTGGCTAGCTCTGTATTAATTGGACAGCACACACTGACATCAGGTTTTGCCCAGACCTCGTGAAGATCTCGGGACGAGCTGTTCAGAGAGGAAAATCACGAAATCACGTTCTTGGATTACGGCGAAACCCCTGTATCTTATGTTTAGAAACTTTTCAGAGGTTGAGTATGGACATCCAACATTATAACATTACTTATATGTATTAAAAGAAGGATCAGCATAATAGGTCCCCTTTAATACTTTATAATTCAAGATTTAAGCTGAATAGAGAGGGGGAATATGGCTAAACTAAGACAAGACACTTGCAGTATTTGGAATTCCGTTATATTTCAGTTTATTTTCATGATTTGGCAGAGAAAAGGGGCTACAGACAAAAAAATCTACATGAAAATTCAGCATTGAAATTGTAAAGAGAAATAATCCTGAGGATTGAAAAATGGCTGGGGGTTAAAACAATACATTTCTGGGATCATAAACTCCAAGACCACAAGTATTCCTTAATCTGAGCATGAAATCTTATTTGGCTTCCTCTTTCGAAGCCAAATAAGACAGCTCTCCTGTTGGCTCCCCAAACTGAACAGCCCTCAAAATGACACACTGTCAAATCATAAAATAATCATAATTTTAACACAAATCAACTTTTGACTCATGAAATTTGATATCAATTAATGATTTTCTGGTTGAATTCAGCATGAGTTTATCAATATAGGCGCAGCTGGACATGAATGGTCACCTGTAACCTCTCCAAACCAAAAACATGCCTTTTCGCCATGATAAAGTTCAGAGTTTCATCCATTTTTCTCCAAAGCCGCATACTCATTAAAAGAACTGTTTATTTTATGGTCAGAACTTTAACTCAGACGGAAAGCTTGCTGTTTACCATTCCGATCATCCAAGCAAAACGCAAGCTTGTAACAACGCTTTTCACACCCTATAAGGAGCAAGTATTACTCACTAACACAGTAATATCTGAAATATTGTATTTCGTTGAATATGGTTTAAATTCTAAAACAGATCGCCACATTAAGCAAATGCCAGCACATGCAGTATACTATTATTAGCAAAAGCTATCGAATACTTTTGTTACCCAATGTGACAAACTAGCTCTGTGATCACCTTGGTAAACTGAAAATAAGAAATAGCTGGCCATTTAGCTAGCTGGCTAGAAGTAAGATTGAGCTACACCACACAAAGACAGTTTCACACACACTTCAAGAGGAAAAACTCTCCATCATTTTCATTTTCATTTCAGACTTTATTTCAGATACAACCCAAGGGAGGATCCATAGCATAATACAACACAAATAACAATTAAGAATAATAATAAAAAGTAATGCAGAAAATGGTAATGAGAAAATTAAACGGAGTCAATATAAACATGCGCGCATATGGCTCCACATTCTAGAAGTGAACCTAACAGAGCTGCGTTTAGGGTCAGCCATTACTGAGATAATGCCATTTTCAGACCCTGAGACTCTGCACATAAAATTGTCCATCATATTTCGTAAGACAGCAGGGCAAGTGGGTACACCGACACTGACAAACATATAACTAGCACTACGACTTCTGGGAGCTTTCAGCAATAACCTCATTATAGGCCACTATAAGTCGTCTTAAACTTCTCTGTCTATATACATCACAGATAAAGCAGTGTATAGAGAAGTGCAGAGAGTTCTAAAGAGGGTAATCTTAACAGGTATAGAGCACATGTTAAATTTATGACTCAACATATTTGCTTGAGCATACAATTTTTGACACTGTCAATTAATATCTTTGTCATCAGAGAGATCATTAGTAATAATGTGGCCAAGATATTTAGCCTCATTACACTCACTGAGGGCATTGCCAGATAAAAAGAAATCAGGGAACCTTAATTGTCTATCATCTCTACTGCGCAGAATCATAATATAGCTCTTTTTAGCATTATACTTCAATGTCTTGATCTCAAAATGGATACCATATTGAGAACATACTCTTCACAACTGTTGTAGCCCAGCAGCACATGGACTGAATATGACCAAATCATCAGCACACAGAAGGTGGTTGATAAGGTTATCACCCACCACACAACCTGTACGACATGCATTAAGCTTCACAGAGAGATTATCCATGTATAAATTTAACGGGGACGGGGACAGAATATTACCCTGACGAACACCGTTATTTACATGGAATGGGGCAGATATTGACCTCCCCCATTTTACTCTAATGGTCTGATGTGCATACCAGTACACCAGAATTCTGGCTAAAAAACTAGGAACCCCTCTTTGGCACAGTTTCAGAAACAGTTTTTCATGATTAACACGATCAAACGCTTTTGAGGCATCAATGAAGCACATAAACATGGTGGAATGTTTCCTATTACAATTATCTCCTTCAGGGCAAAAATACACATATCAGTGCTGTGCTTGTGTTTAAAACCGAATTGATTGTCCAAAGTGAAGATGTACTTCTCCAACCTGTTCAGCAGGATACTCTCCAGTACCTTGGATATTATGCTGGCTAAGGCAATCGGCCTGTAATTGTCTGAGCTGTTTAATTTACCAACCTTATTTTTATTGACAGGCACAAGTAAAACTGATAACAGAATCGGGTAAAAAACCATGGACTAAAAATCCAGTAAAACATAAACTGAGCAAGGGATAGAGTTTCTTACTCGCTAGTTTCAGATGTTCAGCGGAAATGTTGTCCATACCACAGGACTTATTGTTTCCTAGTTTCTGGACTATATCATCAACCTCTGGTGGAGTAACAATCACATCCTCATTGTAATCTACATTATCTACTACAAAATCATTACTTTTTACACAGTTAAAAAGCTCAAAGTACTGTTTCTGCCACAGCTGAGCAATGTCTTCAGAGCCACACACGCCATCTATACTGGATGGTAGAGATGTATTGCAGTTAGTAATCACTCTGATTTCTTTCCAAAAATCATTTACACAATTGTTTTGAAGCTTCTTTGCCAGCAAATCAGATCTCAATGTGTTCTCTTTATGCTTTATGTAACGAAGGGCATATTTAAAGTTGGCATTTTTACGCTTCTTATACTCAAATAGCGGGCCTTGTTTACTTTTGCCTGACTCAGCCCACAATTTAAAGGCCGTTCTATCCTCAGTGTGTAAATCTTTTACAGTCATTCCAACCTGGCTTAGCATTGCCCACCTTAGCCCTCTTTTTATATAGAGGCCTGCTAGAGATAGAGACTCCACAATACAATCATACAATGTACATAATGCATTACGATGTTGCAGGTCCTTACAATTCATATCACGACACAAAACAGACTCTTTTGGTAGTAAAATATTACCCAGTAAGGCATCAGAATGAAAGACATCCCTCTCAGATAGTTTAGACCAGTCAGCCTTCCCTGGCCTTATGCTGTTGTCCCCAGACAATACCAAAGGTACCTGTATTCAAAATTATAGTAAAAAGTACGCGGTCAGTCATGGCCAAATCATAATTAATCTCCATTGAATCAATAGAGTCATGTGCATCAGCTGTGCATAGACAATGGTCTAGCCAGGAAGTAGAGTGCCAAGCCTCGCTAATATAAGTGAAGCTACTCTCAGGGAGAAGGACCTTACTGGACAGTATCAGCCCGCTATCACTGCAGAACTGCAGTAAATTATGGCCAAATAATGAGTTGACATCAGACACATCACCGTTCATATCACCAACAATATAAATGTTATGGTTCTGCCTCATGTGTGCTGTCTTGTCATTGTGCTTATTACTTTTATATTTGTGCCTCTGCTTTTTCTCCCGTGCTTTACTTTTGGTTTATTTTTCAGCATATTTCCGCCGTCTGAGGATTGATTCACTATTGCCCAAACTCCAGTGATGTCGTGTGACAGCCTTCAGCATGCCCGCGTCTCGTTGTCCAATCACGTTTCCTCATTCGAATCGGCTGTGGTATTTCATTCATTACTTCCACCTGTGCTTAATTCTGGGCTCGCTAAACTCTGAGTGAATGCATTCTCTGATAGGATCATTTCTAACCCGTACTAACCAGCACTTATTTGAGGGTGATTGTATATATTTTGTCACGTAGTATTAACCTTAATTAACTCATTAGCGTGTGTGAGCGTTTATAGCTTTAGTAATTTCTTTCTAAGCTTTCCCTGATTAACTACGTTTTAAGCTATGCTTTCCTTCGCTTCTCTCGCGGTGCTTTTATAGTTTGATTGATGGTCTCAGCGTCTTGTCTCGAGTCATTATTGTTAACCCGGTCCTCGTTAATTTGTTTATTAATCCCATGTGTTTCTGTTTCCATTCGAGATTGCCTTCCGAGTCCCCGCCTCCTCCCATGTGTACATCTGTGGGCAGGAGAGGAGAAATCCTCGATGGAATTTTGTTGGCTTTGCGCTACATTGTGAAATCTCAGCTCCTGTGCCTTCCCGAGTATTTCCTTTGTACGATTCCCGAGCCTTGTGTTTTGCTGCGCCACGTCTTGTCTCCCCTTTGTCTAAGTCTCCCAGTGTTTCCGTCAGTCTAGTTAGGTCAAGTTTTTGTTTTCTAGTTTAGCCACTCATTGAGTGTGTATTTCTGTTTCCCCCTGCCTTGGGCAGTGTACCTTAGTTTTCCCATTTGTTCAGTGCATGTGCACGGTGTTTAATTTCTGGCTTGTTTGCCAACCTTTCTCCTTTAGTGTTTTGTGTTTCAGTAAACACTTTTGTTCCTGCATCTGGTGTCCCCCCAACCTCTTCCTAACAATAAATACAGGTAGCAGGATTGTCTTGAATAAACAGCATAATATATGCCAATCTATCTGTGCCACTAGGGTTCTTCTCAGGCCAGCAACTTCTTGGCTTAGCTGCTCCACTCGGCAAAGCAGTGCCGAAGCGTCAATGTGGCCGAACTCTAAAGGTGGCAATTCATCCAAATAATGTGAATCAAACGTGGGAATGCTCTCCCCGCATTCATTTAGCAACTTGAAACACGCCTTGATGTTATTATGGTCCTTCTGCGAGCCTTTGCAAGCGAACATAACGTTGCAACGTTTTCGGACATACAGTACTTCAAACAGAAGCCGCTTGGACTCCTCAATCCACTCAGGCGAAAGGTTATTTATTATCAGAGTAACTATTTCATCTTGGCTTTGGGTCCTCATTTTGACAACAATAAAATTCAAAAGTTCGTCTTCCTCCAACGTTTTCCCATCAGTTGTTTTGTAAATCTCAGGTTTTGTGCGAGGGCACACAGAGCCACCCGCACGCGCACGCGCAGGTGCCGCCATGATTGATAATCATTGAAAGAATCAATGCGGTCAGCCCTCCTCTTTTCCATTCAGAGTAACCGCCATTTCCCATCTTAGAATCACATTTCCATCCCTCAAATATAAGCTTCCAGGGGCCTCATTTATCAAAAAGGGTGTAAAAGTGCTACTAAATTTTCACGTCGGCGAAAAGCCAAAAATGGCGTACACCCAAAATATTCACACCCTTTTCAGATTGATCAAACTGTGCGTACGCACAGCTCTCCGCAATTTCCATTGATAAATCACACCGGACCCAAGAAAAGTGCGGACGTGAACACGCCTCATATCCCGCCCTCTACACGCCCAGACACAACCATATATGGTCAATGCAAATGAGCACCTACATGTAAAGTAGCCATGTGCGCTCTGGGGATTTGTGGAGTGATGTCAGTGGAAGACGGTGAAACATGGATGGGAAACGCGGAAAGAAGCGAAACTTCTCAGAGAGTGAGATACACGTGCTTGTTAGTGAGGTGCAGGCGAGGAAAAAAGTCCTCTTCGGCAGGTATTTGCAATAATTCTGTATGATCACTTCATCTTGTGGTTTATTTAGGAACAAGAACATATAACTGAGAACACGTAGAGAATCACAACAGAAATGAACACATAATGTTGGAGCAAACAATTTCTCCTCTGGAAATTAAAACAATCTCATCTAATCAGCCACAGCCCTGGCCTCACCAACAAGCGTAAAACCGCCGAGTGCTGCGGTCACAAGTCTTACAGAGGCAATTTAAAAAAAAAAAAAAAAAACCTTCTTGTTGAATCTTTTGTCAAATGCAGGAGGTGTGTGTTTTGTTTCAGTTGCAGAGAGGGACAAAAATTACAATGTCGTGTTTGATATACATGAATTTATTTCTGTCTCAACTTGTGGAAATTAAATGTACGAGGAATGAAATATGAGGTTCTTGCAATACTGAAAACTAAACACAACTTTGCAAGACTGAAACTGAGAAACTCGTAGGCTATATACACACATTCTTTAGCTCAACATGAGGGGTGAGAGGTGGGGGGCGGCTTCACAACCACTGCATCACCGCAGCTCGTGTCCTTAGTCCCCATTGAAAGCTCTCATGACGGGGAGGGGGCTGTGGGTTTGGGTCCACATGCTGGGGTGGAGGGAGGCCCGGCGGCAGCGCAACCCCACGCCTCACTGCCACATTGTGCAGGATGGCACTGGCCCAGAAGATCCTGCAGACCTTTTTCGGGTGTTAGAGAAGTCTACCACCCGACGCATCCAGGCAGCACCAGCTTTTAAGGGCCCAATGGCCCGCTCCACGACGCTGCGCGCACGGGCATGGACCTCATTATACTGGGTTTCCTGGCCACCCTGTGGGTCCGGGATGGGAACTAACAGCTACTCCCTCAGGAAGTAGCAACTATCACCTGTAAGACTCACCCCATCGTTGTGAATCAGCCTTGAATTGATGATTACAGTATAAGCAGCAGCTTTCAGTGAATGAGTATACTGTGTAGCCTACATGCACTCACCAAGAAGCCAGCCGTCACGCGCAGCGCCTGCCCCCAGTCTCGCCCCACACTGCTGTGCGTCAGGATGAATGAATCATGAGTAGAGCCAGGCCACCGTGCCACTACATTCGTTATGAGCATGTCTGCGTCACATATGATTTGGGTATTGATCGTATGCACATTTTTGCGATTCACATATACGAATTCATTCACCGATGGTGCCCTAATCATGATGTGAGTGCAGTCAATGGCTCCAATTACATTAGGAAAACCGGACATTGCTGCGGCTTTGATTGTTCTTTTAAATAGGCTATAATCCGCGCTCCTCTCTCCCTCACACACTGCAATTCTCTGACTCAGCAGCTGCGTCGCCAATTCCTCCTGTTCTTCAAAAAGGGTGTAAATGACGGTACGCCATGGTCAAAATGGGTGTAAATGTCCACACTTTTTCCCGTCAGGTTTGGGTTTGATAGATCCCAAATTTGGCAGAGAAAAGTGCATACGCACAAAACGGGGGAAAAAGGGTGTAAAAAAGGTGGATCCACAATGATAAATGAGGCCCCAGGCTTGGTTCTGGAAGCCTTTTTTCTCCATGCAATCACATCATTCTCAGCTGCGCAAAGTTGAGAGAATACCTAACTGCTATTACACTGCTATTACACAAGTGTTTTAATGCTTTTCTGAGGGTCCAATCAATGTCTTTCAATCACTGACGAAAGCTTATACTGTCTGGAATTGGATAAAAATCGTGTCAATCAATAGGTAATTACTGAGAGAGTTTCAAGTGGGCATGAACTATAGCTATGCTGTAATGGTGATGAGCATGATCAGACATTGAAGTGATTGTATTTCCATGAGGGAATGTATGAGGACTGCAAAAGACAGCTGAATTCTTCAACAGACGAATCTACGCTTAAATCCACAGTAGGAAATTACGCGTTTTTACATGTGTTGACTATAATTGATAGTAGAATGACATTGTATCAATACCATGGCAAATTTTTGCTTCAGAAAACAGATTTTTTTTAACTGCCTAATGGAGATACCATTGACTTACTATAGGTGAAATAGTTGCTACGAAGGACAACTCATTTTTTCTGTGCCAAGAAATAATTTTTTTTCCTGCTGGATAGAAACTATGGGCAAGTATATTGAGCAGTTTGCAGATCAGGCTTAGCTGAGGAGTTTAATTCATGCAACTCCTGGAAAACAGGGATAGAACTTAACTCGTCCATATTCTAAACTGTATTCAAGCTCTGCTTGCTAGTGAATATTAATTAACTGATCTAGGTGTACCATCCAATGATAGAATAGCGTAACTGCATGCATAAATAGAGCAGCTCCATGTCCGCTGGCATCAACATCTGCGCAAAGGGGTTAATTTAAAAAAAAAATGCTTTGCAGTTGAGGATCTGCTGCTCTGGAATATGAAATGGGCCATTTTAAAATTTATATTGGAGGAAGAGGTTCAGCTGGCAGTGACCCAGTGGGTGAGGTTTTGAAGTTTGATACATTTTTGGCTCCAAGTCCCAGTATTTCCCACTACAGTCGTCAGTCATTTGATTCATCTCCGGAGTTCATTCAGTCATTCTGTCGTCGCTTGTCCTTCCTTCATTGTTTTAATGCGTCTCCCAGCTGGAGTCCATAGACATGGTGCTGCACGGCAGATGGCGGATTATCCAATCAAGCCTACAAATTGCCCACAGTTCCCCACTGCATCCGAGCACCGTGGAGGGAGGCAGATACTGTATGGCTCGGGGTTAAAGCCAGCAAAAGCCCCACGGTTAGGAGCAAAAAGCTATCAGGCAAGTTGGCCTTGTGGAGCCATGTCACAGTTTCTCCCAAACCCCCTCACCACCCGCTGCTATTTCCTCGTGGGTGGGGCAGATTGAAGGGTACTGGTAATGTGGATAAGAGTGCGGCTCGGGGCCTGTGTGAAATCTATGTGGTGCGTTTACACAGCAAGACACCTGTGATTGCAGTTGTGAATCCCAGGTGTTGAAGAGCACATTCATGCTTTAGGGCGAGGGGGCGGCAGTAAGGAGGGGCCCCTCACTGAGCTCTGAGTTTCCCCGGCCTTAAATCACAGGAGGATCCTCTGAATGCTTTGTTCATCCCTGCTGAAATGACTCAGAAAATTCTCCATTGACAGCAGCAGAGCCTGAATTGTGATGGATTGGTGTATGCGACTGGGTCCTGCTGTATCTCAGCCATCCCATGTTTTCTGCTTAATTGAATCCCTGTGTTTGTGTTACCTGGGCTGTGTGAGGTATCATCACTGATACGCTTCGCCCAAGAGGACCCGTCTCTGCTTTCATTCACTCGTCACCTAAAACGGGCTTTGAATGCCTAATGAAGGTTATTCATGAGGAGTCAGAGTCTTTGTAGACAGCAAACAGTGACTAAAGGTTTGTCTGTTCCTGAGGGAGGCATAAGAGGGGAATGGATGGATGGAGACGCTGGGATTTGTGTTTATGTGTATGACGCTCTGCTCTACTCGTTGCTGATATTTTCAGCATTATTTACTGCTTTACTTCAGCCTTGTGATCTTCTGAAAGCCCCAAACTGCAAGAAGCCTCCTGCTCTGTAAATGGTCACCTGGCGACCTGACAAAAAAGCTGCAGTTGAGGTCAGAAGTTTGCATACACTTAGGCTGAATTCAGTAAAACTCATTTTTTAACCATCCAACAAGTAAATTTTCCAACAATTGTTTAAAGACAGATAATTTTACTTCTAATTACTTATATCACAATTCCAGTGGGTCAGAAGTTTACAAACACTAAGTTAACTGTCTTTAACCTCTTTAGCCCTGAGCCTTTGGCTCAAAAATGACATGCCCAAAATTAAATGAGTATATCTCTGCAAGTACTTGGTCCATTTGAATAATCTTGGTATCATAATAAAGGTAACACCTTAGGGATTTTATTCATGGTGTAAAAATCAGTATATATGTCACTTTTTTCTTTCATTTGATGTATCATTTGTATGCACAGCACAAATTCAGTAGAAACGCTAGCGATTGAGCACTGATATTATTTTATCCTATGTTTTGCTACATGCTTATTTACTTGCTTGGTGCTTGAATTGTGTTCAGTTTAGGTAAAAATGGTCATCAATGCTTTTCACTGAGTTTCTTCCCTTTAAGAGGATATGCCGCATGACAATGATACTATTACTAAACATGCTGTGTTGATTATGCGTAATGATACCAAGGGCGTTCGGTTTTAAGAGGTTAAACAACTTGGAAAATTCCAGAGAATAATGTCATGGCATTTGAAGCTTCTCCATGGCTAACTGACATCATTTGAGTCAGCTGGAGGTGACCAGATGAAATATTTTAAAGCCTGCCTTCAAAGTCTGCATTTTTTACTTGACATCACAAGAGAGGTGTAAAGTAATCAGCTAAGACCTCAGAACAAAAAATTGTGGACCTCTACAATTCTTATTCAACTTTGGGGACAATTACTAATGCTGCATGGTACCTTGTTCATTTGTACAAACAACAGTATGCCAGTATAAAAATCATGGGACCACACAGCCATCTCGCTGCTCAGGAAGGAAGCACATCTTCAGATGAATATCTTTCGTGCGAAAAGTGTAAATCAATCCCATAACTACAGCAAAGGACCTTGCAAAGATGCTGGAGGAAACTGGTACAAAACTATATGTATACATATTAAAACGAGTCCTGAATTGAGATGACCTGAATGACCACTCAGCAAGGAAGAAGCCACTGCTTTAAAACTGCCATAAAAAAGCCGGACTATGGTGCTTAACTGCAAACGGGGACAAAGATAATTTTTTGGAGAAATCATGAAACAAAAAATTTGAACTGTTAGCCCGTAATGACCATCAATTTGTTTTGAGAAAAAAGGGGGGCTGCTTGCAAGCTTGCACAGGGGTGACAGTATCATATTATGGGGGTTCTTTGCTGCAGGAGAGACTGGTGTACTTCACAAAATAGATGGCATCATGAGAAAGCATAATTATTTACATATATTGAAGAAACATCTCGAGACATCTGCTAGGAAGTTAAGGGTTGGTCGCAAATGGGTCTTCAAAGTGGAGAATGACCTCAGGCATACTTCCAAATAGTGGTAAAATGGTTTAAGGACAGCAAAATCATGGTAGTGGAGTGGTCACCCCAAAGCCCTGACCTCAGTCCAAAGGACACTTTGCGGACAGAACTGAAAAAGCATGTGTGAGCAAACAAACCTGACTCAGTTACACCACTTCGGTTGAGAGGAATGAGTCCAAATTCCAGCGACTTTTTATGAGAAGTTTGTAAAAGATGAGCCAAAATGTTTGACCCAATTAAGTTAAACAATGGAAAGGCTATTCCACCAAATATTACATGTATATAAACTTTTGATGAATGTGATGAAAGGAATAAAAGCTGAAATCCATCTCTCTCTTTACTATTCGTCTGATTCATATTCTTTTTTTTTGAATGGGGGAGTCTGCTGCTCCTCACCGTTCAGAGATGCGACACTCGGAGAACGGAGGGATTACCCTGCCCTTACCCATATGTGCTGCCGAAGCCATAAAGAAGTGATTCTTACTGACTGAAGGCCGGGAATTTTACTTGGATTAAATATCAGTAATTGTTGAAAAACTGAGCTTAAATGGATATGGCCTTGGTGTTTGTAAGCTTCTGACCTCAACTGTGTACTCGTCCTGTCGCGATGGTGTTCGGGTGGCCAAGAACCTAAATGCAACTCCTTGACAATAAACGCAGCATGATAACATGGGTAACTCCACCCAGATCACTATCCCAGTCATAAAAGGCTCTGCATTCTGTATTTGCTCATACTTTCCCAAATCAATTAAAATGAGCTAAAGTTTGCATGTAAGTGCTTTCATGGATTCTTTTGTCAGAAACTCACTTTCGGGGAAAGAAAATGTGGAATAAACTGATGGCAAGTTTGTCTTTTCTTGAACTTTCTGTTTTCCGCTTGGAAGGCACTTAGCTTTGGTAGCATTTACTGTGAAGTGTTGGCTAATCTCCCACCTGTCAGTCTGAAAGTCAGCCAATCAGTGAAAGTTTATGCAGTTTGACAGTTTCTAAAAGAGCTGTCTCAGATCGCATGAACGGAACAGAAAACTGAATACATAGCTTTCAATTCATCCTGACAAGCAGGTCCTTGAACGGTGGGAGAAACGGAGTAATGACTTGTGTTCGGACAGATGTTTTTCTGATATAATATAACCTAACATGTCAGGCGGTGTCAATAGCTGCCCCACGGCAGGACCCTTTTTCACCACTGAATTCAGTCAGAGAGGATGTGGGGAGGTCTCAGATGTAGGTCAGATGAGAGTTTTTTCTTCTCTGCTGGAGTGTTACAGATAAATCACTTGTCTAAACCAACATTTTTAGTGTTAATGAATGTTCTCAAGAGGGCATCTTCTTTAGTCTCCCAAGCATTTTCATAAAAAGCTGCTGGTACCCTTAAGTGAATGTAGCTGGTTTGTTTGCCAAAAATTTGGGGAAGTTGGAATAAGGGTTCCTGTCAGCTTAGGTCGTCCTCTTCCTGACAGGAAATGTGGAAAGTGTCACATCTCGGGGGGTTTGTAGGTCAGACTAGAGCTTTTTTTCTCCGCTTGGGGTGTTACAGATACCGCCACTCCTGTATCCTCACGGTAACTCCGTCACACACCAGTGAATCCGCCCCCACACAAACGACAAGATTGCGCAAGCGCTTCTTGTGTGAGTGCACATGCCCATTCCCGGATTGTTTGTGTTACTTGTTCCTTACCCACCTGTGATGGCTGTAAGCGTTTCCTCACTGAGATCGACTCGACCTGTTTCTAGGTTTGGATGAGACAAGAGTAAGGGAAACATGATGATGGGTGATGAGTTTGCTGGATCTTATCATGGGTACTGGGTAACGGTTTTAGTCAGTAAAATGCTAAGCTTGTACATGTTCGGGTTCCTTCCACCCTCGCTCGGGGGGGGGGGTTCTGAAAAGCATACAAAGCTAGTTTGACCAAATACAGTCAATGATGCCAACTAAGTAAGTTAGCAACTATGCTTTGGGGAAACACACCCCAGAGCTTGCTACTCGCTCACTCGTCCATGCCCGAGGCTCCGGTTCATGCTGGTACGCTTGCGGTAGCTGTTGGCGTTTAGCTGCATCCGTATCGTTGCCGATTTCGTCCTCATTTTCCATCTCTCCTACCTCTCCATCGTCATCATCACTGTCGCTGGTTGTTGAACTCGCACTGGAATCACCCTGTTCAACTTCAATGTCCAAGTCAGGCAAAAATTCTGACATTTTTAGTGGATTTCGGCGTCTTTCCTGCAATGTAAAATACAGAAATGATAGCCTATGTGTCTCAATTGATCCCACGATTGACATCACAGCTCTTGGCCCACTTTACAGCGCTGTTCAGGGGCGATATTGGGGGTTGCTAAAAGCCCGTTTAACAGCCATAATTGTATTCTACTATCATCTCCGGGTGAAAAGTGTTGATAGTTTGAGAGAGCATTGCATGCCCTTTCAGATGATTCTAAATTTGACAAATTTTTGATGAAGTTTCAAATCAATACATGTCTCCTTTAACCCCTTCTCACTCCGGTAACATTTGCCTAAAATGCCTATCCAAGGCGTACCCAAAGTAAATTGAAAGCTGTTTTTGTTTTTAACTTCCCTGACGGCATGAGTGACAAGGGGTTAACAACTTACTTTACCTGCTTACCTGGCTGTATCTGGCCATAGACCTGCCAGGGACCGTGAACTGCTGACAGAAATGCAGGTTTCACCATGTTAAACCAGTTTGGAGTCCGAACCATGCCTAGTTTGAGCTTTTACCAAGAAACCCGACTTGTAGGTCTGGTGCTGAGCCATTATGGTGAGGAGCTGCCACACATCGGCTCGCTCTGATGTTGATCTGAGTTTCTACCACACACTTTCACTTCCTCTTTAACGTCCGCTTAATGGACCTGGGTGAAAACTATGGGCAGTAACAGCCAATTCTGCACCAGCCTGGATTCCGCTGCGCTTCCGCTTGATTGCATTACGCTGAGAAAATTGGGCAAATGGAGGGAAAATGAATTCAACAAGTTTTTTCCTGACAGCGTGAGTATGGGCAGCCCTGCAATCATTACATTACATCGCTGTGCGGCCATTTAACATCCGAATGGGCGGAGTTGCTGATGCAGGGGATGTTCACACCAAATGTGTTCGAACAGCTGAGTGCGCCTTGTTTTCTCGTGATTTTCACTAAGTTTGACAGGCGTTTGAACACTGCTTTTGTAGGCAAGCTTTTGTGTCAGAACCGTTTTAAAAAGAAAGATGGAGGAGTTATTGGTTGCTGCACTTATCCGTCCCAGAATCTAAACATTTCACAAAAGTTGTTTTATCTTCCTTCTCATTTTGTTCCAAATAGGTACAGAGGAGTCCCCTTTGCTTAGCCATTGTTTACTACAAAATAACTTTCCACTTCCTGGTGAAATTTGTATGGGATGTAGTGTGATATTATACGGTAAGGCAGTTGACAGGAGCAGAGTGTGGTTTCGTAAGGAGTGCAAACGAAGCACACTATTATGCCGTCCCCTGCCTCATACCACAGAAATTTATCTTCTTCATCACTTGAGCTGTCCCTCACTTTGAGATATTGCAGCCGCTTTTTATTTAGTTTGTCACGGCACTGTTCTATTGTTCTGTGATAACCACGCGAATGTAAACACTCTCAAATTATTCTATAATTCTCTGCGTTTTTGAATAAAGTGTCCAGTTGTGAGGGTAAGGAGGGATTTGCCATAACATACTGCTAGACCATATCTCCAGACTTTTTTTCGGATTTTTGATTGAATCATTTTTGTCCGTTTTATGGGCCCTTGAAATTTTGGCCCCAATGTTAAAGATAGGACTGAGAAATTTTAAAAAATAATTTCTCAAAAACTGCGCAATAAATTTTTTTCTAAATCAGACAATCAACTTTCCTTGGTACCATCAATGTACACTGCAAGCGCCATTTTGATGGAATCGACGGAAGTCGGTCACGTGGGGGCGCTGTACTTTAACATCTGATCCTATAGAGAAAATGCAAAACAGCCTGTGGAGGCCAACTGAATGCAGATAGAGATTAAGTTTGTATTTTCAACTATTAGGAAGTCATATATGACCTATATTTTGGCTGTTAAAGTTGACCTCAGATGACCTTGAAAGGTCAAACTTGAGGTCAAGCAAAATGTTACAACTTTCAAAGACTTCGAGGCTTGAAAATATATACAATTGGAAACATATTTATGTCAATCACTTATAGGAAGTCATGAATGAACTTTCATTTGGTGGCCTTGAACTTGACCTTCAGTGACCAATTCGAAGGTAAAACTTCACATGGTGAAATTTCAATGACATCTATCACCAAACGATTACAGATAGAGCTTAGGTTTCTACTGTGGGCACATAGGAAGTCATGTATTAAGTTTCATTTGGCGACCTTGAACTTGACCTTCAGTGACCTTCAATGGCCAAACTTTACAATGAAATTTCAATGGCTTATATCAGCAGATTCGTAACAGATAGAGCGTAAGTTTGTTTTGGAGACGTATAGAAAGTCATATCTGAACTTTCATTTGGTGACCTTCATATTGACCTTCAAAGGTCAATCTAGACAGAGTGAAAATTCAATTACTTCTATCACTAAACAGGTCACAGATAGAGCCTAAGTTTGTATCACAGACTTTAGGAAGTCACACATGAACTTTCATTTAGTGACATTCAACTTGACTGTTGGTGACCTTCAAAGGTCAAACTTGACATCATGCAATGACTTGTATCACCAAAATGGTCACAGATGGAGCCTAGGTTTGTATTAGAGACTTATAGGAAGTCAAATATGAAGTCCATTTGCTGACCTCACCTTGACCCTCTGTGACCTTTAAAGTTCACAATTGGCATATTGAATTTTCAATGACGTGTATCACCAAAACTGCTTCAGAGCTTAGGATTGTACAAAGTATTACAGGAGGTCTAATAAATGTATGTTAACCTTTATTTAGTGACCTTGAAATTGACCTTCAATGATTTGAAGGTCAAATTTCACATTAAATTTTCATATATTGTATCATCACTATAAGATTGCTTGCTGGTGAGCTATAGGACCCTTGGTTCTATATATATATATATGTGTATATATATAATTTTTTTTAAGCGGATAAGCACAAAAAATGCGACATTCATTCATTTTTTCAAGGTATGGAAATACAGTGGCAACAAATTGTTCAGACATATATAAACAGCACTGCATAACAACATTACTGCCACTCTTGTGTTTGTGTCACATTTCTCGCGTGAAAACCATCCGTTCCTCCTCTTATTCAGCAACTTGCTTGTTTGTTAGAAGTATGTCTCCTTTGACTTATTTAAGTCTCACACATATTCCCCTTCCCTGCCGTGTTATGTGTATTTAACCGCCTGCTGTGAGTTGCAAGCTGCTGGATTGTAAATTGCTATTTGTGCTAAGAACCAGTCAGTAGGCCTACTTCTAGTAAAAACTTTTTTAGCGTCGCTTAACCTTTAATGACAGTAATTTGTGAAAGCTTTCCTCTTTACTCAGTCAACTCAAAAAAGCTCCCAAACCTACTCAGGGTCCAGGATTGCGACTGCATTACAGTTAATCCAGTTTAAGTCAGTTCCTCTGTCCATTTTGATAGGAACAAGCAGTGTTCCCGATTTAGGCACAAATGTACGTTTTTATGTATGAGAATGCCAAAATCACACACTAAATTTTGAATAT
The DNA here is from genome assembly GCA_029692085.1 of Gymnothorax javanicus. Classification (NCBI taxonomy): domain Eukaryota; kingdom Metazoa; phylum Chordata; class Actinopteri; order Anguilliformes; family Muraenidae; genus Gymnothorax; species Gymnothorax javanicus. Next base: position 50,581,748 of record CM056209.1, read on the forward strand.
GTACGTATCAGTCAAAGTTTTTTCCCCACCGGATGCTCAACTAATAACTGCTGCCATCAAAATCAAAATGAACTGATATTTTTCATATAATGATAAAATGTCTCATTTTCAAAATGTGATTTGTTGTTTCTGTTCTACTATGAATAAAATATCAATTTATGAGATTTGCAAATCATTGCATTCTGTTTTTATTTAAATTTTACACAGCATCTTAACTTTTTTGGAATTGGGGTTGTAACATATACCAGGATTAATGGTTATCTGTACCGATTCAGAAATTTGTTTATATTTTTTTGTTTTCTGGAAGAATCTAGCGCATAGGAAATCGAATACTTAGATCTTATTGCACTGCTGAATAGGGCCTGCTTTTTATTTTTATGAACAATTTACGTAAATGTAGTTATATGAACTGCATTTGTTAAAGTAGGCCAACTGAGTTGTTGAGCTGGTAGTTATTTTGTCATTATTTAATTAGCGCTTGTGAAAATATAGTCTTTGCTATACACAGAATTAAAACATGCCATGTTAATATAAAAATGAGAGAATCAAAGGGGAACTTGCCGTTGAAAATCTCCCTCATTGACTCTAGAATACAGCGCTACTGAGTCATCTGGGCCTATAGCCTCACACTGAGTTGATTTACATCACATGATAAGATAAACGTTGAATACTGTGGCCTGTGTTGCAGGAATTGTAAATCCAAACTCATAATGTGCATTTCTTTCTCAATTTAATTTGAATATAACTGTGTATATTGAATGTAATTATATACTTTGGTCATTCCCTGTTTGTATACAATATCAAGTGTAATAGCTTAGAATTTGTGCAGACAGTAAATAAACACCTGTAAGGGTCGGCGCGGAGGCCAGGAAAACGTGGACTTGACTAAGTGCAAAGGTGGAATTTGTCATATGATTTATTATGCCAACCGCACAAGCGGGAAGCATACACAAAATATACAAACAAAACAGGAATCCAGAAACATACTATTAGTAATACAAACAATACGTTTTAACACAACAGTACTTGTATTACAATAACAGTTTAAATAAAAATGGAAATGAGGTTCTGTAAAGAAATAAAATGCTGGCACTTCACAGCACTTACATCAAAGGTCTGGTTTAGCAATTGTCAGCACGCGAAATGGAGCTCTAAGCTTTACAAACGTATGGCTTATGAGAACTAGCGAGGGACCAATGCTTAAGCTGTGGCATTTATACATGCTGCAACCACTCAGCAGGAATGAGAAACAGGTGATTCTGGTTAAATGATGAGTGGGGCCGCGACCCAGGTCTTAATTGGCCGACGTGCTGGACTGCAGGAGGCGAGACCTTACACACCTTGCGGCCCTGCTTTTTTTTTAAATTTTGTTTGTTTTTTTTTTTTTTACTGAAGCTATTTTAGGAACAATTTAAGCAAGTCAAACCAGACGTATTTCTGTTTCATACTCAGACAGAACTGTCATGACACTGATGATTTAGAAGGAGAATGTAGCAGAAAATAAACGGGTCTGAAACCGCAATAAGTGTGTTTCAGAAATTCAGGTGGGAAGGAAAATATAGATACAAACATTCAAAGTTTGAAAATCCATATAAATCTATATGTGATGGAACATGAGAAAAGCCCAGTTTATTTCATTACAATAAATTTAATTCTTAATGAAGCTTTTCGTAATGTTTTTTGAGATGTCAAATGTTATTTTGTAATAAAATAAGAAGATATGAGAAGATACATCTTTTTTTAATTATTATTTTGTGCCAGACAAGTGATCTTTTTTATTTTTTCAATTTTCACCTTTATTTAATCAGGCAAGACAGATTAAGAACAAGTTCTTACTTACAACTGCGGCCTGGCAAAAGGCAGAGCCTCTTGAGGGAGAGGGGAGAAGGGGTTATAAAAAAATAATAATAATAAAATAAAAATAAATAAATAAAAACAAGCAAACAGTATAAACACTACACTAGGTAAACATATTAACAAAGACACAGCTAAAAAACACACACCAAGGCATCGAGCAGCAACAAAAAGAGCAGCTATCATTCTGTGTTACAAGAGCATGTATCTTGAAAAAGGTCCATGATCGGCTTTAAAGGTCACCTTAGAGACAAAAGAATCCAGCTTGATAGTTTTTTGTAACTCGTTCCAATCTCTGGCTGCCGCAGACTGAAAGGACCAGGAGCCTAATGCGGAGTTAGTTTTTGGGACTGTCAACAGAATCAAATTTGCAGAGCGAGTGTTGTATGAAGATGCGAAGCGCAATAGTTTACACAAGCAAGAGGGGGACAGACTAAGATGAGTTTGTATATTAGCATGAACCAGTGAATTTTGCGGCGAGTGTGTAATGATGGCCAATTAAGAGAAGAGTATAGAGTGCAGTGGTGTGTTCTGAGGGGAGCATTTCGGATGGCAGAGTGGTAGAGGACATCAAGCTTTTGAAGCGTGCCCTTGCATGCTGATCTGTAAATGACATCACCATAATCGAACATGGGAAGGATGATCATTTGAACTAGAGTTAGTTCAGCAGAGTAAGTGAAAGAGGAGCGTAATCTATATAGGAGGCCAATATTTGATTTAACCTTAGACTGTAATTTGTCAATGTGGTTAGAAAAGGACAGAGCGTTGTCTAGCCAGATTCCCAAATATTTATATTCCTTAACCTGGTCTAGAAGTGTTCCATCAAGGGTGGAGATATTTGGGGTATTTGAGGACACACAGCCCTTCTTACTAAACCACGACTTTGGTCTTGGAAGTGTTTAATTGCAAATGTAATCTGAAAAGGGCCTGCTGGAGTCTGCTGAAGCTAAGCTGAAGTTGTTGACAAACTATATCTGGAGAGGGGCCTACAGAGTAGAGAACTGTCATCAGCGTAAAGATGGATAGATGACTCGGCTACAAAATTAGCTATGTTATTAATGTAAATTGAAAAAAGAGTGGGGCCAAGGATCGATCCCTGCGGAACACCGCTAGTGACAGGGAGGGGCTGAGAGAGAAATTGCTCCAATTTCACACACTGCACTCTTTCTGTAAGATAGTTGGAGAACCAAGCCAGAGATTTGCCAGAAACACCAATTCTGTCGAGCCTGTCAATAAGACAAGTGTGATTCACCGAATCGAAAGTCTTAGCTAAATCAATAAAAATTGCAGCACAATGCAACTTCGAGTTCAAGGCAGAAGTGATGTCATTTAGGACTTTGAGGGTTGCAGTTGTACACCCATAGCCAGATCTGAAATCTGATTGGACAAAAGATAAAATGTTGTGGGCTTTCAAGTAATCAGTAAGCTGACCATTTACAAGCCTTTCCAACGCCTTAGACAGACATGGCAGAATATAAATAGGCCTATAACAGTTAGGATCAGCCTGATCGCCACCCTTAAAAGAGGACGCACTACAGCAGATTTCCAGGTGCGAGGGATGTCAGCAGTGTGTAGGGACAAGTTAAAAATATCTGTGATGGGAGCCGCAATGATGGGAGCGGCAATTTTGAAAAAGAATGGATCAAGCTCATCAGCCCCTGCTGGTTTTTTTGGGTCCAGCCTAAGCTATTCATCCAAGACCTCACGCTCCGAAACTGCCCGCAGGATGAAGCTATAGGCGGGGGGCGGGGGGAAATTGGTATGCTGGGAGGAAAGTGGGGGGTGGTGCAAGTGAGCAGGTTGTGGGATATTTTTACCCGTTGGAAATTCTTTATACAAATCAAATAGTCTCGCTTCAATGGCTCTTTTTTCAGGGTGTGTTGTCACAGACAAATGACTTTTTTCTATAGTTTTGATACGGTATAAAACTGAAATATGTGTTGAGACTGACTTATTTGTTTGTGTTTGCAGTGTTTTTGTCACATTTAGCATAACCGTGTATCACATACCCAGAGAACGACACACGCTCAGTGTTAAGAGATCACTTGTGCTTTGCCATATGGTGAGTCTCTGAGCTCAGCAGTGTGTGTGTGTGTGTGTGTGTGCTGTAAGCCAGTTACTGGGGTGAGCTGATCTCAATCACACCAACTGTCTTCTTAATAAAACTACATCACCCATAGTACCCTGCAGCCTGCTCTGCTCATACAGCTGCAGCTGATGTCTTTCTTTAGTTCTCAGTATGGTCCATCCATCCATCCATTCATCCATCCATCCATCCACTCTCTAACATGCTCATCCCTGGTCGGGGTCACTGGGGGCTTGAGTCTATCCCAGAATTCCAGTGGGCGAGAGATTTGAATACACCCTCGACAGCTTGCCAGTGTACATTATGGGACTCTCATTCACGTACATACAGTTCACCCACACACTATTTCCTATTAACAAATCAAAGTCTCTTATTAACTAAACTTGTAGTTATTTACTCTGCAAGAAGAAACTGGTGTAACTGCGGAAACATGTGCAAGCGTGGGGGTTACCTGCTAACTCCACACAGAAGGCGCAGTACCTCTCAAGGGGGCGTTCTGTCCTTTCAAACCAGATGGGATCCCGTGTCCTGGCAGTGATGGGAGGGGTAGTTTGTAGATGGGGCTGCGCTTCAGATCATGGCCGTGGCTCGTTCTGAAACCGCAGGTTTAGCTCAGCGTCCTGTTAAAAGTCACCTGGCCCCATCCCTATCTCCCCTGCAGTACTGCTTGTGTTCTGCAGTAAATCCCCCTTTGATCACTGCCCTACTGAGATTCTGACTGTTATCTAATCCTGAGCTCAGGCTGCTCGACTGAAGCCAAAATCAAAAATAACATTAATTAAAGCCAGCCAAAATGTGGCCACTGGTTCTCCTATGCCAGCTGCCAGAAAGATTCTGATTATTTTGAAGACAGAAATGTTGAAGAAAAAGGAGGCGTCCACAAAGAGCACCTCTGAGGCCAGTTTTGTGTTTTTTACTCTTCTCTCTGTGATTTTGTCAAGGAATGGGTTGTTTTAATTTATGGTTGGAAATTTAGTGAGAATTTCATTCACAAACATAATACCTATGGTAAACGGCTTGGCCATACAAGTTTTTTGGGGAAAATGTGAAATTTAGTTTTTCTACTGTGCTGTCAGATGTGCAGAGCATGATTTACAAATAATGTGTCGACCAGACACCGGTGTCCTCTGTAACCTCCTGTTGTTTCTGGGCCGGTTTGTGTGTATTTGTGGCTAACATTCTCGCCGGTGTCGTAATTACCCGAGCTGGCATTTTTAAGTGGTTTGGGCAGAAAAGCGGTCGGCTTCAGGCTCTCGCGAGGGAGAAATTTCATACAATAATGGCCGACTGTTTATCTTCTCTGGTTCAGGATCAACTGTCGGAGGCCTTGGAAATTTTCCCACTTCCTTCTTGTTGAAACCTACAGCCTGTGTTATTTATTGTTTGACAGAATTAGTTACACAGCGATAGGCATGCATTTTTTTTCTGTTTTTTTACACATATTTATACTGTGTGTTTTATTGTATTATGCATCAATAATAATAATAATAATAATAATAATATCAACGATAATAATAGATAATTTCACAAACCCACTCATTCTGGGGGTTGGAGGCCGATGACTGGGAGATGGAGCCAATCGCAACATCCAGTCGGCAAGAAACAGGAAACGGACAACTGGCCCATTTATTGTGTGGGTGATAATGATGATAATTTATTTATATACTTATCCTTTATTTAACCAGGAAAATCCCTTGTGATTCAACATCTCCTTTTTGAGAGAGACCTGGCCAAGACCATTTCACATAAATTACAAAGTGTGTGTCACAACAGGAATTGCAAAATAAAATAAGACCACATAAGACACAGAAGAAAAGGGAACAAAAAAGAAAAAAAATAAAACCTATGCACAAAAACTGCACACCTCATTTACACGTAGTCTTAGTTTAAGCTTAAAAACACCCAATGAGACCAAATTGTTCAACTGTGAAGTGTTTTGGAGATTGTTCCATGACCAGGGAGCAAAATGGGAGAGAGCGGTTTTACCGCGCTCAGAGGACATCCTAGGTACCTGGTAAAGCAGCTTTTTAGTGGAACGAAACTGGCAACCGCTGCTGAGTGGAGTCAAATGGCTACTAGGGCTGCACGATAAACGGAATCGCGGTTATCGCAAGCGCAATAAAAGTAACTGCCACTATGAGGCAGACAGACGTGCTTGCTTATTACCTTCTCTATGACACATACCTAATGCGGTCACATGAAATGCTTCCGGGAAGAAAACTGTGATTTGAAGTCCGCTAATTACCAGCGAGGTTGGACAGCCTCCTTCACCTTGGCATAATTAGCTTACCTTAAATCAGTTCCCGTGTACTTTGCCTAACTTGCGATCAAGCCGTTTATTCAGCCAACTGACTGATCAAAACCAAAATGTGGCCAATAATGATTAAGAAGAGATAATGAAAAGCAGACAGACCTAACCAGGCTGCTGTGTTAGATTGAAAGAATGTCAATAATCTGAATAGACAGCAGACCTCTGAATTCCACCTCTCGTAGAATTTTTACATATCATTAAACAGATTTCTTAAAATAAACCATTTTAAGATGGCCTTGGTTTTTAAGCGTTTCAAAATATATATGAAGTGGAAAAATTTTGTAAAAGCATATCGAGCGTGAAAGTGAGAGATATTATTTTCGCATTGCACGCAATAGACAAATGCAGCGAAGACTTGGCAAACACATTCAGGCAAACGCAACTTTAGAGCATTTTTATTTGATAATTGAACAAGATTTCAAATAAAGTAATTAATGGCTGTTTATTTTGGTTGCTTTTGAGCGTCTAAATAGCCTAAAGTGAAGGTGGGAAAACATTTTGTTTAAGTGTATCGAGCATTGACTTGTAGAAATTGTAATTGCATTAGCACGCATAGCGACAAAAGGTAAAACTAGAGATTATCCCAAACACATTCAGGTAAATTACGTGCTGAACAAAGCAAAGTTAAGGTCTGCAAAATCATCATCCTCTACCCGACAATTGCTCTCACCCCCTTCCCACTTGCTTTGCTCAATTTGCAATCAAACAGTTGATTCACTCAATTAACGATTTAAATTGGTAGACAGTCTGATTTATTTGAATATGTTGTGTTTATTACATTTTGAATTTTAAATGACCATGAAACATGACAGATTTGCCTGAATTTATTGGCTAGATTATTTCTAGTTTTACATTCGAACAATTTACATGTGACGTTCGATACGCTTTAACAAAATGTTTTCCACCTTCACTGTTGGCTATTAGACGCTCAAAAGTCACCAAAATTAAGAGCTATGAATTATTTTATTTTAAATTAATCTTGTTCAATTATCATATAAAAAATGCAAGAAATTTGCGGCACAGATTCGCCTGAACTTGTTTGCCAAGTCTGCCCTCTATTTGTCTATTGCGTGCAATGCGAAAATAATTTCTCTTTCACGCTCGAGCTCCTTCACAAAATGTTATCCACTTTGTGTATGTTTTGAAATGCTTAAAAACCAAGGCCATCTTGAAATGGTTTATTCTTAAGAAATCTTTTTAATAATATGTAAAAATTCTACGAGAGGTGGAATTTAGAGGTCTGCTATTTATTCAGATTATTAACATTCTTTCAATCTAACACGGTAGCCTGGTTAGGTCCGTCTGCTTCTCATTATCTCTTCTTAATCATTATTGGCCATATTTTGGTTTTGATCAGTCAGTTGGCTGCATAAATGGCTTGACTGCAAGTTAGGCAAAGTACACGGGAATTGATTTAAGGTAAGATAATTATGCCAAGGCAATGGAGGCGGTCGAACCTCGCTAGTACTTAGCGGACTTCAAATCACAGTTTTCTTCCCGGAAGCATTTCAAATGACCGCATTAGGTAAGTGTCATAGAAAAGGTAATGAGCAAGCACGTCTGTCTGCCTCATAGTGGCAGTTACTTTTATTGCGCTTGCGATAACCGCGATTCCGTTTATCGTGCAGCCCTAATGGCTACTGAGGTGATTAAATATTTTGCCCAATTTGGCTTTGTATGTAAAAATAAACCAATGATGCTGTCTTCTTAAGCTTAAAGAAGGCCAGCAAACTAGATTGTAAAAAGTGCAGTGATGTGTGTGGTACTGTGAGTTTGTTATGAAGCGCAATGCACTATGATACAAACTGTCCAAATTGTGTAAAGAAAGGGAGGATGCATGCAAATAAATAATGTCGCTGTGATCTAAAACATTTAGAAAAGTGGCGGCGTATTAGAGAAAATATTCGGCGCTCATGGGATAAAAAAGTATATAAAAGAATGTAAAGCTGGTGCTCTTGGAAGCGTGGGATGGGAGAGTAAACCAAAAATGTAAGAATTCCAGGCACTCAGAATAATTGGATCCAAAAGAAGCAAAAAAAGGGGATAAAAGCCTTAATTATACCATGACTAAACAGTTAAAAAAGCCGACATGTTTCGAAACATGCGTGTGGTAGGATATTGGAAAAAACTGAGCTCACTACTCTTTAAACCCCCCTTTCCTCTCTTTCACCCAACTGGAACTGGTAAACCCAAAGCAACTGGACTTTGAAATTGGACTTTGAAACTTTTAAGGGCCCATATTTTGTTTATCTGTGTTATGTGTTGTTTTTTTTCATGTCTTATTCCAATATATTCATGGTTAAAATTGCCATCTGCCTGAAGTGTTTTTTTCATTGGTATTATCACACACATTGGGGCTCCATGCAAACCTGGTTCCTTCTGGTCTAATTAGCAGTCAATCATTCAATCAGTCAACTAATCATCATCCTTGTGCACTGGTTACATTCATGGCGAGCCAGCCAGGAGCCCTATGTGTGTGAATGCCACTAAATTCTGGTTCTGACTACATATTTTCCTTTCAAGATGGATTTCATTAAGCAATCAGGGGTTAATATACTCAAATCTGTGATTGTCAGTGATGATGGTAACACTGATGCAGACACAGAGGAAGCACTCCTTGAATGGTTAAACCAATATGGGCCTATTCATAATGAAATTTCAGTTGATGATCCCACCGGTAAATATCACAAAAACCTGGTCGTTGAATTTAAAGAGAGCTCTGCTTTCTCAGTATTAAAGCCACTGTTGCTCTACAGGTATTTCATAGAAGACAGGCCAAAGGTGGTTTATCATATAAAATCACTTGAAACAGAGTACACTGCTGCAGTTGGTGGCAGATACACCCAAACCTACCTTAGTGAAATAAAAAACCTAGCAACCTTGAGTGGCAGAACCTTTGAAGCATTGCTAAAAGACATGCTAAGCCAAATGAGTCAATACTGTGCACTAGAGGAGGAAAATGCCAGTGAGGACAGAGAGGATTCTGTTCAAATAGTTGAACAGACCAGACAAGACGGTTCTCAGCCTGACCGGGATGAGCGACAAGCTGGAATAGGAAATGCAAACAGAAATCCCATACATATCAGAAGGACTATTTCCCTCTCAGGAGATTACTTAAACCCCCCTGAAATACAGAAGGTGGTAGTTGAACACATTCTGAAAAAAGAGGACAACAGCTCTCATTCTTTGTCACCACTGAGACTCCGTACTTTCTCTGGGAAATGTCCCAAACCCAGTAATGAAACGGATTATGAAACATGGCGCTCTCAAATTGACTCACTCCTTGCTGATCCCAGTCTGTCTGCTTTACATGTCACCAGACGCATCCTTGAGAGCTTGTTATCACCTGCAGCTGATGTGGTTAAAGGGCTGGGCCCTGACGCTTTACCTGCCACCTACTTGCAGGTCCTTGATTCAGCCTTCGCCACTGTTCAAGATGGAGAGGAGCTTTTTGCTCAGTTCCTGAACACTTTTCAAGACCCAGACTGAGGGCTTTTCACCTATCTCCAGCAGCTGCAGCTCACTCTGAATTCAGTTGTGAAAAGGGGGGGAATTCAATCCATTGAAACAGAGAAACATCTCCTTAAACAATTTTGTTGTGGATGCTGGGATAACTCAGTCATAACAAACTTACAACTTGAACAGAAGGAAGACGATCCTCCTCCCTTTGCAAATCTTTTGTTCTTGCTGCGCACTGAGGAGGAAAGACAGCTAACGAAAGAGAATCTCATGAAAAGACACATCAGTTCATCCAAGCAACGAGTTCACTTGAGTTCACACAGTACCTGCGCTTGTGGAGCGAAATCAGATCATGACCTCAGTGCAATTGAAGATCTAAAGAAACAAATGAACAAACTGCAGAGTCAATTAACATCTTTGCTTTCTCAAAAACAGTCAGAAACCACATCACCAAAGTCTAGAGCTGCAAGCACTGCAAGGCCACAATCCTCAAATAGACTGAAGCCTTGGTATTGTTTCAAGTGCGGCGGGGATGGTCACATCTCTTCATCATGCAGTAACGCAGCCAACCCCACTCTGGTGATGACAAAAAAAAAAGCAGCTGCAGCAGAAGCAACATGCCTGGGACCTTCAGAATACCAACAATAATAATCCATCAAACTAAATGCAGCCTTTGTTGAGGGACAACCAGGGGCTGCAGTCAATCAATGTCCCATAATGAACAATCAGCCACAACTCGCCTCTCATATGTGAAAATTACCTAAGGGACTCATTGGAACCAAAAGCACTGCTCAAGTGTTCATGAAAGGAACACCTTTCAACTGTCTATTGGATACAGGTTCTCAGGTGACAACAGTGGCTCATTCTTTCTATCGCAATTATCTTTCTGACCAAGAAATCAAACCCTTAATTGACATTTTGGAAGTTGAGGGGGCTAATGGTCAGAATGTGCCATACATGGGTTACATTGAACTCGATCTTACCTTTCCACCTGAGTTCCTTAGTACATCCATAGACATACACACTCTTGCTTTGGTAGTGCCTGATGTTAAATCAATGCAGTCCCTTGTGCTTGTTGGCACAAACACACTGGACGTCCTTTATGAAAAATGTCTGGAAGATGACTTGATAATCACTCATTCACTTCCATATGGATATAGAGCAGTGCTGAAGATCCTTCAGCTTAGACACAACCAAACCACTTGTAGTGTCATTAGAATGCATGGGAAAAGTCCACAAACTATTCCAGCAGGAAGCACTGTTGTTTTGGAAGGAACATCTGCCAGTTGCTTTCTGCAGAACACTGTTATTATAGAGCATCCATCTACATTCTCTTTGCCTGGCAGCTTAATGGTTAAATCCTGTCTGGTTGACTGCCCACAATTTAAACCTTGTCAGTTGCCTGTCATTATAAGCAATGAATCTGATCATGATGTCATCATTCCAGCCAGATCTGCCATTGCACAAATGAGTGCAGTTCATACCATCATTTCAAAAGAGCAAAAGTATATCTGATGCAACCTATTCTTCTCCACAACCGCAGTTGAATTTCAACTTTGGTGACTCAACCCTCTCACCTGAATGGAAAGAACGCATCACAACAAAACTTAACACTATCCCAGAAGCATTTGCAAAACATGAGCTAGATTTTGGCAAAACTGACAAAGTTACTCACCGGATCAAATTATCAGATGAAACACCATTCAAACACAGACCAAGACCCATCCATCCCCAAGATGTTGATGCTGTCCGTAAACACCTGCAGGAACTCCTTGAAAGCGGAGTAATCCGCGAATCAGAATCTCCTTTCGCATCACCCATCGTGGTGGTACGAAAGACAAAATGGCAGTGTGCGACTTTGTATTGATTATAGAAAATTGAACTTACAAACCATCAAGGATGCTTATGCTCTGCCCAAGCTCGAGGATGCCTTCACTGCACTCTCTGGATCTGAATGGTTCTCTGTACTCGACCTGAAGTCTGGATACTATCAAATTGAAATGGCGGAAATGGATAAAGCCAAAACTGCCTTTGTATGCCCTTTAGGATTTTGGGAGTTTAATCGCATGCCCCAAGGAGTGACAAATGCACCGAGCACTTTTCAACGCTTAATGGAGAAATGCATGGGAGAACTGAATTTGAAGGAGGTCCTTGTTTTCATTGATAACTTGATTATTTTTGCACCTACCTTAGAAGAGCACGAAGCAAGGCTAATGAAAGTACTTAATCGGCTGAAAGAGTTTGGCCTTAAACTATCTGTTGAAAAATGCATCTTCTTCCAAAAATCGGTTCGGTATTTGGGGCATGTGGTTTCAAGGAATGGGGTTCAGACTGACCCAGACAAAATTACTACTCTCACAACTTGGCCAGTACCTCAAACCTTAAAGGATCTCAGGTCCTTCCTTGGTTTCGCTGGGTACTACAGAAGATTCGTGAAAGGCTACTCTGAAATAGTAAAACCCCTCCATGATCTTACATCCGGTTACCCACCATCACAGAAAAAGTGCAGATCCATATTCAAACCGGAAAAATACCTGAACCCCAAAGAGCCATTTGGTGGCCGTTGGACAGCTGCTTGTCAGCAGGCCTTTGATACAATTATTCAGAAGCTTACCACTGCTCCAGTTCTTGCTTTTTCTGATCCCCAGAAACCATATCTCCTCCATACTGATGCCAGTTCCACCGGCCTGGGAGCCATCTTGTATCAAGAGCAAGAAGGACAGAGCAGAGTCATTGCTTATGCCAGCAGGGGTCTTACTCGAAGTGAATCCCACTATCCAGCTCACAAACTGGAATTTCTTGCCCTTAAATGGGCGGTGACAGAAAAAATTCAGTGACTATTTGTATGGCAGTCATTTCACAGTAATAACAGACAGTAACCCACTTACTTACCTCTTAACATCAGCTAAACTTGATGCAGCCAGCTACAGGTGGCTTGCCACACTATCCACCTACTCCTTTAAGATCGTGTATCGGGCTGGTAAGCAAGCTGCTGATGCAGATGGGCTGTCTCACAGACCACACGGTGACTTATCTGACGATCTTAAGTCTCAAAAGGAAAGAGAAAGAATCTGGAAATTTGCGGAACATCATCTGTCTGACCCTACATTGACTCCCATTGATCAACCCGCTGTCCAAGCCATTTGTGACAGACAACTGATCTTGAGTTCCAATACTCGTACCCATAATTTCACTCTTGTCCAGTCACTGTCCATGTCCATGAAAGCCTTACCTGATAGTTTTGTAAATGACAGCCAGTTTGGGTCCTCAGCCATTCCCTAACTTACAGATACACAGATTGCTGAAAAACAAAGAGCAGACCAAACAATTAACCACGTCATCACTCAGCTAGAATGTGGAATAACACCATCACCTACCCTGAGGGATGAACTCCCAGAATTGCCACTTCTCCTGAGAGAATTAAATCGTTTGGAGCTCCGGAACAACATTCTCATGAGACGGAGGCAAATAGGGTCTCAGTGCTCTTTTCAGCTTGTCCTTCCCCAAGAACTGCGAGACCAAGTTCTCACAAGCTTACACGATCACATGGGTCACCTGGGAATAGAAAGGACACTCGATCTGGTCCGAGCCAGATTTTACTGGCCAAGAATGGCTGCTGAGGTTCACGCCAAGGTCAAAACTTGTGAAAGGTGTGTAAAAAGGAAATCCTTACCTGAGAAAGCTGCACCCCTTGTCAATATCAAAACAACAAGACCACTGGAACTTGTTTGCATGGACTTCTTATCATTGGAACCGGATGGAAGGATCAAGGACATTCTTGTAATAACAGACCATTTCACAAAATATGCTGTTGCCATTCCCACACCCAACCAAAAAGCCAAAACAGTTGCAAAATGCCTATGGGACAACTTCCTCATTCATTATGGAATCCCGGAAAAACTCCACAGTGATCAAGGATCGGATTTTGAATCCCGAACAATAAAGGAACTCTGCCAAATAACTGGAATTCACAAAATCCACACTACTCCATATCACCCCAGAGGAAACCCAGTTGAACGTTTCAACCGCACACTGCTGGACATGCTTGGAACTTTACCGGATCAGGATAAATCTCACTGGAAGGACTTTGTCAAACCACTTGTACATGCATACAATTGCACTAAAAATGATGTCACTGGATTCACACCTTATGAACTCATGTTTGGACGTCAACCTAGACTCCCTATTGACTTGGCTTTTGGACTGCCTGTTACAGACAACAGTTCCCATACATCCCATTCCCAATATGTTCAAGACCTCAAATCTCACTTAGAGGAGAGCTATAAAATAGCAACAGAAAATGCAGAAAAAGTCATGCAAAAGAACAAAACCAGATTTGACAAAAACATTACAGCTTCTGATTTATCTGTGGGAGATCGAGTTTTGGTCAGGAATGTGCGTCTGAGAGGCAGGCACAAGTTAGCAGACAAATGGGAGTCTGATCCTTACATTGTTGTAAAAGAGCTGGCACTCTTCCTGTCTACACAGTCAGACCTGAGAATAAGGATGGTCCTTCTCGCACATTACACAGAGATCTGCTGCTTCCTTGTGGTTTCCTATCTGCTCCCAAGATCTCTCCATCTAAAACACGACCACTCAGGCACAAACCTCTCCCAAATTCAGATAGTCAAATTGATTCAGATAATCAATCAGATGATGATTTGATCATTCCATCTCACTGGTACTCTGTACTTAACTCTGAGCCTCCCAAATTCACAATTGTGATTGATATACCAAAAGATTTACTTTCCCCTAAGGATCTAAGACCGAGATCCCCAGAGACTGTACAGGCCACTCCCTCTGATGCAGTAGCAAAGGATGACCCACACAACCTACCTAACTTACCCAGTTCCCACTTACCTGAAACACCGGACGAACTTGAAAGTGCACACTTACCTGATACACCCGGAAATCCTGAGAGATCATACTTACCTGGAACTGCAGAGCCAAGTTCTGATGTAACACCTGATGCTGTCAAGGAAATAACCCATTCCCCCATTTCAGACAGTTTCAGAAACTGGAGAAATCCTGTTACTGAACTGGATTCCTCTAGTTCAGAAAATGGTGACAACCTTCTTACAAGGCATTCAACTAGAACCCGAAAACCACCAGATCGATTACAATATTCAAAACCTGGGCAGCCAGTATTAGATGCAGTTCAATCACTGTTTTATGGTCTAACTACAGCTTTTACATATGCCTTGGCAGGTCCAAGGGACCATAGTACCATGCCTCAGCAACCAATTGACAAACCAGTGACACCTAACCAGTGACATGTTACGAGACGTACATGGGACCGGGGGGGGAAAGTGTAACCCAGGAAACCATGGGAACCAAACTAAAAAAAAAAATCAGTCTCAACAGTATAGGTTCCGGGTCATGACAAGGTCACTTCCTCTTAGCCTCTTCCCACTCCTCACCTGCAAGTGTTTGGTGCTGCTGCCAGCATGTGCTCCTGTTCTCAATCTTAACTTTATTCTACACTCAACGGTGAGTTTAAATCTTGCACTTACCTTTTAACATGGTTCAGTGTCTCTAGCTGTGTCATTTGGTTGCCAAACAGGAAAAAAAAAAAAAAAAAAAAGGTTGTTGAATAAGACCAATTTCAAAAGTTGAAATTGTTTGGTGCTAAGGCTAATAATATGAGATTTCCCATTGAGTGAGCTTGTTAGCTAAATGCTGAAGGTGGGTGATTTGCAGGCTAGCATTTCATTCCAAAATATGAGTGAATCAAATGCATCGCATGTATTACCATGCTGTTGTTCTGTAGTGTTTATTTGAAATGATTATTTGATTTGTTAAATGAGCTGAATGAAGATATTCATGTTCAATTTATTTAAAATTTGTTGAATGATTTAATTTGAATGTGTTTACTTTCTGAGATTTAATATGCCGGCTTTGATTTATGTTAAATGAATGATGAAGATTTATGTTGTACATCTAAAGAGAAAGAAAATTAGTTTAGTTTGGATACTGATTTTATTTATTTGACCTGACCTTTTAGGTCAGGTTTTTTTTTTTTGAAGAAGGATCTATAAGCTGAAACTGATCTTCAATCTGGATGGCGAGCCTCCCCGAACCTATGGATCCCTCTTCCCCCCACAGCGTGTGGTAGGATATTGGAAAAAACTGAGCTCACTACTCTTTAAACCCCCCTTTCCTCTCTTTCACCCAACTGGAACTGGTAAACCCAAAGCAAGTGGACTTTGAAATTGGACTTTGAAACTTTAAGGGCCCATATTTTGTTTATCTGTGTTATGTGTTGTTTTTTTCATGTCTTATTCCAATATATTCATGGTTAAAATTGCCATCTGCCTGAAGTGTTTTTTTCATTGGTATTATCACACACATTGGGGCTCCATGCAAACCTGGTTCCTTCTGGTCTAATTAGCAGTCAATCATTCAATCAGTCAACTAATCATCATCCTTGTGCACTGGTTACAAAAACAAGCCTTGTTATGATAGTAGAGGCTTAGTCAAACATTTAGTCTCTTTTGAAGCCTGACAATATTTTCTTTCCAAATCCAAATACCTAAGTACTTGTAGGATGACACTCTTTCAATTACATCCCCTCCCACAGTATGCATACGGAGAGTGCATTGTGACTGGGACTGCGCTCTGGAAAACTTCATACATTTAGTTTTTCTAGTATTCAGGACAAGCTCTAAATCATTCAATGAGTCCTGGACCTGGGTGAAGGCAGACTGAAGCTGAGTCTCTGCCTGACTTAATGAGGGGAGTAATTCCATACAGTTTCAACAAATCTAAGAAAATTTTCCCACCTGACCCCCTCAGATTTTCCTGAAAAAATTCTAAATCAAAGCTTTATTAGTATATAGGAACTGTGCAAAATTTCAGATCTGTATCTGTAGTAGTTTTTGCAATAAAAATCATAAAAGGAAGCAATATTTCACCATTTTAGGAGCTTGTTTCACAGTGACGAAATGAAATCCGGTTTTTAAATGATCATATCTCAACAACTATGACAGGTACCATATGACCTTGAAATTTGGTTTGCTACATATTTGGTACTAGTACAGTTGATATGTGCCGTAAGAAATGTATTGATACAATTTCTACAATGTTATGTCTGTTTGAAAATGGGCAATTCCAGCAAAACAGTCTCATGGCAACTGAAATTTCAAACTAGAAATATCACTTCAAATACTATTTCGTTGGCTACCAAACTGTAAGGAAAATAAGGATTTCAAGCAGCTTGACCAAAATTAGGATTTGTGCTACACATCCAGTTTCAGCCACTGAAAAATTGCATTTTTCAACCCAAAACCACCTTTTCTTCCTTAGACCCACGTTCTAGCCTCTAGCTTACCACAGGATTTATTGTTATTTTTTGATTGTATGGATGCCAGAGTGTTAGGAGCATCATCTAAATTTCGGAAGTAAGTATGATTTTCCTTGGGCTGGATGACAGAAATGGTGCAATATCTTTCCGTAACGTGAGTAACAAAAAATGATTAACTTTTCCCTCGTTTCACACTGCTGTTAAATAAGACTGTCAGATTCCTGTATTCATCTCTTCTACCTCCACTAGTTACATTTATGAAACAAAATAAGGAAAACCTTTCATAAGCTTTGAGTGGAACTGCATCAAATTCTGTAGCATGAGTAACAGTGTCTGTAACGTGATTAACACACTATCACTGACATCTAAAGAGTGAAGTTTACTTTCCTGTTTGTCAGTGACTGGGAGTAATTAGTTATTGTTCTGAGACTAAGGTGGCAACTTGTTCGCCCACAATGCATACTATAATAATAATAATAATAATGCGAATAAGAGTTTTCGTCCAGTTTTGAACAAAAACGGGCTCCTATAGTCTCTTAATATCGTCCTGATCGGCCTCCGCCACTGCAATATGCGTAACCTAACGGCGCGACTCTGAAACCATGGCCGTGAGTGGAAAGATCCCATTATTTTCCTGCCTCTGTGCCAGTCCCGCTCACAGAGCTAAAGAAAACACTAGAGTGGACAACGTCATTGGCTGAACCAACCGCAAAACGTGAGAAGCGTCTGCCATCTTGTTTAAAGAATCGGCGGGGGAATTGCGCAATCAAACGCTGTATGTGTGTATATGCGACTAGATAAAATGAAATTTAAAAAACTGGACTGGTGTCACATCAGCCTACAAGAAATACAGTCATACGACAGAAATACCAGGAACTCAGAAAGAAACTGCACTAAGCATATTATATTGGACACTAATGTATAAGTTACAGGTGAAGACAACAGTGTTCTATAGGTTCTATAGTTTATAGTGCCATGGGTGAAGGACGAATGTTTGAATGATCGAGAGGGAGGGAGCAGTCTACTGTGAAATATATCCAGCAGAAATACCAGGAACCTAGAAAGATTATTGGACCTTTATTAGTCACTGGCAGTGATGACAAAGGTGTTGTGAAGTTGTCATTACCATGGGTGAAGACCGAATGTGTGATCGGGGGCGGGGGGGCGTCAACTCTGAGTATCATCACTCTACTCTCGTAGTACTACAAATTTAATCATTTATGTCACTCTTTAAAATTGATATCCTGGGGAATGAGCTTTCAATGCACATGTTGTGTTCTTCCATTGTACCTGTAACGTGAGTAGCGTAACGTGAGTAACGTGACTTTTTTTCTTTAACTGTGTGTGGAGATAATAGTTCATTAACCTATGCCAATTGCTTTGTTCTCTTAAAAAGTTTAGTAATAAAAGTTCAAAATATTATTTATCATTTTGCTGTCTTTTCTAGTTTAGTGAGATATTGAAAGCAAATTTAGCGTAAAAAAATGCCATGAAATTTTTGCGTAATGTGAGTAATGCTGACAAAAGTCAGCCTGGAAGAACTATTAAGCAGAATTTTTCTAATGTTGTCATATGTGGACCTTGAGAGTGGCCTATGGTTATCATGGTGAAAAAATAAGGATGTTTAGTCCATTCACAAAATAGGGAGACACCTTTATTCAAGAGTTCCGTGCTTTAAATATAACGTGAGTAATGCTGGAATTGCCCAAATGCTTTTCCATTTTTCGCTGTTGTATGAAATACCATTTTTAATGGGCTGTAACTTCAACAATAATCAATGCAGAGGTTTGCAATTTTTCTTGGAAGTTCTACTATATGAGCTTGATGAGTACCATGAAAAACACCTGTAAGACATATATAGTTTCCAAGAGATGTGGGTGCCAAAACAGACGAAAACTCAATTTTGAACAAGTTTGCAGTCAAATTGCCAATGTGTGGCTAAGTGCACCATCCTGAAACCTGGCTTACATAAAATATCATATTTTGGGCTTTCTTTACCATCAGTTTTATGATGGGATCATCATTCATTATTTAGTAATGAATTTTTTAAAATATGATACAAACGCAACTATAAAATCTGTAAGCAATGCATGTATTTCAGAGAAAACAGTTGAGCAGTAGTGAAATTAGGTCAGAAACACACCCATCATAAAATTTCAGTTAGCAAATGGTCATTTAAAGGTTTTCATGAAAGCATTTGCCTCCTTAATGCTATTACGGTTGAGGTGATACCGCCGTCCTATTGATGTTGTTGGTGCTTCTGTTATGTTTATTATGTGCTCATAAGAATGTCTGAAAGCTAATTACAGTAATGATTATTAATAACGGCAGTCCTGCTGTAGAGCGAGGTGTTTTGCGGCTTTGCTCGAGTGATGTCATTCCTCAGTTCCAGCTCCCTCCCTTTCACATCCCTCACTCCTCTCCAGGTGAAACAGCCGCAGTGCTTTTTCTTTTTTATATTTATGTCGTAAAGAATTTTTTCCGCTCTGTTCAAAGTGTGTAGTTATCTTAAATTTTATGGCGCATGTTTTATGGGGAAGCAGAGCTCGCAATGTGGTGAGTCCTGATGACTACAGGATTCATCTTCCATCAGCTGCGGACTGTAATCCACTGCATCTGTGGTGTCCTGCCTTTAATTAGGGACCCAAGGAGGGGTCAAGGGGACGACCGGCGCGGTGGGGAGATCAAAATGGAGACTCTATAGGGAGATGTGGAGAAAGGCTGGCTGACAGAGGCGGTGTTGAGAGGACAGTAACTGAAGGTGACTGTAGCCTCATGATTAAGGTGTTTGACTGGACTCTGAAGCCGGTTCAAGGCCCAATGCAGTCAAAATAGGATCAGTACAGCTTTGGACCCCTGAGGGAGCAGGGTTCTTCTTAAAGGCCAGCGGCCTGCGGTTTACATGCTGCTGTTTTCCGTTGTACCACCGGGTGGTTTTGTCAAAGTCTCAACCAAAAAAAAAAAAAACTGGGCTCCGTTTCCTGACCAGTCTTGGGAGACGGCTAGCTAGACTCACAGGGCTGGAAATCATGCAGTTAACATCACTGGCTAGCAGCTGGGAGTTAACGTTAGTGCAGTGTTAAGTGAAGCATAGGGGCTTGTCTCGCGCGATCGTGGGCTGATGGCGTAACTTCAAAAGCAGATTGCTTATAAGCACAATGCCTCTGTTGGTAACAAATCTAATATCTGTTACAATGACTTTATATGAGCACTAGCAACAAACCGTTGATTATAGAGAATAAACAAGGCAGCTACTAGTTGTCTGAAACAATGGATAAAATGATCACTTAATTTTCTGCAAAATTCTGTAACCAAGCTAGAGAGATAACTAGCTAGTTAATGTTACCCAGATCATTGTGGACTTCAGTGGGAGCATCACAAACCTTTTGCAACACATGAATTTACCAACATTTGCAAAAATGAGTTAACATTAAAATATGTAACCAGCTGGCTAACGTGATATAGCTACATAGTTAGCTAGCTATTCTTCCCATAAGCTTCATGAAAATTCAGCAATGAAATTATAAAGAGAATAATACATGGAATTGAAAAATGGCTGGGAGTAAAAACAATATATTTCTGGAATCATAAACTGCTTGACCACAAATCCACTTCATGTGAAGTGCTTTTCAAAATTATCTACTTTCTGTAAGCCAAATAAGACAGCTCTCCAAGTGGCTCCCCATGCTGTCAGAGCCCTTAAAATAGCGCACTGTCAAATCATTAAAAAATCATATGTTTTATAAATTAATTTTCTGCTCATGAAGTTCAATATGAATCAATGATTTTCTTGTTGAATTTAGCAGGAATTTATCAATACAGGCGTAGATGGACATCAATAGTCACGAGTAACCTCTCCAAACCAAAAACATGCCTTTTCTCCATGATGAAGTGCAGAGTTCTACAAAGCCACATCAGCAAGCACTCGTACTCATTAAAGGAACTGCTTATTATACTGTCAGAACATTCACTCTGATACAGAAATCTTGCTGTTTACAATTCCGATCATCCAAGTGAAACACGAGCTTTATTAAACGCTTCTCGCACCCTATAAGGAGCGAGTATAACTTACTAACACAGTAATATCTGAAATATACCTTAACAAAATAGACATTCCACCATCGGGAAAAAGCAGGCCATATTCTACCATAAATTGAACAGTGTCGTGGGTGCAATGAATGAAGCAGGGGATTTGCCAAAGTTTTTCGAGCTGTTCACATTTTAAACAAGCGAAAATCCAAGGCATTCTATTTTATTGAATGCGGTATAAATTCTAAAACAGATCGCCACATGAAGCAAAATAGCAGCACATGCAGTACTATTAGCAAAGGTTAACGGCTACTCTTATTAACAAATGTGGCAAACTAGCTCTGTGATCACGGTGGTGAACCGAAAATAAGAAAGCGCTGGCTAGTTAGCAAGCTTGCTGGAAGTAAGATAGAGCTACACCACATAAAGTCAGTTCGACTCACATTGCAAGAGGAAAAATTCTCCATCATTTAATTAATCCTCAGAAAAATCGGTGTTGTCAGCCCTCCAGTCTGTTCCATTCAGAATAACTGCCATTTTCCATCTCTGAATCATATTTCCATTTCGCAAATATAGTCTCAGCAGACCAAAGTTGTTTCTTGAAGTCTTTTTTTCCATGCAATCATGTTCTTTCAGCTGCACAAAGTTGAGTGCATACAATCTAACTTGCTCTTGTGCAAGTGTTTAAATTCGTTTCTGAGGGTCCAATGAATGTCTTTCAGTTACTGAGGAAAGCTTACACTGTCCGGAATAGGATAAATAACATGTTGATCAATAGTAAATTGCTGGGAAAATTTCACATGGGCGTGAACTATAGCTGTGCATTACACTGATAAGCCTGAGCAAAGCATTAAAAGTGAATGCATTTCCATGAGAGATTGTATGAGGCTCTGAAGGACAGCTGAATTCCTCAAGAGACGAGTCTATGCATAAATCAGTGGTAGGGAATCACGTGTTTTTAATATCTGATGAATATTATTGATAGTAGAATGACATACCATGTTGAATTTTTGCTTCAGAATTTTTTTGTACTATATAATTAGAATACCGTTGGCTCACTATAGCTGAAGTGGTTGCTACAAAGGACAACAATTTTTTCTGTAGCAAGAGATCTGTTTTTTTGCTGCTAGATGGATACTATGGGCAAGTATATTCAGCAGTTTGCACATCAGGCTTAGCTGAGGAGTTTAATTCCTGCAACTCCTGGGAAACAGGGATGGGACGGAACTCGTACTTTTCTTGTATTCTGCGAGTGATTACAATCTCTGAGAATACACTTCCAAGTGTCTCGACATCCTGGCGGGTGGGGGCCACAGGCCCCCAGACCCCCGGCTAATTCTTTGCTGCGCTGCACTCGGCAGACACCTATGATTGACAGCGGGGGCAGGTGATTTCAAAAGTGTGGAGAACCCTGAGGGAGCATCAGCCCCTGCGTAATCTGATCCACTGAACCTCGCTTTGGACGAAAGCATCAGCGAAATAACGGTAATGTAACGTAACTGAGCTACGGCGATGGTGTTTGCTCTGCGTCGCTGAGTTTGTTGGGGCCAGCCAGAGGACAGGGGGGGATTTGGTGTCTGAGCTCTTCAGATGTGCGTAACAGCAGAAGCGAGGAGCTTTAATTTCTGCGTATTTCCCTTTTCGCCAACTGCCATCTCAAATGTTGAGAGGGAGGGGGAGCTTATCGGATTATTGCAAAATAAGGAGAGAGCCTTGCTGCCGGCGGTCTTGAGCACAGGTCCAGCCATTACCCAGCCAGAGCGATGGTCTAATATTTGCGGTTTGGGGTTAATTTTGCAGGGAACTGCACTCATAATCATTACAGTAAACCATTACATGTGGTGTCTTATACTGGAGGTGTTACACATGCTTTCTCTTCTTGTTCTTTAGTTTTTTTTTTTGTTTGCATTTGCTGCCTTTGGTTTATCGTCCCAAACAGAGTCACAATGTCAGTCAGTCACCCAGCTGTGACGGCTCGCCTGCGTCTCTCTCTGAAAACGTTAGCAGGCAGCTGTCACCAGGACAGACCGCCTAATAAGCTGCTGACCCTCAGTAAGGAGACGAGTCGAGTGCTCGTTCATCACTGCCACGCCGAAGCATCGTCTGCTGTCTGCGGTGGAGGGGGCAGTTACAGGTTGGGGAAAATTAGCCTCTGCGGCGAATCGGCTCCTCCTGAAATAACCGCGCCCGAATCGAGCTTTCGCTCTCATTGCGGCTGCTGGTTCAGATGCGCGTGTGAACTCTGGATGCACCCTCCTCTAATCCCTGCCATTTTTATCTCAGCCCAAGGAAAAACTGAATGAAGGGCTGTCAGAAAAAACAGCATTTTACTAAAGTAGCTTTTCTGGCACAAAAGCCGCACCAGAGTTCTCTCACTGGGCTTGATCTGCCTCTCACAACTAGTGTCGCTCGCTATAACGGAAACCGAGCTTTATACTGTGTTATGACTTAAAAATCACAACAAAGAAAACCAGGAATGACAACCAAAACAAATCCACTCTTCACTGAAAAAAAAACTTCTATAAATAATCCACTGCTCAATCCCATAATAACACTCTAATGCCACTATGTAACTCTGTTGCCAAAACAAAAACTCTGCCCTCACTGACCAAAATCACAGCATTTATATAGACTAGCAACATTCTGGAAAGATCTGCAGGATTCCTGGGTAATCCTGCCCCCTCCAGGCAGGAAGATGCCAGAAGCTTCTAAAAAGCACCTGTCTATTTTATCACAAAGAAGTGGTATTGCATCAGATCATGTTTTGGTGAAGTGGTAAAGTGGACTGGGAGATTAATGAAGTGGCACCGAAAGAGATGCACACGCTGTTATTGATACTGCAGCTGAAGTCAAACTGAGGTCTAAGGAAAGGTTCTCATTCCTGTACTGAACACGCAGGACAGATGTAGATCCCTTTATTCTGAAGCTGACAGGCTGGGCTGTGCGTCTGTCTCATATGTGTTGTTTTGAATGCCCTTTAATAAAAGCTGAGTTTCTGCCCTTTAACCTCATGTTCTTACACATCTAAAACTGTAGAATACACTGTATGTTATCGCTGATTTATTTCTGTAGTTGGACCAGTCAGCATCTCTGTTGCCTTCAGTAAGTAATCTTCATTCCCTCTTTCGTCTGCTTGTCATGTTTTCCCTGCTGGGATGACCTGCTCTTCTGCCATCTCTGGGACTGTGATGAGTACAGACAGCACGTTTCAGGCCACAGATCTCATTTATTCTCCATTAATGAGCTGTCACTGGTGCCCTAATGAGCCATAATGGCTCCTCTTCCTCTGACGGGATCATTTCCTCTGCCAGTGCAGCAGTACGTGTGTGTATGAGGGCTTCATTTGGGCCCTGAGGATCAACAGAATTATTTATACGTGTATTTGTATAGGTTTTATTACCCCTCGGCCAAACTTTGGCCAGGGGGGTATTGTCGTCACCTGTCTGTCGTCTGTCTGTCTGTCTGTCCGTCCATGACTTTGTCCGGGTCAGTACTCAGCAATTAATGATCGCAGCTTCACCAAATTTGGTATGGTAACTCACTATGACCCGTAGATGTGCAGTGCCGGGATTTTGGCTGGATTTGACCTTTCACCTTAGCGCTGTGACCTTCACCGTGGAAATCTTGTCCGGCCCAGTACTCAGTAACTATTGATGGCAGCTTTGTCAATTTTGGTATGGTAACTCTTTGTGACCCATAGATGTGCACAGGCCGAGAGGTATTCAGCAACGCGTTATGTTTTTATTTTGTCTCTCTTTGTCTTTTTGCCAAAAAATATAAATTATTTCTTTGTGCCAGATAATATGCTTGTGTGCTGTGCAATTAGATTTTTTTTATACCAGACTTGTCTTTATTTTTTCCATAAATATATTATTTAAAAGCTTGTCTCCTGGTACATTCAGGCTTTGCCATCTTTCTCCGATTTCCTTGCGTAGAAAACTCATATTAGCTTAGCTCACTTGCTCAGGTCGTCTGAATATTTATTTTGATATGTTGAATTTTTTTTATTCACGCAAGTTCTCTTTTGTAGCCGCACAATTAATTTTGGTGAATTTTCATTAGAGTGTGTTTCAGGGAGAGGAGGTACTCTGGCTTTGCTATGGTGTTATTTTTCAATTTGTTTAAGACTTTGACAGATAAGATATTGCTTTTTGCACCTTTTATTGGTGTATAAAATGTAACATGATTTCCTGATGGGAGCGTGTTGTGTTTTCCTGCCTCGGGGGAATGGTGTTGCTGCATCAGAGAAGAAAGGCACATTACAGCATCACACTCCACTTTTCATTAGAGCCTGTAGCAGATATTTAAGTGCTGTTAGGACAGGGCGTCTCTCTCTCTCTCTCTCTCTCTCTCTCTCTCTCTGTCACTCTCTCTGTCACTCACTCCGTTTCTCACTCTCCTTGACGTGTCTTCAGATTTGCTCTCCTGTTCCTGCGAATAGCTTTGTGTGAGAAGCAGCTCATATACACAGTCTGCAAGTGCTGTCAGGAAGAAGCATTGTCACTGAGCCATTCCCCCAAGGCCACACAGCGCAGAAAGGACTGATATTGCTATTGCCCTGTCGCTGAATGAGAGCACTTAACCTCATCTCTCAGTGGATCTAGCCCGCGCACCAACATAACAAGTGTGATTTGTTT
The DNA here is from genome assembly GCA_029692085.1 of Gymnothorax javanicus. Taxonomy (NCBI): domain Eukaryota; kingdom Metazoa; phylum Chordata; class Actinopteri; order Anguilliformes; family Muraenidae; genus Gymnothorax; species Gymnothorax javanicus. Next base: position 50,607,427 of record CM056209.1, read on the forward strand.
TTCCCTCCTGCTCACTATTAACACAAAACACACACAACACACACACACACACACACACACACACACACAAACGCCTACATATGCATAATACCAGGCTTAACTGAAGTGGGTTTTAACTTTTTTGATGTATACAAAAGTAAAATGCCGTCGCACTGCACTGACTATGGAAGCACCTCCCAAACCAAATTACTTCTGGCAGGATTTACTGTGCGCATTTTTCCTGTCATATTTCTGCATAAGACATTCTACGAGGTCGGTGGTAAAGGCCTCCGGGGCGTCTCATCTCACAAACGACAGCCGGCCTGTTTTCCAATTTATTTGCAAAATAACAGAAAACGGCTCTCGCCAGACCCAAATTATGTTGTTCCGCTCCAGGCTACGCATCAATAGCATTTTGAGATGGCATCTGCCTCTTGTCCTCCCAAACCATATTTCTGTCACACCGAGTGAGGGGCTTTCAGTAGCCTCTAGAGTAACATGGGCCCCGGGGCCTTTGGAAAAGTGGCCCTTTATATTATTCTCCGGAGGCTGAGGGTGGAGATGGCCCAGCAGTGCTGTCGGGGGACAGAATCAGAGCCGCCATTTCACACTTGATGATTTTATGGATAATAAATCCACTAACATGATATTATTTTTATTGCTTATTTTTCATCCCCTTATTACCAGTCCTTGCATCCTTCTCTTCTCCCGGCTCCGCCTATCAGAAGGAAAGAACGTGAGGAAAGGATGTGAGGATAGATTGATCCAGAAATATACGTGATTTAAGCGAATGGCATTGCCTTGCTCTCTCATACGTCAGTGTGGAGCCACATTAGTTATAGATGTTGCAGAAATGGGAAAAGTTGGAAATATCAATCGCTATCGAAGATGACACTGTCAATCAAGTTCAGTTGCTTACTTGTCAAGCCTTTCAAAATACATTCCTCAGGGAAAAATTTATCTTATTTCCATCTGATATACATCTTCAGGAGCCTTCTTGTTTGCATATTGGGTGGTATATCCTAAAATATGGCAGACCTCAATGGGTCTCCATGATGGCTAAGGAATGAGAAGACATAGAAGGATAAAATAAGTGAGTTAAGTGAGCCCATAGTTAAATAGATACTGTGTAGTTCTGAAGTAAATTAATCAATAGGCACACTTTAGTGGTGGGATAATGGCAGTGTTGGGCAGAGTGGCCTGTACTCTTCAGTGTTATGTTTCGCTATGCTATGCTAACCTGCGCTAGTGCTAACACTGTGAAACTTGGGCACCCAGCCCGCAAGGATGATGAGTAAAGCTCTCAGCAGGGGGTGCTGTGCCATCACTCCCCCTGTTCTTCCTCGCTTTGTTTTGCTTCACCTCCTGCCTGCTTCCTAACATCACCTCCTTGTTCGCTCCGACGAGCCCCTATCTGCCTCTGTCGCTCCACCCTGGAGCTCCTGATCAACAGAGTGAAATTAAGGCAGCCCCCGTGCAGAGGGGGAGTAAACTGCTCTGTGACGGGGAAGGGCGATGAGGTCAGCTGGAGTCTGGTGCAGAAGAGAGATTGGAGGGGAACATAAGAACTAGGAAACTGCATCCTGAATTTGAGCTCCATGGCTGCTGCAGATACTGAGGCCTCCTATGGGCTGCTTATAGCCCAGCGGTTACGATGCTGTCTGGGACCTAGATGTTTGGTGGTTTGAGCGTTGGAGTGTCTGCGACAAGATCATAGCAGCTGTTGGGCTCTTGATTAAGGCCCTTAACTTCAGAGGGCCCCTGTTTTAGCATAATTAACAGTTAAGATGCCTACTGTACACATTCCCACCCATAGTAATGATGCCATTCACATTCCACGCTAACTGTGCATTCATGCTTATTTTAGCCGTCTTTAACACACTTCTTTATGATACTTTAAACACACTTGTTTACCTCGGGCATTCTGTGATCCTCATCCATATATTAGAGTCAGTTGCTAAAATGTCTAATGCTAGAATTAATAAACAGTCTGTTTTTTCTGTTATAAATCTTGATTCAGTTTTTTTGAAAGGAGGATTTGTGTGATGTGATTCATCCTCAATTCAGTTCTTGCAAAGCGACTATTTGAAGTGTGCTGGTAAAAAGCTTTTCAGAGCTGATGTTTTGGCCAGTAGCGATTTTAGCTCCCACTTTCTTGTTTTCACCATACTATCTTCCGTCCAGTTCTGTGGAGGGAACACAGTTTGGACCAAAGCAACGGTCTCTATGATAAAAGTAGCATGAAATTGAGCTGTTTCACAGTAAAGTATGGCAGCGAGTGGATGGGGCTCTGGGTTATATTGCCTGTATTAACAGCAGTTACACCCCCACCCCGTCTGCCTGGCCGCTCTCGCTCCAGTGATGCTGCACTGCCTGCAGGTTATGTTCATGTTCATGCCGTCTCAGTGATGGACTCCTGTCGATGTTCCTCTGAAGGTTTCGGGAACAGAAGACACTATGGTGACACTCGGTCTTAGCAGATCCTGCCTGAATGTCGGGCCGCTACAGTCGTCCCCCGGTGTGTCAAAACAGGTCACCGAGCCGAGCCTCTCTGATCATCTGCTCAAACCCTCAGGACAAACAGAATACCTCAGAGTGAGGGAGAGAGAAGGAGAGAGTTTGGCACAAATCTCCTAATCAGCTCAAACTCGGCTCTCTTAGGCTGAATTTATTCACTCTTTCAGAACGCTTGTGTGGATGACGTGATCCATCATTGCATTGGCTCTTCCATTTAGGTGGACAGTCTTTACTAATGTTGTCAGAGTTCACTGGCGGTGAGGAAAATCTGAAGTGTTACAATGGAGCATTCAGTGGATCAGTGCTGAGGGCTGCCCTGACCTCTGACCTTTGACCTTGTGGACAGTCCTTCCATGGCAGGAGTGATTAATGATGGGGTGGTGTTAAGCAGCCTGTGTGGTTGTGTACCAGTGTCACTCCGCACTGAGAGTCTTCTGTGAAGTCCTGCACAGACTGCAGAATACTTCCTGTCAGTAAATTCCTTTTGCTGTCTCCTGTCTAACTTTAAACATACTGTGTAGTTAAACTGTCTGGGGCCCCTGAAACTAGTGTTTACCTGTGTTCATCAGAAAAATAACACAAACAAATGTTACCTCCTGCAGAGACTTGACTTCCTCAACCAAGTTAGAATACGTACGATTCAGCATTGGATGATAAAGTAAATGCTTATTTTGATTTTCTTGCAGCCAGTGTAAGGAGTTATTTCAAATATACCCCAAACAAGTTGTAATGCAGTCCCTCGTCAGTTATCGCAGTGAAATCCTGAGGCCTTTGAGGTGGGGCACACCATATTCTCCCATTCTACAGAACATGAGCTTCAGTATATTGCTGCTGTGCTAATACATGAGACAGACACGGCTGCAATGCTGACTTAATGGTGGAAGCCAAATGGATGCTGTTATTTTGTTACCCTCAAGCTAAGCATATGACCTGAATTATGCTAATGCATCCAATGCATAAATACTGTACAGACTCTGAGAGCTGCCCAAAATTACATGATGTCACATTTATTCTGGCAGACTCTTTTAGCCAATGTGACTTACATTGAGCACATACAGTAATTGATCATGGGTTAGATGAGGTATAATTCAAACAGACCATGGGTTAATTGCTTTCATGAGCCTCAGCTGTATTCCAGATGGTAAATATAGTCTATATGAAGCATGTATAGCCTAAAAAGTAATAATAGACAATAGATACTTACGTTAATGTAAAAACTATTAAAACAATGATAAACAACTCAAGAAATGATTAATGTGAGATGCCGGAAGAGCATTCACTTCGCAAAAAAGACCAGCCCAGAAAGACGATTGGTGCAGTGAGGGGTCAAAGGTCATGGCAGCTTTCATGCTTACTTCCATCTGATGTTTCACTCATGTTTTTACCCTCCTGATTTTTTATGTCTTTTCAGCTGTAAGATCTGCTGTAATGTTTGGGGTCACGTCACTGATTTCGGGGTTCGGAGGCTCCCTTCTCACCAGTGTGGTGCAGCAGACAGTCTGCAGACGCTACTGGGGCGTCAGGGTTCTGCTGCCAGTTTCCATTAAAACCAGAGAGTCCGTGTTCTCTCTCACTCACAGACATGCTAATATCCCCAGAGGGGGTGTGTAAATGGGACAGGAGTGTGTTTAGTTGCACCGCGAGCGCCTCCTCTTTTCCCCGTCCTGTGGGATTAGATCACACAGATTAAGCCACAGCTGTGGTGACAAACCGCTCAGAAAGAGGCTCTTTTAAAAATAGACGGGCTCCACTTTTCTGTGTCAGCAGCCAGCCCTAAGTTTTCAGCAGAGATGAGCGGAGAGACTGACTGACTGACTGCAGTACTGCTGCCAGAGGAGTCTGATCGGCCGTCTGTGAGGAGTCTGTGAGTGACAGCCAGCATAACCAATCAGATACAAGCTCTTGTGTGACATGTAGATAGGACAGCCCTAATGCAGGGGATGGGCGACTCCAATCCTGGAGGGCCACAGTCTTTATTAGTCCTTTGTGTATTTCATTAAAGTCACTGATTGGACTAATTAGCTAAACACTTTGTTCTCAAGGCTGTTCTTCTGGGTCCTGATTGAGATGAGACCACAAAAGCCTTTAAATACTGATTCCCTCCAGGACTGGAGTCACCCACCTCTGCCCTTTTAGCAACATACAGGAAATCCAGTCTATAATCCATTTGTTTATATCTTGTAGTAACATTTACCAACAAGCAGTCATAGTGTAACAAGACTGTATTTGACAATACTACGTCTTGAAATTTTGAAAATCCATTTTAATGTAATGATACGCTCAGAGGAACCAGTCGAAACTCAGGGATAATCCAAAAATCCTAAGCCTTTGCAAAAAGGGTCAGGACCAGAAGACTAGGATTGCCAAGCCAAAAACAATGTCCAAAAAGCGAAGTCGACAGGACAGGCAGGAGTCAAAACCAGTAAGGCAGATGTGCAACGGTACATAGACAGTAAGCCAAAACTCGCAGTCGAAATCCAGAAAGGTAGGTCATACACAGGGCATCCAAAACAGAAATCGTGGTGGTACAAAAAACAGGTCAAAATCCAAAAAGGCAAAACAGGAACAGAAGGGCAATGGCAAACTCGAGGTCGGGCAAAAACAGTCGTGAAGAAGCAATAAACAAAAGGCATGCAAGGCGCTCTGCACAAGTGAATATTGATCAACATTCTGACAGGGTAAAAGCTGCAGTGAAGACTTTAAATAGACAAGAGGGAAGTCACATGCTATACAGGAACAGGTGAATTGGATAAGAACTAATTACAAAGGAAGGTACACATGGGGAAGTCCTAAACCACAAACAATTGGCAAAAACCAAAACGCGGACAGGATCAACGCAGACAACCTATGACAGATAAACAGCTCCGGTGAAGGAGTTCTAAGTGCACAGTTAAGATTCCAGGACAGAGAGAGAAGCGCACCTGAAGTGCGTAAGCTGTAATCAAAGCAGAGCACAGGGAAAGCAAAAGGGGCGGAGTTACAGAGCAGGGCAGAGTTAGTTATATTAGTAAACAGTGATATCTACACACCTAATCAAAATACGTGAATGTTAGTTGGTTAGTTTATGTACAGACAAAGGGATTAGTATACAGTAAAATTACCAGTACTAACTAATAAGCCTAGCGGTTAATTAATATGGTAATTTCAGAAAAGTGGGAAGGAAGGTAAAACGAGACTTGAAGGAAGTTCACGAAATACCGGAAAACTTCCGAAATCACCCGAAGCGTGTCTGCACACAGGGGAGTGCACTGGCATGATGACACAGATCACGTCAGACATTACAGGGGAGACAATGTGCAATGCAATAAAGGAATGAATAAATAAACATGAAAAATAATAAATACAAAATCAAACAGATACAGATCATAACATTTAAACCAATGGCCTGTATGAGTAAATCCCCTTAAGTGGCACTGACCTCAGATCAGTTTCTCGTGTGCAATCCCTCACCTCATCCACTGCAAATGGAAAAGAAAGTACTGCATCTAGATCAGTTGCTGTCAGAACTTGAATGAGCACACAGAGATCATGACTCCGCTGCAGCCAGAGGTGAGAGGTCAGGGGGTCAGTCCTGCCGTGTGTTTCTCACACTCCTGAGCTCCACTCGCTGCATCGCCTCTGCCTCCTGGCTGAGAATTGTGCTCTTCAGCAAATACAGGTGATTAGAATACAATTCTGAGGAGGACTTTAACTTTCTGAAACCTGGATTCACCACCTGTGGGCACAGGGACAGAAGTGTTGTCCTGATGGAAAAAATGGCCGCTAAACGTCGCACGGGTTTATTGCGGAGAAAGAGAGGGCGGTACTGCAGCCGGAGGGTGAGTTGCTGTGTTTTTTAATCTACCACAGCAGATTACAGAATGGTACCCTTTTCATGTACGAGTCTCCGTGCGCGGAATTCCAGCGCTCTAAAAGGAGTGGTTTTTGCATAAGTGTCAGCATTCCAAAAGCTGCTCATCGTGTGGATAATGAAGTATTCTTGGGGTATTACTCTCCATAGTAAACAAACTGTAGTCGCATCGGTGCTGAATGCAGGTGCTAAATTCTCGTTTCGTAGGGAACCCCTTTTCCCCCAGGTCTGGTGTCGGCTGAGCATCTCGGCGCAGTCACGCTCTCTCAGAGATCAGAGCAGTGAAGCTCAGTCCTTCTGCCAGATCACCCCAAGGCCCCCCCACAACCCCCCGTCTCCGCAGTGAGTGCCCATTAGGCTCCGCACTTCCCTCATGTCTCTGTGAGAGCTCCCCTGAGTTAGGCTCCGCACTTCCCTCATGTCTCTGTGAGAGCTCCCCTGAGTTAGGCTCCGCACTTCCCTCATGTCTCTGTGAGAGCTCCCCTGAGTTAGGCTCCGCACTTCCCTCATGTTTCTGTGAGAGCTCCCCTGAGTTAGGCTCCGCACTTCCCTCATGTTTCTGTGAGAGCTCCCCTCCCCTGAGTTAGGCTCCCCTGAGTTAGGGGCTCACTTCCCTCATGTCTCTGTGAGAGAGCTCCCCTGAGTTAGGCTCCCACTTCCCTCATGTTTCTGTGAGAGCTCCCCTGAGTTAGGCTCCCCACTTCCCTCATGTTTCTGTGAGAGCTCCCCTGAGTTAGGCTCCCCACTTCCCTCATGTCTCTGTGAGAGCTCCCCTGAGTTAGGGCTCCACACTTCCCTCATGTTTCTGTGAGCTCCCACTTCCCTGAGTTAGGCTCCCCTGAGTTAGGCACTTCCCTCATGTCTCTGTGAGAGCTCCCCTGAGTTAGGCTCCCACTTCCCTCATGTTTCCTCCCCATGTCTCTGTGTGAGCTCCCCTGAGTTAGGCTCCCCACTTCCCTCATGTTTCTGTGAGAGCTCCCCTGAGTTAGGCTCCGCACTTCCCTCATGTCTCTGTGAGAGCTCCCCTGAGTTAGGCTCCACACTTCCCTCATGTTTCTGTGAGAGCTCCCCTGAGTTAGGCTCCACACTTCCCTCATGTCTCTGTGAGAGCTCCCCTGAGTTAGGCTCCACACTTCCCTCATGTTTCTGTGAGAGCTCCCCTGAGTTAGGCTCCCCACTTCCCTCATGTTTCTGTGAGAGCTCCCCTGAGTTAGGCTCCACACTTCCCTCATGTTTCTGTGAGAGCTTCCCCTGTGAGAGTTAGGCTCCACACTTCCCTCATGTTTCTGTGAGAGCTCCCCTGAGTTAGGCTCTCCCCACTTCCCTCATGTCTCTGTGAGAGCTTCCCCATGTTTCTGTGAGAGCTCCTGAGTTAGGCTCCCCATGTTTCTTCCCTCATGTTTCTGTCTCTGTGAGAGCTCCCCTGAGTTAGGCTCCCACTTCCCTCATGTCTCTGTGAGAGCTCCCCTGAGTTAGGCTCCCCACTTCCCTCATGTTTCTGTGAGAGCTCCCCTGAGTTAGGGGGCTCCCCACTTCCCTCATGTTTCTGTGAGAGGCTCCCACCCCTCATGTTTCTGAGGCTCCCCACTTCCCTCATGTTTCTGTGAGAGCTCCCCTGAGTTAGGCTCCCACTTCCCTCATGTTTCTGAGAGTGAGGCTCCACACTTCCCTCATGCTTTCTGTGAGCTCCCCTGAGTTAGGCTCCCCACTTCCCTCATGTTCTGTGAGAGCTCCCTGAGTTAGGCCCCACTTCCCTCATGTTTCTGTGAGAGCTCCCTGAGTTAGGCTCCCCACTTCCCTCATGTTTCTGTGAGAGCTCCCCTGAGTTAGGGCTCCCCACTTCCCTCATGTTTCTGTGAGAGCTCCCCTGAGTTAGGCTCCCCCACTTCCCTCATGTTTCTGTGAGAGCTCCCTGAGTTAGGCTCCCACACTTCCCTCATGTCTCTGTGAGAGCTCCCCTGAGTTAGGGCTCCCCACTTCCTCATGTTTCTGTGAGAGCTCCCCTGAGTTAGGCTCCACACTTCCCTCATGTTTCTGTGAGAGCTCCCCTGAGTTAGGCTCCCACACTTCCCTCATGTTTCTGTTCCCTGAGTTGGCTCCCACTTCCCTCATGTCTCTGTGAAGCTCCCTGAGTTAGGCTCCCACTTCCATCATGTCTCTGTGAGAGCTCCCTGAGTTAGGCTCCACTTCCCTCATGTTTCTGTGAGAGCTCCCCTGAGTTAAGGCTCCACACTTATGCAGCATGTGGTGTGTATTTCCATTGAGTTAGGGCTCCCCACAGTAACATGTTTCTGTGAGAGCTCCCCTGAGTATGGCTCCATACCTTCGGGGGGATGAGTCGGTGGGGAATAGGGCCCAAAAGGGGGATGTGTGGGTGTGTGTGTGTGTGTGTGTGTGTGTGTGTGTATTTTGACAATCTACGCACGCAGTCGAAAGCATATGGAGTACAATTAGGATGTGTCCAAATCCCCTATTCTTGTTCAAGAATGGATGAGCTGAGTTTTTAGTAGTTTGCAGCTCTTTTTAGCAGAGCTTCAAAATTAAGAAACCTGTATTTTCATGCCTTTTTAAAGCATCTTTGCCTCAGTTTTAAATGTGCCTCAGGTGTATCCACAGTACTGATCATCTATTCCCGTTTGCCTCAGTTTTAAATGTGCCTCAGGTGTATCCACAGTACTGACCATCTATTCCTGTTTGCCTCAGTTTTAAATGAGCCTCAGGTGTATCCACAGTACTGATCATCTATGAGTTTGCCTCAGTTTTAAATGTGCTCTCAGGTGTATCCACAGTAGGCTGACCATCTATTCCTGTTTGCCTCAGTTTTAAATGTGCCTCAGGTGCATCCACAGTACTGACCATCTATTCCTGTTTGCCTCAGTTTTAAATGAGCCTCAGGTGTATCCACAGTACTGACCATCTATTCCTGTTTGCCTCAGTTTTAAATGAGCCTCAGGTGTATCCACAGTACTGATCATCTATTCCCGTTTGCCTCAGTTTTAAATGTGCCTCAATTGTATCCACAGTACTGACCATCTATTCCTGTTTAGGGCTCCACACTTCCCTCATGTTTAAAATTAGCCTCAGGTGTATCCACAGTACTGATCATCTATTCCCGTTTGCCTCAGTTTTAAATGTGCCTCAATTGTATCCACAGTACTGACCATCTATTCCTGTTTGCCTCAGTTTTAAATTAGCCTCAGGTGTATCCACAGTACTGATCATCTATTCCCGTTTGCCTCAGTTTTAAATGTGCCTCAATTGTATCCACAGTACTGACCATTTTTCCTGTTTGCCTCAGTTTTAAATGTGCCTCAGGTCTATCCACAGTACTGACCATCTATTCCTGTTTGCCTCAGTTTTAAATGTGCCTCAGGTGTATCCACAGTACTGACCATCTATTCCTGTTTGCCTCAGTTTTAAATGTGCAGTTTTAAATGTGCCTCAGGTGTATCCACAGTACTGACCATCTATTCCTGTTTGCCTCAGTTTTAAATGTGCCTCAGGTGTATCCACAGTACTGACCATCTATTCCTGTTTGCCTCAGTTTTAAATGTGCCTCAGGTGTATCCACAGTACTGACCATCTATTCCTGTTTGCCTCTGTCCGTCCAGACTGGCTTCCTGTGGTCAGTTTCTGCTCATGAAACTGGATCCTACAAATGCTCCAGTGCTGTCAGTCACAGACGCTCCAGTGCTGTCAGTTACAGACGCTCAGTCTCACAGTCTCTGTGCCCCTCTCTGCCCTTGTCTGATCTTCAGTGATCAGGACAGTCCTTTAGAGTGTCTTTCCTTCACTGGTGCCAACTGGCTCCGGAGAAGCAGAACCATCAAGGTGTTTGAGGAACATCTTCTGCTCTCCATTTCCATGGAGTCCTATGGGAGCTGCGAAGATGATTAATGTGGGGGAGAGGTTTTACTTGACGAGGCAGGCTGAGTCTCTACTTCCAGAAACAGGCCAACATAAAAAAATATGTCTCATCTGCTTTGCTGACTCTTGTTCATAAACCCACTTCCCACATCGCAGCAGCTGCTGCCGTTTAAAAAGTGTTTGCGCATCACAGGTTGTCACGGTGATTGCTGCCGTACAGAGATTCATTTACAAGCCACATCGTGGTAATGAACAGGAAAACTTTACTTTACTCGCAGGTCACATTGAGATCGTCTCTTAAAATAATCTATTCAGCACTCATAGCACCCCACTTACACTACTGCGCTGAAGTATGGGGACACACTTATAATAATACAATAGAATCATTGTTTAAACTCCAAAAAAAGGCCCTTAGAATTATTCATAACGTTCCCTATGGAACTCATGCAAACGATTTGTTTATTAAGGCAAAGTTTCTTAAATTGCAGGATATAATAAAATTCAACTCCTTGCAAATTGTATATTTAGGATACCACAAAGAATTGCCTAGAAATATACAATGCCTATTTCTCCAGTGTGAATGTATTCATGACCTAAGAGGCAGAATGTTGTTGCAAACGAGAAGGGTCAAATCGACTCGGAGTGAGCACTCCTTATCTGTGGCTGGAGTCAGTGCATGGAACATACTTGAAGACAATATTAGAATGGCAGACAATCTGAAGGACTTAAAGCATCTTTTGAAATGTGCATGTTTGAATAACTATAAACTTATCCAACAAAATGGCATTGGATAAATTAAACGGAACCATAACGGGCATAAACAATAGGGGTTGTTTATAGACACTCAGCTATATTGTGATTAAAATTCTTCATGATGTTCATAAATCTCTATGATCTTATGTTGTGACGTTTAAATCGTAGTGTAATGGACACTCAGCTCTGTTGTGATTTATAAATCTTTATGATATCTTAACCATAATCAAACTGTTTTTCTGGGAGTTGGGGCGGGACTTTGACAAGCGATTTCGCTTCTCCCGCGACCCTTTCGGTCATGATACATGTTGTGTTGAAATTGTCATGGAACGACTGTACAATCATGCCGAAATGAAAAAACAAATAAATAAAATAAATAAAAGCCTCTTTGCAAATAGGACCATCCTGAAACACAGAGCAAGGGGCGATTAGGGAAGTGTTAGAATTCCTAACAAAAGGTAACCTCGATACCGCAAAAAAAAAAAATACTCTAAATATATAAATAAAAACCTATTGTAAAAAGATTCTTCAGCTGGCGGTAGGAGGCTGATAGGCTGATCTGAGATGCCAGTCTGGCTCAGTTATCGGGGCACATCTGGTGGAAATGCCAGATGTTTCCCAAGGTGTCATGGAGAGTTGATTTCTCGGATCTTTTCCTGCAGCTGTGGGGGAAAGGCAGCGTCTTCTCAGGAGTTCAGCTGTTGTCCAAAACATTAGCATTCATTCTTCAGAGACTCAGGAATCGAGGCCCGCAAGGCGAAATCCGCTGGTACATTAAATGTGGAACCTCTTAGCACTTAAACTAGTTTGTCGCTGACCATAGTGCAGTAGTGCTTGCGTAAGGTGAAGATAAACAGTGTGGCATGTTTGTGCATCACTGCTAAACTGAAAGTGAGCAGCACTTTCTGAGGAAAGGGTTTCCAAAGGCTTTCCCTCTTTGATTCTATAGGAGAACCTTGACTCATTCAACTTAGTGTTGCAGAATGTTTTAATTCATCAGTTGGACTTTTAATCATTTTTATGCCTGTCATAGAAGGGTCTGTAGATGAGGGTCCTCTGTGGATAAGATATAAAATAAGATTTACTTTATTGTACCTCCTGGGGTAATTTTTTTATTTGCATTTGACCCATCCTAGTTACTTCGGAGCAGTGGGCAGCCTCAGTGCAGCACCGGGGGTCAGTGATAAATCCAGAGCCTGGGTCAGGAGCTCTGGGAGGACCGGTCCTATAAGAGCACGTTATTCAGGGCAGGGGGAACCGGAGTACCCGCAGGAAACCCATGCAAACACGGGGAGAACATGCAGACTCCACACAGGGAGGTCCTGGCCAACCGGGGCTGGAACCTGGAACCTTCTTATTGCAAAGCAACAATCCTTACCACCGCACCACCATGCCACACAATCACCTGTGTCTGCATCTGCTTAATGAGGGCTGAGGGTTGACAGCTGATGGGCCTGTAAGTCTGTACTGCAGTGTCACTTGTATTGTGTCCAGAACTCAGTGCTGAGCTAGAAAATCCTGGAGTCAGAGGTCCGCTGCAGTATTTCTGTTCAAACCGCCTGGATTTGCTAATTGGCCCAGTTCTTCAGCCAGGTGATGTTAATAATGAGTGACCTCTACTGACTGAGGTCACTGGTAGAAGAAATGTATGGCCGTAATGTTATTTTCTGACCCACGGGCCTGAGGACCTCTGCTGCTCTGTGGTGTTTGTGTCTTAGTAAGCATTTAATAATGCATTCAGTTTTGAAATTGACTATATAGTGACAAATTTTCATCAAGCGCTGTAGTATGGTGATAAATCCACTAGGGTGCCAGTGAATGTAGTGTGCATAAAAGTATGAACAGCAGTGACTCAAACGATGGCGATCCTCATTGGACATTATTAGACCTGCTACCTAGAAACGATGGACTTTCTTTCCAAATCCATGAGGTGACATCTGCTGAACCAAACAGTTTTATGTTACATTGAACTGGGGAACTCTGCTCATTCTGTGAATAAATTGAGCTAATTAAAATATATTTATCAAAAATTTGTGGAAAAGGAAATTGCCTTCCCCTCCAACCACGATTTCCCGTGTCGTCTGTCTGTCTGAAAATGGGCGAAACTTCCATCCTGTCGCGGGAGGCCATTTTGATGACCACCCTCCTCTTCCTCCTTTCTCTGCAGAGGTCTGCGGCGGTCAGGCACCGAAGGACAGCCCAGCAAGGCAGCTGCCGCTGTACGATACACCCTACGAGCCGGAGGAGAATGGCGGGGAGTCGGACACGGAGAGGCCTGCCTGCCCGCGGGAGAGCCGCCTGCCCCAGGACGACGAGAGGCCCCCAGAGGAGTACGACCAGCCCTGGGAGTGGAAGAAGGATCGCATTTCCAAGGCCTTCGCAGGTATGAGCACCATGATGCATTCAGAGAGGATATTACTGCAGGTATGAGCACCATGATGCATTCAGAGAGGATATTACTGCAGGTATGAGCACCATGATGCACTCAGAGAGGATATTACTGCAGGTATGAGCACCATGACGCGTTCAGAGAGGATATTACTGCAGGTATGAGCACCATGATGCATTCAGAGAGGATATTACTGCAGGTATGAGCGCCATGATGCATTCAGAGAGGATATTACTGCAGGTATGAGCACCATGATGCATTCAGAGAGGATATTACTGCAGGTATGAGCACCATGATGCATTCAGAGAGGATATTACTGCAGGTATGAGCACCATGATGCATTCAGAGAGGATATTACTGCAGGTATGAGCACCATGATGCATTCAGAGAGGATATTACTGCAGGTATGAGCACCATGATGCATTCAGAGAGCATGTTACTGCAGGTATGAGCACCATAATGCGTTCAGAGAGGATATTACTGCAGGTATGAGCACCATGATGCATTCAGAGAGGATATTACTGCAGGTATGAGCACCATGATGCATTCAGAGAGGATATTACTGCAGGTATGGGCACCATGATTCATTAAGAGAGGATATTACTGCAGGTATGAGCACCATAATGCATTCAGAGAGGATATTACTGCAGGTATGAGCGCCATGATGCATTCAGAGAGGATATTACTGCAGGTATGAGCACCATGATGCATTCAGAGAGGATATTACTGCAGGTATGAGCACCATGATGCATTCAGAGAGGATATTACTGCAGGTATGAGCACCATGACGCATTCAGAGGATATTACTGCAGGTATGAGCACCATGATGCATTCAGAGAGGATATTACTGCAGGTATGAGCACCATGATGCATTCAGAGAGGATATTACTGCAGGTATGAGCGCCATGATGCATTCAGAGAGGATATTACTGCAGGTATGAGCACCATGATGCATTCAGAGAGGATATTACTGCAGGTATGAGCACCATGATGCATTCAGAGAGGATATTACTGCAGGTATGAGCGCCATGACGCATTCAGAGAGGATATTACTGCAGGTATGAGCGCCATGATGCATTCAGAGAGGATATTACTGCAGGTATGAGCACCATGATGCATTCAGAGAGGATATTACTGCAGGTATGAGCACCATGATGCATTCAGAGAGGATATCACTGCAGGTATGAGCGCCATGATGCATTCAGAGAGGATATTACTGCAGGTATGAGCACCATGATGCATTCAGAGGATATTACTGCAGGTATGAGCGCCATGATGCATTCAGAGAGGATATTACTGCAGGTATGAGCGCCATGATGCATTCAGAGAGGATATTACTGCAGGTATGAGCACCATGATGCATTCAGAGAGGATATTACTGCAGGTATGAGCACCATGATGCATTCAGAGAGGATATTACTGCAGGTATGAGCACCATGATGCATTCAGAGAGGATATTACTGCAGGTATGAGCACCATGATGCATTCAGAGAGGATATTACTGCTGAATATTTACTGGAATATGTTCTGAGGAAATTAATGGAGGATATTGGGTCTTTTGAGGGATGAAGAAATCGAGAAAAAAAGGATGTTCGGTCATTAGTCAACCAGCCTGGATACCAGCGTCATGTGTCTAAGTAGTGGTAGAACGACCATTGAGATTTAGTGTAGTGGTTAGGGTGACGATGGTCCCTTTTCCCAATTATACTCATTTATTTTCATTTTATCTATGATTGAAATATCAAAGTGTTTAAAAAAAGTGTTGTTGCTTTATTGTAATTAATGTTTTTATTGCTGGACGAGGTTTGCACTTCCTCTTCTACATGAGCCCACGTCCTCTTTCTCTGATTGGTTGCATGATGGAACCGATCATGTCTACTTCAACTCCAAGAATCCATTCCAGTAAATATCCTGGGACTCATTCTTCATACAGGAAAGAGATCAAGGCAAGAGAAGTTTTAGAGGGTGTGCCTTCACTGCTCAAAGGTTAAAAGCAATGCCCTCACCATTAATAGCTCAGAAATGCTGAAAGCAATGGCCTCACAGTGATGAGCTCCGAGGTGCTAAAAGCAATGCCCTCCTCATTAAGAGCTCATAGATGCTTCAACCAATGCCCTCACAGTTAAGAGCTCAGAGATGCTTTAAGCAATGCCCTCTCATTTAAAAGCTCACAGGTGCTTAAAGGGACATTATCATGGTACAGCAACTCACCTTCAATAGCTGCATAAATATACAAAGTCAATCATGTGTTGGAAGTTTTTCATGTGGGGTCATCCTCTCGAATTTTTTAGTTTATGGAACGCACCATGACACTTCCAGCAGATGGTATTTTTGAGGAAATACCGCTAGGGGCGCTGTTAATAGTGACGTCATCCCGGCTCTCTGCCTTCATTTTGGCTGTCATTTTCATCATTGTATTGCATTCATGCAATATGTTTTGTGATGTTGATACTTGAACATTACGCGTCTTTTGTGTCTGATATCCTGCTATTAATACGAATTGCCTGGCTCAAAAGAGTAAGTTAGATTTCCTGCAGCTAGACCTGAACTATGTCTGCATGACTAACACACAAACATACATGACAAATGACACAAACTCACTGTATGGTACGGTAGCCCACCCCAGGGATATACATGATATAGAGGATCTTACGAGTAAGCGTGTGACATGATGGTTATGAAACAGGTTGAGTAAATTTTGCATTTGTTTTGAGCTTTATGTTTGTACTGAGCAAGGGTGTAGGTTTGTATATGGAAGGTAGGGACATGTCCCTACCAATATTTTGGTAAGCCAGATTGTCCCTACCAATATTTCAGCAAACTCGTTCTTATCATCTTTCCAGACAAGCCATGTAAGACCCAATTGTGGAGGACACGTCTGCAAGACGACCTATTTATGCATTCTAGCATTGATTGGTTGAAAGGGAGGGGCTACCTGAAGGCTAAAAGTGAAGAGTAAACTGACCACTCTATTCAGGTCATGAATATTCATTTTTGTCCAAAGCGGGGCTTGAGACGCGCAACTGGATCGCCAGCTTTGATTACATGTGTTTGCAATGGCTTACTCGTAGAAGAGAACCGTAATTTGGCTTTTTTTCCAGATTTTTCTTCATCGCGTAATTATAGCACTTTCCCCATGGCCCAACTCATGACATAGGCACATTGATATTACCTTAGGTACCTATCACTTGTGTGGAAATTTCATTGGCTGAGAGCGTGAGGAAAAAAAGTCGCTCCATGTTAAGTCATGCTGCTAATATTTCTCCAAACTGAATGCCAAGTGTAATGTTGGTTGAATAAGTGATCTAACTAGTCAGAAACAGATGGTTACTTAAAGTGAAAACTTGCTAGCCACCTTAAGTTAGTTTTTACCGGAAAATAATGTCAACGAATTTTAATTAAACATGTTCGCTAGTTTCAACTAGTGAACTAAACCGGGTTTCTGTCACGTTGGTTAGAAATCGGGTTGCTAGCAGTAGTAAATATAAGCCAGGTGGATATGTCAAATTATGAGGTGAATTTCAGCGGAGAAATCCCGTGAAGGTGCCATTATTAATTAATTATTTTACTTTTGTATATGCAGGAACCACAGCAGCAAGCTAGAGAAACACAGCGAGCTGTTGGGGATACAGGTGTATCAGGGCTTCAGGTGAGGTCATAATTATGATTTGCTCTGTGGAATTATAGGGAAAGCATTGAAGTTCGTCTCATGATGTTCAGCAGATATAACCTTTGAAAGTCAAAAAATGTCCGAACCAACTTTGGCTCAGTGGGGGAAATGAAAGAAACACGTAATCGTAAATCTAACACGATCCAGTCCGATTAACGCTCGGTTTGCGGCTTGTCCAATTCATAGTCGGTGGTCCATTTTGAAATTTTATCACAGCTGCAATTGCGTTACCGCACATTAAGATGCTTAATAGAGAGGATTTTGAGCTGGCTTGCTAATATACTTATATATCCACTCACTTGGTATCAATGTCCAGGTTACTAGATCTGAGCGGGTTTCATGAGAGCGCTGCGATGGTTTGCAGCTGTCAGTTAAAGTTGTGGCAAGTTTATGTATGTGGCATCTTTGTGTGAAAATTTTGGAGGCACCTTGCATAGCATAATTTAAAAAACGGAGAAACACTCATTCGGATAATCTCTATATACATTAACCCTTTCGCAGGCAAATTTTGGCCCAGATGCATACCCCCACGGACGGATTAATTTTGGGTTTTTACCAAAATATGATTGTTATTCAAAATAACAATAAAATAACACCAAATCTCATAAGTTTCCCATAACTGATGTTTTTATGTTTTAATCCTCTCCAGAATCGCTAAAATCGTTTGGATCCAAGTCAATCCCGCTCTCTGGATATTCAAACTCATCGTCAGAGTCATTCAATAAAGCAAAAAACTTCATCCACGTTGTATTTACGTTTAGAAACACGGCTAGAATGCGGCTATTTGTACTTCGTCGATGCCATGTTCACATGTCCCACAATTTGACGGGAAGTAGTCTCGTATTTAGCGTTTTAGGAAATCCCATGCCTCGTTCACGGCTAAAAATACAGTGCTGGGTGACCTGAGAGACAGCCAATGGTAATGAGTGTAACTAACAAAGGAATTCCGAATCGGGGAATTTAAAAAGACTTTATAAAACACGTTGGTTAAAACGACAAAAATGTCGCTGTGCCTGCGAAAGGGTTAAAGGCAGTATTTGCACTCAGATTTACAAAAAGTTTCCTGCTCGCGCGCTCGCATCACATACGTGTCCCTACCAATTCTCACATTAAACCTATGCCCTTGGTACTGAGCTACATCAATCTGATACACCGTTATGGTTTTTAAATTTGCAGTCAACACTGATTAGCCAGCTCTCTAACAAACTAATGTTACATAATGGTTATGGAAAGGTACTCCATGCATGCTGGCTAGCTAGCTCATTTCACAAAAATTGTGGTGGAAAGACGGCGATTGCACTGTGTGAGCTTTATGTGGCGTATATGCAGAGCAGCCGGAGTAACGTCATAGCTAAGCGCCAAAAAAGAGACTGCTCTTATAAAATGGCGCGTCCCGTTCAAGGGAGAATAGCCTGTTTGCTCGCACCCTTTGTCCAATATTTGAATTTCATGGGGGTTGAATCACCCCGAAAAGGTTAGAAGTGAATGTATTGTTATCTGGGAATGATGTAATCGGCAAATTTTATTGCATGATAATGTCCCTTTAAAGCAATGCCCTAACTTTTAAGGGCTCAGAGATGCTTAAAGCAGTCTCCTCACAGTTAAAAGCTTAGAGATGATTGAAAGCAATGCCCTCACCATTAAGAGCTTGGAGATGCCGAAAGCAATGCCCTCACAGTTCATAGGTCAGAAATGCTTAAATCAGTGCCCTCACAACTCAGAGATGCTTGAAGCAATGCCTTCTCATTTAAAAGTTCAGAGGTGCTTAAAGCAATGTCCTCTCATTTAAGAGCTCATAGACGCTTAAAGCAATGTTCCCACAGTTAGGAGTTCAAAGATGCTTAAAACAATGCCCTCTCATTAAATGTTCAAAGATGCTTAAATCACTGCCCTCACTAATGAATTTAAATATTCTTAAAGCAATGTCCTCACTGATGAACTTGGATGTACAGCATGTCTACAGTAATGTATTCACCAATAAGAGTATCGCTTCGTGTGTGTGTGCGTGTGTATACACACGTGTGTGAGCATGTGCACGTGTGTGTGTGTGTGTCTGTGTTAATCAGTTACTGTGCAATTTTTTTCCGTCTGACGTTGGGGTCATTTCCATTTAATGACTTTTAATGAAGTCACAGTCTAAGATGAAGATTTCTCAATGAGATCAATGGGTTTAAATTTCAATTAATTTCCTTAATTGAGTAAATGAAATGAACTTGACCTCATTCCTGGTTTCTAATGCATTGCAGATGAATGACCTGCTTTATATTTTGAATTATTTGTATTCTACCCACCGCCGACCCTTAAAAACCACAGAAATTTAGCATTCATGTGTTACGTGTCAAAGTTCCTCTGTTTTTCTGCGTCTCTGGTGTGACTGTTTTTCTAAGCAGGTCTGTGCCTTTGTGCGTATGTCAGTATGTCAGTATGTCAGTAGTGCGTAAAGCACAGAATGTGCAGCCTTTGCAGCGTCAACCTATCTAACACAATCAGCGCCGAACTCCAGCTATTCGCGCAGAGAAGTGAGAAAACTGACACCAAACAAAGCGGACCTTTCATCGATTTTTAAACCGTTTTAAATGCACGAAGAGCTTCCTTTGTTTTCCTTGTTTTTTGTCGTGTTTCTTGATCCATGATCTGCTCTGTGTTAAGTATTGATCTGACTGAAAGGTCACTTTCTTCTTCATGAAGGACAGAGAAAACTGTAAACTGTGTCTCTGGAAGCTTCTGTAGGTCAGAAGTGAGGGGAGCTGATTGGTCTGATCTTAACTGTGTTTGCATGTCCTGCGGTCTGTACTGCTTTAGTATGGTGGGTCCAGTGGCTGTTACTGATCACTCTTGTGTGTGTGTGTGTTTTGTATGTGTGTGTTTGTATGTCTGTGTGTACACGTTTGTGTGTGTGTGCATGTGTGTGTGTCTCTGTGTGCTTTTTGTGTGTGTGTGTGTGTGTGTGTGTGTGTGTGTGCGTGTGTGTTAGTGCTTTTGTACTTATATAGTTGTTCTCCTGAACATTTGAGTGCAACTGTACTGTAATAAAAACAAATTTATTCAGTTTTTTTTTCTTATTAAAATATCTTCTGTAATTTATCCATCATTGAACTCATTAGTTGTGCAATAGTATACAGAATTATATTGTATTTTAACAACATTACTTTTTAAGCTCTCTTAGATTTTCTTTTCCGGCTTTCTTGACACAAATTCTCCAGTGTTTGTATAGTCTGCTTTGTATTCATGGAAGGTTTTGTTCACTGTCGAGCCTAAAGATAATTAATTAGATGTTTTCTCCTCTTCAAAACCGTAATGAAGGCGGGTTTTTCTTGAGGCAGGCAGTTTATTTGCAGCTTTGATTTGCCTGAATCTTCTCATGCTCTGCTTTCAGTGTCAGATTTTACATTTTTCATCTGATCACATCGTATTCAGGAAAATCTCAAATAACTGTTGTTCTGGAGCTGATTTCCAGAATTATTTCTGATGTTTGTAACTTCTGCCCAAGTGATCTCACATTAAACTCATGTTTCTGACATTTATATTTAGAAACCTCTTTCACACTTCACTATTGCAGTTGTCATTATGAATAAAATAAAATAAAATGAGATGAAACCAACAGGGTGTCAGTACTGTATAAACCTACAGTACATTTGTGTGGGGGTCATTTACATCAGCATTAGGGGTGTAAGAGCAGCCTAATGTCAGTTACTTGAGCAGCAGCTGGGTTGCTGGTTTGAGTTCAGGAGGGGTTCAGTTTTCTGACTCACATTTGGAGGGATGAATTCGGAAAGAGCTCCTCTGGTGTTTCTTTAAACCCCATAACTGCTCTGGGGTCTTTGCCCTGGTGTCTCTCTGCCACTGTCTATTAGCCTCTGTTGTCTCAGGTCTTTCCATCGGGGCGTCCTTGTAAAATAGAGCCATATTCACACTGGACCTGTCCTGGTTCATCAAGGGTTTTAACTCACAAAACACATTATACATCAATGCCATTTTCCTTCACTTGTGTGGGTGGCCTCTCCTGATTTCACTTTATTCCAGCACTGGTGTTTATTCCCGTGTGTGACCCTCTCCTGATCTTACACACTCACTGTGTGTGTTTCCCCAGTCAAACCCCTGTAGTTACCTCACCTGCTGTGTAGCTTCAGTTCTGGCTGCTGAGCTCCCGTGTGTCTCCAGTACACACTATTAGCACATACTGTGTGCTACACCTGCAGTGTTATGTGCGTATGTGCTGTCCCTGCTCTCTCTGCTCCACATAAAGACAGTGTAGAAGAGGCGTCTCCTGTCCAGCTGCAGAGGAGGTTTTGCTGTTGCTGAGAAATGAATCACTTCAGGCGAACCTCCTGACAGCTTTGCAATAGAATGCAAATGTCTCTCTCTCTCTCTCTCACTGGGGTTTTTGGGCTGCTTGTTTACATGCGCATCCTTTAATCGCTCGTCTACCCGTTTGACCTCCTTCGACTGCGCGCACACACACGCGCACACACACACACTCACACACGCACACACACACACACACACGTACACACGCAGACACATAGACACACACACACACATAAGCATTAGTCCTGAAGCGAAACATGCCCCGACGTTGTTTGTTTTATTGCCCTTCCAGTGGTTTCAGCCTCATTTTAGCAAACAATTTGGCCATGTGTGAATTCCTTTTATGTAATTATTTACTTGTCATATTTTCAGGATTCAAATGTAATTCTATTGGAATGTAACACAGTTTTGTTGTGATTTTGATGTTTTTCCCTCACCAAGGGACTGTGGATGAAAATTAGCCGCAGCGCTAACTCTGATGAAACAAGGGGCTCTTGTCCCTATTTAATAAAATAGAATAAAATTCTAAAAGTGAAGCAAAGTTAGGGGTTAAATTCCACAAACATTGCAGCGCTGTAGTGAATCTGGAGGAATGAGGCAGATCGACACACGTCAGATTTTGGAGAGAGAAGCTCTGCCCTCCCACACTGCCCCCCTCTCCCCCTCCTTCTAAACCCGGAGCGTCACCGGCCTGTCGCTTGGAAGCTGTTTTTAATTTCCCCTGCTGTTCCTGGTGTTGATAAGCTCCCTGACAGGCCCCTTTCACAGGGCTGTAAACAATCCTCGGCCTCTTTCCAAACCCGGGCTCCTTCCTCGCTTATCTTCCCTGGGACACACTGGCTGATCCTGGGTCAGCAATCCCACCCCCACCCTCCGCCCCCCAAAGATAGACTGAGCAGCACTGCAGTCAGTCACAGCCACAGCATAGTGGAGCCACACAGCACCTCTCATAAAAAGTGATGCATTACTGCTATTTACCCAGTGCCTTTTATCCAAAGCTGCTGGCGCTTGAGTAGGTAAAGCAGGGGCCGATCGCCCCTTGGAGTAGTGCTGGGTTACTGGCAGTGCAGTGCAGGGTCATGGGCAGTGTAGTGCTGGGTTACTGGCAGTGCAGTGCTGGGTCATTGGCTGTGCAGTGCTGGGTTACTGGCAGTGCAGTGCTGGGTCATTGGCTGTGCAGTGCTGGGTTACTGGCAGTGCACTGCTGGGTTACTGGCCTTGCTCCAAGAGGCCCAGCAGCTGCACTGATCTTACAGTGACTACAGTAGAGTTTGAGCTACCAGCCCTCCAGGCTCCAACCTGCCCCCTTATTCACTAGGCTACAGGTTACCCTGTGAAGACATGATGTATTAACAAAATAAAGGGCTCACAGAAACACAGAGGACAAAATATGTATCAACCCAACCTGGTACTGGAGGAAGTCCCGTCCAGAGCAAGCGGAGCACTTTCTCTCAGGCCCAGATGGGCACAGGGACTCTAATGCTGATGTAGCTCTGGTCAGCTGCTCCTGTCTCCCTCACACAACAAGCACATCTAACACTCATTTCACTCTGTGACCCTCTGTTCTGCAAAACTGTGTCTTCAGGCACCCAAGAGAAACACATTTTCCCTCTTTCTTTTAGTCTTTAACTGTATTTGGCTACATATTTAGACTGAGACACTTTCAATTTTTATCCAGAGAGTGTTGCAAATACAATAAAATGGTTTTTTTTTTTTTTACAACGTATTTTATTACTTTTTTTAAACCAGTGTCTGAGTCTCAAAGGAGCATGCTTTTGTATTTGAGCCTTCAAGAGGCTACATTCTATTCGGGAACTTTGTTGCACTATTGAGATTCTGCTGAAACCAGCATTTGTCGCTTTCTAATTGTGTTTTGTTATTGTGCTTCCTAATCCAAGTCGTGGAAGCAGAGGTTGTTGGAACAGCTGTTTTATTATTCAGAGCTGTGCTACTCCAGTGGAGCTGTGCATATATATTGCAATTCAGTGACTTATTATGCATATGCATGCAATTAGCCGGCTGAATTAAGCAGAACAAAAATTAATGGCAGTCAGTGCAAACAAGCCTGTGTGTGTGATTTATTTGATGTAATTAAATATAATTATTTATTGCAGGGTAATTAAAAATTGATACAAATGATAATCCCTGAGGTGAAAAACAACCAAAAGGAATAAAAATGCTCTCCACCCTTTTGGAAGTGTTCATGTTTGTGGCACTTAATGTCTGGAGCGGGCAGGCTGATGGGCATGTAATTAATAACACTACATAACAGTACACTTAACTTGGATGACACTTTTGTCAATAGCGAAGTGCATGGACAACGTTACTAGAAAAGCCACGGTATAGATCAGATAAGGTACAATTTGTATAAAGCAATTACAGCAAAAGGCAGACTAGATGGTGTATTAATGTTAGGACAGTTATGAGCTTTTCCGTACACGCGTGCTGGCCTGGCTTTACTCTGTTCGACTCGGCACATCAGCTCAGCACGCCTGCGATTTGTGTTTCCATTAAAACAGGGCTACCCATCTGCAGGCGTGTCGTTAAGTGATGACGCGCTTGTCTTGAGTTGATGATGTTTGACAGCAGCGCCCTTGTAAGCTCTGATGCTGATGATGATGACGAAGCCCTCTGATGCTTCAGCTGCCCAACTGAGGGCAGGATCGGCAGGCTTGGGCCCCACACTGGGGGATTTCCATCTTCAGTGCGGCTCAGCTCTACTCTGTGCGCTTAAATTGATGATGTAAATGCTAATCAGTGCGGCACGATTCGATTCGGCCCAGACAAAAGTGCCAATTGAAAAACGCCATTTGAGTTAAATGATGTAATTAATAGCTTTGCAAGATATTTAAAAGTGATCAGAATGAAAAAGAAACTTCTAAATAGTAAGAGGAAATAAAGGCATCGTAACAGGAGTGTTATTAGAGCGGAGATTGCATACCGCCTGTTTGTGCCTGATCTACAGTGGAGCTCTGGGTCACAGTGTTTTACTTTTAAAAAAGTCTTTCACTGCCAGGAGAGTGTGGGGGGTCAGATGTTTGGGGAGGGGGTACAGTAATGAGAACTAATCTACCCCCCCCCCCCAGCCCATTTTAAAACTCCACAGTACATTAGCTTGCATGTGTGTGAATGAAAATATGAAAACCGAATTCAGTAGCAGGCAGCACTTTGAGCTGAAATGCTTTTTACTAAAGACATCTCACGAGCAGAGACTTGAGGTTGTTGCGTCCTCTCGCCGCTTTTTTGTAAACATCAAAAGCCATCCTGTAAGACAGGCGCTCTGAGGCTGCTGTTAAAGACGTGTGTATTTCACTGGAGTCTGTTCACTGCGTCGCATCGCTTCTGTGTGGGGTTCTTTTACAGCTCCCTTCACTCAGGGGAAATAACTGTGTGATCTCCGTCTGCCCCGTCGATGGTTCGGTCCCAGCCGTGCGCGAGATGGGGAGGGTTGGGGGGCAGTAGAGTGTGGAGACAACAGCCATAGCCCTGGGCGTACAAGACCCCCCCCCCCCCAGTACAAGCCTAATGGTCCCAGAGTGCCAGTGAAATAGCTGAGGATGACACACTGGATAATGCCAGATAATACAAGCGAAGCAGAGCGCTGTTTGAGACGATGTATGGGTCGTCCCTGTTTAATGCGCTCGGGGTTGATGGGGTGGTCAGTGTCACTCATTGGCCGATCCGCTGAGCCACTGTCAGACTGGGATTTTTTCTCTGTAACTTTATTAGTGCGTCACATCAAAGGCCTTCGGTGGACCTCAGGAGACAAGGGGGGTCATGTTATGTCTTCCAAGAGATTTCCCTTGTGTGCCTCAATTATATCACCTTCTGCCCCGCAGTTAAGAGCAGGATATTACCTCCAGCTTAGGTACGCTGTCTTTAACTGCACCATTGTGTTTCAGCATGATTGAATTAAGAATGATTTCCAAGCGTTAACAAAACAGCCAAAGCCAAGATGTTATTGTATTTGTTCAAGGGCATATATTGCCAATGAGTTTCTTGTGGGGAAAAAAGCAGTACCCCACTGATGAAGTGTGTTGTGTGCCCAATTTGAGGGATCGCAATTAAATTTCCAAACTTTATCGCCACTGGTGGCACTACTTGATATTCTCGCTGAATCCTTGGGTGTGATTGGCTGATGCACTGGAGGTAAAGGGAGGTCAGAATGTGCCCTTCTGGTGTAAAAGGCCAAAGTACACCCCCCACCCAGAGTATACCGGGGTTAAAGCCTGTTTAATATCCTGGTGTATAAGCAGGGCTAGCCCCCCCCCCAGCCAGATTAAACCCCCCACATTCAGTCACATTTTATTCCCCGGGGTATATTTTGGCCAATTGCAGATTAAACCCGGGTATAGTCTGGCAGGGTTAATCTGGGCTGCTACACCAGTAAACACAGCAACCGATGGGCATCACTAGTAACACAATACCAGGTCAGTGCAGGATATACAACTAAGGTATTTGCTTCCCCTGAACATACACAATAATGTATCCAGAAAAAGACACATTAACAGTTCCAAAATGGTAACTGACTTGTGCTGCCTGTTGCATGAACATGCCGAGGCAAAACCAGTTTTGTGCTGAAAACATTGACTGTATACAGTTTGTGGCTGAAACCAGAGGTGTGTTTTATGACACAAATATTCTAGCACCACCCTCGGCAAGGTTTGGACATTTAACTGCGATCCCTCAAATACAGCAAAGGCGATATCTTTGTGTGTGAGCAGTCTTTGTTGTAGACCCATGTGAATCGTCTCCTCGCTCCAAGAGAGAGCCAGCGAGTTGCTGCCCTCTCCCAAAACAATTACACTCTAATCTGCTGAAGGAAATGTGACTGAGGCCAGTGGCGGCGGAGCGAAAATTTCCCAGCTACATCCAACCCTCGACCCCCAGCAGCACAGAAGCTAAAGTTATTACTTCAGCTGTCAGAGCGCTGGAGCGTTTCTGCCAGCCTGAACTCTCCACGACTCCATGCAGCGGGACTCCAGTACCCAGACACCCTGCTTCCTCTTTATCCGCTCGAGTCTCATCGCCTCTCCTCTTCCAGCAAATTCTGTCCAGGGGGAGAAAAATGGAGAAAACTGGGAGATATTTCACCGCGTTTGGCTGTTACGCATGTTCATCTCTGGTCCCTGATCAGGCAGCTCGTCCTGTACAGCAGAGAACACGT
Source organism: Gymnothorax javanicus (assembly GCA_029692085.1). Classification (NCBI taxonomy): domain Eukaryota; kingdom Metazoa; phylum Chordata; class Actinopteri; order Anguilliformes; family Muraenidae; genus Gymnothorax; species Gymnothorax javanicus. The sequence continues at coordinate 50,633,927 of CM056209.1, forward strand.
GGCTCTCAGATTCTCACTCCGCTTCAGTGCCGATTGCGGCCGACTCGTCTCGCCGGAGCCCTGTGGCGAGTCTGTAAAACACTGGGCTTGGAATGAGAAGCTGTGTTTGGTGTTTTTATGTTACCCTTTGGTTTCAGTACCGTAGCGGATGGCCAGTGAGTTGTTTGTCTTGCTGTCAGTCAGGCGAGGCTGGTTTATGCTCAGGTCAGGCAGCCTGACAGTTTTACCATTTTTCCTCCCACCTGTATCCCTGACTGTTCTTTGTTTGACTGAATGAAGCAGAGGAATTGTGTAGCATCTGTCTTAAATGCTTTATTTGGGCGGTAAACTTCTCTCAGTCTGGTCACTGTGAGTTTAGAAACTGTGGACACGAGTCTTGGTGTCGTCTTCTCCATCAATACTCCACCCTTCTCCAGGTCAGAACTCTACAGTACTGCTGATTGGCTTGAAGGGCTGACTGACAGGCCTCCAAACACACTCCTGATTCCCAATCTGAATCCTTACTCTCTCTCTCTAGCTGCAGTCCACTCACAGAAACGTCCATTAGTTATTACCAATATTTGGTAATTATTGTTGATGACGGCTTTGTGGTGTTCATGGCTCATCTACATATGGGGTCACTATGATGTAATGATTATAACTCTGTTCTACTCTATGAATATGTACACGCATCTGTAATATTTGTCATAGTCTCATATGTTGTGCCATTGACCTGTTTCGTCTTCTGTGATTATGGCATCTGTGGAAGTGTGATACTGCATTCTTCTGTTTTTTAATATTCCCATCTGTATTTCATTTAAACAAATGTCAATTCATTTGTATTATATCAAATGAACTTCAAATTTATAAATTTTTACCCCTCGGCCGACTTCGGCCAGAGGGTATTGTCGTCACCTGCGTGTCTGTCTGTCGTCTGTCTGTTGTCTGTCGTCCGTCCATGACTTTGTCTGGGTCAGTACTCAGCAACTAATTATCGCAGCTTCACCAAATTTGGTATGGTAACTCACTATGACCCGTAGATGTGCAACGTCAGGTTTTTTTTTTCTGGATTTGACCTTTGACCTTAGCGCTGTGACCTTGACCCTGGAAATCTTGTCCGGATCAGTACTCGGCAATTAATTATTGTAGCTTCACCAAATTTGGAATGGTAACTCACTATGACCCATAGATGTGCAACATCAGGTTTATTGCTGGATTTGACCTTTGACCTTAGCGCTTTGACCTTGACCCTTGAAATCTTGTCCGTGTCAGTACTCGGCAACTAATTATCCCAGCTTCACCAAATTTGGTATGGTAACTCACTGTGACACATAGATGTGCAATGTCATGTTTTTTGCTGGATTTAACCTTTGACCTTAGCGCTGTGACCTTGAGGCAGGAAATCTTGTACGGGTCAGTACTCAGCAACAACTGATCGCAGCTTCACCAAGTTTGGTATGGTAACTCACTGTGACACATAGATGTGCAACTTCATGTTTTTTGCTGGAGAAATTTCACCTTTCACCTTAGCGCTGTGACCTTAAGGCAGGAAATCTTGTACGGGCCGAGGGGTATTCAGCAACGCGTTATGGTTTATCAGAGCCAATACCTTGTTCGACAAAAGGTCGAAAGCAGCCAGTGACATGCACACACAAGTCATTCTGAACCCAATGCTTAGCCTACAAAAGCGTTGGCTAACTCAGGGCTTGGTGCATTCCCCGATCAGAGGGGGTGTCTGGGCTCTTGTATGATTTATTTATGATTTATTTGAGTTTGTTGTACCTTCCACAGATCTCTGTGTACTTAGAGCTCCAACTCACACTTCCTCTTTATTACATGCATACCGGACGGTGAATAAAGAAAAACCTTCCTCTGGCACTATCATTATTAATGCTCACTTCCTCCTCTGACCGATGTTCGACTCCCAGTAAAAGACGTGACTCTCGACCGGGACTTGATTTACGTGGCTGATACTCGCCGTGTGCTCCTGTGAGGCGAGTTGGGCTCGTGAAGCAGGCTGTGCCAGCCGGGTGACTGAGATGTGGGGGAGGATTTGACAAGCGCGCGGGGAGGATTGATTGTGTGACCTCTCCTCATGGCCAAGGGCTCTGCTCTCTGTGAAAGCCACTATTTCAGAATGTCAGTGTCACATCGCAGAAATGACTCTGCTCATATTTCCATGGAGACGATCAGCGGCGTCAACTCTCTGCACCACTTTAAAATACTTGCTGTTTATTGGCCGAGACTTGTTTGTGATTAATTAGTTTCCTTTGGAAGTCATTGGCATTTCAGGAGGTCACAGATAATCACTTGGCACAGCTTATTGTAAAAGCGTTTTGCGAGAGTAGAGAAGTAACCAAGATTAACAATGGAAATAAGTGCTGAGATTCTCACTGCAAAAGATCAGCTTCAGTTTAGTAATGAGTTTAGTAATGAGGTTAGTAAACTTGATTCATTTATTTTTTTCAAATTGAAAATATTAATTTGTTAATGTTAGCTTGACATTAAAAATTTTCTTACCCCATTAACAAGTCTTCAAAATAAGACCAAATTTCACATCTCATTGACTGTAGTTTTGTCTTAACTACCAAAAAGAACACTAAAAGTAAACTTACTGAGAATAAGCTGAAAAATAAGACTGCAGTCCTCGCTGAGACTCTCTTATTTTAAAGTTGTTGCTCTTCTCTCTTCTCTCTGGAGCTGAAGCTTGTCGCTCCTCGTGTGCTGAGCTCTTCCTCTCTGGGTCGGGCTCTTGCTTTCCTCTCTGGTTTTCTCACTCTCCTGTCTTCTTTTCCTCTCTTCCTCCCTCGCTCCCTCCCTCTCTCGCCTGCTGCTTTGGTACGTGCTGCTCCTGGGCTGCTCACAGTAGAGATTAAGGTTATCAAGGACCTGCCCTGGCCTCCCCCGGTGGGACAGCTCAGCAGCTCCACCCCTGCTGGCCGAGGGGTGGAGGCGACTTTTGCAGCCGGGTCCAGCCCTCGCCGGGACAGCCCGCAGCCTCCGACCCGCACCATCACGGTGGGTGTGTCCCTGAGTCTCGGTGCACGTTCAAGATGGCAAACGTTCCCTAACACTCACCAACACAAATAAACTTTTCTCAGTTCGCCGCCATGTACCTCAGCTAATGTCAGTTAGTATTCTGAAAATATTTTGCACAATGAACTAAAATGGCTGTTAACATGACAGACCCCAAGAAAATGGGTAATTTGATGCTGAACTGGCTGTTATAATTCACTGCACTTCATAACAATGCTGACTTCTCATATAATGTCTGCCATGTTAGGAGGAATGAACCTCCGTAGTTGTTTCATTTTACATTAAGCAGCTGATGGTAACGGTCATGGATCATAACTTACATCGGTCACTGGAAACATTAGACTTGAGGAATGCAGGCAAGATTTCAGTTAGGTCACCGCATCTCATGAAGATGTTCACAGCCATCTCTCTCGCTGTCACTCAAGACTTTTAGCTCCTCCTACTCCTCCCTGATCCTGAGTGATGACGGCACGGCTCTCCTCTTATCCTTCACTTGTGTCTCGCTCACCTTTACTGCCCTCTTCTCTGTGCCCTTTACTGTGTCATTAGAATATCATTCACTGTCACTTCTGTGCCTGTGAGGACAAGAACTGGGACAAAGGATTGACGCTTTTATGATGTTCCCCTTGAGAAATGTGACCTAATGTGAGATTTATCAAGCATTGCTTGTATCATTAATACAGACATGATTACGTTCCCTCCATTAGCGAAGCTGAGTTTTTGGATGATTATAAATGGAGTGTATTAGCACTCCAGTTCCCTCTGTACATGAGAGTAGCGGGGTAGATGGGAGGGCATTTCCTGCTACGATAAGTGCAGTTCTCCATCTGGTTTGCTCGTGGTGGAAATTAGTAACGCTGGTTTAGGTTTGTGCAACACGGTTGGTTTGGTGATAATTTGCTGGTGCCGCTGTCGGTTGGCTGGGACTCGTATTCTCCGACTCCGCACGCGCTCATTCTCTCATAAATGCAACCGACCTTCACTCAAACTTAATAAGTCTGGCATCTTTATTAGTGTTATTGTTTGTGTTATTTGAAGATTTTGTTCATGTTTTTGACCAGTAATTAATAGGACTCGGGCCAATTCGCATGAAAGTATCTGGACCAGTTGTGGACATCTGCTTACGGTCCAGTTTTCTGAGGCTGAGACAGACAGGTACAGTCACGTGCGCACACACACCTCTTGAGTTAGGGTTTCAGCAGAAGGGCTCTGGTTTGAACAGAAGCAGTATGTGCACCGGAATTATTCCTAAAACAGAGCATGGTTTTGGTGTCTCTTCGGGCACTTTGAGATTTTGTGCACGCGCGCGCATGTGTGTGTGTGTGTTTTTGTTTGTGTGTGTGTGACTGACTCTCAGTTCACTGTTTACAATGTTCAGAGAGATTGTCCGGCTGGCTGTAAGGAAATTCCTGTCAGTAAAATTACAACGTTTTAAGTTTCATTTCAAACCCATTCAGAATCTCACTAACTGCCTTCTTCTCTGAATCTGGTTTTTGCTTCAGTTACTGACGGAACAACTGCACTTTTCCATATCCCACTACTGCATTTATGACCGAATCAGTAATTATAAAAACCACAAGCATTACCGCTCCATAAAACATCAGTTTATTACATTTCTGAAGCCGCAGCTATAATGCACAAAAAAAGTCTAACTCAGGCGTATTTCTTGTCCTCAAAGGGCCTGGTCGTCAGTGTTTATCTGAGTGATCCTGTCTAATTTTGTATCCTTTTATTTGCACAGAAGGATGGCAACAGTCCTTTGATAAACACAGTATGTCCTCACAGTGTAACCAGAATGTTTTTATGATGTTAAAACAGGGCCATATTGTGGCAGCAGCTCTGTGATAATGTTCTCTGTTTGCTGGGGAGACAGTTTGTGGTCAATGGCCTCGTAGCAGGAGGGAAAATCATCTGCATTTGGGCGCTCGTGTCATTTTCTTTATTTTCACCAGATAGTGGGAGTAAGTCGAGCTTCTTTCATTCAGGTTTCTGATGAGCCCCTTTGTTCAACCCTGTCAGAGGCTTTAATCTGCCCTTTGAAGAGCTTTTTTTTTTTGCGAAGTTTTGCAGAAGTCCACGTCCAGCATCACCATTGTTCTCATTTACCTGCACCAGTCATTTCATCAGAATCCCGGTGTTTATGCAACAGCATTCTGATCCAGTGTTTGTGATCTCAGACCTTCAAGAGTTAAAAAGCCGCATGTGTCCCAGGGGCTGCCATTGTCCCACCACTTACATTACAGAGAGCGATCACCTCTCTGAGCGACATCATTAGCATATCTGAGCACTTCTCCTCAGGAAGGAAATTACATCTGCATATGAATCAGAGATCCTTTTGTTTGGACATGATTAAGAGCTGGTGTTTTGGTTTTTTTTGACGTGAGCTAATGGTCCATTTCCGGCCCTATTTATTGTTCTCTCTTTGTTCCTACTCAGGATTCAGAAACACTGTAATTAAAAAAATAGCAGTGATTTAATCTGACACCACGCTTAGGATGTTTTGTGATTTCCTTGTCTATACTCCCTCACTCTCTCCCTCCTCAGTGTGCAGCTCTTCACTGCTGCAGGGGAAAATGCCTTTGCTGAAAATGACTGGAAATTCTCTCTGGCAATGTCAGCCAAGGCAAGAAGGGCAGGTTTAATCTTTACAATCAAGCACGGGAGCGAGAGCCACATTTTCACAAGGCTACAGAAAACAGAGCTGAGAACTGTTGCCTTGTGGTTACTACTAGTCTGGCAAAAGAAAGAATTAATTTCCAGAAACCTTGGCTGGCTTTTTCTGAGTCCGATGTCAAAGTGGATGAATTTTTTAACCCTTTAAACTGTCAAATGTCACATTGTCACATGAATTTCCTCTTGAGTACATTCAAAGTTGGAGAAAGCACTTGTAGGACTGTGTCATGTTCATATTCTGTATTTGCTGGTTGCTGTGCTTCACTGAAGCCATATCACACATATTGTGTCATGGTTTGTGAGGTGTGCGTGTTGTTTGGACCTTTCTTTGCGGCTCTCGTCCCGGGACAATATCGAATTCCTGGGCCATCGAATTCTTTACACAGCTGGTTGATTGAGCTGGGGCGGCGCATTCCCAGAATCTATATAAGCAGGAAGTCCGGCACGCCGCCTTCGCTAGAGTGTCTGTCTTTAGCTTCGCACTATAGCTGAAGATATCTGTAGTCAGGTTTTGTATGACTTTCTATCTTTTAATTGTTGGAGTTTCTTCTCCCTTTTTCTATCTCGCTTTGCTTCCGTGGTTCGGACTATTACGTCCTTTGGAAGCGCGAGTACTTGCGTTTGGTCAATATTATTCTCTGTGTTTGTACTGTGTTCGTGCTACTCTCTTTCTCCCTGTCATTGGGCTTGGCCTCCGTGTACTACCAGCCATTACATATTGAGTCAAATATTCAGACCCAGGATGCCATATTTTTACGGCTGCAGCATTTTATCAATGAGAAAATATATAGGTCTTGTGCATAATTTAATACAAATTCAGCAGGACATATTTTTGATCTTTGAAAACCTTTGGATCAGATCTAGGACTTAAAATAGGCAGACTTGAATGAAGCAGCTGCATTTGACAAACCCACTAATGGGACTGCTTAGTGGAAGTGGTTAAAGTTCGCAGGACTGAAATAACCACAAAGTTTTTCATTCAAGAAACGAGCCGGAGGGATCAACTATTCATTGGTGAATTTAAAGTGGATAATTCTTATTGGAAGTTTGCTTTATTAATGCGTTTGATAGATGATATTGGAATTTTAGCGTGTGAGGATGCTTCTGTAGGTCACCTGTACTGGGATGCCCTGAGTAAGTGTTCAGCATGTCCTGATGTTAATACACACACACACACACACAAACACACTCAGAACAGGTTTGTTCCGACAGGAAAGGTTGAGGAGGTGAGCCCATCCTGGATAAACATCTGCCCTGTGTTGGTGGAAAACAGTGAGAGAGTCAAACAGAAAAAATAATGTGGAAGAAATGTGGGGAGAGAGAGAGGAAGAGAGGGAGGCAGATGGAGGTGTAGAGAGAGATGGAGAGGGAGAGAGAGAGGGAGGCAGAGAGAGGTGTACAGAGAGAGAGGGAGGCAGATGGAGGTGTAGAGAGAGATGGAGAGAGGTGGAGAGATGGGGATAAAGGGGGTTTGAAGGGAGAGAGGCAGAGGGCAAATATTTGATCATGTTCATTGTGCTGCTCAGTTCAGAAATTCTGTTTGCTGTCAAGGAGAGTTTAATCACCTTGTTGTTTAAAAGCAGAGCACAAGAGTTACAGTATTTCAGAGGAAAAGAGTGTGGGAAAGAGGTGTGGAAATAATTAGCATCAGTGATTAACTTAAAGATCTACACACTAATACAGAGGATGTGCTGTATTTACTGTGCCTCCTAGAAATAGTCAGAGCGCAGAATGAAACCTGCATGCCTCAGAGTGACCCATCACCTGCATGCCTTCCACCAAAAAGGGTCAGAGGGCACGTGCTGGACTGAGGACTCATCGTGCTGGTGCGGAGCTGCTATCTGATACCCTTTTCCGTTCTGGTGCTAAAAAGAACCTGGTGCTAGTGCCGTGCTGGTGCTAATGCCGTGCTGGTGCTAGTGCCGTTCTGGTGCTCACGTGCTAGTGCCGTTCAGTGGTCACGTCACTGTAATTTAAGACCAACAGATCAGGAGAAAATAAACTTCGTTCGAGACCTCCATCTCCCTCAGCAGCGCTCACGCGACATATGGCAATACAGAAATACAGTATGGACTGCAGGAAACCACGAATAAAAATTTAAAACTGAAATAATGCTTGTGTTCTATGCTCAGTAATACTATTATTGTCACTTAGGTTTTATCGTTTTTAGTGGGGGAAAGGAATACAGCCTGATTGCTATGATCTCGTACTGAGTTAAGATCACATATTGAAAATAAATGTTTAACGTATCTTGCATTGTTGTCCATGCATGTTAATCCCAAAATTTTAAGCAGCAACATGGTGTAATAATAGGAACACGCTATCCATCGTTTCTCTTCCCAATGATGCAGGCAGAAGAAATAAATGAGCAACCGTCGTATTTCATTTCAACTTCATAAGTTTGAATGATCTGACGTAGTTTCGTTTTGAAATTCCATTCAAGTTCGCTAATGGTAATAATTCGCGAATGCCCTAGCTAGCCAGCTAACTCATATTTGTGATCCTTAATATAGACGTAAGCTGTGCAGAAATAATGCCTAAAGCAACAAAGTAAAATGCAATATTAACGCTGCAGATATACGACAGATGCTTCTTTATTCCAACATTTCCTGTGGGCAGAACGCTCAAAATAGGCTGCTTCCGCGACCGCGCTGGTCTTTTGGTCAAACTCCGCCTCACATAATCGGTGCTCGCTCTGGACCAGAAAGGAGTTGGTGCTTACTCTGGCACCAGTTTTGAGAGCCAGGAGCTGGTGAATAGGCTTTGGAAAACCAAAAAACCGGTGCTAAGTCAGGCTTTGGCTCCAAACCAGCACCAGCACCAGCTCGGTGGAGGAGGGGCGTGTGTGGCTCTGTCCTGCCCTTAATGTGTGACACTGGCTTTACTGGCTTTGCATGTAGGAGAGTGAAGGTTATCTCAGAGTTACCACGCTAACGTCTTTTCAACGCTGTGATCAGAACCACGCCCCGCACAAACACACCTCCCTGTTCCTGAGGTGTTACCATAGAAACTGATCACTTCTGATATGCACAAGTCTGCACATCCTCAAAAACACTCACACATTATAAGACACAAAACACCTTTTAACCAGACATTTTTAGAGTCCGTGCTCTTACCTTAATCTCCCTGTGTTATACATTTTTGGTATTACAAGGTTTTTCCTCAAAATGTATTTGAGAAGCCATAGTCTTTCTTAGTTAAACTTGATAGGCAGAATGTGTCTTCTCCTGAGCACTAATGTGTTTCATACAGTCGTGCAGTGATCTCAACTTCAGTCCGGGCGGCGCACTGTGTGTGCTGGTATTTGTTTCAACTATTATTGTAAAAGTAGGATTTTAATAGCTGCAAATATTATTTAATTAGGTGCATTTTACATGTTTAGAGCAGTTTTTTAGCCTCTTAACCCCTTAAGCCCTACGCTCCGGTGCCGGGGGCCGGTTGTTACGCATAATAAATACAGCATGTTTCCAAATCGCAACATTGTCATGCGGCATGTCCACATTTCACGAAGAAACTAGGCAAAAAGCTCATGTGGACCATTTTTACCTCAACCGAACACAATTCAAGCACCAAGCAAGTAAATAAGCATGTAGCAAAACATAGGATAAAATCATATCAGCGCTGAATCGCTAGAATTTCTCCTGAATTTGTGCTATGCATAAAAACGATACCTCAAATGAAAGAGGAAAGTCCACAGAATCCAACGATATGAGCCCTGTCATTTTAAACCGACACCACACTCAAAGAACAGCAGGCATGCACTTTACAGTCTACAGAGGTGAGCAAAGAAATTTCTTACCTTTGATATTTTGTAATAAAAAAAACTGTTTGAGGGTAAATCCACGCTTACTATTGTTAGCTCAATGTGTCCGTGTTATAACGAAATTATATGCGAGTCTCAAGCATGTTTTTCTTCTCAAGCATTGCTTCAAAGATCTCAGTTCCTCAGCATTCAGCTTGCTTGCAATGTATTTTCCTCTGTGATCGGCTTGTGATGCTGTCAGTAAAACTTTGCCGCTAGCCATTTGATTCTATGGCTTTTGACGTTTCCAACGAGCTCTAAAGCACCTTTATCGCACAAAGCTAGACTGAGCTAGAGCCTTGCATTCCCAGTCCGTCAAACCGAGTCCATGGGCCATTCGAATGTACTTAAATAGCGCAACAATATAAACGCTGAACAGGTTTGTTTGTGGTATTTTCGGTATAATTATCCGCTAAATATTCAACCGTCGTTTTCAGAGTCATTTTCTGACAGAAACGAGTGAATACTGAGGGCACAACAGTACAAACAAGGTGAGAGCAAGTATCACTGTCAAATGGCATAGACTAGTGGTTAAGTTGTGGGGCTACCGCGCAGGCGACCAGCGATCGAGTCCCTGGTCAGGCGTGCTTTAGTAAGACAATAGGACCATTTTGCTTGTATAAATAATTTCTGGGGTTTTTATTCTTTTGACTTTCCCCCCATTTTTTTAACCCTTTTTGTATTCATAATCTTATTAATTTGCTTTTTTAAAAAAATAAATCTGCTCCAGTGGAGCCAAACTTCATTTTCTTTGTATTTATTGTCTTTGAATGGGAAATTGTATAGGCTATAGGACTGGCAGAAATAATAATAATAAAAAAAATTATAAATTCTAAAAATTTAAAACTGGTTGTATTTGGGTGGTATGTATGCCTGTAGTGACAAATAAGTGAAATTAGATAAGTTTTACAGTTTAATATCTGAGAAATCTGATTTGGCACACAAGGTACCTGAATTGCCAATTTGGAGAAGCCACCTAGACATTCCTCTCAAATTTTGTTCTGATTTACTTGATTAGAATAAACTTTGGCACAGATAATGGTGAGATTCTGTGCTGCAAATTTTTAGAGGTTTCAGACTGCAACTAATTAAGTTTACAAGGAATAGAAGTAAAACTTTGGTGCAAAATGAGGTCTTTGATTTAAACTGTGTTCCATCTTCATTTACTCTGACTCAATGACATATACACTGATTTTTACACCATGGCAGAAATCCCAAATAGTTTTACCTTTATTATGATACCAAGATCATTCAAATGGACCAAATAGCTGCAGAGATATACTCATTTCATTTTGGGCATGTCATTTTCGAAAAAGAGGCTCAGGTCTTAAGGGGTTAAGCCATGTTTTGTTAGAAATATTCATGCATGTGTAAAGAATAAGAATTCACTTTGCGATATAGAGTAAACAACTGGGAAAAAATTTAACTAATCAAACTAAAGAATTAGTAGGTTCTTAATTGGTGAAAACAAATTGATACGTGGTCGGGAAAACTAACTATTTATTATGCGAGAAAATAATAAAGAATCAAACTTGTTATGTGTCATGTTTATGTAATTAAGTTCAAGCAATATATTTTAAGAGCCATTCCGTGAGAGACTGACATTCGGTGCACAGTTGACCCCCCTGGAATTGAATGAAACTTGGCACATAGGTAGATATGGGTGTCTCACAGAAACAGCCAAATTTTTAGGTCCGAATCTCTCTTTGGCTATCGGTGACTCCACAGGGAAGCCACTAAAGTGGCTTAGTTTTGTCGTCCAAAAGCTGTTGACACCACATTTTACATCAACTATCATGACTTAAGGGTACACAGTACCAAATATTTGTTTTTGTTTATTTACAACGGAGATGATGATTTTGGGATGTTCCAGTGGTCAGAAATTGCTTTGTGTAGCTTTAAATGGACAGCAGTATATGTTGGTCCTACACCAGGGCCAGTCAGGGTGGCACTCATGTGCAACATTTCTCTAGAAAACCTGGACGTGTTCATCTAATCAAATTTCATTTTGGCAACTTAATTGGCACCTATGAGACCTGCCTGGCAGGGGCATGTCCTGGCCTGCTGTCACTCACCTCAAGGCCCCGCCCTCATTTTTCTATCTCCGCCCCCAGCTCCTGCAGCAGCTGAAAAGGCTGATCTGTGACCTGTGCCAGCTCTACAACCTGCCCCAACACCCTGATGAGGAGATGCTGGACAAGCCGCTCCCCGCGGGGCCTGTGAGTTAGGAGCGAAAGGCAAGGCCCATCGCCTCCGCTGTGTTCTCACGGCGGCTTTGCAGGGTTTTAAACATCCATCCATGGTTCCAGGAGATCAGCCATTTTGTCATTTTACAACATTGGCAAAGCTCATTTCCCATGAGATCCTGTTCAGCTGCCAATTACTAAAGTCCTCTTTGCCAGATAAAGGTTGTAGTGAAAACCCATTGAACAGATCTCCTCCTGTTAAGACCCCTGGTTAGGATTTCAGAAGAACTTCTAAATCCAGCTGTAGGTTGTTTGTAATGCAGGTGTACAGAAGGGCTTGTGGTTTCTGCTTCGTTGAGTTTTGGGATGTTTTCTGTTTTTCAGATGTGTTCTCGGAGGAAGTGCCCTCTGTATGGAGCTTCTCACAAAGCAGATGAGCCGTGCTTCAAATGATGAACTCACGAGTGTTGCTGCACATGCCACTGCGGTTATTACGACCAGCCTCAGAACAGCCCTAAACACTCCTCATGACTCACCGTTCTCTGGTGCAGAACCGAACTGGGCAAGGAGCACATTTCACTGCAACTATCCGAATATGTGGATCAACCAGCTGCGACAACTTGATCTTAATCACGGAAAACTAGTCCCATAGACTCATCACTGAATATTCGTAAAATCTTTCAATCAGACCTCGCTAGTACTTTATGTGATTGTGATTCTGTTACCATTGCACTCATTTTATTAATTATTTTTATTTTGTAAAATCTGTAACATTGGGTACATGTTTGCTTGTAATTTAAGCCCCTGCAGAAAGGAGGTTGCATTTGATGTGTCTCTGTCTGGCTTTCCGATAAAATAAATCTATATGGATGAGCAGAATTTTATTTTATTATATATTTCTTTTTTTTGGGGGGGGGGTTAATATTTGAACACGTAATTTGTTGGTTTATGAGTAAATGCATTGGAGTTGGCCAAGATGGCTAATTTTTATCTGCATAACATGGATTCACTTTTTTTTTTTTTTTTTAATTTGCTGGTTCGGTTGGTATGTTTGTTACTTGCCGAAAGTATGCTAGTCTGTTCGGTTAGGACCCTTGTTTGTTACTTGCTGAAATTCTTTTGGCAAGTATGTTTGTCAGTTCTGTTAGTATAATTGTTTGTTTGTTAATCTGTCAGTCACACCCTTAACTGCTCTTCATCTTGCAGTGATCGTCTTTGTTTTTATGACATCAAGTCATGAAAAGTGTCATTAAAAGTATCTCGGCTAGAAGACTGTACTTCTGTGGGATCCTGTCATCATAGCCAAGAACAAGGTCATCAAAAAGGTCAAAAACACATTTTGGTTGATAACTTTGCTTCTATTCAAGCTGGAGACTCCGAAGTATCGCTATTCTGTTCATCAAGTCATTGTGGCCCCAGCGGTTACAGGTCTCAATGACGTCACTCTGACAGAAGTGGGTGGAATTTTAGCGAGCCATCGTTCAATGAACAATCTTTCAATTGTTGGTTTGTTAGCCTGTTAGTCACACCTTTGACTTGCAGTGATCATCTATGTTTTAATGCCATCGAATCCGAAAGTGTCTAGGTTAGAAACCTATACTTTTGTGTGATTCCATTATTAAGGCCTGGGACAAGGTCATCAGAAAGGTCAAAAGCACATTTTGGTTGATAACTTTGCTTCTACTCAAGCTAGAGACTTCAAACTAATGCTATTCCGTTCATCGGGTCCTAGTGGTTACAGGTCGCGATGGCGTCAGTCTGACATCACTGGATGCAATTTCAGCAAGTCATTTTTCTATGAACAATCTTAGTTTGTTTAGCCCAAGGGTTAGAGCAGTGTCTTTTCCATAGAGTCAATCGTCATGCAGATAATGCCTCTTTAGTGAGAAGAAAAGCGTAAGTGCAGTTTGGAGCCAACAAGGCAAATCCTCACAAACGCACACTGATGAGGGAGCTGAGGCGTGGAAGCATGCGGTGTGTGTCAGTTATAGCTGCTTAATGGTGAGATTCGAAAGAGATTGGAAAGGTGGTCAAAGACCTGGGACTGGAAATTGCTGGCAAGAGCGCTGCCTTAGCATTCGTGTTCTTCTAGAACGGCTCTATTCAAAAGTTTTCATTTTGTCCTGCCCAGATTGAAGTTGACAGGGCTACATGCATGAGTGAGGACATCTTTGTAAAGCAAAAATGAAAAATGAATGGATTGGAGCAGGAGGCAGCAGAGCCACACCTGGAGCTGCTGAAGTAATAGAGTGAAATTCTTTTATTTGAATGCTAGATGTATAAAAAATAAATTATTGGAACTTGAGGCTGTTTAGTAGGGGTTGTGATTTAGTTGGGATTACAGAGACGTGTCTTGGTGAGGAAAGATGGGGATGAATACCGTGTTCAAGGTCACAAGCTCATAAGGAAGGATCAATCAATCTAGTGAGCAAGGAGGGGGTGTAGCACTTCTGTGAATGAAAATCTTACTGTGTCGGAAATCCCTGAATCAATCATCTCTGCATTGTGAGGATAGTTGGGTCAGGCTCTTAGGGGAACATGGGAGAGGTGACACACCTGATTCTACCGATTAACCATAAGAGTTTTTGCTAAGGACATAAACTACCGGTCAAAAGTTTTAGAACACCCCAATTTTTCCAGTTTTTTATTGAAAACTATGCAGAAGAACTGTGAGAACTTTTAAACAAAAGGTAAGGTTACCCAGTTTTTTTGTACGCCATCGAGTAGGTGAAAGGATGGTTCCTCAGCGTGTGACATCAACTGTCAAACATGGAGGGGGAGGCGGGATGGTCTGGGGCTGTTTTGCTGGATCCAGGGTCAGTGACTTTCAGAGTGAAAGGCACCCTGAACCAAAACGGCTCCCACAGCATTCTGCAGCGCCATGCAGTACCCTCTGGTATGTGCCTAGTTGGTCAGGGGTTCATCCTACAGCAAGATAATGACCCAAAACATAAGTCCATGCTCTGCCAGAACTACCTTAGGAAAAAAGAACAAGATGGTAAGCTTGAAAACATGGAGTGGCCAGCACAGTCTCCAGACTTAAACCCCATCGAGATGGTTTGGGATGAACTGGACAGAAGAGTGAAAGCAAAGCAACCTACAAGTGCCACACATTTATGGAAACTTCTGCAACAGAGTTGGGAAGAACTTTCTGAAGAATATTTGATTTCCATTGTAGAAAGAATGCCACCAGTGTGTTCAGCTGTTATATCTGCCAAAGGTGGCTACTTTGAGTCAAAAGTTTAAAATACATTTTGGTTTATAAATTGATTCCATGATTTCTTTTTTAACTTCAATTGTTTATTTGTTCTATCATGTCTATGCTTTCATTCCAGAGTACAATGAAACATAAAACTGCATAATTTTCAATAAAAAACTGGAAAAATTTGGGTGTTCTAAAACTTTTGACCAGTAGTGTAGTTTAGTAGAATCAGGTGTGTCACTGCTTCGGTGGAATGAAGAACACGCCCACACTGGCCCTTCCTGGATGAGGTTCCGCACCCCTGATCTCATCTTTAAAGTATTCAAAGTGTTAGGTTCACTGAGTGATAGGAAAATATCATGCCTTGTTGGGCTAAATGACCTTTTCACACCTGGTATGTTATGTTATGTATAATGTTTTATGTGATGATATATGTTATGTTTTATGTTGTGTTATGTTTTATGTTTTGTCTTATGTTATGGGGGCTGGTCAAGGGGAAGTAACGGACGGACACTGTTACTTAACAATGTACTTCATTTAAGGTATGCAGCATGATGAATCTTTTTGTTTCAATTTAGTAAGTTGGCCTTGCTTAATAATTCACCTAATCTGCTATAGTGTACGATATACATAATGTCCAAAATAAACTTGGTAACGGATGGACAAATGTTCGCTTCCCCTTGACCAGGCCCTATGTTACATTATGTTATGTCTTATGTTGTGGTATGTTTTATGTTGTGTTATTTTATGCTGTGTTTTTATGTTGTTTTATGTTGTGTTGTGTTATGTTTTATGTTATGGTATATTTTACATTTTATGTTCTGTTGTGTTTTTATGTTATGCATTATGTTTCATGTTATGTTATGTTTTTATGTTATGTTGTGTTATATGTTATGTTTTATGTTATGTCTTATGTTGTGTTTGGTTGTTATGTTTTATGTTTTGTTATGTTGTGTCATGTCCTATGTTATGTTGTGTTTTGTTTTATGTTATATTTTACGTTATGTTTAATTTTATGTCTTACGTTATGTTTTATGTTATGTTCTGTGTGATGTTTCATGTCATGTTATGTTGTGGCCAACATCAGTAAGCGCAGGAAAAGATGAAAAGCAGGAACTTAACTGCACAGAGACATTAATTAATGAAGGCCAGGAGTGGGAGAAAATAATGAGACCCACAAAGGGAGGGGCAAAGCCAGGGCATAATGATTGAGTAATGATAACCAATTTAGGAAAACACACACGGACAGCCAGACTGCAAGAGAAATAATTACCAAACATTCAGAATGAAAGAATTGTGGGCTATAAGCCTATACGGGCTGAAAGTTCTCTTTATTGTTTGGAATTAATTTGACCAAAAAGGGAGTGAAGCAGTTGTGCAATCCTTATGCACATTTTTGTAACAGTTTCCAAGCGCTTCTCAAATGCCCAACTGAAATAAGGTTCTGGTTAATTGTTCCTCTCTAATTAGCTTGTACACCTCCTAATTGTACACCGTTGGCTATTAAACCCTGTCTACCATCAGCACATAATTGCATTACTGCCTGATGAAGGCAGCGTGCCAAACTATTTCAATCTTTTAGCCGGGTCTTAAATGGAAAAATTAAAAAAGCTGAATGAGGATCTTTTACACAGGTAGTTTTGAAAAATGGGTCAAATTCCCTGAAGGCTAATCTGACTCCCCAGGGCCCTGGATCAGCGAGTCATAACTTGTGTTAGTGACACTACATGAAAAAATGTTTGGAAGGCACAATTTACATGGCTATGCAACTCAGCACACAAAATACAAGGCTGCTTGACAAGAAAGAAATAATTTATTTGGTTATAGGTATCACTGAAAATGCATACTAGGAACAAATTATGCTTCAGTTATAATAAAGTTTCCTTGACCTTCACCTAAGGAATGCTAGGAACAAATGTGCATATTATAGAAAATCAAGAGCCAAATTCTGAAGAATTTTCTTGCCACAAAGTCTGAATCCAGAGTGGACTCCATATGTCAAATCTAACAACAGTAACACCGAAACCATAGTTGCAGACCAATGGCTATTTAAAGTGTGCGCATGTCATTTTAAAACACACTTAAAGGCACTGTGGCGGAAAATCTGGATCTTTGCATCATGTCACGCTCACAATCTGCTCTGTACACCCTCCGCTCTGCAAGACTAAACTGTCGGTGAATCTTTTCACAGTTTCTGCACACAATGATTTTGAAAGATTGGATGAAAAAGAGGGCACTTGCTGTCAGGAGTCAGCGGCTCAAAGCAGAAACACATTTTACTTCCATACTGGGTGCCTTGTGCTCTTATCACGAGAGCTTTCAGAAAAAGAAAACACAGAAACACAGCCTGCTCAAGAAGAAATTTACAGCTTCTGTAACCGACTAATGCACTGAACAGCAGCGTAGATTTAGAGGGCTGAGCACAGTAACTGTTAACCATAACTGATCATATTGCTGCGGCAGAAACCTTGGGAATTTTCAAGAGCAGGCTTGATTTAGCGCTGGATACCAATTAGTCTTTTAGTATCTGAAGTGCTAGATTCCCAGTAGTAATAAAAAAACTGGTGCGGCTAGTTGGGCTGAACGGCCTTTTCTCACTACTCACGTTATGTTATGTTAACCACAGCTCATGTGGAATTCTGTTTGGTCTAATAAACATCCTGATCTCATGAAATGAAATAAAATGAGTAACCTGGGATTTCAGAGTGAAAGAAAGTACATCAGTTTACCCCAATAAAGTCCCAGTTATTGAAGCACTGCCATTTATAACGATTTTGCATACTGTTGCTAAATATTTTTTCCCTGCTAAATATTTGATCACCCTCAGATCTTTTTGTGTTTAGTCTATTTAAAAGATAAAAAAATAAAATTATATATTTATTTATATATATTTTGTCTGATGTTTAGAAAATATTCCCTACATGCTGCTCATCTCTGTATTTCAAATTCAAGTTTATCGGAAGAGAAGGCATCTTTGCCAGACCTTTGATTGAGCCACAGGCCACAGCCAATATCTTCAGTCCCTCCTGGGTGAAAGTTGAGTCTTTCTTCAGGCAAGTTTGAGTTTAGTCATTTCTCTCCGCAACCAATTACATTTCTTGCGCTTTTGTATTCATTGATCAGTTCAGATTCACCTATTCTATGATGTTTGATGTATGAAGTATTTTTCATTTGGTTCCAACTGCCTTTATTTTGTACTGCAGCACAGAATTATTTAAACTCACAAACAGGAAACCATCCATATTCGGTGCAGTCATGACATTCTGAATTTTCAATGCCCATATTTACTTGAGATTAGTAGAACTAATTATCACAATCTCCAAGCATAACCGCATTTAAAATGGACGTAGCATCTGATATGTTTGTGCAGTTGTGCCATTCAGTAATTGTAAAGGAACATGGGAGAGGCAACAGATCTTGTTAATGAAGGAATCATTACCAGTAGCAGAAGAAACTGTGAGGTAACGCAGGGCGCTTTGGGTCCGGCCTGTTCACAGTGACTATTTTAAAAGTATGAAAACTTCAAAATTCTGAGCCTTGATTACTTTTAATTAATCACGTTATAGTCCAAATTATTTTTACTCTCTCCACAGTGATTACTGTCCTAAGCTTGTGGGGTGTGTGTGTGTATATATACAGTCTCCCTCTCCATTTTTTAAGAGAGGACTGGAATGAATCCTTGGACAAACCACTCATTTATGTAAGGGATAATGGGATAATGCTCTACGAGGTGTCCATTATCTGAGAATAATGGATGACTTGGAGGCCAGAAAGCGGCCCGATGTGGTTGTCTATTATTTTCTGATTATGGACGCCTCAAAGAGTCTAATCCCTCTTATACCATGGTTTCTTGAAAAAAAAAAAAAAAATTGAACATTAATTAATATTTTCATGCATTTTGCAATCAGAATCTGAAGTTTTTCTGAAGCCATAACTTTATTTATGTTTATCAGGAGATAAACTTGTCAGCTCATTGAACCCTTAGGCTCAGCTCTCTCAGCTGAGAAAACCAATGTTATGCTGGCATGATAAAAAAATCTTGTGCGTGTGGTTGATAAACAGCAAATATAATTTTTACAAACAAATGATTCGTGTTTTTATTGTGGATAAACATGTCAACATTTAATTCCGCTCCACACATTGGCATACATGGAAATCATACAGATACAGTAAACATAAAAAAAAAAAACTAAATTAACCTTCATTTTGCACCAGATAATGCAAGAGCCCACAGCAGGAAAACTAGTCCTATATGCTAGAGTTAGCTTGCTGTCTTATGTAAAATTAATTCACCATTTCCATTTATTGCAAAACTCGATAGCTAGAGATCAAGTCCAGCAAAGTGGCCTTTAAAGGAGGGTATTCGACAGCTGGGGACTGACCATGCACTGCTTGTCTGTGTTACTATGGTTACTAGACATGGCTGTGGCCAGCGCATTAATTTAAAACGGTGAACAGACACTTTTACGGGAACTACAGCCTGTAGCAGCTGTCCGTATATCGAAAAATAATGTACTGCCTGCAGCCATTCAGAATAGAGTATTCACCGGGACCATGGCATAAAACCCAAATTAGCATCAGTTTTGCAAGCAAAGAATAAAGCTGTGGTTGCTCAGTCACATTTTAAAACCATCTTGAAGCTAGTTTCACATTGGATAATCTACAGATATTCATGGGACACTTTCTGGCATAATTTTGCGATCTTACCCAGGGATAGTGCTCTGAGGGTGGGCTATTAAATCACAATTTAGTGCTGGCTGTAGCAGTCAATAAATTCCTAAAGTATACAAAGTAATGCATGTTCTTGTCAATTGTTTACACCATACATGGCCTACTGACTAAAAAAAACAATAGCGAATAATTGTCATATCAATGCCCTATATGTGACATTTTAAGTCATTTTCAATTTGAGCCATGCTTGATTATACATTTATCATCATGAATGGTAAAATAATATATAAATATATATTTGCAATGGCTACCAGGCCACATGAGCCAGTAACTCAATGGAAATGCAAAATAATTCTACCATACATTTCTTTTGTTTGTCAGAACACGCTTTGTGATTTGTAAATAATTATTTAATAAAAATGCATAGATTAATATGAATGGAAAAATATATTTTTTTTCCAACAGCCACCAGAGCACTTGACTCAGGTAATCAAAACAAAACCTAAATAGATGTTATGTTCATTCTACATGAGGCACACCACTTTTTATTGTCTAAGTGCTTCATAGTATTTTCATTTATATTTACTCAAAATGAATAGATTAATATTATTGGAAACATAATATTGTTTTTCAATTCCTACTATGCCACTAAAGCTTAAATCAGAGGTGTCAGACTGGTTTGCAAAAGGGCCAAGGGGCTGCAGGTTTTTATTCCAACCGAGCAGAGGTACACCTGATCCAGCTAATGAACTGTGCAGGCTGAGATCAGGTGATTAAATTAGTTTTATTAGACATGCTTCTGCTTGGTTGGATTAAAAGGCCTGCAGCCCCTCAGACCCTTCTATGGGGCATTTTGACACCCCTGGCTTAAATTATTCTAATATTCATTCTGCATGAGGTACTTCTTCTCATTGTCAGATTATGCCGTCTGACATTTTATTTAAAATTAAACAAAAATTATTTGTTTATTATAAGTGGAAAAGCTATATGTCAGTAGGATATTATTATTATAATAATTTTTATTATGATTATTATCCCCCTCCACAAAGTGGTCAATACTTTTTTCATAAGCTACCAGGCCACTTGACCCAGGAACTCAAAACAAAACCAAAATAATTAAAATATTAATTTTACATTAGGCACACCTCTTTATTTTTAGAATATGATCTGTCATTCCAATGAATATTTAATGAATATGAATAAATCCATCCAATAGTTTTTTTCATTACAAGACCATTTGACCCAGGGATGCAATACAAATAGCAAATAATTTTAATATTCATTCTAAATGAGGTACATCTCTTTTTCTGATCAGAATATGCATTGTGGAATTTTGATAAATGTTTAGTTAATATTATTAGATTAATATGAGCAGGAAAAACAATATTTTTGCAGTAGCTACCAATGGTAATGGATGTAGAGACTCAAAAAAAAAAAATGTAGATAATTCTAAAAATCTTTCTTCATGAGGCGCTTCTTTTTATAATGTCAGAACATGCTTTGAGGTTTGCAAATAATTATACACTTTTTTCGGAAAGTGCTTTGTAGTATTTTAATTAATATTTATTCAAAATTAATAGATTAATATTAATTTAAAAAAACCCAGTATTTTTTCAATCACTATGTGGCCAATATGCCTAAGGACTCAAACCAAAGCTTAAATTATTTTAATATTCATTCTACATAAGGTTCACCTCTTTTTTCATTGTGAGAATATGCTTTCTGACATTTAGCTAATTTTAATGAAAATGATTAATTTAATGTGAAAGTGCAAAAGCAATATTTTTTCAATAGCGATCAGGGCCACTTGACCAAGAAACAATAAAAACAATATTTCCTAAATAGCTGCTTTGCCACTTGACCAGGAACTCAAAATAAAACCCAAATAATTCAGATATTCATTCTACAGGAGGCACACTCCTTTATTTTGAGAATATGCTTCATTCTCTTAAATATTTAATGATAATTAACAGCTTAATATGAATTGAAAAAAAAAAAAAAAATCAGTAGCTACCAGGAAACTTGACCCAGGGACAAAACACAAAAGCCAAATGTTCATTATTAATAAGCCACACCGTTTTTGTCTGAATAAGCTTTGTAGCATTATAATAAATATTTTTTTCCCCATTCATATTATTCTACTAATTTTCATTAAACTTTTATCAGAATGCCAGTAAGCATATTTCGACAAAACAAAGATTAATTCATTTAGAATTAATATTACAACTATTGATGTGTTGCATTGAGTCCTTGGGTCAAGTGGCCAGGGAGATATTTAGAAAAAAAATATTGTTTTCCTATTCATATTCATTTAATAATCAAATTTTTATCCAAATACCACAAAGCTAATTTCGACAATAGAGAGGTGTGCCAAATGTAGAATGAATACTAGAATTATTTAAGTCCCTAGGTTGAGTGGCCTGGTAGCTCTTAAAAAAATGTTCCAACATATTTATCTGTTAATTTTAATTACATTTTTATTACAATATTACAGAAAGCATATTCTGAGAATACGATAAGGTTTGCCAAATTAAGAAAGAATATTAGAATTATCAGGGCCGGCTTCAGCCTTCATGGAGCCCCAAGCAGCATTAGATTCAGGGCCGCTCTCCACCTCCTTGGCACTGATAATACTGTCAATGTTCGGTCATTTGCACACCTACTGTAAATCTAACAAACACATTATCGATTATAAAGTTGTAACAGGCATGATTTTACCCATTCCTGGTTTCTCAAAATAGCGAACTCACTAGGGTGGTCTGCCATTAGTTAAACAGTACAGTACTATGTCGCATGTGTTACTGGCCTCTGGGGAAAGATGCCAAATGACAGAAAATACTCCTTGTTTTAAAAGAAGACAAAAAGAGACGGAAGACGTCATTTGTGTTCCTCGGGCCGGCTGTGCTGTCTTTATTAAACTTTCTATGCAATTATCCGTTTTTTTTTCCTCTTCAATCTTACAAAATCTCTATTTTGTTCCAATAATGTTCCCAATAACAATTTTCCAATTTTCTATATTTTAGAGTCTTATTTTAACCCACTTAAACCAGGTACCTTTCATAAATGTACAACTCTGCTTCTGCTATAATGGCAAACGGAAATAACTAGCGTACTACTATTTATGTATGCATAAATAGCTCTAAATAGTGATTTTGGTGCTGGAACTAAGCCTACTCATTCTATGTCTTACAAAGGAACTGCTATAACCTATGCTTGTATTCCTATTAAATTTTTTCACCATTTTCTCTGGGGATATGTGGTACTGCTACAGCTATCATATCTACATATCAGACTTTCGGGCAGGGGTGTCAAACTTTGTCATGTCTGCTGAAGATAATTGTTTTGAATCCAAAACTGGCTAATGTGTGATTTGTAGTGTAATGTGGTAAATAGCCACTAGATGGCAGTATTGACTTTTTTTTGTGAAGTCCAGTCTGAAGCTAGGTTGGGCATGTCCAGGGCATGCCCAGAGGGGAAAGTCCCAGAATGGGAGGGGGCTGGACAAGAGTATATAAGGAGAAAAAATTGAGAGAGTAGAGTAGTAGGAGAAATTGCAAGAAGGATACATTTGACCAGACCTGTCACTCTTTTAAAGACCCTGTGAAGCTTTTTTGTGGATTTTTGCCTGTGTTGGAGCATTTTCCTGTCCCAGGACATCACAACATAGCAGCCCATCTCCATTACAGGGAATTGTAAATATCTCATTTTTTTAATTTTCTTTTCAATCTTGGTCAGTAGTGTAGGGTGTAGATTAGTTCTATGTGTTTGTTCAATTAAATCTGTTGAACTTAAAGGATTTTGTCTGTCATCCCTTGCTGTCCACGCCATAACAAATTGGGGCCATAACAAATTGGGGGCTCGGGTCCGGGGTAGACCATTATCAAGTCATTTATTGGAAATCTAAAATTTCAAATAGTGAAATTGTTTTTTTGAATTTTCCTAGATATATATTGGCAGATCAACAGCAATGGATGATTTCTTGGCATCACCAACCGTAGGGGTTTTGAAGTCTTTTAAAAGACAGAACTGCTAGAAATATGCAGACAGTTAGAGCTGACAGATGTAAAAACCAGGCGAAAAGCAAGACTGGCGAGAGAGATTGTTGAATATTACATTGATGAAAATGTGTTTGCACCAGGAGATCTGGAACAGTTTCCAGTGGAAAATCCAAATGTAGAATTGGAACTTAAATTACAAATGCTAGAAATTGAGGAAAAAAAAAACAAAGAGAGTTCGAGAGAGCAGAAAGAGAGAAAGAAAGGCAGTTTGAGTTAGAAAAATTAGCAAGAGAAGAGGAAAGAGCAGAAAGAGAGAGACAGAGACAGAGAAATTTCGATTTGAAAAAATTAGACAGAGAAGAAAGGCTTCAAATGGAGCAGCTAAAAATTAAAATGAAAACAAATTTGGCTAGCCAGGAGGTAAAGCTGGTGCCTCCATTTTCAGAGAAGGAGGTTGATAAGTATTTCCAGTGCTTCGAGAAGGTAGCTAAGAGTTGTCAGTGGCCAAAGGAACACTGGCCTCTGATGTTGCAAACTGTTTAAAAAGCTCAACAAGCCTATTCGGGGCTTTGTCTGCAGATGATTCCTCTGATTATGAGGTTGTCAAAAGGTTATTTTGACAGCTTATGAGTTGGTTCCAGAGGCTTACCAACAGAAATTCAGAGGTCTGAAGAAATCTGACAATCAGACTTATGTTGAATTTGCTAACGAGAAGAAGGTTTGCTTTGAGCGCTGGTGTACTTCTATGGAGGTCAAGGATGATTTCAACTCACTAAAAGAGATGGTGTTAGTTGAAGAATTCAAGAACTGTGTCAAGGATGATATTAAGACCTACCTTAATGAAAAGCAAGCACTGAATTTGCAATCAGCTGCCAAGTTTGCAGACGATATGTTCTCACACATAAGTCCAAATTTCAGTCTAGCAGTAACAATAGATGGTCCCAATTTCAGAAGAAAGGTAACGGTGATACCCAAGATTCCTCACCCAAAGACAAAGACAAATCTGGTGATGGTGCTCAGAAATCCAGTCAAAGGTCTGATCAAAGTGTGAAAGCTGACAGTGACAAAAGTGGTCTAGTTTGCAATTATTGCAAGAAATCTGGTCATGTTACAACTAACTGTTGGTTCCTTAAAGCTAAGAAAGAAAAAGAAAAGGATACCAAACCCAATGCCTTTGTGAAGACAAGGTTAGAAACCCCTGTAATAGATGACCGATCTGCTAAATTGCCTGCTCCTTTGAGGCTAAGAAGCCTGATACTGCTGACTTTATGAGGGAGGAATTTCTTCCATTTGTGTCAGAGGGATTTGTGGCTCTGAATGAGCATTCTCCTCCTGTCCCCATATATATCCTAAGGGATGAGCTTCTCAGTCACTTTTGTTGATGGACTCCTTGGAGTTACGTGATGAGACCACTTCTGGGGATTTCATACTTGTACAAGGTATTGAAGGGAGGACTGTATCTGTACCCCTGTGCTCTGTGTTCTTGAAGTCAGATTTAGTTACAGGACAGGTAAAGGTGGGACTTATGTCAAATCTACCTATCAAGGGTGTTTCTCTGTTGCTAGGCAATGACCTGGCTGGGGGCAATGTAGTTCCCCCTGTTTTTACAGGCCGAGCACTGAAGATGGCGATGAAGACCCATCTCTGTATCCTTCCTGTGCAGTGACTCGTGCTATGGCCAAGAAGGCTCAAGAAAAGATGATGTGGTGCCGTCCAGCACCTTGAATAGTCATGACTCAGGTGGTTCGCCTCATGACTCTGTTCAGCCTACTATGGTTTCTCCGTTTGAGGACTTATCAGACACTTTTATCAGTTCTCTATTCAGCCAGCCAGATGGGTCTGGTGATTCTGATGTGTCTGGAGACTTGTCTCTGTCCAGAAAGCGGTTGATTCAGGAGCAAACCAATGATCCTGAAATTTGTGTACTAAAGAAGAGAGCCCTTCCTGATGAAGAAATAGACACAGTTCCAGTTGGGTATTATCTCAAGGATGGAGTGTTGATGCGGAAGTGGCGCCCTCCTGATATCCCTGCCAATGCAGATTGTGCAGTGGTCAAGCAAATTGTTGTTCGAAGGTCTACAGGAATGAGATCTTAACAATGGCTCATAGTTTGCCTTTAGGAGGTCATCTTGGTGTTAACAAGACTGTTGACAAGATCATGAAACACTTCTTCTGGCCTGGACTTCGGAAAGATGTTTCCAACTTTTGCAAAACCTGTCACACTTGTCAAGTAGTTGGAAAACAACAGTTAGACCCACCTGTAGCTCCATTGCAGCCTATCCCAGCATTTGGGGAGCGCTTCTCCAAGGTCATTGTTGATTGTGTTGGTCCATTACCCAAGACTAGATCTGGAAATCAGTACTTGTTGACAATCATGTGTGCATCTACGGATTCCCTGAAGCCATCCCTCTACGCTAAACATCAAGGCAACTGCAATTTCGAAGGCTTTGATAAAGTTCTTCACGTTGTTTGGCCTTCCCAGGGAAATTCAGTCAGATCAAGGTAGCAATTTCACTTCCGGATTGTTTCAGCAGGTTGTGTATGAACTAGGTGCGAAGCAGATTCTTTCCAGTGCCTATCTTCCAGAGAGTCAGGGTGCCTTAGAGCGGTTTCATTCCACTCTCAAGACAATGATGAGGACTTATTGTTATGACCATGAGAAAGACTGGGATGAAGGTGTTCATCTGCTGTTGTTTTAGAGAAGCAGTGCAGGAGTCTACTGGATTCAGTCCATTTGAGCTAGTGTTTGGCCATGAATGAGAGGACCTTTGCTATTGTTGAGTGAACAATGGCAAGAGAAAGAGCCAGATATCAGTCTGTTAGACTATGTTAGCAAGTTTAAGGAAAGATGCGTGCAGCTTAGACCTAGCCAAAGAGAACTTGAAATCAAGTCAGGAAAAAATGAAAACTTGGTATGATCATAAGGCTAGAAGCCGTGAGTTTAAACCAGGAGACAAGGTCCTTGTGTTGTTTCCCTTGCAGTCCAATCCATTGCAGGCTAGATTTCATGGTCCTTATGAAATTCTGACAAAAAACTCAATGATCTCAATTACATTGTGAAGACTCCAGATAGGAGAAAGCCAAAACAGCTGTGTCACATTAACATGCTGAAGCCTTATCATGATAGGAATGCTAGGGTTGCAGCTGTCACTTCAGATCCTCCTAAGACTTGTGAAGATGAGGGGAGTTTCAAGATGATGAACCTAGAATTAAAGCTGAAGTTCTTTCATGTAAATTGTCAAATTCTGAAGTTTGCAAAATCTTGATGTAAACTCCAGCACTTAGAACCCTCACAGAAAGATCAGTTTGAGAGGTTGATCAAGAAATATAAAGATCTATTTCCTGATGTTGCAAAGAGAGTTTCTATAGCCTCTCATGATGTAGAAGTTGGTGATGCCAAACCAATAAAACAGCATCCATACCGGATGAACCCTGAAAAGAGAAAGATTGCTGAGAAAGAGGTTGAGTACATGTTAGAACATGATATTATCAGACCTCTAACTCAGATTGGAGTTCACCCTGTGTTCTAGTTCCAAAACCTGATGGAAGTACTAGATTCTGTACAGATTATCGCAAAGTCAATGCTGTAACTAGAACTGATGTGTTTCCAATACCTAGGATTGATGATTGTATCGATAGAGTAGGGCAAGCAAAGTTTCTGACCAAGATTGATTTATTGAAGGGTTATTGGTGTGTGCCTTTAACTGAGAGGGCCAAGAGCATCTCTGCTTTTTGCCACACCATCTGGGTTATACCAGTATGAAGTCCTACCCTTTGGCATGAAAAATGCCCCAGCCACGCTTCAAAGGATGATACAGTCTACAATCGCCGGATTGCCACACATGTACATCGGCGACCTGATCACATGGAGGACTCCTGGGAAGAACATCTGAAAGATGTTTGTTCCAATGACCCAGGCTAACCTGACTGTTTGAACAAGAGTGACTTTGGTTGTGCTACTGTCACGTATCTTGGCTATCATAGGCCAGGGTAAGGTGGCACCTATAAATGCTAAAGTCCAAGCCATCATGGACTTTCCAGTTCCTGACAACAAAAAATGCCGCTTCCTTGGAATGATCGGTACTACCGCAAGTTCTGCAAGAACTTTGATGAGATTGTCTCAGTCTCACCAACCAACTGAAGAAAGGCGAAAGTTCACTTGGGATGAAGCATGCCAAAGATTTCGATCGCCTGAAGTCTCTGCTGTGTCACTTCCCGTGCTCAAATCTCCTGACTTGTTCTCCATAGCGGTCGATGCTAGCGACCAATGGATCTGTTCCTACAGAGAAGTGACTTGATGACATTGAGCATCCTGTGGCATACTTCTCCAGGAAGTTCAATCGCCACCAAAAGAACTATTCCACAATTGAGAAGGAGCTGTTGGCTCTGGTTCTATCCTTACAACACTTTGAGGTCTATGTTTGTACGGGGCAAAAGCCAATGATTTATATACTGACCACAATCCGTTAATGTTTTTGAGTAAGATGAAAAAACAAGAATCGGAGATTGTTGAATTGGAGTTTGATTTTACAAGAGTTTGACTTGGAAATTAAGCATGTAAAGGGTGCTGACAATGTAATTGCCGATTGCTTATCCCTGTGTTTGAATATGTTTATATATATCACCTGTGTTTATTAGCATATTGTATTATATGTATATATATATATACAAGTGTCTACTTGTATTGACAAGAAAAACTTTTATGAGTCAAAATTTTCCCCTTTGGAATGGAGGTGTAATGTGGTAAAAAGCCACTAGATGGCAGTATTGACTTTTTTTTGTGAAGTCCAGTCTGAAGCTAGGTTGGGCATGTCCAGGGCATGCCCAGAGGGGAAAGTCCCAGAATGGGAGGGGCTGGACAAGAGTATATAGGAGAAAAATTGAGAGAGTAGAGTAGTAGGAGAAATTGCAAGAAGGATACATTTGACCAGACCTGTCACTCTTTTAAAGACCTGTGAAGCTTTTTTGGTTTTTTTGCCTGTGTTGGAGCATTTTCCTGTCCCAGGACATCACAACAACATAGCAGCCCATCTCCATTACAGGGAATTGTAAATATCTCATTTTTTTATTTTCTTTTCAATCTTGGTCAGTAGTGTAGGGTGTAGATTATTTCTATGTGTTTGTTCAATTAAATCTGTTGAACTTAAAGGATTTTGTCTGTCATCCCTTGCTGTCCGTGACGCCATAACAAATTGGGGCCATAACAGTAGCCTACTGGAGGCTATAAGGTTAGATCATACGACTGATAAATCTCAATGGGGGCTATTATGCGGAGGTTTTTGCCGGCTCCTAACTCACCGTCACTGGGTGTACTGACAAATAAGCGGAGCACTCCAGTAATATTGAATGGTTCCAGTCCCATGCTTCATGGTGCTAACGTCATGGAGCAGATTAATAACAATAATGGTGATGGCTCCTGTCCCATGTTTCGTGGTGCTCAGGGCATGGAGCGGATTATTAATAAGGATTCAAGTCCTGTGTCTTATGGTGCTACAGGCGTGGATTGGATTAATAAAAAAAATGATTATGATGGCTCCTGGCCCATGCTTTATGGTGCGTGGTGTGGAGATGATGACGGGCCCTGTCCCATGCTTTATGATGCTCAGGGTATGGAGAGGATGAAAAATAACAATGCTGGCAATAATGGCTCCTAAAGGAGTTGCCACAGTCAAAAGATCAGACCTTTTCAAAGTGCCCCCTGCTCCCACTGCAATGTGTTAATGAAATCCTCTTCTACAAATTGTGGCATAGACATTGTTGACTTCACAACTTAAAAACAGCACAGTAATAATTTTGAGCTTCCAGTAAATTTTAATCCGGACGAGCCCCCAATTATTATGTAAAGGAATTCTTCTAATTCTATACACACAAGGGCCAATGATCATCAACAAATAAACAAACCAGAGAGCTGATTTAAAACTGTATTAACCAAGAAATCTGCCGTTCACAGTAGCTTTGCTATATTAAAATCAAGATGACGAATGAATAATATTAAAGTAGAAGATTAATATTCACCCTGTTGTGTGGTACAAAGTCCAAGGTAACGATGTAGAATAAGAGACACAGGCTTGACTGAATCAGATTTTTGCTGAATAAATGTTGTAATGCGTCTCACATTTTCTAAATCTAAGATTGACTGCCTCACAAGTTTGCAAGTATTGAACTTTTCAGAAGTTTCCAGTTTTCTTGATATCTTTGTCTTGCTTGAGAACCTTCCTTACATGTGTAATCACTTAGTCTTGTGCCAGTACTAACCAGTAGTAAACAGAATTTTCCAGAATAGTTCAGGAATACACAGAATTTTCAAGACTGTTCCACAAAACACCAGACTGTTGTACATTCTTGTATATCTCCTGAACAGTATTGAAAATGCACCACCCTAATTTCAAGGCCAAAATATCAACTGTGCCTGTTTGGGATGTGTGATTGTAATCAAAGTATATTATGTCTCCTGACAAGATGGAAAATGCAAAATTAGGTCTTTGGAATGTTTTAATGCAATTTCAGGTCAAAACAACTAAAAATCAAGATTTTTGTCACCAGGGCAAAATGCTATGACATCTTTCTGAGTCTGGTCACAAAATTTGGTCTTTCGAGTGGTGGCAAGGCAAAAGCCACCCGGAGTCAGTTGATAAACATGACCATTAGATGGCTAATGAGGCGAGAACTTGATGAAAATGAGTAGAAACACACCCATAGAATGTTGTGAGCGCGCATGCGCGTCTGTGCTCTTGCTATATGGCAGCACTGTCATTATTCCAGCACTGGGAAGATCGAACAAAAGTTTGAAGGCATCTGTCTAGTGCCCTACTGTCCACAGATTGTCAGCCATGGTGTAAATTAAAGAATTGAGATCATTCAAATAGACTTGAACGGCTCACCAAGATGATGTCAAATGGGTCGAGTGTCCAAATCCACAGACACAAGTCGCCTAACAGCTGCGAAAGTGCCTAATTAAACCCCAACTTGAGCCCATTTTCACCAAAGACTGTAGTACTGTTTAAAAGCAAGGGTTACTCCAAACTAGGGGAAAGAAATTTAAACCTAAATCATTTGGTCTGTGTGCAGTTTGAGCATTAGAAAAATCAATCTGATTTTGTTTTTATAACATTTACACATAAACTTGCAAAACTTGCATCTTGGCTATGAAAATAAGGTGGTGCGTTTTCAGTACTGGTCAGTATATATCACACCAAACTATTAACCTTTCAGAATGCCTCAAAGTATATTCTGACAATGAAAAGAGGAATGCCTCCTGCAGAATGAATATTACCATTATTTGGGTTTTCTATAAACTCCCTGGGAGAAGTGGCCTGGTAGCTATTGAAAAAAGAAGTTATCTAATGCATATGAATCCATTCATTTCAATAAAATAATTATTTGAAACCACTAAGCAGGTTCTGATAACAAAGAGGGGCGTGCATCATGTAGATTGAATATTCAAATTTGTCTTCATTTACATTAATTCACTTGCTCATGCGGCCTGGTAGCTATTTAAAAAAAAAAAAAATATATATATATATATATATATATATATATTTATTTTACCATTCATGTTGATCCAGATTCATAAATATCAAATTGTCCCATGAAACCTGTTTTTCTGCACCACGAAACTTCGTCGTGCAGAAAAACAGGTTCATCAGGAATGTCACTTGCGACCTTTTGTTATTCGTGGGCCGTAACAGCTCAAATTGAAAACAACATGAAATTATTCCATTTGGGCTTTAATGACAATCATTCTGCATTGTTTTTTAGGATGCTGGAAACAATTGGTAAAAACATATATCACTACTGACACTTTTGGAATTAATCAACGGTTCCTAATCGCTGCAGCCAGTGCTGAATCAAGATTTGATAGCCCGCCCTCGAAGCACTGTCCTCCAGTAAGATCGCAAAATTATGCCGGAGAGTGTATCACAACTATCTGTCAAATATCCAGGACGAATCTAACTTTATCTTGGTCACTTACAATGCGTTCTCCCTTGAGTTGTTGCCTGTCTGCATCCTGCCATTTAGTGGTTGAGTTTAACACATTCAAGGGATCACAGATATTCTAAGTGCCTATATTTATAAATTGCTTTTTGACAACCCAATATGTATTGTTCAAGAACTACGACTAGTTTATGGACTGATAATGAATCAGCCTGGACAGACTCTCTCAAATATGCCATATGACACTACTGACTCAGACCACAATTAATTGAATCTCCAAACCTCTCCTCAGCCGAAGCCGTGAAATTACTGAGACGAACAGAATTAGTCACAGACTGAACTTTAAAACCCTCTATTACATACCTGCTCAGCCTACGATTGGACCTAATGGGCCTTTAAAAAGCTAAGAGCTAATCGAGCCACCATTGATGCCTTGGACAGTAATAACGGGTCTATCAGTCTGCACCAACCCCTCCCCCAATATCCTGAGAAAAGAAATAGTGACAGGAGCCGTCTTATTTCTTCTGCCTTGTCTGGTCCTTTTAAAACGCAGCTTGTGGGCTATTAGTATGGAGTCTTTTACCTGAAATTGCTTTCAGCTGGACGTGACTGAGCGGAATGCAAAATCAGCTTGTGATTGACGTCGGCCATTTTGTGGAGCCAGCAGGCTCATTTCCAGTGTTCACTTTTTTTTTTTTTTTTGGTCATTTTTGTCCACAAAGGAAACATTCATCCATTTCACTGGGCGCAGGTTACCCCTCTGGGAGGGAAAAAAATCCCCTTTGATATGATGAATCCCATAAGAAACAGCTGGCAGAAGCTGGGGACGTAGTCGAAATCTGCTATCTCTCAGACGCAGATACAAGACACACCTTAGGAATGAATTCACTTTCTCCTTAAAGGACACAGCAGATTGTGGTTATTGTTTGGGGATAATTATGTCTATGCAGCCATTTAACTGCCACCTGTTTGTACCTGTGAGCAGAGTGTGACTGAATACATCAATATATGGGCCAATCGCTTATTTTTTTTTTTTACTTGTCTTAATTCCTTTCTTTGCCCCTCACCGGAAATCCATGGAGAACCGTCATCATGAAGGAGATTCTGATCCATAAACTGTCTCTCCAAGAAGTTAGGAATCAGTAACTAGAGGTTTCCCTGAAGGGATCGTGAGTAAGGAAAGCTGAGGGTATCCCTTGAGGAAGCATGTTTTTGGAATGCATGATGGATAAGCAGTATACAGACTCACTTAAGCGACAGCTGTGCTTAATGTTGCTTTGCACTGATGCCTGAAAGTGGGAGTGCATCCTTTTTTGCTACTCGACGTTTCTTTGTTCACCCATCTTTTTCCTTTTCTCGCTTCTTTTCCTGGCCCACTTGATGGCTGTAGCTGAGAGCATGAACAGGAAGGCGGGAGGTGAAAAAGTGAGTAATACGGCTTCCACATTCACAATGTGTCAAACTAATAAATCAGGGTGTCCATTCAGGTTTATTACAACCAATTTCAATGGTTATCAACTTAAATGACAATATCCACCATACAGTAGAGGTTTCTCATTCCTTGAGTTGTTCACACCAGTGAATGAATAACGAAAATCCCACTTACAGAATATCTGAACTGTAAAGGCCGGCATTCGCACTGATGGAACAATTCAGAGGTTTAGCTGCGGACGGGTGGGGACACTATATTAGTCAAGGTTTAGCTGCGGATGGGTGGGGACACTATATTAGTCAAGGTTTAGCTGCGGACGGGTGAGGACACTATATTAGTCATGGTCCAGCTGAGTGTGTATCGGCATCAGTGGCGGCTGCTCAACAGAAATTACAGGAGGCAAACAATCCGTTTAACTTAATGATTTTATTTATTATTGTTTTATTTACCATGATTTAAAAGGTTTCCAATTATTCGAATAATCTATTGGCAGTACTATACACATCCTCCCGCTTCATGCAATGTTACGGCACATAAATAGTAAATTCATTGTCAAAAACTATTTTATTCGCCAAGTACAAAAACGGACAAACAGCTCTGTAGACTTCAGAGTTTGCTTTTAGCACTACTACAATGCCTGCGCTTCATGACTGTTTAAATTAAGAAGAAAAAGAGGATTAGTGATATACTGCGCATCAACTATTTTAAAACTTTGATTGAAACGCAACTTGGCATTCCACATGAAGCATTTTATTTCTCATCTTACCCTCACAAGAACTGGTCACAACCGAGAGTGTTGCGTGAATTTGGAGTTTGTGTAATATTAATTACAATAAAAATTAAATTAAAAAAAATGGCTGAGGACAATTTAGCAATGAGGTAAAAATTTTGAGCAGTGATATAATATGAGACAGATGATGTCAGCAGATGATTGTAATTATGATTTATACAAAAGCAGCATCCAAGATCTTGTTCTTCAGGAGCTATGATGGGACGTGGATCGCCAATCAGCCTACATATGTGTGAGAAAATTGTTGAAAGTTTTAAAAACAAGGCTTCTCAAAGGCAGATGGGAAGGGATTTGGATATTTACCCTCAGCGGAGGACAGAATCTGGAGGAGTTTCTGTGCATAAAGGGCAAGAGCGCAAGTCTAAGCCGAATACCCATAATCTCCAGGCACTCAGATTGCACTGTATCAGCAACTGTCTTTAATCTGTTAGTGCTATAACCACATGGACTCAGGATTAATTTAGGGTTATTCCAGATAAAATCAACTAATTCTGAAAAATGTACCAACCTGACCCCTCAGAATCAGAATCATACTATATTCATACTATTAAGGTGGAATTTCGCATGGCTTCATTAAATATATTAAAGGAACCGGAAGAAGATGGCTGCCATCCTGAGGCTCATGTGAGAGCCTGTTTGTTTTTGAACGTCCCGAATAAATCAAACAATTCGGTGCAACAAATTTCCCAAGCTGGATAAGATCGCCCGTTTGGAGGCATTTTTAGACAAATATTACGACACAATGCCTAATCAGCCGGAATCGAAGAGGACCAGATCACATTTTGGTTCAAGTGACTCCGATATGGCAGAGTCCAGCAGCGGTACCGTGAGTACTAAAGTTATGGAGGAAATCAACGCGAAGCTGTCAAAGCTCGAGTTGTTAGAAAAAGTTATAAGTGATCTTGCTCTGGTGAGCAAAGACATTATCCATTTGAAAAATGCGGTTGGCTTGAACAATGAATTAATTCAAGAACTGCAAAAAGAAAATAAATCTTTAAAGGCCACGGTAGATGCGCTGAAAAACGCAACGGAAAATTTGAAAAAAGAAAATCGACTAATACAAAAATGAGCTCCTCGATTTAAAATGCCGAAGTATGAGAAATAATATGGTACTCACGGGTTTAAAAAGAAGATGAGAAGGAAAGTTATGCCGACACCGAAAGCAAAAGTCCGACGATTTTTAGGAAGAACTTGCAATGTCAAATGGGGAAGTATCCGAGATCCGCTTTGAGAGAGTCCATCGTTTCGGGAAAATGGTTACTGGCAGACCTCGTCCAATTGTGGCCAAATTCACATACTTTAAAAATAAGATAATCGTATTGGATCGAGGTAAAGAGCTGAAAGGCAAACCTTTCTCTATAAATGACCAATTCCCGGCGGAAATAATGGAGAGGAGAAGGAAGCTTTTTCCTGTAATGAAAGAGAACCGAGACAAAAAACTTAAAGTACGCCTGTCAGTTGACAGGTTGTACATAAATAATCAGCTATACAGGGACGCAGCAATTACACCTTGGCTGTATTAGCTAAAATGCTGAGACGCGATCTCAATCTCTTCTCGTTGCGATTCCTGCTATTATAGGAATGATAATGATGGAATGAGTCGTGGTAATTATGGTTGTCATTGTTGTTATTATTGCGTCCTTTTCTTTTTTTTCTTGCTATTATTTTATTCTTTTTTTAATTTACTTTACTTTTTTGTTGTTGTTATTTTGTTTTTATTATTATTATTTTATTATTATGATTATTACTTCCTTTTTTTTTCTTCCCCTAATTTCTTACTGACAATAATTATAATCTTATGGGACGCAGTGGTAGTTTGACCCAAGAGATGGGGTGTGGGACAAAGGGTGTTTTATATGTTGTTATGTTATCTGTTTGTCTTTGTCAGCAAGTCGTTTTGTTTGTGTTTGTGGTTTTTTCTCACTTAATCATGTTATTTTCTTTGTTTATGCTCTTCAACTGCCATATTTAATTTTTGACAGGCATGGCGCCTCGTTGACAACATTTTATATTTTACGATTAGCTCTTCCATTATGCCCAGAAAGCACTCTGCTGGAATATTTGACCATCCAAAATCCTACTCCATTAATCTTAAAAGCTTAGCCTGTAAAAAATGGGAATAGATGCAATCACTATCACCAGTTATAACTGTAATGGCCTCGCAGATAAGAAGAAAAGACATCAAATATTTACTTGGTTAAAAGAGAAAGACCACACTATCTTTTGTATTCAAGAAACTCATTCGGTAACGACAGATGAAACTACATGGATGGAGGAATGGGGTGGACAAATATTATATGCACATGGTTTAAGAAATTCAAGGGGAGTCATGATCATGTTTAAAAATAACTTTAATTATACTCTTCAAGCTTTAGAATCTGACCCTCAAGGAAGGTGGATCATTTTAAATATGGTCATTGAGGATAAACAAATATGTTTAGTTAATTTGTATGGTCCAAATAACGATGAGCCACATTTTTTTGAATCAATTTACAATATCATAAAATCTTCAAAATTCACAAGTAAATACCTCATAATGGTTGGAGACTTCAACACAGTACAGAATAATTTAATAGATCATAAGGGAAATAATTCAACTAATCATCACCCACATGCTTCTGCAGAAATCACATCAATAATGAATACAATGGATCTGGTTGATGTTTGGAGATTAAGGAATCCGGAATTACGTAAATACACGTGGAGAAGACAGAATCAGGCAAGTCAGATAGACTATTTTCTTATTTCCTTTTCTTTGTTACCTAAAAAAAAAAGGCAATAATTGAAGACAAATTTAAATCTGATCACCAACTTGTATCACTTCATTTAGATTTACTGGAATATCCACGAGGACGGGATATTGGAAATTTAATCAAAAGTTACTGGAGGACCAGACATTTGTAGAGCATACAAAAAGAATTTATTACAGATTTTTTTACACACAATATAGGATCAGCAGACCCACTTATTGTATGGGATACTTTTAAATGTGTTTTTAGAGGCCACGCAATTCAATTTGCCTCACAAAGACAAAAACTTTTAAGATTAAAAGAACAAAATCTTAAAAAAGAAATTGAGATTCTCACATCAATACTTGACAGCTCAGAAGCAACTCGCGATGTAACCGACAAATTGGACCGAAAGCAAAAAGAATTGGAACAATTAATTTGTGACAGGTCAACTATGATGTACTATAATAATAAAGCAAAATGGATGGAGAAGGGAGAGAAATGCAATAAACTATTTTTAAGCCTCCAACATAGAAATACAACAAAGAAAAATATACAGAGATTAAAAAGGAATGATGGGACAATTCTCATTTCTCCTACAGATATTCTGAATGAGGAAGAGAGATATTTTACAGAGATCTTCTCCCCCCAGTTATCAGCTGTTCCACTAAGTAATACTGATCGTAATCCATTTTTCCCTCACAATCAAGTTAAATTATCAGAGGAACAGAAAGCTACATGCGAGGGGCTAATTACAGAAACTGAGCTTTACAATTCAATCATGTCCTTTCAGCGGGGAAAACGCCAGGGTTGGATGGTATTCCAATAGAGGTGTATC
The DNA here is from genome assembly GCA_029692085.1 of Gymnothorax javanicus. Classification (NCBI taxonomy): domain Eukaryota; kingdom Metazoa; phylum Chordata; class Actinopteri; order Anguilliformes; family Muraenidae; genus Gymnothorax; species Gymnothorax javanicus. Next base: position 50,671,198 of record CM056209.1, read on the forward strand.
AAACGCGTTTTATGAACAGATTAAAAACCCCTGCTTATGTGTTTTAATTTTTCATATGATCAAGGTATTCTCACAGGGACTCAGCGAGAAAGTGTAATTTCTCTGCTCTTAAAACAGGAAGCTAGTGGCCACTATAAAGATCCGGTCCACTTAAAAAACTGGAGGCCACTCACTCTTCAGTGCTATGATGCGAAAATATTAGCAAAATGCATAGCATTGCGTATAAAGAATGTCCTGCATGATATCATACATCATGACCAGTCTGGTTTTATACAAAGGTAGAAATATTTCAAATAATATAAGACAATTACTTGAAATTATAGAATATTATGATAAAATAAAGAAACCAGGTTTGATTTTTATAGCAGACCTCGAGAAAGCCTTTGATAAAATCAGATGGGATTTCATTTACCAATGTTTAGAATTTTTAACTTTGGTAAGTCTTTAATACAGTGGGTTAAAGTAATGTATAATAACTCCGTTTCCAAAATTATAAATAATGGTTATCTCTCAAACCCCATTGTACTTTCACGGGGAGTAAAACAGGGCTGCCCGTTATCACCGTGATTTGTTTATTATGGCAATAGAAGTACTTGCGATAAAAAATACGAACAAATAATAATATCAAAGGCCTAGAAATGCAAGATCTAAATACAAAAATTTCAATGTATGCCGATGATACCATTTTTTTTACTGAATTCTGATTATGAAACACTTCAGAGTCTTACAAAAGACCTGGATGAATACTCAAAACAATCTGGGCTGAACCCAAATTACGAAAAATGTCAAATATTGAGACTTGGTTCCCTGAAAAATAAAAATTTCACTCATCCATGCAATCTACCAATTCACTGGACAGATGGACCGGTCAATGTACTCGTATACACATCCCAGAAAATATTAGTGAAATTTCAACGGTTAACTTCAATATTAAACTGAGTAAAATTGAAAAAATTCTGCTCCCATGGAAAGGGAAACATTTGACCATTTATGGCAAAATAACTCTGATTAATTCATTAATTGTATCCCAGTTTACATATTTATTCATGGCATTACCAACTCCTAAAGAATCATTTTTCAAAATCTATGAACAGAAGATATTTAAATTTATATGGAATGACAAACCTGATAAAATTAAACGTGTGTATCTCTACAATGATCATGTATCTGGTGGCCTAAAATTATTAAATTTAAAAGCTTTAAATCTTTCACTGAAGGCCTCCCTTATTCCAAAATTCTATTTCAATCCAAACTGGTTTTCTAGTAAGTTACTGAAAAGTGTCCATCCTATGTTTGATAAAGGCTTCTTTCCATTCCTGCAGATTAAACCTGTGCATTTTGCTTTAATTACTGACATGTTTTTCAGTGTCTCCACCTTTCTGGAAGAAGCTCTACAAAGTTGGTTGCAATTTCAGTTTCATCCACCAGAAAATGCAGAACAAGTTCTACAACAAATAATATGGTTAAATTCCAATATACTTGTTGATAGAAGAATGATTTTCTGGAAACGCATGTTCGAAAATGGTATTATCTTTTTAAAGGATATAGTGAATGAGGAAAATAAAATCATGTCCTACAGACAATTAACTAGTTTTTATGGAACTGTCTGCACACTGCAACAATATAATCAACTTATTGGAGCTTTACCAAATACTTGGAAATCAAAAATTATTAAAGGACCAGGAGGACATTTAGTCTGTCTGCCTCATATGAAAATGGTACAATGGTTAAAGAAAATAAAGATTAATAAACATATATACAAATTTTACTTAAGAATAAAGAATTTAGTTGCGACACCATATAGAATTCTAGACAGTTGGGAAAATTTGTTAGACACACCAGTCCCATGGAATAAAGTCTTCAAAATTCTTTACAATACATCACTTGATCCGAAGATAAGATATTTTCAATATAAGCTAATATATAAGTTTCTAGCAACAAAAAAGATGCTAAATATCTGGGGAATTGAGCCATCACCCCTCTGCCGATTCTGTCAAGAGGAAGTGGAGTCAGTAGACCATTTCTTTTGGTACTGCCCTGTCACAGCCCTTTTTTGGATAAAGATGCAAAACTGGATATCTCAGTATAATAGTATACAACTAGATTTATTTAAAGTATTACTGGGTGATGTAACAAAAGAAAAACACCAAATATGTAATATAATTGTATATCTTGCAAAAATATTTATTTTCAGGTTGACATCTGTTGGGGACTTAAGACTTGAGAGATTCAAGAATTTTGTCATGTATTACAGTAGAATTGAGCGTGCGATGGCCCATGAGATGGGACTTGTAATTTATGCCAAAAGATGGGATAAAATTCGGGAGGCTGAAGGTTGGGAATAATAAGAGATGGAATGGATGAGCTAATAATCACAAATGCCAAAGGTATAAAACTCTGTGAATGTAATCCTTATTGTATTGTATTTTATTTATTTTTTATGGTTTTTTTTTTTTTTTTCCTCTCTTGTGTGTATGTTTTGTCGGGTGATGGTAGGAGGATTCATATTTAATTATATAACTGATTGAATGAATAAAGTTGTCCTCCAAAGTGGGGGGGTGGTGGCGGGATAAAAAAAAAAAAAAATATATATATATATATTAAAGTAATTCTGCGGGGATCTGGTGGGAGGCACGGATTGATTTTTCCCTTCGGCAAACCTTTGCCGAGGGCTACAATATGTGTTGTGTCCACAAATGCCAGTTAAAACTTTACTGTGCAAAAAAGAAGCCATACATTAAGTGTCCAGAAATGCTGCCTATATCTGCGGGCTTAGAGGCATCTGCAATCGACCAGTAAACATCAGTACTGTGGTCAGTCAGATCAATATTTTAGATCTTGTGTTTTTGGTTAGAAATGAACACCATAAGCTCCAGTTTAAAGAAGAAAAGAACTGTCCAAACTGTTATCAGCCACACGTTCAAAAGCCAAGCTCTGTCAAGGTATGAGGTTATGTCACTTCCCTTGGCAAGTAGGGTGAGAAATGTACTCAATCCAAAATCACTGCACACTCTTTACTGTGCAATGATTTTACCATACATGCACTACTGTGCGGAGGTATGGGGCAATACATATAAAATAACTGTAAACTCACTAACTACACTTCAAAAAAGAGCATTAAGGGTGATAAACAACACAGGTTATCTTGACCACACGCACAGTTTGTTTTTGGAATCACGCATTTTGAAGTTCACGGATCTGGTTAAGTTCAAAACTCTGCAAGTAATGTATAGAGCAAGATACAATCAACTACCTGGCAATGTACAAAACAATTTTTCGGAAAAAGAGGGGGAATACAATCTCAGGGGATCATTGAACTAAAAAAAACCTTAGGTGCGCACAAACCTGAAAATAATGTGTATTTTTATTTTATGGTGTTACCTTATGGAATGGGTTAGATCAGGGCTATTCAACATTATCCAGAAAGGGCCGGTGTGGGTGCGGGCTTTCAGTCCAGCCAAGCACTTACACACCTGACGCTACTAATCAACCCCAAGAGTTTCTGCTGAAGAGCTTGATTAGTAGAATCAGATGTGTAGCAGCTTGGTTGGAATGAAAGCTGCACCCACAGTGGCTCTTTCTGAAGAAGGTTGAATAGCCCTGGGTTAGATGATGAACTAAAGTCTATTAAAAACATTAATCAATTTAAAAACAAACTAAAACAAGGCTTTTTCAATAGGTATAGATGGGAGGAGGAAGGTGAACTTAATTAATGCAATTATGTGGTAGTATACTATATTATATTACATTATATTGTATTGGATTGTTGGATTATGTGTATATGTTTGCATGTGTATATGTGTGTAGGTATATGTATATACGTATGTATGTTTATATGTGTATGTACATATAGCAAATATTGTTTACAAAAAAGTATGAACTCATGGGATATTGAAAGTAGGGGTAGGGCCCGATAAGCTTTGCCTCTCCCTATCCCCTTTTCGGGCACTTGGACACTTATTCTGCAGTCTTTCTGATTGCATTTATGTTAATTGAACTTCGAGACTCCATAATACTTTCCTTTTCTTTTATTTACCTGATTGTATTTTGTTTCTTTGATTGCATTTATGTTATTTTATATGTCCAATATCCAAAATAAATTTGAACTGAACTGAACTGTGTTTCATATCTCTCTCTCTCTCTCAGAACTCAGGGACTTTAAGGGCATGGGGCAGAAGGCACTGTATGTACAGAGGGATCAAAAATTACTGGCACCCCTGACTGGCAATGCACAAACAATACTTGAAAAAATTCTAAAAAATATATTTATGGAGAAACTCTAAATAACAACATGCGAGAAATACTGGACGATATAATGTTCCCATGGAACCAACCAAAATTATTTACTGATTTGAGTAAAAATCTATTTCCTCCAAATCAAGGTTTCACAATTAATGGCACCCTTAAAGATTATTGTAAATATCTACCAAAATTAAACCAGGAATTAAATTCCACTTATTTAAGTTTTATCTAAGTGTTAAGGAACTATATTCAGCCATTACATCACTTCCTGTTTCACTAGGGTATAAAAATGAGGTAACACACATGCAATACCCCTTTGTTATCCAACACCATGAGGAAAAAAAACAACTGTCAGTTCAAAAGAGGCAGATGGTCCTAGACCTTCATAAATCTGGTAATGGCTGCAATTCACAAATTATTGAATATGTCACTGAGCACTGTCAGGGCAATTATTTAAAATTCCAAAGATATCGATCTGTTGAAAATCTCAAAGGTAGAGGACGCAATTGCATTTGTCCCCCCAGGATACTGAGGAGGATGGTGAGAGAAGCAGCAAAATCCCCAAGAATCATTGTGAAGGAACTGTAGGCCTTAGTGGCATCTTGGGGTCACCAGGTTTCAAAAAGCACCATCAGATGCCATCTCCACATCTACAAGCTCGTTAGAAGGGTCCCCAGAAAAAAGCCTTTTCTGACCAGAAGACATAGATGCAAGTGCTTGGAGTTTCCCAAACGTCATTTAAGTATGACTGGAAAAAGGTGCTTTTTTTTCAGATGAGAGCAAAATTGCCGGTTTTGGTCAAATACAGCATCAGCATGTTTGGCGTCAAAACAGTGATGCATACAAGGAGAAGCACCATATCTACGGTGAAATGTGATGATGGGTCAGTCATGTTTTAGGGCTGTATTAATTCAAGAGATCCAGCAGAGGCACTGGTCAAGATTTATGGCATAATGAATTTCAACAAGTATCAGGATATTTTTGTTGACAATCTGGTTGCCTCTGCCAGAAGGCTCAGACTTGACCATAGGTGGAGTTTCCAACAAGACAATGACCCAAAGCAAACCTCAAGATCCACACAGAAATGGTTATGTAACTACAAAATTAACGTTCTGCAATGGCCATCTCAGTTGACAGACCTCAATCCAATTGAAAGCCTCTGTGCTCAGTTGAAGAGGGCGGTTGATAAATGCAACCCCAAGAATGTGAAATGATCTGCCGAGAGGAATGGTCCAAAATCCCCCCAAATGTGTGCCTCAACCCTGTAAAACATTACAGGAAAAGACTCCATGCTGTTATCCCTGCCAGGGGTGGTTGCACAAAACACTAAAAAAAGGATGTCAATCATTACGAAACCTTAATTTTGTTAAAATTTATTTTGTATTAAATGACTGTTATGATTGTGGTTGTTTCCATCAAAACATTAATCAAGTAAAGAATTCCACACATGTTGGTATATTCCATTTCTTTACAATTATATTGTTTTTTTTTGTGCATTAGTGCATCGCTAGTCAGGGGTGCCAGTGATTTTTGGGCCCACTTTATTTCAGCTGTATCAAGTGCAGTGGCTGGCAGACATTAGCGCTACCAGGAGGGCTGAGCTTTTTAGCTCCGATCCCCCACCTGACGGCAGTTGGTCTCATATAAGCCTCCGACTGAAAATATAGACGGCTGAGCTCTAATAGAGGATAACGCATACGGCTGAGCTCTAATAGAGTATAACACATACAGCTGAGCTCTAATAGAGGATAACACATGGGGCTGAGCTCTAATAGCGGATAACACATACAGCTGAGCTCTAATAGAGGATAACACATGGGGCTGAGCTCTAATAGAGGATAACACATGGGGCTGAGCTCTAATAGAAGATAACACATGGGGCTGAGCTCTAATGGAGGACAACACATAAGGCTGAGCTCTAATAGAGGATAACACATACAGCTGAGCTCTAATAGAGGATAACACATGGGGCTGAGCTCTAATAGAGGATAACACATACGGCTGAGCTCTAATAGAGGATAACTCATGGGGCTGGGCTCTAATAGAGGATATCACATACGGCTGAGCTCTAATAGAGGATAAGAAATGCAGTGATAGCCACAAACAGATATGTAGCCCACCTTGATCAAAGCTGAGAGTTTGGGTGTCCTCTTTGTCTGGTTGTCCAAATATCTGGGGGCTGCAAGATACTTTGTGTTCAGTGAATGAATATGATAGTAGTTTGGTAATTAACCCCTAATTAATATCCTGAACCCTTTTGTTCATTAATAAAATTTAAGGATTTGTCTATTTTTATTTATTTCGTTTGTTTGCTTGATTATTTTTCTAGTCAAATACTACATATTTTTTGCTATTGGTCTGAAATATTTTATGTCGAAATAAAGGGGCTTTTAGATAAAAAATACATATACATAATTACTGTATAAAATTCTGTCTCTCACTTTAGCAAGCTCTTCAGAGTTAGGCCACGAGGGACTCAACTAAAGGCCGATCTCATCACGGCACTGAACAAGCTTCTTAAGGAAAGATCTTGGGCTAATTAAAACTTTAGCTTACCACTCAGACTGGGTCTTATGGGAATGGTGAAGCAACAATTTCCGCGGATTGGGTTGGTGACTGTGAAATGATATCTCGGGGACAGATAAACGTAAACACAGTCATTACTGTGAGGGCTGCCATGGAGCGTGCAGTCAATTGGATTTCCAATGTTTCAGAGCAGAACACAAGGGAGATTGTTGCAATCCCATACAATTAGCGAGCCACAATCGCAAAGTCCATCATTGAATAAGTAATACCAAAAACTTCCATAAATAGAATGATCTGCAAAGAGAAATGAATAAAGCATAGCCAAGTAAGGGAACTTCATTACAAAAAGGCACTCCTGATGCGAAGAAACACTCTGTAGCAGTTATTAAATTAAGGCGACCAAGATGAACACTAATGGAACCTGGGTGAAATGAAAGCCTCTGTCACTTGGAAGTTCTCTCCAGTCATGAGGCCACATTACTTCCATATTACTTTCCTCTGGACATCAACTATCTCAACCAACTCACATCCATCTGTTCTACGGTCATCTTACTGCATTGAAGCCATCAAATACTTGATCGCAGAAGCTCATTACTTCCACCATTTTACCTTCGTTGGCGGTGAAATTACCATTGAACGCGAGTGTTAATCGAGACTCGACCGTACCGCACATAGAAATTCTTTCGGGTCATGAATCAAGAATATGAGTCAGATCTTCACCAGAATTCAATCACTTCCTCCTCAGTACAGTACCAATCAAAACACAAAATTTCATTACATCCATCCATAACTTTTTGAGATAGCCCATTGACTGATGAATGAATGAACGAACAAACAAATGAATGGTCGTTCATAGAACTATGACTTGCTGAAATTCTGCCCACTTATGTCAGAGTGACGTCATCGCGACTCATATGGACCGCATTAAATTGATAAACAGAGTGGCGTTAGTTTGAAGTCTCTAGCTTGAAGCGAAGTTCTCAACTAAAATTTAGTTCTAGCTTTTTTTTGATAGGATCACACAAAAGTATAGGCTTCTAGCCGCGACACTTTCGAACCCGATGACACAAAAGACGATCACTGCAAGATAAAGGGCAGTTAAGGGTGTGGCTAACAGACTAACAAACATACAAACCAACCCAACTAACATATTTGCCGAAAGAATTTTGGAAAGTAACAAAAAAACTAACACACGAGGCAATGAAAACCTATTACCTCCTGCCGGGGGTTAGCCCCAAAAGTGACCATCCTCCAACTGCCACAGGTAGTCCCATTGAAAAAACTGGCAATTTGACCCAATTTGACCAATTTTGACCCAGTTTCACTCAGTCGAGCAGAGGAATACTGAGATTTGGCAGGAAATCATGCTGTCCCTTGAAGGAGATATTTATGAAGTGCACGGCAATTGTTATTCCAATAAAGTGAACTATAAGATACATACAGCTGCCCAAGTCAACCTTCCCAAAAACATCCCTAGCTCCCTGCCATTTTGTCTCGTGAGGGATTTGGAATTCACGCATGATCTTAGAGGAAATCGGAGTTCATTACAACACTGCGTTTTCTTCAAACATGGTTCCTGTAAAAAATCAACTAAATTTGAGCTGAACAATTTCTTTGTGGATAACAGGAACCAGATACATAAAACTTTGGTAACTGCCATGAGTTAGATGAAGGCTACAGTACGATCGTATGTCCTACTGTATCGTAGGCTATATCGTAAGGTTTTCAGGCACAAAATAATTTGAATAATAACACTGCCATGAGGGCAGGTTTAGCGGAGGATTGTTCTCCTGAAGGAAGCTGTAGCAGGGCAGGCTAAAGGAGTGTATAACTCAGCCCAGCGGTTCATCACGCAGAGCGCACATCCCTTCATGCCCTCATTCCACCATCCTTCAGTCTCCCACATCTACGCTGCCCTCAACTCCAGGAACATCCCGCAGCCTCCGCACACCACTTACCTACAACTAATGGCTCACCATGGCAACGCTCGCTCTGAGCAGCACTGTCTGCACGCGGCTGCGGCCTCCAGCAGTGCACCGTTCGACAGCTTACGGCTAATCGCTGACACGCTCATCGATCCTCGTCACCTCCTCAGAACAGTAAGAGACCTCTAAATCCATATAGCAGTGCCAAGATAAAGGAGACGACCCGGAAATATTTCATCACACTGCAAGGGTGAGGACTGCACCTTTCATGAAAAAATAAATTATATTTAAAAAAACACAGCATCGGCCCATAAGTATATATACAGTGACGCAATATTTGCTTTTTATTTCTGTATTACAGCACATTGGATCTGCAAACAGTTAACAGGCTGGGGACAGTGGATGGGGCTGTTTTAACTGGGGGGGACTTGCATACACTGTATAAGTGAATTGTGTAGAACTAGAGCTGATTTAGGGTGTTTATACAGACCGCACCTCATGCCAGAATATGTGCACATCTGGAGCTTTAAAAAGGGGAGAGTCAATGGTTCTACTACTGCTCTCACAGACAGAGAGAGAGAGAGAGAGAGAGAGAGAGAGAGAGAGAGAGAGAAATACACATAAACATATAGGGGTATACCATGGGATGTACACATCAATAAAAGCAGATATACACACTGCTGAACAGGATTGAACAGAATGAACTCCACAGCACAGGACTCATAAACTTCACTTTATTTCCATATTCATTGCATCCTGACGCCTCCCCCACATCCCCACACAATACATTCAGTACATATATTTGGCGAAGGGGGACTGTATGTGTTCCAATAGTGCATATATGGGAGATAACGTATTGCAGACGACCACTCACACACACACCATCCACACTCAGCACATAACCCCTCAAGCTAAAGAGAAGAGCACAGTGTGGGCTGAACACTCATGTTTAGATGCAGCGACTCCACTCCCAGGGCATTCTGGGCCTTTTCTGGGTCCTCCAGGACCTATGGCCCCTCCTACAGGATTACCCAGGCATGGTGCGGAGGGGGTACATCAGAGGGGCAAAGGTGAAAAAGGTGATGATCACAATCTGTAGTCTGTCTGAGAAGTGGGTGGGATTCAAATTCAGTTCATATAACTACTATGTTAGTTTCCACAAAGAAAAGCCACAAAATGCCTGTAGAAGGTGTTAAAAAGAATATTAGGAAAAATTAAATCCTCCCTTTCTTCTATGGAATTGGACATTCTGGTCATTTTTCAGCATGCATATCTTGCATTAATCTGCTGGAGAGCAGCAGACACGCATTTCATAAGCCGTATGTTTTGGGGGTGCAGCTGAGATAGTTTTCCCACCCTCTCCTGTCGGCTCAGGGTTACCGACCCCTCAGACCTACGTCCTCTTCAGTTCCACTGAAACAGTGACCAACACAGGATTGTCTGACTCTCTTTTCTGAAATCCTCTCCCCTGGAGAGATGGTCAGTTGCCGGCGTCTTCTGTTACGAGAGCCTGGGGACCCGTTGTTATTTGAGAATGACAGGCTGAACTCTGGAAGGATCTGAGGAGCTCTGCTGACAGCAGTAGGCGTCTTTGGTCTGACGCTCCTGTCCCTGAAGCCCACTGATGCTTCACTCAAAGAGCAGATCAGCACCACCAGTCCACACAGACACAGCGTCCCAGTGCAGTGATTTGGGTCCCCTAAACTCAGAGGGACGCATTAGACAGACCCACTCATCTGTTAAGCTCAGGGCTGTGTGTGGAGCGTCAGAATAGAGTCAGCCAGAAGCACCATGGGACGTAAAATTTGAGAGGCAAAAGATGAGCATTTTGTGCCCCAGAGAAGTTGAACTCTGGTACAAAAATAGCGCTGAAGGGATGCACGCCCAGAATTTGCCGCTGTGAGAGACAGTTTGATTCAGATCCTGTCTCAGGAAGCAAGCCCTTCCCTTGTTGGTCCATCAGTGTTTTTCTTCACGCAGTTAGCCACTGTCCGTGTCCACAGTCAGTCTCGTCAGCTGTGTCAGGCCACCAAGGCCCAGATATGAGACGGAAATCGAAACACAACTGCAAAGTACGACAGCAGCTTGGGTAGAGGGTTTTCAAGCACAGCCCAAGACACACTCACACTGGCACATCATAGCAAGGAAAGCTAACGTCACCTCCCTTCAACCTGGGAGAAACACGTCAGCGATAATAAATTACGACGAAGGAACAATCCTTTGAAAGCAGAACTCAGGAAATCAGCTGACATCATTTACTGATCCATGCACTATAAGGCATTAGCCAAACATCTTAAAGGCATCACACAATAGCACAGAAGAAACGTACACATAACCAATGACAGAACATAAACCTGCTTCAAAAAAACATACGCACAAAAAAAAAAAATCTTTGACCTTTATTTTCTAAACATCAGCTCCGTAAAAATATATTTCAAAACAAATGATTCAATTTTATGAATACCGGAAATAAAGCTGAACTGTAGGGGTTCAGCGCTGGGGTGCATCAGTATGTGAATCTCTCAGTACCGACTGATCCAAACATCAGAGAATTAAACTGATTAACTGAGGTAGTCAATGCAGGCATTTTATGTTCCTCCTGTTCAAAACAGTCCCAGCTTTGTCAAAATATTAAATTCTTAGTCTTAAAAATTAATGACAAGGCAAACAAGTATTACAAATTAAATTATTCCTGACATATTTTGGCCAATTTATTTATTCTTTTTGAATTTTCTTCCTCCCATTATTCATGAGTGGGACCACCTTTTATAATTCTCTGCAGAGGGCTTGCTGCCCGCACGTCCCAGGCTAACGGCTAATTTACCTGGATCATGACACACAGTTTTGGAGGACAGGATACAAAGTGGACGGTAAGTCCGTCTTGTGGGAACAATGGGAACTGCCCAGTCGAATACCACCATGTCGAGACTGATAAACTTATTGGCAAGTGCAGGCCAACACTGACCATGAGACTGCATTCTACAACTGCCCTGGGACTGGTGTTTTATACAGACATCGGGAACTCTTCGTGCACAGTACCAATAACTCCCATCATCAACACTCCTCTGAACATTTGGCCCCCAGCTACAGAATGTAAGGTGTATTGTATTGTCCGACTGCTTCATTTCTCCCCATATAAAAAAACGTCGGTACACGTTTTTACATTTTACACATAAAAGCACTTAGATAGCCAAAATTTGAGGAACAGTTTGGCCAACGAGGAGATAATGATAGCGAGGAGGATTTTATTACAGAGAGGCAGCAGCCTGGAAACAGAATTATTATATTATAGCAGACAGGCAGATTTGATCCTGCTCTAAAGATGACAGGACACTTGATTTGATTGTGAAGACAAGAAAAGCCATTAAATTAAACAATTAAATTAATTTATACATTCTTACGCCAACAAAATAGCGACAGGTATCTCTGCCACCTGGCCATCAACTGCTTGCGAAAAACAGAACTCAGAACTGCATGAGGTCATCGAAGATGAGAATGAGCTTCTGATAACATGAGACACCACAGATCTGAGGTCAGCTCAGAGACGGGGAAAGTGACCAACTCCAGTGACTGAAGGAAGAGAGGTGATGAGGACTGACGCTTGTGAGATCAGAGAACTGACCAGTATCAGTGACTGTTATAAGAGAGGGGGCTGTGAATTACTGGTCTGAGATCAGCTAAGAGACCTCTATGAGTGACTAATGTAAGAAAGGGGCTGGGAAATGACTGGTTTGAAATCAGTGAGGTGATCTACATGAGTGACTGATGTGTGACAGGAGGAGAAGAATGACTGTTCTGAGATCAGTGACAGGACCTATGTAAATACACAGCGTACAGAAAGATTGACGGAGGACAGTGGCGTATGAGAGTGCAAAGATGGATGGGGGAGCAGCCATCTTTGACTGAAGAGTCGGACTGATCTCCCCCAACCCCACTTCTGTGGTCTCCTCCTTGCCCTTTAACCCTTGACCCCTGACCCTTTGCCACCTTGGACCCAGGCGAGGGAGCGCCGTTAGCTCTGGGCTAAGGTGGGGCAGCCGCGGCCTGTGGGAGGGGCTCTAGAGTGTCCTGATGGCCACTGGATACAGCAGAGACATGTGTTCGGCCCCTTTGATTGGCAGTTTGCGGCTGGAGTAGAAGTGGATGATCTCGGGCACACTGTCGAAGGGGCAGCTGTTCTGGCCCAGGATGTACTTGCTGTCTTTGGTCCGGGACAGTTTCATATGCATGAAGCCCTGACTGCTCCTGAGAGAGAGAGGGAGGGAGAGATGGGGAGAGAGAGAGAAACAGAGGAAGGGAGGAGAGATGGAGGGGGAGGGGTGGAGAGAGACAGAGATTGTTAATTGCTTTGGCAATATTGTCATTATATGGTCATGCCAATAAAGCACAGCTGAAAAGTGAAAAGGGGAGGGAGAGGAAGGTAAAGGAGAAAGGAGAGAGAGAAGAATGGAGGGGGAGAGGAACAGAGAGAGAGAAAGGGAGGGAGGGAGGGAGAGATAGTATTTCAATTTTAGTTTGAGAGGGATAGAGAAAGAAAGAGAGATGGAGAGATGAGCGAATGTTTATGACACACACTGTATTCTCTGCAGTGGGCTTTCAGACTGTGGAGCCACTGTAAGAACACACTGCATCTCATAACCATCACCGATCTTATACATGTACAGCACTGTTATATCTGCTCCGCTGATAACATGTTCTGTTAAACCATCACCGATCTTATACATGTACAGCACTGTTATATCTGCTCCGCTGATAACATGTTCTGTTAAACCATCACCGATCTTATACATGTACAGCACTGTTATATCTGCTCCGCTGATAACATGTTCTGTTAAACCATCACCGATCTTATACATGTACAGCACTGTTATATCTGCTCCGCTGATAACATGTTCTGTTAAACCATCACCGATCTTATACATGTACAGCACTGTTATATCTGCTCCGCTGATAACATGTTCTGTTAAACCATCACCGATCTTACACATGTACAGCACTGTTATATCTGCTCCGCTGCTAACATGTTCTGTAAAACCATCCGCGGAAAAGGACCGACGCAGTCCACAATAACACGTTCAGACGGCTCACCAACAACTGGAATCGAATATAATGGGTACCGTGGAATCGTTTCATTTGGTTTGCCACAGACTTGACAAACATGGCATGTTTTACAATGTTGTCGCACATCGCGCTTTAATCCGGGCCAGAAAAAACACCGCAAAATACGGTCATACGTCTTATTAACGCCTTAGTGACCAGCAAGCGGATTATCATGTGCCAATTTCAAGACTTCATTCCGTTAAGTTTTGGGGACAACAATTTGTGTCAAAACACTCCAATCATCTGGCGTGGACTCATGCGGCGGCGTCCATTTACGCAACAGTTCCCCGTCTTTTAGAACAAAACAGGTGGACAATTTCTCAGCTTTGGGCTCTGATACAACGGCATCAAAAGACGCAGAAAGAGTTAAATCGTGTTTTTGTTCAAAAATAAGCTGCTCCCGAGACATGCAAACTTTAGCAGCAAAGTCCTCAACCGCAGAGGAACTAACAACCAGGGCTGCAGGAGCAACCACAGAATGAGAAGGAGCAGGAGAAACTACTGATGAAAAACTTTCAATTTCATCATTAGCCATGAAGCTGTCAGCTAAATCAATGTCACTATTGTTAAGCAAGTCCTGTTTTTGTTTTTCGGGCATAGTGCGGGTGACAGCACAGACAGAAAACACATCAGGAAATTTCTGCTCCAACTCATCTGGGTGCTCTGAAATGGAAACAGCAGTGACTTCAGGATTTAAAAGGACTTTACCCCCAGCCAAATCATTGCCCAAGATATGGGACACCCCGTCTATGGGAAACTGAGAAGGGTTCGACCTTTACTTTTTCAGCTGTCAGCCAGCCGGGCTGACAGACCCCAAAATCTGTCAGCCCAGTTGAGTTTTTGTCAGCCCTTATTTTTTCAAATGCAAAACCCAAAAAAAGAACACCTTTTTATGAACAAAACATTTATTTCTCAGAATCTGGCAACAACGAGATCTTGTGTATCACATACATAAGACAGGATTTTTAAAAGTCAAGTGTTGTGGCAGCTGGCAGGCTGTCTTCTGAACAGACAACAAGACAATCAGAGATTGCAAACCCTCGCCCCTTTGACATTTGTTTGTGAATGATTTTTGACCTAGCAGTCTGACGTTAGAGGAGGACCAAGCCACGGGTAGGACCTTTCTACTGTGAAAGTTTTATGTAAATCGTGCCAATAGTTTTTAAGGTATGCATTCAGACAGACGGACCCGATTACAATACCCTCGCTCTCCCTTCGGGGGAGCCTTTTTCTCTTCTCCTTTTCTTAAATCTGAGGTCCTTCACCATCTTTCTTTTTTGCCGATTTTTCTTTGCCCAGCCACGACATTCACCCTCCCGCTCGCTTCGCCATGCTAAACTCAACGGTTCTTGGTTAAGACTAAGACGGAGCTACGCTGCAAAAATATTTCCGTATCAACTTTCATACACGAAAAGATGAACTCGAACCTTCAGTCAACAAAGTAAAGTGTATTTTCACTGGCCAATATTTTGCAAATGTACTGAATCCCATTTAGTCGCATGCATTGAAACGAAGTTTGAATACTCGTTAAATCGTGTGAATAGATGGCTGGCAGCATATTTTGCATTTTCAGCACAGCGACGGGTTCACACAGAATTGCAATCTTATGAACCCCCGCGAAGGGTTCTCTCGCGATTATGGCCATGTATGTGATGCAAAGAAATCAATAACGGTGAATAATTACTTCGCCATTTAGTTCGCTACCCATCATTTACATAAACCGAAGCAAAGTCAGCAAAAAGCTTTCTAGCTTTCCAACATTTACTAAATAAACCAACAAACTTGCTTGCAAGGCTAGCAAGCTAGTTCGCCTGCTCAGCTAGCTATTTGCGGTGCATATAAATAAATAAAAACAGTGAATTGTAAATATTCCGCTACTTAATTAGTCTGTTTAACGACGAGAATTGCAAATAAGGAGCCAAATTCAGCCTCGTGTCAGATTAGTAAGTGGTCATGAATTAGCTGAGTTGCTGGGTCTGTTACACATTGAGAAGACTGATCAGCTCGTTCGCTGGCTGCAGAGTTTTTACACGAACTAATGTTTTCCAAAGATACTCGGCTGTTCATGTAAATTGGTACTTGTCGCAAAACTTGATATCTAGGAGGGTGAGCCGGACTAAGTATGTTAGACCTTGCAATAGATAAAAAATTAGCATAGTCTCACCTGGCTAAACTATCAAGTAAATTACGGCAAGGCATAATTTCTAACCTTTAATCTACAAAACCCAAAACCAGTGAAGTTGGCACGTTATGTAAATCGTAGATAAAAACAGAATACAATGATTTGCAAATCCTTTTCAACTAATATTCAATTGAATACACTGCAAAGACAAGATGTTTAATGTTCAAACTGAGAAACTTTATTTTTTTTTTTTGCAAATAATCATTAACTTAGAATTTAAAGGCAGCAACATATTGCAAAAAAAGTTGGCACAGGGCCTTTTACCACTGTGTTACATCACCTTTCCTTTTAACGACACTCAGTAAACGTTTGGGAACTGAGGAGACCAATTTTTGAAGCTTTTCAGGTGGAACTCTTTCCCATTCTTGCTTGATGTACAGCTTAAGTTGTTCAACAGTCCGGGGTCTCCGTTGTCGTATTTTACGCTTCATAATGCGCCACACATTTTCAATGGGAGACAGGTCTGGACTACAGGCAGGCCAGTCTAGTACCCGCACTCTTTTACTACGGAGCCATGCTGTTGTAACACGTGCAGAATGTGGCTTGGCATTGTCTTGCTGAAATAAGCAGGGGCGTCCATGAAAAAAAGACGCGTTGCTTGGATGGCAACGTATGTTGCTCCAAAACCTGTATGTACCTTTCAGCATTAATGGTGCCTTCACATATGTGTAAGTTGCCCATGCCTTTGGGCACTAATACACCCCATACCATCACAGATGCTGGCTTTTGAACTTTGCGCCTATAACAGTCCGGATGGTTCTTTTCCTCTTTGGTCCGGAGGACACGACGTCCACAGTTTCCAAAAACAATTTGAAATGTGGACTCGTCAGACCACAGAACACTTTTCCACTTTGCATCAGTCCATCTTAGATGAGCTTGGGCCCAGCGAAGCCGGCGGCGTTTCTGGGTGCTGTTGATAAATGGTTTCGCTTTGCATTGTAGAGTTTTAACTTGCACTTGCAGATGTAGCGACGAACTGTAGTTACTGACAGTGGTTTTCTGAAGTGTTCCTGAGCGCATGTGGTGATGTCCTTACACACTGATGTCGGTTTTGATGCAGTACCGCCTGAGGGATCGAAGGTCACGGGCATTCAATGTTGGTTTTCGGCCTTGTCGCCTTCCGTGCAGTGATTTCTCCAGATTCTCTGAACCTTTTGACGATATTACGGACCGTAGATGATGAAATCCTAAATTTCTTGCAATAGCTCGTTGAGGAATGTTGTTTTAAACTGTTCGACAATCAGCTCACGCATTTGTTCACTAAGTGGTGACCCTCGCCCCATCCTTGTTTGTGAATGACTGAGCATTTCAGGGAAGCTGCTTTTATACCCAATCATGGCACCCACCTGTTCCCAATTAGCCCGTTCACCTGTGGGATGTTCCAAATAAGTGTTTGATGAGCATTCCTCAACTCTCTCAGTCTTTTTTGCCACTTGTGCCAGCTTTTTTGAAACATGTTGCAGGCATCAAATTCCAAATGAGCTAATATTTGCAAAAAATTACAAAGTTTACCTGTTCGAACATTAAGTAACTTGTCTTTGCAGTGTATTCAATTGAATATAGGTTGAAAAGGATTTGCAAATCATTGTATTCTGTTTTTATTTACGATTTACACAACGTGCCAACTTCACTGGTTTTGGGTTTTGTAGGTTTCTTTAGTCAGCGTCCATCGGCAAAATTTTTTTTATTTGGTGCATTTTAATGCCAGCTAGCAAGCTAAATGCTTGCGATTCAACTCTAAGTTGGTCCGCAAAATAACGACTTTTTCCTGTTAACTTTCATGCGTCAAATAAAACTCTTGGCTAGCTAAGCTAGCGAACTTTCTAGCTATGCAAGCGAACTAAGGGCCGATTCATAGTCTACGCGAAGGCATGTAAAAGCGAACGCATCGCGACGCTTCACGACGCATTGGCCGCCATGATGCGTCCGATTGTGTAGTCTGATTTTTCAATACGCGACGCAGCAACGCATGTAATACCATCCGTCGCCAACGGCGGCGGTAATGTATGTAATGTACTTAATGTTAACTTTTTAGCCCACATAATAGAAGAAGACTGTACTGGGGGGGAAAAAAAAAAGCTGATACCATTGGGTATTAGTGATAGTGCCACTTCAGCAGTAGTACATTTCCACTGGTAACCCTGCAAAATTAGATTCAAATTAGATTCTTGGGCGATACGATGGCGTTCGCTTCGTTTGTGCCGGTTAAAATTAGCCTTGATGATTTAACCTGTGACTGCCTAACGTTAGCCTAGCGTCCGGGCATCTGTCAGCCTATGGACCGGTCGCGCTTTCTAAACATCAACATATTCACGATCATACGCAAAACAGGCGAAGTATTGGTATTAACCTGTAGCTAGCTATGTGGAAGAAATGCAATCCATGTATGGCGTAAGGTCGCTATTTTTTTCAGCTTGTTTTTTTCTTCCTTTAGCTTGAAAATAGTCAGGTACGTCCAGTGGTACACATACCCTCAGCACTCACCTCCGTGGAAGTTTAGCTTTCCATAAATGAGCCAATTACCCCATCTACAGCCCAAATTTTGTTTTACACCATTTGTAAGCCCATTCTATTATAAAACAGCGTTGCGTATTAATGATGCTGGCTTAAAAAAGTTATGGCGTATGACATGGATCTCATTGATAATGTCAGATGCAGTCGTGAAATCTTGTGTATAAATTAGGCCAACGCGAAGGGTTTCTTATTTGAAGTGGGCTATATTCTAGAGACGACCACCTTGACTAGTTGATTATAGCTGGCTAAGGTGTCATGTTAAGGTAAACCGATAATAGCCATTAAACGTTCACTTATTATTCACGATATATGCATCGCAACGACAGCTAATGAATTCTCTTGCCAAAGAACTTGCTAAATGTTTGCTGCGCTGAAAAGAGACTCAGGGCCAGTCAGCTATCCAGTTAGGCCTATTCTATAGGGGATGGGGGCATGACGTCACGGCTGCAGCGCCACAGGGGTTGATGGGAGAGATCGCCATACTGTGAGGCCACTTCTTCTTGTTGCGCGTCGAGAAGCCACAGCCACTGCCATGGGAAGAACCTGCTGTGTGGTCAGATGTGGCCAGTTTTCATGTAGCCTATACTGCATACCGATTACGACTCCGGACTTCTCACGCGTTTCTTTACGCAGGGGTTGGAAGCAATGCATGCGTTTCATGATCGTTTAAATGAAACAAGATCATTTGAGACGTCTTTAAGCAAATCCATTGCTTCAAACCCCTCCACGCACAAGGACTGCAGTTCCACCCGAGAATCTCTTACATACGCATTGAATAAATAATTGCTGACTACAGCAGAGGAACGTAAATATGCCACTTAAACTTACACCGAATGCGTGGGAGTTGACAGGTTTGCGTTATAAATGAAAACTGGCCACATCAGTGTTGAGTTTTTGGGGTTTCTGTAATGGTAATTTAAATGAATGACTGAAAACAGGTTGTGACCAATCATTCATTTTAAGGGATTGTTTGAGCTTCCCCTATTGCCAGTTCACGAGCCGCCACTGAGTAACCTAATAATGTATGTCTCACTAATCACAGGTAGGTAAGCAAGCAAGATGATACACACCTTTGTGCGAACGACGCTGTTTTCACAGCTTGGCGGTTTGCAGACCTCCAAATCATGGACCCAGCCATTTGTGAATTGTACATGGGCTTCCATAGATTTATAATTTCGAAATTCATCCTCGGTATATGCACTGACGCCACAGACTAAGTACACAAAAATATCGGGAAACGTCAAAGGGGGTAAGGCAGTTTCGACTGCAGTTTCTCGCAGGCACCTCATGCGGATCCAAATTTCCGATCAAAGCAATCTTTTATGTACCATTTTCTTGCGTTCGGTTGAAGTTTGTCTCTTTATAGTACGTTTCTTTCGTTTAATCGACTTCTTAGCATCGCTTAATCAGAGATGCCAAGTCTCACGCATTACGCAAGAGTCTCTCCTCTTAGTGGCATTCACGTTCCTGTGCCATAGTCCGCAATTATTCAATCAAAGCGCACTGAAAAAATTCACTCGCGGAATTTAACTCATTGTGCATCAAGTTAGTCAGTTTCACGTTCATGACGGTGGATTTCCCCACTAGTGACATGGAAATCGATTATGACTTGGGAATTCTCAGGCTTATCTTTACTGAGCGATTGAAAGCAATGGAATTGCATAAAGACGTTTCAAATGGTCTTATTTCATTAAAACAATTTAAACGATCATGAAACACATGCATTGTTTCCAATCCCTGAGTAAAGAGAAGCACGGGAAGTCCGGAGTCATAATCGCTTTCCATGTTACTAGTGACGAGGTGCACCTTTACGCACGTGAAACGGAAACTTAAATGCACAAGGATTTTAATACCGCGTGAGAATCTCATTAAGCGTTCAATGAATGATTGCGGACTACAGTGAATAAGTCTAAGAAATGCGCGAGACCTACGCCGAATGCCTGAGACTTGGCATCTCAGCCCTTTGGACAAGTTTACACCTAGTTACCGTATCTCTTTGGCTCCGTTTTAATTTTGTCTCGCACGATATGGCCTCACAATATGGTGGCGCGCTATTGTTTACGTCCCAGAATGCATTGCGCAGTGACGTCCGTTGCCAAGCCCTATAGAGATCAGTGAATATCACTCGGAATGTCAGCGGAGGTGTCACCGGTGACGCTGCTACCCCCTATTGAGTGAGCGGTGTATTGCATTTCACGTATCGCCCGTGCGGCTTGCGTACACTATGTACACTATGGAAGGGAGTGCGTTACTTGCGTCGCTAGCGTCCCTTGCTTGCGTGACTCGCGTCGACTATGAACCCAACCTAACGTTTGCTAGAAAGCCTTTTTTGCCGACTTATTTGGTGCATATGAATGATCGCTATCCATTGCTTCCTATGCCTGCCATGTTAAAGCCGTAATCGCAAGATAACCCTTTGCACTTGCTCAGTAGGTTACAATCCTGAGCGAACCCTTCGCTGTGGTGTAAATACAAAATACGCTGCCTGGCTTTACTCGAGGTGGCGTCATTGGTCATAATGACGGACAGACAGAGTGAGCTGGACTCGGGAGATTGTTGTTCCAGTTCAGTGGAGCCGATTTCGCGGGTAAAAAATGCTGTCGGCCCACCGGACCGACTCACCCAGAAAATTGTCGGCCCGAAATGAAAATCGACGGACCGGCGTTAAGGTCGAACACTGCTGGGACCCCCACTACCACCTTCCCCTTAACCAGATCGGACTCCAGGTGGATGGCATGAAGCGGAAGCGGCACAAACTGCATCCCAAACCCCCTGACTAACGCACTGGAGTTAATCCAGGATTTCTCTGACAGCGGTAAAACTCCTTCCTAAAGTACTGACTGAGAAGCAGCGCTGTCCTTCAGGATGTTTATAGGAACTTTTGGACCCCCGTCACTCAGTGAAACCGAACCCTTCATCATGAAGGGAGCATACATGTCAAGGTCAGTTTTATCATCATTAGGGGTGGATAAGAGCTGCTCACAGGGTATAGACTCTTTTTTCACTAAGTTAACTGCTTTTGTTGTCTTGTATTTTTTTTTTTTTATTCAGAGCAAAACACTGGTTAATTGTGTGGCCACGCTTCTTACAATAAAAGCACACATTCTTATCTTCAGCATCTACCGTCTCCTTGCTACTGTTTTCAATCTCTGAGAGTTTTGTTTAGCTGCAACCGTGAAAGGGTTAGCTGTACTAACGCTGCGCTATAAGGGTAAGGGAAATCTGTCAAAGCTGTCCCTGTGCGTTAGAATGTACTCGTCTGCGAGCACAGCTGCGTCAGAAACAGTTGTTACTTTTTGTTCGTTTATGTAGGTGGCAATCCGCTCAGGAAGACAATTTTTGAATTCTTCTAAAAGAATCAGATTTCTCAGTTTTTCAAAATCATCTACATGGTTTGACTAACACCATCGATCAAACAGAGACTCTTTCACACGACCAAATTCACAGTAAGTTTGATTTTCAGCCTTCTTAAACCTACCGAATTTCTAAGCCTCCGGCACTAGTTCGTAAGCGCGCAGCACATTTTACCTTTTCATAATCAAGACAGCTGTCAGGAGACATGGAAGCATAAGCATCTTGAGCTTTACCAGTAAATACTGACTGCAGTAGCAAGGTCCACACATTTTTCGGCCACTTTAATGTGTTGGCAACACGTTCAAGCATGACAAAATAACCATCCACATCCTGTTCATTAAATTGCGGGACTAAACGAATACATTTATTTAAATCAAAGTCACCGCTAACTGAAGATGAGGAGGAGGTCATAGCAGCGGTTTGCTTTAAATCAAACTCCATTTTGGGAAACTCAAATTCAAACTTTAATTGTTTTTCTTTAACTTTAAAAGAACTTTAAGTTCTTTTTCATGATCCAGTTCTTTTTCTTTTAGAGCTAAACGGCGCATTTCGAGCTCTAGCTCTTCAAGACGGAGCAAATCACCAGAATCAGGCTGCACAGCCGGTGTACTGAGGGCTGAGACAGCCGGATCAATTTTCAGCGCTCCCTTTTCAGACAGAGCGGCAATTATCTCAGCTTTTAACTCTTGTTTCTTACTTTGTTTTGAAACATTAACTCCAAAGTGATCGCAATTATCAACAGCTGTTCTTTCTTACAACGGTTTAATATTTCAAGGCTCGGATGAGCCACAAACTCATCAATATTAAACTCCATTTTAATTTTAACAAGTTTTTACAAATGAGAGGAAGTTTACAACTATCTCTACAACCAATCAGAAAATTTAGCCGCTAGGCTACACAACAAAAGACTAATGAGAGCAGAGATGGCACAGCACACACTCAAAAATTCTAAGACAAGCACGGAAGCTGTGTCCAAAGATACGTGTGCGAAAAATAACTACAAAACACACGGAGACAAAGTTACAAAAAGTTGGCGAAACGTGTTTAACAATAAGGTAAACAAACAAAGTATCAAAGTAACAGTGACAAAAGATCTCCAGTTAAATAAAACGCAAATTAACATGGAGCAAAACCGAAACTACAAGTGATACAATTTACCAAAAACACGCAAAACAAATACTGATAAAAATAAACAAGCAAAATTATCAGTACTTAAGGGCTTAAACAAAGCCTACAAAAACGTCGCAAAATGTGAGAAACACACGTTTTGGCAAGCCCCCATATATGTTACGGCCTCTTAACAATGATTAATTTAAACCAGAAAGAAAAATAAGGCTCGTACAAAAAAAAAAAAGAGACCATAACATATAAATGGACACAGACAAAGGGTTTTGAATTTCAACAAATGAACCAAGCTTTATTTTTAATAAGCAATGATCAATTAAACATTAAACAAATCAATGAAATCAAAAGGGCTGCAGCCGCCGGCCAAAAAAAACAAAAGAGGGTTGGCGGACGAGGCTAACCGCGCAATGGGCCATAGGACCAGCCACCACCCCCCAACTACAACTGCCTAATCCAAAATAAACTACTCATTTAATCAATAAAAGAGTACAAACCGAAAACAGGACTACCGACGACTACAGCCAAACTAAAATAACAAAACCCAGCAATCTAGACATGCCTGGGGGGGAGAAACAAAATGCTGGGATGACCAAATTACTTAATAATCAACAAAAAGAAAAGGTTAACGGAAACAAATTACCCTCCTCACCGCTTGTCCGTGAGTGTGCCACGGTGTCTGGCTCAGCTCTGCTCCGCCATGCTCCTCCCCCCTGCACCTCTAATACTCTCCCTCCCCCACCCCGAGTGCCAACAGCACACAGGTGTGCTGAAGCCACACAGGTCGGGGAAGGAGGGAGACCAGAGAGAGGAAACATGCAGAGCCAGGCACACGTAACACTGACACACGCCGGGAGACCTCCCCGAAAATCAGACTACTGCTCTCCAGGACTCAAGTTTGGGAGCAACAGCATCGGCTTCGAAGTGTTGGGTGGGACATCACTGATTGGCAAATCGGGCAAACGCACCGAGTAACTGACTAACAAACAAACAAACATCCTTTCTTTCTTTCCTTCCTTCCTTTTGTGGCAGTTCCCAGGTCTCTCCTAAATCGCATCAGTGTTGTGTTTTACATGGTCAGGCCCCGGGTATAAATGACGTTCCGCTGCACACATTTAATGCCTCCTGTCAGCAGACCGGCTGTAAGGGAGCAAACAGCAGAGACAGAGGTACAGAGGAGGGGGCATTACAGCAGATCTAAAATACAGATTATACAGAGACTGTATGACTTACAAACGTGTGTGTGTGCGTGTGTGTGCATGCGTACTGTGTATGTATGTGAATGTGCATCTGTGTGTGTGTGTGTGTGTTTGGGTGTGAGTGTATGCATGTGTTCATATTTTGATGAGCTTTAGACAGAAATGCTTTCATAGACTGTATGTGCGTTTGTGCATATTTTCAAATAGACCGATGCATCATCTCCATGTATATATTCCATTATCTTTCTGTGCATGTGTGCATACCTGCGTGTGCGTGTGTTTGCGCATTTGTGTGCACGCGTGTTATCATCGCCAAACAGGAATCAGCACACAGCGTCTGCACTATTAGTGAAGTCCAACATTAGCTTATCTTGCAGCTGCGCTGCCTCAAGTCACCGCAGCCGATGTGGAGGAGAGACACAAGAACAGAGAGGGAAAATGGCACTCATGGGCCGGACGGAACACAATTATACATCCTGCTGAATTTCCACCGAGCCACAGAGCCCAAATCTCCGCTCGCTGCAATTAGCTCAGACACAAATGCAGCGGCTCGTGAATGCGCCCAAATTGGTCCTATCCCTGACATTAACTGCAATCTCTCTCTTTTTCCCTAAAGACTCCTTTTCTCTCCTATAGAAATGAACAGAAGCGACGATTCGCCCATTTAGCTCACAAGAGCCTACACTCGAGGCGGCACTCAACCGGCGTGATTTCGCCCCTTCCATTCTCTGGCGCGTTCATTAGCGCCGCTGTCATTCTAGTCACTCTCCGTAATCACACCGATGGTTTTATCGCCCGCCATTCTGCGGCGCTTGTTTCCAGTTGTAAATTCTCCGGGAGGCCAGATTGCATCAGAATGTCATATTGCTGATAATCCCCTGGGCCGTACCGAGGCTGTTTCTGTTGACTGCAAAAGCACGGGGGGATAATAAATCGAAAACGCAGAGGAATGTAAGGACGAACGGTCACACACTTTGTACACAAGCTGAGCTCTTCTTCATATTTAGACTAAATAAAAAATTAGCTTCAATATATAAAAGTCAGCTGGGGGCAGAGCATCTGAAAATGTG
The DNA here is from genome assembly GCA_029692085.1 of Gymnothorax javanicus. Classification (NCBI taxonomy): domain Eukaryota; kingdom Metazoa; phylum Chordata; class Actinopteri; order Anguilliformes; family Muraenidae; genus Gymnothorax; species Gymnothorax javanicus. Next base: position 50,696,432 of record CM056209.1, read on the forward strand.
CTCTCTACCTCAGGAATTCTGTCTGTATCAGTAAGACTTGTTAAGGACAGAGGAGAGAGATGGAGGATGGAGTGAAAGAGGCCACAGGAGGAAGAAATGGAGACAGAAGGAGGAACAGTTTGCTTAGAAAGAGGTTGAAAGATGAGCACAAAACACAGGGAGAGGGAGAGAAGAGAAATAATAAGCCTCAAATAGAGAAAAGGTTGAGGAAGAGAGAGACAGAAAGTAGGGTAGGACAGAGAGGGCTCTTATAGCAGCAGAGACACTGCTGTAAATATCCATCCGCTACATCCAAAAATAACCCAGAAAACCTTACTTGTATCAAACAGCTATTAAACCACAACTAATTATCACCTTCGCCAGCTTAAAATCTCCACAGCTTAATACCCAGTGGCAGAAATACCATTATTGTAGTAAAAAGTCTCTAAGACATGATGGTATTGTACAGCTAAAAATAATGCAAATCAGCATTCAATATAACAATTGTGGCAACTTATCTCAATTTATAAACAGATCTCCTCCATGGTTACTAATATATTTATTTATTTTAATTGGCAGTGGTTAGGCAGCATATTTTCGATGAAAATTATGTAAAATATTCTTCCTCATTTCTTCTCTTTGTGGAGATTACTGGGAAATATGATGACCAATCAATGAGCAAGTAGGCTACATTGGTTAGCAAGCTTTTCTCAGTGACATCACTGAGAGTGTTTGCATCAACGAAAAAACAAAATAATTGGAGCAAAAAAGAAACTGGATTGGAGGAGGCAGTGCGGGTAAAACTGCCTAAATTAGAATCTTATATTTGTCCCCTTGTGCGATGTGCAACTGTGGAACAGTTGTGCTGAAGTACATGAGATGACGAGCACCTGTTAATTAGCTGACATTCAAAAACTGTTAATGTTACCTTAGCTGGCCTCTGTGCTATCTTAGCCAGCTAATTATGTTGCTAGAGGCCTACTAAGTTTCATTTATCAAATTAGAATGGGTTTGAAAATGCCAAATTGGGTTCTTTGAAAATTTCCAAGTGCCAAAACAATTATTTATGAGGGAACTATGTGGAATGTTTGGCTACACAAAAACCGAGCTAGCCAGCTGCAAGGATCTCTTGGTCTGTTATTTCTACAACTGCTATTGTGTGGGTGATGACAACTTAGCAGACCACTAGCTATCAACAGAGTCATATACACTTCAAGATATGCCATGGAATCCTTGAATTTATCGTTTAGCTTGAAAATACAACAAGATGAGACTCAAAGGATACTGTACCATGGTCAGGACACAACTGTGATCTTGTCTACCAGTGGGTGCTGCTATTTTCATTTCAAAGCAGGTCAAATGATTGTGAAGGTAGTGCTCAAAATGGCGCCCATTAAATCCAAGGTTATTTGCGAAAGGATATGGCTGAGGAATGTGAAATGGGTGTATTAGTATGTGAAAATTAACAGGACTCGATCAGGTGCACATTTTGTGAATAACTTGACTGGGAAGGGATAATAATTCTTGAACCCAGGACCATAACTGCATGTTTCTGCCACATTTCACCCCTATGTTGAAAAATAAATGAAAAAGTATTTTATTTTGTCCTTGTCAGCTGCTCCCACCCCCCAAATAAAGCAGTCAACACGGGGGCCTGCCGTTAAGCAGCCATCTTTCATTAACAGAATGTACAGATTGTAATTCTGATCTGACTCAGTGGTCAACAACCCTATTCCGAGAGATCAACCATCATGTGGGCTTTCACTCCTGTCCAAATTCGTCACAATGAATTATTGGTGCATTACAGATATATAGCTGCAGAATGGGGTGTGCTTTGTTTGGGTTGGAGTGTAAACCTAACAGATGGTAGATCTCCAGGTACTCTGCCCTGTCAAGCCAGACGGCAGTATCTGCAAAATAGTGAAACTGAATAAATTGGCCTTAAAGTTCTACTCTTGGTCCTGGAAGGCAATTACATGGACCACAATGCTGTCAATGACATTGATTTCCTATTAGACCCTGAATTTTGGTGAATCGAAATATTTTTGCGAAGTTGACCCAGATAGGAGATACTGCAGATGCTGCCCTTTGGCTTGACCTCCTGCCCGACTTTTGTAGATACTGCTAACTTGCACATGCAACAACTCTGTACATGTGTATTGATCAGGCTGAGCTGGTGCTGTAGAGGGTCAATGGCGGGTTTTCCCGATTTTGAGAAATTTGCAGATACTGTCGTCTGGCTTGACAGGGCAGTACAGGGCTGGTGACCGATGCTCAAACTGAATCTTACTGCAATTACGCAAACAAAACATCATGAGCGGTGTATTATAAGGCAAATAATGTTCCAGGCTATTTTAAAAAGTGCACCACTGAAAAAATAATGGTTGCAATTTTCACCCTCAATATTGTCCCTGAGCCAAACCTGGATCAATCACTGCACGTTTTTAGATTCGGATACTTTTCTGCGCTCAATTTTGTCTATCGTAACTGGGCCAACCAGGAGGACCAGAGGGTGGAGCTCTGCCATTACTCTGAGTATCCAACAGGTTCAAAACATCAGAGAAGGTTGGTAAAGCTTAGAGAAGCAACCAAGTCCAAAACAAAACAGACCTTGTTCACTATGAGCATCTTTAAATTCAGGCCGTACTCGTCATATAGAAACACAGTGAAGACAGCAGTAAATTAGGCCCGTAACAGCTGTTCAGGGAACCACATGAATACTCTGAATAACAGAGAATATTAAATGTTGTTTGCTTCCTCTCAAAAAAAAGGTAGTGTGTGTTTTTGTGTTGTGTTTGTTTTAGCTAAATAAATTTCACACAGTAAAGCTTGCACTAGAGTCCATGACTTTAATTTGAACCCTTTAATCTTCTCAGAGGGACTGAGAAGGAGGTCTGCTTATCATCAACCAGAAATAATTACATTATGCTGCAATTAATAATTTCCTTATCAGCAACAAATTGAATAAATGATAAAAAAGCATGTGATCACAACCCAAACACAAGACAGGAAAACAGCACTAATTCGCTTCTCGACTGGCTTTGATGCCAGTGTCTATGACTGGAAACTTCCAGAATAGCTGCTGTCGTACTCGTGGGCAGCAGTCATCTCCATAGGAAAATTCTTTAATCAGCTTATTAAATAATGTAAACACATCTGGTGAGGCGCTGATATATGTGCAGAGACATTTCAATAATCTAATAGTCGCTGCGGTAACACAGCTGATTTTAATTTGTGCAAAAGCACCATCAATATCTTTAGAGTCCTTACAATTGAATTAAAGTCAAATAAGGGGTCCTCCAATCTTAATTTGAGCTTGACAGTTTTTATTTTAGCATTATTCTAAACTCCAGCAAATAAATAATACAAAAATGCCTGAAATATTACTTTGGCTAGGCCTGGTTTGCTGGCTTCACACAAACAGACGCACAGATACAGTTGGGCACAGACACACAAGAATGCACACATTACAAAATAATCATCACAAGCATTTCTCCATCTAATATCTAATCTGTTCGTACTTGGATGAGTTTTGCCGGGGGTCCAGCATCTCCCATCATGCACTGGGTGAGAGGCAAGAGTACACCCAGGACAGGTCGCCAATCTTTTGCGAACCACTCGCCCTCACACTCATAGCCACGGGCGATTTGGAGTCCCATGATAGCCTAATCTACACGTCTTTGGACTGTGGGAGAGGGAATTGCTCTGCTGGAGAGGAAACTGCTCGTCACACCTCAGCTCGCAGGTGGTGTAACCGACCGATTTATAAAAAGCCACCAGAGTTCCTTTGTTCCATCACTCCTGCACTCACTCCCACTCACTCACTCTCCCACTCCTCCCCTCCCCACACCTCCTCCCCACACTCTCCTCCCCTCCTCCTCCCTCCCTCCCCCTCCCTCCCCCACACCTCCTCCCCCACACACTCCTCCCCACCTCCTCTCCCCCCACTCCCCCCCTCCCCACCCTCCTCACTCCCCCCCCCTCCTCCCCCCCCCCCCTCCCTCCCCTCCCCTCCCCCCTCCTCCCCACCCTCCTCCCCACCTCCTCCCCTCCCCCCCCCCCTCCTCCCCCCCCCTCCCCCCCCCCCCCTCCTCCCCCCCCTCCCCCCCCCTCCCCCCACCCCTCCTCCCCACCTCCCTCCCCCACTCCCCCCCCTCCTCCCCCCCCCCACCTCCCCACCCTCCTCCCTCCCCCCCTCCTCCCCCTCCCCCCCTCCCCACCTCCTCCCCACCCCACTCCCTCCCCCCACCTCCCCCCCCACCCTCCTCCTCCCCTCCTCCCCCCCCCCCTCCCCCCCCCTCCTCCCCCCCCCCCCTCCCCCCCACACTCCTCCTCTCACACCCCTCCCCCACCTCTCCCCTCCCCACACTCACTCCCCACCTCCTCCCCCACCTCCCCACCTCCCCCCCCTCCCCACACCCCTCCCCCACACACTCCTCCCCCACACTCCACTCCCCACACAGCCTCACACCCTCCTCCTGCATCCTTGTTTTTCAGTGATATGGCCCATTTCATTCCCTCAACCCTGACTGAAGGGTACTCACAAAACCATCTTAAGATCCCTGTCTGCGTAAATAAAACAGCAATCGTGAATTAAAGGCCCCCGTGAGTATTTTTTTACACAACTACAGGCGGCATTATCTTAGGCTCAGGAAACAGGAAGAGTATCCGTCCCGAGGAAGGTCAAACTGTAGCTAAACACCAGCGGGAGGCTCAGGAAACAGGTCCGTCCTCATCAGTGATGCAACCAGCGTTTTCTCTCTCTCAGTGCGACAGCATTAATTTTTCAGCAGCATTATTTTTCAGCAGAGATGCGTCTGAAGGATGAAGGAGTCTCCGATGTAAGCGTTTTTCCGTGAGAGGGGGCATGTTTAACACTGGCATATTGAACTCCGATACTTCTGGCACAACAGCAGCAGTCTCACAGCTCTTTCAAAGCCCTGCTGTACTTCTGACCTTGTTTCCTTTTTTCCTGAGCAACCAAACAGCGCCATCCTCCAGCGCTATGAGTGCTGGTTACCTGTCATGGCTGTGTGCGCAAACACAGCAGGAGCGAGCTTTTCGAGTACCCAGCTTCCGTGCTCCTGTTTTTGCACATAAAACCTTTGCCAGTTCTCACTTATAGACCGATCCAAGCAAGAAAAATTGAATAATTGCATTGTGAATGCGGCTTAATATTTATTCAGTTCTCTAGAGGGCAGCCTAGAGATTATAATGTGCTGCCCTTCATGTGTGGCTCCTGAAAGCCCAACAGCCTTTCATTGTTTTCAGTTGGTATGAAACCACAGGGGAGCATAAGCTACACCTGTCCTGAGCAGTAATCTGTGATACAGACACAAGTATTTCAGCTTTCAAAAATTCCACCTTCTGATTTGGACATTACCGGCCAAATTCATCAGCAAGTAATAAATGACACGGCAAAATTACCCAGACACCCCTGGATCTAAGGCTCATGGTTTCTGCCGACCCCCTGAGAATCTCAGGAAAGTTAGGTCTCAGGTTACCTGGTTTTATAAAGACAGAGTGAAGCCCATATGAAGTTTCATAATGACAGAGTGAAGCCCATGTGAGGTTTCATTAAGACAGAGTGAAGCCCATGTGTGGTTTCATAAAGACAGAGTGAAGCCCATGTGAGGTTTCATAAAGACAGAGTGAAGCCCATGTGTGGTTTCATTAAGACAGAGTGAAGCCCATGTGAGGTTTCATAAAGACAGAGTGAAGCCCATGTGAAGTTTCATAATGACAGAGTGAAGCCCATGTGACGTTTCATTAAGACAGAGTGAAGCCCATGTGTGGTTTCATAAAGACAGAGAGAAGCCCATGTGAGGTTTCATAAAGACAGAGTGAAGCCCATGTGAGGTTTCATTAAGACAGAGTGAAGCCCATGTGAGGTTTCATACAGACAGACTGAGGCCCATGTGAGGTTTCATTAAAACAGAGTGAAGCCCATGTGATGTTTCATTAAGACAGAGTGAAGCCCATGTGAGGTTTCATTAAGACAGAGTGAAGCCCATGTGAGGTTTCATTTAGACAGAGTGAAGCCCATGTGATGTTTCATTTAGACAGACTGAAGCCCATGTGAGGTTTCATTAAGACAGAGTGAAGCCCATGTGAGGTTTCATAAAGACAGAGTGAAGCCCATGTGAGGTTTCATTAAGACAGAGTGAAGCCCATGTGATGCTTCATAAAGACAGACTAAAGCCCATGTAAGGTTTCATTAAGACAGAGTGAAGCCCATGTGAGGTTTCATTAAGACAGAGTGAAGCCCATGTGAGGTTTCATTAAGACAGAGTGAAGCTCATGTGAGGTTTCATTAAGACAGAGTGAAGCCCATGTGATGTTTCATTAAGACAGACTGAAGCCCATGTGATTTTTAATAAAGACAGAGTGAAGCCCATTTGAGGTTTCATTAAGACAGAGTGAAGCCCATGTGAGGTTTCATAAAGACAGCATGAAGCCCATGTGAGGTTTCATAAAGACAGATTGAAGCCCATGTGAGTTTTCATTAAGACAGAGTGAAGCCCATGTGTGGTTTCATAAAGACAGATTGAAGCCCATGTGAGGTTTCATTAAGACAGAGTGAAGCCCATGTGAGGTTTCATAAAGACAGATTGAAGCCCATGTGAGGTTTCAATAAGACAGAGTGAAGCCCATGTGAGGTTTCATAAAGACAGAGTGAAGCCCATGTGAGGTTTCATAAAGACAGATTGAAGCCCATGTGAGGTTTCATTAAGACAGAGTGTAGCCCATGTGTGGTTTCATAAAGACAGAGTGAAGCCCATGTGAAGTTTCATAAAGACAGATTGAAGCCCATGTGAGGTTTCATTAAGACAGAGTGAAGCCCATGTGTGGTTTCATAAAGACAGAGTGAAGCCCATGTGAAATTTTTTTAAAGACAGAGTGAATATGTGAGGTTTCATTAAGACAGAGTGAAGCCCATGTGAGGTTTTGAAGCCCATGTGAGGTTTCATAAAGACAAGACAGATTGAAGCCCATGTGAGGGTTTCATAAAGACAGAGTGAAGCCCATGTGAGGTTTCAAAATAAAGACAGAGTGAAGCCCATGTGAGGTTTCATAAAGACAGAGATTGAAGCCCATGTGAGGTTTCATAAAGACAGTGAAGCCCATGTGAGGTTTCATAAAGACAGAGTGAAGCCCATGTGAGGTTTCATAAAGACAGAGTGAAGCCCATGTGAGGTTTCATAAAGACAGAGTGAAGCCCATGTGAGGTTTCATAAAGACAGAGTGAAGCCCATGTGAGGTTTCATAAAGACAGAGTGAAGCCCATGTGAGGTTTCATGACAGAGTGAAGCCCATGTGAGGTTTCATAAAGACAGAGTGAAGCCCATGTGAGGTTTCATAAAGACAGAGCCCATGAAGTTTCATAAAGACCATGTGAGGTTTCATAAAGACAGATTGAAGCCCATGTGAGGTTTCATAAAGACAGAGTGAAGCCCATGTGAGGTTTCATAAAGACAGAGTGAAGCCCATGTGAGGTTTCATAAGACAGAGTGAAGCCCATGTGAGGTTTCATAAAGACAGAGTGAAGCCCATGTGAGGTTTCATAAAGACAGATTGAAGCCCATGTGAGGTTTCATAAAGACAGAGTGAAGCCCATGTGAGGTTTCATAAAGACAGATTGAAGCCCATGTGAGGTTTCATTAAGACAAGAAGCCATGTGAGGTTTCATAAAGACCCATGTGAGGTTTCATAAAGACAGAGTGAAGCCCATGTGATGTGAGGTTTCATAAAGACAGAGTGAAGCCCATGTGAGGTTTCATAAAGACAGAGTGAAGCCCATGTGAGGTTTCATAAAGACAAGACAGTTTCATAAAGACATTGAAGCCCATGTGAGGTTTCATAAAGACAGAGTGAAGCCCATGTGAGGTTTCATAAAGACAGAGTGAAGCCCATGTGAGGTTTTAAAGACATAATGTGACATAAAGACAGAGTGAAGCCCATGTGAGGTTTCATAAAGACAGATGTGAAGCCCATGTGAGGTTTCATATAGAAGCCCATGTGAGGTGAAGGCCCATGTGAGGTTTCATAATGACAGGTTTGAGGTTTCATAAAGACAGAGCGAAGCCCATGTGAGGTTTCATATAGACAGAGTGAAGGCCCTATGAGGTTTCATTAAGACAGAGTGAAGCTCAGGTTTCATAAAGACTGAGTGAAGTCCATGTGTAGTTTCATAAAGACAGAGTGAAGCTCATGCGAGGTTTCATAAAGACTGAGTGAAGCCCATGTGTGGTTTCATAAAGACAGAGTGAAGCCCATGTGTGGTTTCATAAAGATGGAGTGAAGCCCATGTGTGGTTTCATTAAGACAGAGTGAAGCCCATATGAGGTTTCATAAAGACAGAGTGAAGCCCATGTGAGGTTTCATAAAGACTGAGTGAAGTCCATGTGTGGTTTCATAAAGACAGAGTGAAGCCCATGTGTGGTTTCATAAAGACGGAGTGAAGCCCATGTGTGGTTTATCGATATCCGTGGGGCAGAGCTTTATTTACTTGATCAGAGCCCTGACCTCACCCCCGCTAAACACCTTCGGCATCAGATGAAATGGTGACTTTCTGCCCCACCTAATGGTCCAATAATTACTTCACTACTTCACTATGGCTGTTGTGGCTGAACAGAAGCAAATCACCACAGAAATGTTCCTCTTGAAACTAAACGCAAAACCCAGAAGAGCAGAGGTGCTTTTGGCAGCTGGGGAACCAAATCCTTATTATTAATACAACTGATTTTGTCATCTGTTTTGTAAACTTGAAAAGGTAACAGAGTGTACAATGGCGTTTCAGTCTCTAGGGTGGGTTTGCTCTTGCCTGATTTTGCCTGAAGTTACATCAGATTCGGTTCGAGTCTTTGGGATGGTTTAAGCCATGTTTTCAACACCTCTAGCTGGTCATGGCAGGTCAGTGTCTGGTCAGTGCCAGTTTCTCATGAGACAAAGCTGGATAATCTGGCAGCAGAAGCCAGTGTTCAGACTGATAGACTAAAGAAAATAAAGCTTATAGCAGGTACTTTAGCTTCGTTTGGTATAAATTGAATTTTTTTACAGGGACCATGTTTTTGGCTACATAGTGTACTGACAGTGGGCATTTTAAGAGTATAAAGTAAGACATTTAACTCTGGTTCTCAAGAGCTTTTGCTTGTTTTTGTGCATCATACTCATGCTACGCCCGTTTCATCAAAACTGTGCGCTAATATTACACAATGCCCTCGGCAATCCCGCGACTGCACATTGAGATGTCACTCTGAGCCAGACTGAGAAGACAGCTTATTGATTTTAAGAAGTAATTAATAGGAATCATTTATTCAAAAATAAATACAAAGTTCAATTTCCTTTTGGGCTTTCACAGAGAGAAAAGGTGACTTTGCTCCCTCAGGAAAAGAGTAGATGAGGGATAATACTGTCCCCAGAGCACACAATGATCCATTATAGTTCATTACAATTTTTAATTTAAGCTCCTAATTATGAAAAAAACACATTTATTCATTTTCTGTGTCAAGTAAGAGGCTTTCGCACCAGACTGCACACATAGATCATTCGTATTAATGTAGATTTTCTTTGTGGTCGAGCATAAGAATGAATTAACAGAGGAGAAAAGCACGGTTTAAATATTCATCCAGACTAATAGGCAGAAACAAAAGCTCACACACAATTAAGGACCCCTGGGACTGTGACTTTCGAGTTTCTTTGTAAACAGGACCTGATAGCAGTCGTTTAACAGCGATGTGGAGAGAGTCTTACTTGAGCGAGAGGGAGAAGCCATTTAACAGCGATGTGGGGAGAGTCTTACTTGAGCGAGAGGGAGAAGTCGTTTAACAGCAAAATGGGAGGAGGCTTACTTGAGCGAGAGGGAGAAGTCGTTTAACAGCGATGTGGGAAGAGTCTTACTTGAGCGAGAGGGAGAAGTCGTTTAACAGCGATGTGGGGAGAGTCTTACTTGAGCGAGAGGGAGAAGTCGTTTAACGGCGATGTGGGAAGAGTCTTACTTGAGCGAGAGGGAGAAGTCGTTTAACGGCAGTGTGGGAGGAGTCTTACTTGAGCGAGAGGGAGAAATTGTTTAACGGCGATGTGGGAAGAGTCTTACTTGAGCGAGAGGGAGAAGTCGTTTTGTGGGAAGAGTCTTACTTGAGCGAGAGGGAGAAGTTGTTTAACAGCGATGTGGGAAGAGTCTTACTTGAGCGAGAGGGAGAAGTTGTTTAACAGCGATGTGGGGAGAGTCTTACTTGAGCGAGAGGGAGAAGTCGTTTAACAGCGATGTGGGAAGAGTCTTACTTGAGCGAGAGGGAGAAGTCGTTTAACAGCGATGTGGGAAAGAGTCTTACTTGAGCGAGAGGGAGAAGTGGTTTAACAGCGATGTGGGGAGAGTTTTACTTGAGCGAGAGGGAGAAGTCGTTTAACAGCGATGTGGGAAGAGTCTTACTTGAGCGAGAGGGAGAAGTCGTTAAACAGCGATGTGGGGAGAGTCTTACTTGAGCGAGGGGGAGAAGTCGTTTAACAGCGATGTGGGAAGAGTCTTACTTGAGCGAGAGGGAGAAGTCGTTTAACAGCGATGTGGGGAGAGTTTTACTTGAGCGAGAGGGAGAAGTCGTTTAACAGCGATGTGGGGAAAAGTCTTACTTGAGCGAGAGGAGAAGTCGTTTAACAGCGATGTGGGAAGAGGGAGAGGGAGAAGTCGTTTAACAGCGAGAGGGATGTGGGGAGAGTCTTACTTGAGCGAGAGGGAGAAGTCATTTAACAGCAATGTGGGGAGAGTCTTACGTTTTGATGTGGGAAGAGAGGGAGAAGTCGTTTAACAGCGATGTGGGAAGAGTCTTGTGGAGAGAGTCCAGTGTGGGAGAGTTTTACTTGAGCGAGAGGAGAAGTTTAACAGCGATGGGGAGGTCTTAGAAGGGACAAGTCGTTTAACAGCGATGTGGGGAGAGTCTTACTTGAGCGAGATGGAGAAGTCGTTTAACAGATATGTGGGAAGAGTCTTACTTGAGCGAGAGGGAGAAGTCGTTTAACAGCGATGTGGGAAGAGTCTTACTTGAGCGAGAGGGAGAAGTGGTTTAACAACGATGTGGGAGAGTCTTACTTGAGCGAGAGGGAGAAATCGTTTTAACAGCGATGTGGGAAGAGGCGAGAGGGGAGAAGTCTAACAGCTTGAGCAGGGGAGAAGTCATTTAACAGCAATGTGGGAGGAGTCTTACTTGAGCGAGAGGGAGAAATCGTTTAACAGATATGTGGGGAGAGTCTTACTTGACCGAGAGGGAGAAGTCGTTTAACAGCGATGTGGGGAGAGTCTTACTTGAGCGAGAGGGAGAAATCGTTTAACAGATATGTGGGAAGAGTCTTACTTGAGCGAGAGGGAGAAGTGGTTTAACAGCGATGTGGGGAGAGTCTTACTTGAGCAAGAGGGAGAAGTCGTTTAACAGATATGTGGCGAGAGTCTTACTTAAGCGAGAGGGAGAAGTCGTTTAAGCGATGTGGGGGAGAGATATGAGGGGAGAGTCTTGGGGGAGAGTCTTACTTGAGCGAGAGGGAGAAATCGTTTAACAGTGATGTGGGAAGAGTCTTACTTGAGCGAGAGGGAGAAGTCGTTTAACAGCGATGTGGGAAGAGTCTTACTTGAGCAAGAGGGAGAAGTGGTTTAACAACGATGTGGGGAGAGTTGAGCGAGAGGGAGAAACAGTTTGATGTGGGAAGAGTCTTACTTGAGCCAGAGGGAGAAGTCGTTTAACAGCTATGCGGGAAGAGTCTTACTTGAGGGAGAGGGAGAAAGTAACAGATATTGCTGAAGAGTCTTTCCTGACCAGGGAGCTGGTTTAACCTTGCAGAGTCTCAAGAGGGACTCGTTTAACAGATCTATCCGGCTGATCGCCCCATGGTAGTTTAACAGCGCTGGGGAGAGCGAGAGGGAGAAGTCGTGTAACAGATATGTGGGGAGAGTCTTACTTGAGCGAGAGGAGAAAAGAGAGGAGAGGGAGATAAAACCAAAACACATAATCAGAATGCAAAATGAACCAAACTAAAAATTCCATCATAACCAGCCTAAGTTGGTCCAGCTGTTTTAAGACATTTTTTTGACTATTTTAGCAACTAACTGTTCACCAGCTGACCAGCCTGTGTACTGCAGCAACCTAGTCCACCAGTCTTACCACCAGCTGACACCACCAGTTAAACCATCTAAAACCAAAACACATAATCAGAATGCAAAAGACCAAACTTTCCATGCTGCTTCAACTAAGATACAACCAGCTGCGACCAAGTAGAAGTATTAAATACACCTTAAAGCATTTAAAACCAGCCAAAAATCCCAGCTCAACTCAGCAGAAATTTGCAGCAAGGGAACAACAGCACACAAGCACAGTTTCAAAAAAGCCAAGAAGAGAGCTATTCAGAAAAAAAACAGTATTCAGTGGCTGGCTCACTGTCTTAAGGGACATATATAAAGCTGACAAATATTGTCACAGCAAATTGGCTTCGTGAACACAAACTGACAACAGACACCGGTCAAGAGCCTGTCCACCAGAAATCACAGGAAACACTCGTGTCCCAGCTTACAACAAGAAACGAAGAGCTGGATGTCTTCAATATGCGTGTGGATGCCCTGTGACTTAAAATTCCCCTGCTACTGAAAAAAATGCACATTCACCAAAAGCGAATGAAATTTAAACAAGAAAATTCATATCCATGGGACACAGATGCCCCCACATCTAGGACGCCTTATTCAAACACCTGAAAAGCATCAAAATTTTGAAAAATAGGACCAAGGGTCCTGTAGCTTACTGGCAAGTAATCTTACAGTGATGATATAAGTTATGAAAATTTAATGTGAAGTTTGATCTTAGAATCATTGAAGGTCAATGTCAAGGTCACTAAATAAAAGTTCACATGCATTTATAAAACCTCCTGTAATACAACCGTAAGCTCTGAAGCAGTTTTGGTGATTCAAGTCATTGAAAATTCAATGTCAGTTGTGAACTTTAAAGGTCACAGAAGGTCAAGTTGAGGTCAGCAAATGGACTTTATATATACTCAGTCAAAAAAGAAACTTCACACTCATAAATTTCTAAATATTTTCTTGAAACTTAATACAAGAGATATTATTATTATTATTAGAGGTAAATGCGTTGTCAAAGACATCATGACACACAGCAACTCCGACGTGCACAAGCATGCAGCACATGCCAGCATACATCAAGGTAAAAGCACGTTTCCTCATGTTCCTAGTCACGTGACCTTATGAGACACGTGCAATTGAGCCCACGTTAGCACGGTAGAGTGACATCTCGGAAAAACAAGTTCTTACAGTCATTTATCCGTTGATTTGCAATGCCACGACTGTCAAACATTCAACATGAACGTGCCATTGGCATGCTGAATACGGGAACATCGGTCACTGACGTTGCCAGGGTTATGGGATGCAGTCGACGGACTATCCATGATCTTCGGACACGTCTCCAACAAACTGGCACCACAGCAGACCGACCTCGTTCGGGTAGACCACGTGTGACGACACAAGCAGAAGACCGACAAATCGTCTTACGTCATTTGCGTAATCGATTTCTCACTGCAATTTCCACTAGGAATGAATTGTTTAGAGGTCGTGTGACTGGCCAAACCATACGTAATCGCCTGCGCACTGCTCGTCTCCATGCACGTCGGCCATATCGTGGACCAATTTTAACCCAGTTACACCGACGTCAACGGCTTCTCTGGGCACAACGACATCTGAGATGGACTCAGCGTGATTGGAATAGGGTCGTTTTTAGTGACGAATCCAGATTCACTTTGCACTTCGCTGATGGGAGAGTTAGAGTTTGGAGGATACGCGGTGAATGCAACGCCCAGTGTTGTGTGCAGGAAGTGGACCGTTTTGGGGGCGGTAGTGTTATGGTTTGGGGTGCCTTTAATGGTCCTGCCCGTTCCCGACTGATGGTCGTTCAAGGAAACCTAACTGCTGCAGGATACAGAGATCAAGTGCTCATTCCAGAGCTTTTACCATTCATGGCAGCTCATGGCCCAGGTCTGACATTCCAACACGATAATGCCAGACCTCATACAGCCAATTTAAAACGGAATTTTCTTAGGAATGCTGGCATCAATGTCATGGAGTGGCCCTCAAGGTCTCCCGACCTTAATCCCATAGAACATGTATGGGATGTGTTGGGCAGAAGACTCCGTCAAGTAAGGAACCCTCCACAGAATTTGCAGGAACTTGGTGCCATGTTGGTTCAATTATGGCGGCGCATCCCCAAGTTGTGTTCAGGCGCATCATTCAATCCATGAGGAGACGTTGCGTCGCAGTTGTGAACGCTCATGGAGGGCATACGCGCTATTGACATGCTTTCATCAAGTTGTAATTTACCATTTTACTCTCTTACATTTCCGTAGCATTTCCGGTGGAACTGGTTACATTATGAACATGATTTTTATGGTACACCGTCCTTAATGGGTACAGAATGGAATTAAATCATTATTTAAAACCACTTTTCTTGTATGTTCAACTTATCGACCTCCAAACGAGTGTGAAGTTTCTTTTTTGACTGAGTATATGACTTTCTAAATATCTCTATACAAACATTAGCTCAATTTTTGACCATTTTGGTGATACAAGTCATTGTAATCTCACTGTCGAGTTTGACCCTCAAAGGTCATTGACAATCAAGTTGAATGTCACCAAATGAAAGTTCATATGTGACTTCCTAGATGTCTGAATCACAAACCTAAGCTCCATCTGCGACCACATTAGTGATACAAGTCATTGAATCTTCACTTGGTCACATTTGACCTTTGAAGGTCAATACGAAGGTCACCAGATGAAAGTTCATATATGACTTCCTATATGTCTCCAATACAAACCTAGGCTCCATCTGTGACCGTGTGGGCAATACAAGTCATTGTAATTGTATTATGTCAAGTTTGACCTTCACAGGTCACCAACAGTCAAGTTGAATGTTACCAAATGAAAGATTATGTGTGACTTCCTTTAAGTCTGTAATACAAACTTAGGCTCCATCTGTGACCTTTTTAGTGATAGAAGTTATTGAATTTTCACTATGTCAAGTTTGACCTTCGTAGGTCAATATGAAGGTCACCAAATGAAAGTTCACACATGACTTCCTGTACGTCTTCAAAACAAACCTACGCTCTATCTGTAGCAATTTTGCTGATGTAAGTCATTGAAATTTCACTGCAAAGTTTGGCTGTTGAAGATTAGGTCAAGTTCAAGATCACCAAATGAAACTTCATACATGACTTCCTATATGGCCACAATACAAACCTAAGCTCTATCTGTAATAGTTTTGGTGATAGAAGTCATTCAAATTTCACTATGTGAAGTTTGACCTTCAAAGATCACTGAAGGTCAAGTTCAAGGTCATCAAATGAAAGTTCATATATGAATTCCTATAAGTGTTCAATGCACATATATTCCCAATCTTCAATATTTTCAAGCCTAGAAGCCTTTAAAAATTGTAACATTTTGCTTGAGCTGAAGTTTGACCTTTCAAGGTCATCTGAGGTCAACTTTAACACATCCAATATATAGTTCATATATGACTTCCTATATGTGGATAATACAAACTTAATCTCTTTCTGCAACCATTTAGCTTCTACAGGCGATTTTGCCAATTCTCCACAAGACCTAATGTTTATGTACAGTGCCCCCACTAGACCCATTTCCGTGGATTCAATTGCAATGGCACTCACACTGTACATAAAGTGTATCAAGGTGAGTTGATTGCCAAATTTAGAAAAAAGTTATTAGACAGTTTTTGAGAAAATTTTTTTTTTTTTTTATTTCAAGTCCTATCTTTCAACATTAATAATATTTTCCTTGACCTCAAGTTTGACAAAGTCATCTGAGGTCAACTTTAACACATCCAATATTCATATACCCATAGTTCATATATGACTTCCTATATGTCGATAATACAAAATCACTGTCTGCAACCATTTGGCCTCCACAGGCCATCTTGCATATTCATGAAGTACAGCGCCCCCACTAGACCCACTTCCGTCTATTCAATCAAAATGCTTTTGCACTGTACATTGACGGTACCAAGGTAAGTTGATTGCCTGATTTAGAAAAAAATTTATCGCGCAGTATTTGAGAAATTATTTTTTTTAATTTCTCAGTCCTATCTTTAACATTGGGGCCAAAATTTCAAGGGCCCATAAAACGGACAAAAATAATTAAATCAAAAATCCAAAAAAAATGTCTGGAGATATGGTCTAGTAGTAGGTTATGGCAAATTTAGACAAAAATTCATCTGGCCAAAAAAAAGATTAAAAAATGTTCCAGATGACAGATGACGGACGACGGACGACAGACAACACACCACAACAATAGCTTATCGGCCCTATAGCCCCGCAAAGAGGGCATTTCACCTCAGCCCCTGGATTATTTGGAATAAATATAAATTGACGAAGGCACTTTTAAAGTTATCCTGCGGAATACAAAATTCAAGATGGCGGCTGTGGCAGCCATACCGAACATCTAAGCACCGTCAAAATCGATAGGCTTCTGTAGGTACACAAGACCAAACAACAGAGCAAAAATGGCATTTACTGACAAAGGGGTTTTTCAAGTTGTCGTGCAATATACAAAAGTTTACGGGACAGACGGACAGACAGACAGCTGTGATTACACAGCTTCAAAGCAAAACATTACATTCAAAAAAAGATCTGTTCTGGCCACTGTTCATTTGAATAACATGACAGCAGGGTTCATATATGCAAATAGACTCTACAATAGAAATGAATGGGATGTGTGGAGATCAGGCTCCACAGTGGAGGCGGCTGCAGTGTTTAGCACAGACTAACTCTTGATGATGCGGTGATGACGCGGTGGTGTTCGTTCATTTGCAGGTGGGCAGACGGTTACTCACAACTGGTTCTCGAGGGGCAGGGAGGGGTCGATGCGCTCGCCCAGGTCTTGGGACCCCAGCTTGGTGTTTACAAGGCAGCCACTGGAGTGCCGCTGCACTGGCCGCGATTTGCCCTCCTTGGTGGGCGATGTTCGAGACTTCTCCGTCTCGTCGAACTGCACTGTATAGGAGGAGAGAGAGGGCGGGAGGTCGAGGGTCAATCGAGGGGTCACTCCAGTTTCCCCAAGAACCGGAGACTGCCCAACCTAGTTCCAGGAGCTCGACCATCTAGGAGTTTTTCACTTTAACCCTAACAAAGCACAACACGTATGAAAGCTAGAATTCCTGTTCAGCCGCTGATTATTGGTGTCCGCTTTGCCGAATTACAATTGAAATGAAACACTGCTGGAAGGTAGATCTCCAGGAACAGAGTTGGGCAGCCATGCCAAGCACGCTAAAAAAATTCTTCATTTCCATCTGGAATATTCAGGCATAGTCTGTAGGTCTCCCTGAGAAGAATATTTTCTCTGATGACGAACCTTTGGACTCAGTATAGTTTCTCTGGATGGAATTAGAACATTCTTTTTAGAAAAATTTTTCCTGAAAGAATGATGCAGATCTGCCAAGACTCCCTGGTAGAAGAGATCTTTTATCTCAATGGGACCTTCCTGGCTAATTAAAAGGATAAATAAATGAAGTGGCCACTTCATTTCAAAGAGTCCCGCTTCATAAAAAAGGCTGTGTTTCATCTATTAATGTCCCCAACAATTGCATTTTTTTTTAGGAAATTCAACGCTGACAACCAATTGAGGCATTATAAACAGTGATGTTTTCAAGAATTACACACAATATACATTTTTGTATGCCTTTAGGATGCGACTACAAAATTTCAACTTTAACTGTTTTCTGACACAGACATTGGTTATTCGTGATTGTTCTAAACATGCTATTATTACAGTTTCTCGACAAATAAGAGTTAATACAGCCATCCCTGTTATTCTGACATCTTTCCCAGTTTCCACGCCGATTTAATGGATCATCTTGTTGGTGGTGTTTAATTACACTGAGTCGACAGAACTACCACAGACAGAAGAGCAATCAAATGGCAGAATATTGATCCTGATGGAAATTTTGCTGTCTAGACCTGATCTGGAGTCAGGAAAATCGCTTTACTGATAAATGGAGGCTCTCATGATGGAAAATGTGCTTACATTAATCTCAAAGGCTTTTCCTTTATTTAAAAATTTTCAGTCAGTGAAAAATGCAATATGGACAAAGCTTTATGATGTCAATAAAAATCAAAAAAAGTTTCTGCATGAACAAATGCAGAGTGCATCTCCCAAACTAAAGAGAACAGCGTGTGAACAGGAAACCATGAATAAAAGTGATATGCTATCCCCAGACTGGCCACCAGGGGCACCCATGTTCCCCTGTAATGTGCAACTATTTCATTTTAGTTCAAATTTTCAAACACGAGCAGAGTGCTTCTCACCTTCCATCCTGGGGGCCCACTGTGCGTGCTGGCTCTCATTTACAACCACAAGTGCAATCACAGGATTTTAACAAGCTGTTAATTAGTCTTAAATAGGTGCATTCCATGCTTAAAGCAGTTATTTACCCTCTTAAGATGCAAAAAAAAACTTTACGTGAGATACTCAGATATTAAAATAGCTTCAAAGATTCAAGTGTAAAGTTTCTGCAAAATAAGTGGCTTTAACTTAATTAACCTGACACAAAACAGGCTTGACTCTTCATTATTCGCTCGCATAATTAATGGAATTTTCTCAACCATGTGTCATTAATTTTCACAAACTAGGAACCAACGACTTCCTTCGTTTGATTGTTTATTTTTTCCCTCTTGTTTTGCAGTTGTTCGTAATAAATCCAAAGCGGAGATAGGTAACACTTTACAATAAGGGTACATTAGTTAATGCAGTAAAACGCATGAACTACCAATTAACAGTCAACTAATGCGTCAGAGAGCTAAATAAGCATTAGTTAACCTTAATGTACCATTTATTCATGCACTTTGACATCCTTATCATGAAGTTGAAAACATACCTTAAGTAACTTCTCAAACTATCCACTAACTATTCAATAATGTATAAATTAATACCTTAGTTAACATGAACACCATTAGTAAACGATTTGTAGACCCATTAGTTTACTGTTAATTAACTAATAGTTAATGCTTCTTACTGCATTAGCTTATGTTAATTAATTTACCCTTATTGTAAAGTGTTACCAGCGGATATACGTAGAATTTAATCTTTATGGCATGCATGAATATTTCTGTCAACCTGTGGCTTTAGAGGGTTAGTAACTGCTCTAAACCACAAATGCACCCCAATTCAAACAAATCAACAGTTGGATAATATCCGACTGCTGCAATTGTGGTTGGCACACTTACCAGGACACACTCTGTCTCTCTCTCTCTCTCTCTCTCTCTCACACACACACACACACACACACAAGTACTGTGCTCGTTTTTCAATTCCGCTCATATCAGATCTGCCTGTCTTAATTGTTTGCATTCATAATTACAAGTGACCCGTATCTGTCCTTAACGTGAAAACATTTGCCCTCTGAAACAGCAGGCATGCGCACATTGATACATTTTTGCATGAGTCATCTGTGTCAACAACAAACAAAAATGTCATATTTGCGAGAGCACTCATGGTATTTTTAAAAAACCTGATTCAAAGCCAAGAAAATGGTCACGCTTGTAGCGATTGTACGGACAGGATTTTTCCTGGGATAACGGCCAACAGTTCGTCAGCTGTACTTGATGAGCTTGAGAGGGAGGTTAAAGCTAGCCAATTAGCGGTTTTAGATTCGTAACAGCGCTCAGCGCAAGTTTACAGGTGAAAAGCCGCATGGATTCTGCTCTGACTCATGTCACATGGCCATACATCAGATTTATACCCGATCTAGGACCACACATGAAAGTGGTTCAATTCTGATCCGAGGATTGAATTTAAATTGGATTTCTGTGTCCATACAGCCTGGAAAATATCAGATCTGTGTCACATTAAGGCAAAAAAAAATCAGATTTGAGTCTCTTCATGTGAACGTAGCACTGAAGTTGAGAATCAGTGCATTACTGTATGAAACACATTAGTGCTCAGGAGAAGACACATTCTGTCTATCAAGTTTAACTAAAGAAGACTAAAGCTTCTTAAATACATTTTGAGGAATAACCTTATAATACTGAGAATGTATCACACAGGAAGATTAAGGTAAGAGCACGGACTCTAAAAATGTCTGGTTAAAAGGTGTTTTGTATCGTATAATGTGTGAGTGTTTTTGAGTATGTGCAGACTTGTGCATATCAGAAGTGGTCAGTTTCCATGGTAACACCTCAGGCACAGGGAGGTGTGTTTGTGTGGGGTATGGCTCTGATCACAGCGATAAAAAGACGGTAGCGTGGTAACTCTGTGATAACCTTCACTCTCCGACATGCAGGTAAAGCCAGTGTCACACATGAAGGGCAGGACAGGGCCGCACAGACGGCAGCTCCGCCGTATCGATGAGTCCTCAGTCCGCTCGTGCCCTCTGACCCTTACAGGCATGCAGGTGATGGGTCACTCTGAGCCGTTTCATTCTGCGCTCTGACTATTTCTAGGAGGCACAGTAAATACAGCACATCCTCTGTATTAGTGTGTAGATCTTTAAGTTAATCACTGATGCTAATTATTTACACACCTCTTTCCCACACTCTTTTCCTCTGAAATACTGTAACTCTTGTGCTCTGCTTTTAAACAACAAGGTGATTAAACTCTCCTTGACAGCAAACAGAGTTTCTGAACTGAGCAGCACAATGAACATGATCAAATATTTGCCCTCTGCCTCTCTCCCTTCAAACCCCCTTTATCCCCATCTCTCCACCTCCTCTCCATCTCCACACCTCCCTCTGCCACCTCCCTCTGCCACCTCTCTCTGCCTCTCTCTCTACACCTCCCTCTGCCTCTCTCTCTCCACATTTCCCTCTCTCTACACCTCTCTCTCCCTTTCTCTCTACACCTCCCTCTGCATCCCTCTCTCCATCTCTCTCTCTACACCTCCCTCTGCCTCCCTCTCTCTCTCCATCTCTCTCTCTACACCTTCCCTCTGCCTCCCTCTCTCCTCTCTCTCTCTCTACACCTCCCTCTCTCTCCATCTCTCTCTCTACACCTCCCTCTGCATCCCTCTCTCTCTCCATCTCTCTCTCTACACCTCCCTCTGCCTCCCTCTCTCTCTCCCTCTGCCTCTCTCTCTCTCCACACCTCCCTCTCTCTCCCTTTCTCTCTACACCTCCCTCTGCATCCCTCTCTCTCTCCATCTCTACACCTCCCTCTGCCTCCCTCTCTCCATCTCTCTCTACACCTTCCTCTGCCTCCCTCTCTCTCTACACCTCTCTCTGCCTCCCTCTCTCTCCCTCTCCATCTCTCTCTCTGCACCTCCCTCTGCCTCCCTCTCTTCCTCTCTCTCTCTCTCTCTCCACATTTCTTCCACATTATTTTTTCTGTTTGACTATTTCACTGTTTTCCACCAACACAGGGCAGATGGTTCTCCAGGATGGCCTCACCTCTTCAACCTTTCCTGTCAGAACAAACCTGTTCTGTGTGTGTGTGTGTGTGTGTGTGTGTGTGTGTGTCAGTGTTAGTGTGTGTGTGTGTGTGTGTGCTCAAGGGCGATTCCACGTATGTCGTACGGACATTCACAGAACATTTTTGATTTTGAACAGTTTCAGGCTTTGCTTGGTGAAAATCATTTATTACCAAATGATAGACCCTTAACCACAAATGAATATACCACAGAACTCCCAAACCAATTTTTAAATTATTTATGCAAATTAGGCATAATAAATATCTGTTTTACGGACGCAGAGAAAAGGCATTTTTTCAACACATAACTTCAAATGAAAAAATCTGTGAGTTGATGCTGAAAAAAATCATAATGATATTATATAATATACAGGTAATTGCTTAGAGGGTGGAAATCCTTTCTTAAAGATATTTTAGTTTTCCTTGAAGTATTGAGAACATTTAGTCAAAAAAAGTAACTGTCGGACGGACAAACAAAATCTGTCATATGGACATTTGTGATTTTTTTGGAATTTAACCCTAAATTTCATATTTTTTTCAGCATTTAAGAAATTCAACAAGGAAAAAAGGTTGCAGAACTTCAAACTTTTATTCAAAATGCAAATTAGGAACACTCAAGATACACCACACACCCAGCTGTAAAACCAGTAGAAGTTGCACACGTCATGCTTCATCACACACACCTACTATCCTGTATAGTAGTCACACTTTGTATAAAGCGTGAAATTGCTATAATGTTCAATAACTGCTGTTCATATCAGCTCTGAAAGAGGGAGCAGACTCTCGTCTCACAGCTGTGTTTGGTGTATTTTATTCCTGCATAAGTAAAAATTATCGTACGGCCTTATTTCCTACGGATATCAGTGGAGACACAACAAGTAACTGAAAACGCATCAACTACAAAAGCTCAGTGAGGTCAGTGACCTTTTGAGATGTAACACTGAATGGCCGATGTATCAGATCGAGTTGAACAAGAAACAGGTATGTGATGGAGGCTTAGAAATACTAGTATGTCTCTGATTTACGTTTTTGGTTTCACTGCAGAAAAGATAAGTACCAATTTTCATTTGGAATAATTGCTCAATGTTGTAGTGATTTTTTTCTAGGACTCGGTCAGATATTGTAAAACGGTTCAAAAAATGCACAACCAGTGTCAGACACATGGCATGTCCTCATGAAGATCTAAGGACGGAGTCTGGATATTTCCAGGATCCAGACTTCTGTAAACACTACAAACATGTCAATGACCAACACTAACAGCTCTGTAATAGAAAATATAAGTTGTGAGCAGCACTCACAGTAAACAATGATTCTGAACACAAGACTAGAAACATGAACAGTTACGTCTGGAACGAGAAGTTGAATGATGGAAAAGTCTGTCACATTTATGAGAATTCTGCAAACTCTGAGTGGGGTGACTCAGCCGGGGGGCTCGGAGGCCCCGCCCCTTTAAGTCATCTCATCTTCCTCCTAAGATGTGTTTTTCACATTAGATCAATAACCCTTCAGTTCTAGACATCTTTATTAAATGTTTAAACACCACACAGTTGCCATAGGATCACTAATACCTACCTCTAACTGAAATTTGAATGGCAAATTGGAAGTTTGTCTTTGAATGACACAGCAAAATTTAGAGTGACCTTGACCTCTAAAGCAGCTGCTGCCCTCTATTGACAACTTACAAAATCAAAGCAGCCTTTTCTTTCATTGTACATCAATTCATTTGCAGGAAAGACCAGGAGTTCATGTGTCTGAACATGCTGAAAAAAGGCAATTCTGTGACCTGTCAGGGAAACTGTCGTACGGACAAATTATAATATGCAAATAATGCAGAATTTACCAACAGCAGCCAAAGTTGGCAAACTCAGACTCATTCTTGATGAAAATACGAAGAGGATTTACAGTCACAACTAAAAAGCTTCAAAGGTATGGTTGCTATGAAAACTTTTTTGTATTTTTTCTGTCGTACGGACATGACACAGTTGTTTCTTAGTAACAAACTTTTTTATTGACAAAATACAGAAATTTGCAAAAAACCGAAACTCTTATTTGCTATTGGCCTCTGGCACTTACTCATAGTGAATAACAATATAAAAATTATCTAGAAGAAAAATTATGAGGTTTTTTTTTTTGATCATCAAATTTTGAGAAAACTTCACTATTCCAAGAAACTTACCCAAAAACACATTCAGAGTAATATTTTCCAAAAGTGTCGTATTGTTTTATGAATCCTAGTTTCCCAGCTACATTAAACATCAATTGGTTTGCCATTTTGTCCACTTTTGAATTTCAGTTTGCTTGTCCACCTTTGTGTGGAATCGCCCTCAAGCATGTGCTGCCTGTGTGTGTGTGTGTCTGTGTGTGTGCGAGAGTTTGTGTGTGTATGTGCATAGGTACAGGTGTGTGCATTAGTACATGTGACTTTCTGTTACTGTGAGCGTGACTACAGTTAGGGATGGCCCAGAGTGTTTGTGCCTAAATGTGTTTGTGTTTATACAGTGAGATCCTTCCTGTGTGGGTGTGTATGTGTGTATTTAGGTGAGCACACCAGTTCCTGAATGAGTTTATGACTGTGTATGTTTGTGTAAGGAACACGTGCCCGTGTGTGTGAGTGGTTGTGTGCACATTGTGTGTGTGCGTGTGTGTGTGTGAGTGTTAGAGTGTGTATTTGCTCCACAGCTTAAACAGAAAACATCAGGAGATGCTGAACACTTACTCAGGGCATCCCAGAACAGGTGACGTACAGAAGCATCCTCACACACTAAAATTCCAATGTCATCTATCAAATGCATTATTAAGGCAAACTTCCAGTAAGAATTCATCCACTTTAAATTTGCCAGGGAATAGTCGATTCCTCCGGCTCATTTCTTGAATGAAAAACTTTGCGGTTATTTCAGTCCTGCGAACTTTAACCGCTTCCACTAAGCAGTCCCATTAGTGGGTTTGTCAAATGCAGCTGTTTTATTCAAAACTCTGTAAATTTAGGCCCATTTCAAGTCCTCCAGGAGACCAAAGGCTTTCAAAGATCACAAACATGTGCTGCTGAGTTTGTCTAAAATGATGCAGAAGACCTAAATATTTTCTGGTTGATAAAATGCAGCAGCCGTAAAAACAGGTATCCTGGGTTAAAAAAATTTTACTCAATATAAGTGTGATGTGGCTTCAGTGAAGCGCTGCAACCAGCAAATATAGAATACGTACAAGAAATCATCCTACAAGTTGGAAACAATGCTTTCTCTGACTTTGAGCATACTTTAGGGGACATTCATGTGACAATCAGAGTTTAAAGGGTTAATTCATCCACTTTGACATCGGACTCAGATGAAAGCTCTCGAAAAAGCCAGCCAGGGTTTCTGGAAATTAATTCTTTCTTTTGCCAGACTAGTAGTAAACACAGGCAACAGTTCTCAGCTCTGTTTTCTGTAGCCTTGTGAAAATGTGACTCTCGCTCCCGTGCTTGATTGTAAAGATTAAACCTGCCCTTGTTGCCTTGGCTGACATTGCCAGAGAGAATTTCCAGTCATTTTCAGCAAAGGCATTTTCCCCTGCAGCAGTGAAGAGCTGCACACTGAGGAGGGAGAGAGTGAGGGAGTGTAGACAAGGAAATCAGAAAACATCCTAAGCGTGGTGTCAGATTAAATCACTGCTATTTTTTTAATTACAGTGTTTCTGAATCCTGAGATGGAACAAAGAGAGAACAAAAAATAGGGTCTGGAAATGGACCATTAGCTCACGTAAAAAAAAAAACCCCAAAACACCAGCTCTTCATCATGTCTAAACAAAAGGATCTCTGATTCATATGCAGATGTAATTTCCTTCCTAAGGAGAAGTGCTCAGATATGCTAATGATGTCACTCAGAGAGAGGTGATCGCTCTCTGTAATGTAAGTGGTGGGACAATGGCAGCCCCTGAGACACATGTGGCTTTTTACCCCTCAGCCGACGAAAGTCTTGGAGGGGTATTGTCATGGCGAACGGCGCCTGTCTGTCCGTTAACTTCTCGTTTCTGGACGATAGCTGAAAAACGCCTTGGCCAAATGCTCTCATTTTCTGGTGGTATGTTGGGAGTGGTTAGAGGAAGCTCCCTATTGATTTCTGTCCTGCTGCGATAATCAATATGGCTGCTGCGGCAGGGCAAGCGCAAGGCTGAGGGGTCCGGCTCGCGAAAGTGCGTTATTTTTAACTCTTGAAGGTCTGAGATCAAACACTGGATCAGAATGCTGTTACATAAACACTGGGATTCTGATTAAATGACTGGTGCAAGTAAATGAGAACAATGGTGACGCTGGACGTGAAATTTTGCAAATTTCAAAAAAAAAAAAACGCGTTGCTGAATACCCCTCGGCCCGGACACGATTTCCTGCCTCAATGTCACAGCGTTAAGGTCAAAGGTCAAATCCAGCAAAAAAGGTGACGTTGCACATCTATATGTCACAGTGAGTTACCATACCAAATTTGGTGAAGCTGCGATCAGTAGTTGCTGAGTACTGACCCATATAAGATTTCCGGCCTTAAGGTCACCGCGCAAAGGTCAAAGGTGAAATCCAGCAAAAAACATGACATTGCACATATGTGTGTGACAGTGAGTTACCATACCAAATTTGGTGAAGCTGCGATAATTAGTTGCCGAGTACTGACCCAGACAAGATTTCCAGGGTCATGGTCACAGAGCTAAGGTCAAAGGTCAAATCCAGCAAAAAACCTGACGTTGCACATCTATGGGTCATAGTGAGTTACCATACCAAATTTGGTGAAACTGCGATCATTAGTTGCCGAGTACTGACCCGGACAAGATTTCCAGGGTCAAGGTCACAGAGCTAAGGTCAAAGGTCAAATCCAGCAAAAAACTTGACGATGCACATCTATGGGTCATAGTGAGTTAGCATACCAAATTTGGTGAAGCTGTGAGAATTGGTTGCCGAGTACTGACCCGGGAAGATTTCCAGGGTCAAGGTCACAGCGCTAACGTCAAAGGTCAAATCCAGCAAAAAATGTGACGTTGCACATCTATGGGTCATAGTGAGCCAGCATACCAAATTTGGTGAAGCTGCGATCATTAGTTGCTGAGTACTGGCCCGGAAAATGTCACCCGGACAAGATTTCCAGGGTCAAGGTCACAGCGCTAAGGTCAACGGTGAAATCCAGCAAAAAACCTAACGATGCACATCTATGGGTCATAGTGAGTTACCATACCAAATTTGGTGAAGCTGCAATAATTACTTGCCCAGTACTGACCCGGACAAGATTTCCAGGCTCAAGGTCACAGCGCTAAGATCAAAGGTCAAATCCAGCAAAAATCCTGACATTGCGCATCTATGGGTCATAGTGAGTTACCATACCAAATTTGGTGAAACTGCGATCATTAGTTGCCGAGTACTGGCCCGGACAAAATCATGGACGGACGACGGACGACAGACAGACATGCAGGTGACGACAATACCCCTCCGGGCCAGAGACGGCCGAGGGGCAAAAAAGCTCTTCAAAGGGTGGAGGAAAGTCTCTGACAGGGTTGAACAAAGGGGCTCATCAGAAACCTGAATGAAAGAGGCACGACTTACTCCCACTATCTGGTGAAAATAAAGAAAATGACACGAGCGCCCAAATGCAGACAATTTTCCCTTCTGCTACGAGGCCATTGACCACAAACTATCTCCCCAGCAAACAGAGAACATTGTCAAAACATTCTGGTTACACTGTGAGGACATACTGTGTTCATCAAAGGACTGTTGCCATCCTTGTGTGCA
Source organism: Gymnothorax javanicus (assembly GCA_029692085.1). Lineage (NCBI taxonomy): Eukaryota > Metazoa > Chordata > Actinopteri > Anguilliformes > Muraenidae > Gymnothorax > Gymnothorax javanicus. The sequence goes on from CM056209.1 coordinate 50,723,605, forward strand.
AATAAAAGGATACAAAATTAGACAGGATCACTCAGATGTACACTGATGTCAGGGCCCTTTGCGGACAGGAAAAACACTTGAATTTGACAGGTTTTGTCACTTCATAACTTCAGCTAAAGGAATTTAATAAACTGATGTTTATTACACTGGAGTGCTAATACACGCCATTTATAATCATCCAAAAACTCAGCTTCACTAATGGAGGGAACGTAATCATGTCTGTATTAATGATACAAGCAATGCTTGATAAATCTCACATTAGGTCACATTTCTCAAGGGGAACATCAAACAAGTGTCAATCCTTTGTCCCAGTTCTTGTCCTCACAGGCGCAGAGGTGACAGTGAATGATATTCTAATTACACAGTAAAGGCACACAGAAAAAGACAGTAAAAGTGAGCGAGACAAGTGAAGGATGAGAGAAGAACAGTGCCGTCATGACCATAGAGATATATAATAAAACCAGAGAGAACGAGGAAGTACCTTTGCTTCAGCCAGTTAGCATGTTAGCTTCCTGCTTCCGCGTTTCCCAAGGGTGCAATTTTGTGGCCAAAGATGCGGCAGCTCCATAGACGCCAATTGAAAAGTGCGCATTTTTTTCTTATCAAATAAAGCAAAAACAAAAGAAAATGTAGTTGTTAATCCTTCATTTTGCTCTTTGTCTTACGCAACTGTTCGATGTTTTCAAGAGGGCCTGTAAAATAAGAACTGCTACTTAGAGCTTGATGACAGCTCGTGCACGAGTTTGGTTGTCCAGCTGTTGCTCTGACTGCAACAGTTCAATGAAAAGAGTGAAAAGTGCGTGCGCGTTCTGGATAAAAAGCGTTGCTTGTCATTTCCCCTCGAAAACATTCGCCAATCCGCATAGACGACACACTTTCTTGGCAATTTGTGCCATGTAATCAGATTGGCATCTTATGAAATGGTGCCGGATGTAAGCACCCATGGAACGCCATTTTTATAGATAGCGTCTGTCAATTCCATACTTCCTGGGCTGAAGTAGCTAGCCTAGCATCTCCCATTGAAAGTAATAGGGGTGGAACTTCCTCACTCTCTCCAGATCTATTATATTACCTCCATGGTCATGACTCGGGATCAGGGAGGAGTAGGAGGAGCTAAAAGTCTTGAGTGACAGCAGGGGCATCAAATGCCTTGTTCTCTGTGGGGTCTCCCTGTCGGTAGCCATTTTAGTTCATCCTGCAAAATCTTTCCCAATAAGCTGAGGTACATGGCGAAATGAGAAAAGTTTAAATGTGTTGGTGAGTGTTAGGGAACGTTTGCCATCTTGAACGCGCACTGAGACTCAGGGACACACCCACCGTGATGGTGCTGGTCGGAGGCTGCGGGCTGTCCCGGCGAGGGCTGGACCGGCTGCAAAGTCGCCTCCACCCCCTCGGCCAGCAGGGCGGAGCTGCTGAGCTGTCCCACCGGGGGAGGCCAGGGCAGGTCCTTGATAACCTTAATCTCTACTGCGAGCAGCCCAGGAGCAGCACGTACCAAAGCAGCAGGCGAGAGAGGGAGGGAGTGAGGGAGGAAGAGAGGAAAAGAAGACAGGAGAGTGAGAAAACCAGAGAGGAAAGCAAGAGCTCGACCCAGAGAGGAAGAGCTCAGCACACGAGGAGCGACAGGCTTCAGCTCCAGAGAGAAGAGAGAAGAGCAACAACTTTAAAATAAGAGAGTCTCAGCGAGGACTGCAGTCTTATTTTTCAGCTTATTCTCAGTAAGTTCACTATTAATGTTCTTTTTGGTAGTTAAGACAAAACTACAGTCAATGAGATGTGAAATTTGGACTTATTTTGAAGACTTGTTAATGGGGTAAGAAAATTTTTAATGTCAAGCTAACATTAACAGAGTAATTTTTTCAATATTTTTTGATAAAAGGAAGCGCTAGTTAACTCTGGCTACTCCTTTCCTCAGCTTCATCTTTGCCCCTGTCCCATTAAAACACTGCTCTCAGAAATAATCACTGCTCAGCACGGATCAAGGGGACAGAGAAAACTTTTTTCTCCTGATTTCTAGCTAACAGCCCTCCTTGTCTTTTGGAACTGTGTATAAACAGACAAAGCGACTTGTCCATTGTTTTAAATATTATGCAGGTAAGAAGTATTGTTGTTGAATGTCAGTTACAAGCAGCTAGCTTGTTAGCCACCTTGTTAATTTTATTAACTGCCAAGTTAATGCAGTCCCTGCGACGGTAAGGGTACCAAGGTAGCTCGCTGGTGACCGTTATCAATCGCTAGCGTTTGTTGTTAGTCAGCGGTCTATTTAAGTCAATGGGACGGCTAATTAGCTAGCTAGCATGAAATGTTTTATTACAGCCCTTCAAATGAATATTGCTGCAAAAGACATGAGAATACAACTGCGTAGGTTTGTTTGATCAAAGTGCCTTCTGTAATATTCTTGTGTCATAAATAGTAATTATCTTGTGAGATTTTTCACCAATGAAAAAGACACTAATTTCACAACTGTTTTTAAAATTAGTTTAGGAATACATTAAAAAGCTTATTATGGTCTTGGAAATGGAATAAAAAAACACGCCTTTAACATGGTTGGCATATCGAGTGTCTGTTATGTTACATCGTTTTACCATCGTCAGAAACCCAAAATGCCTGGTTCGACGGTTGCCTGAGGTGAAAGTTGTCCGAGGTTCGGTCAGACCCCTGCTTGCCCCATTGTGGGCGTAGGTCAATTTCAAGCACTTGCTGATCATCCAGCTTCTGTGTCTACGCCTGAAATCTGACCCTCCAGCTTAACGAGCAGCTGATTGCCTCATTGACTCCACCTGGCTGCACCTACGACAGGATCTGAAGTTTGGAAGTGGAGGGGGCTGGAGGAGACTGTGGCTCTGTGTGTGGTTTTGAGTTTGTTTGATATTTTCTTTGATTCCCTTTGGTGTTTGGACAGCTTTTATTTGGTTTTTGTGCACTTTTTTAGTTTAGGTTTAGGCCAGAGAAGGAAGCTGCGGAAGACTAAGATCTAGGTTGTAGTCTTCAGGGGCCCTGCTTTGGCCAGTCCAACACCACTTGAGTTTTGTGTGTATTTTTGTCGTGATTTATTAAATGTTATTTTGGAGATCTGTTTTTGTATCATTTTTTTTGGGGCCTTAGGGACTTTTTGTTTTGCGTCTCCTTAGTCCGGCCCTGCTTATATAATGAGCGGAACTTGAGTCGTAACACGATGTAGAAGACAACGCCAAGGCTTGTGTCCACTCTTTCGAAACACAGTGACCAAACTGAGAGAAGTTTACCCTTGAAAAAATGCATTTTAGGGCTGCCTGACCTGAGCATAAACCAGCCTCGCCTGACTGTCAGCAAGACAAACAACTCACTGGCCATCTGCTACGGTACTGAAACCAAAGGGTAACATAAAAACACCAAACACAGCTTCTCATTCCAAGCCCAGTGTTTTACAGACTCGCCACAGGGCTGAGGCGAGACGAGTCGGCCGCAATCGGCACTGAAGCGGAGCGAGAATCTGAGAGCCACATGTTCTCTGCTGTACAGGGCGAGCTGCCTGATCAGGGACCAGAGATGAACATGCGTAACAGCCTAACGCGGTAAAATATCTCCCAGTTTTCTCCATTTTTCTCCCCTGGACAGAATTTGCTGGAAGAGGAGAGGCGATGAGACTCGAGCGGATAAAGAGGAAGCAGGGTGTCTGGGTACTGGAGTCCCGCTGCATGGAGTCGTGGAGAGTTCAGGCTGGCAGAAACGCTCCAGCGCTCTGACAGCTGAAGTAATAACTTTAGCTTCTGTGCTGCTGAGGGTCGGGGGTTGGATGTAGCTGGGAAATTTTCACTCCGCCACCACTGGCCTCAGTCACATTTCCTTCAGCAGATTAGAGTGTAATTGTTTTGGGAGAGGGCAGCAACTCGCAGGCTCTCTCTTGGAGCGAGGAGACGATTCACATGGGTCTACAACAAACACTGCTCAGACACAAAGATATCGCCTTCGCTCTATTTGAGGGATCGCAGTTAAATGTCCAAACCTTGCCGAGGGTGGTGCTAGAATATTCACGTAATGGAACTCCCTTACAGTTTCAGCCACAGACTGTATACAGCCAATGCTTTCAGCAAAAAACTGGTTTTGCCTCGGCATGTTCATGCAACAGGCAACACAAGCAAGTTACTATTTTGGAACTGTCAATATGTCTTTTTCTGGACACATTATTGTGTTTGTTCAGGCGAAACAAATGCCGAAGCTGTACGTATATCGTATACTTACCAGGCGTTGCGTTAATAGCGAAGCGTTCAGGTTGCTGCGTTCACTGAAAGTGCATATTCCGACAATGAGAAGTGACCTTCTTTAACCTGCAGTGCATCAGCCAAACACATGCAAGGATTTGGCGAGAATATCAGTAGTGCCACTGACGGTATAGTTTGGAAATTGAATTGCGAACCGTCAAATTGGCCACACAACACACTTTATTAGTAGGGCACTGCTTTTTTCTCCACCGGAAACTCATTGGCAAAATATCCCCTCAAACAAATACGATAACACCTCTGTTCCAGCTTATTAAAACAGTGCCCTGGGATCATTACCTGGCTTTTCTGAGTACAGAATCAATGGGGAAAACTTGAGCCCAGAGCAGTTTGCGCTCAGCCTGTCAACCGCTGGCTTATGAAGTGGCGAGTTCCGTGATTACTAACCCACAGGGATATCCAGACTTTTCCAGTGATTCAGGATCTGGCAGATAAAAGCAGTCATCAGTGAAGTATCTAGAGCAGATCAGCGATCCCGGCTCTGTGAAATCCGCTCGTTTCCTCTTCACAAATCCAACCATGCCTTCCGAATCAGAGGGTTTTTTGGAAATGTATGGGCCATGATGCCTCTGCTTGCATCAGCCTTATTGCTGCAGCTGAAAACAAGGCAGATAGTGTATTTGGCTTTTTCCCAAGGGAGTACTCCACAGTTATGAATCACTGAGTCCAATGCCACTGACAACGTGTTCTCTGCCACTGGCAAGAAACCTTCCATGATGTCATCGCCGGAGATAGCCGAAGATAAATTTTTTCTGAGATGATCATGATTTGCATTGATTAAAACGCGAAAAAATTTGTAACGGCTGATAATAATAAAGGAATAAGCCCCTTGAAGCAGTGGGTTACAGTGATTTTATAACGGCGGAGGGGCGTTCTAAGGCACAACGCGCAGCGGATTGCCTTAGTGCCCCTCCGCCATTATAAAATCACTGTAACCCACTGCTTCAAGGGGCTTATTGCTTTTATAAAATGGGTACCCTACATATAGCCCATTAAATAAACACACAAGAAAAATAATCAACAATTTATTGGTAATAATGCAACAATAAAATTGAGAACTATTCGTTCTTTCACCAAGCAAGATAGAGTGGACAGAATGGTTGGCAAGCAACACAAACGCTAAGATTGCTTTTTCATCTAGCGCCATTATCATGTCACATCAGGCTATTTGGGCTCGTTAATGTAGATATACTATGAAAGCAGGCTATTTGGAATGTCTCCTTCGGTCTCCCGAAGGCCCCGTTAAATAATTTAACGTTTGTTTCGGTTTTCTAGTTTCCTTGTTCTCAACTCGCGCCGATCGGCCATATCATTACAACCAGCAGCGAGAGTAGGAAACAAGATTGACTTTTGTCCTCCACACTTGCCGGTGTCCAGGAAAATATGTTGAATTGTGCATTAGTTTGCTAGCCAGCTTGTCAACTAGCTAGCGTTCACTTCAATGGATGTGGTTACCCTACACATAGCCCATAAAATAAACACACAACAAAAAAAACCAACAATTTATCGCTAATACTGAAATAGCGAGCTAGTTAGCAACGTAGCTAGCAAGCTAAAATGATATCGAACTCTGTAATGCAATAGCTAGCTAGGTAGATAGCCAACTGGTTAGTGGGTTAAAAGGCTAAACTTCGCTAACACTGAATTAGCGAGCCAAAAGTCTTGAAACAAACGTAACTTATCGAGTCAGTTCAGCGCCGAGAAGTTGGTTGCGCGCAGGGATATTTTGTGCTGCGGTCTGCCTCAGAATACAGTGGGTTACAGTGATTTTATACCGGCATGGAACACGGCTCAGCCAATCACATTTAAGGATGGGAGCCACCCGTTTTAAAATTTTAAATGACCAGGGCACAAAGAATATATTTACATAATAAATTCTGTGGTCCAAATCTTATTTTTGGATGAACAAGCACTTTAAAGACAGCGCGCCTGAGCTGGAGGTAATATTCTGCTCTTAACTGTGGGGCAGAAGGTGATATAATTGAGGCACGCAGGGGAAATCTCTTGGAAGACATAACATGACCCCCCTTGTCTCCTGAGGTCCTCCGAAGGCCTTTGATGTGACGCACTAATAAAGTTACAGAGAAAAAATCCCAGTCTGACAGCGACTCAGCGGATCGGCCGATGAGTGACACTGACCACCCCATCAACCCCGAGCGCATTAAACAGAGACGACCCATACATCGTCTCAAACAGCGCTCTGCTTCGCTTGTATTATCTGGCATTATCCAGTGTGTCATCCTCAGCTATTTCACTGGCACACTGGGACCGTTAGGCTTGTATTGGGGGAGGGGGGGTCTTATACGCCCAGGGCTACGGCTGTTGTCTCCACACTCTACTGCCCCCCCAACCCTCCCCATCTCGCTCACGGCTGGGACCGAACCATCGACGGGGCAGATCAAGGTTACAGTTATTTCCCCTGAGTGAAGGGAGCTGTAAAAGAACCCCACACAGAAGCGATGCGACGCAGTGAACAGACTCCAGTGAAATACACACGTCTTTAACAGCAGCCTCAGAGTGCCTGTCTTACAGGATGGCTTTTGATGTTTACAAAAAAGCGGCGAGAGGACGCAACAACCTCAAGTCTCTGCACGTGAGATGTCTGTAGTAAAAAGCATTTCAGCTCAAAGTGCTGCCTGCTACTGAATTCGGTTTTCATATTTTCATTCACACACATGCAAGCTAATGTACTGTGGAGTTTTAAAATGGGCTGGGGGGGGGAAGGGGGTAGATTAGTTCTCATTACTGTACCCCCCTCCCCCAAACATCTGACCCCCCCACACTCTCCTGGCAGTGAAAGACTTTCTTTAAAAGTAAAACACTGTGACCCAGAGCTCCACTGTAGATCAGGCACAAACACGCGGTGTGCGATCTCCACTCTAATAACACTCCTGTTACGATGCCTTTATTTCCTCTTACTATTTAGAAGTTTCTTTTTCATTCTGATCACTTTTAAATATCTTGCAAAGCTATTAATTATATCACTCAACTCTAATGGCGTTTTTCAATTGGCACTTTTGTCTGGGCCGAATCGAATCGTGCCGCCCTGATTAGCATTTCCATCATCAATTTAAGCGCACAGAGTAGAGCTGAGCCGCACTGAAGATGGAAATCCCCCAGTGTGGGGCCCAAGCCTGCCGATCCTGCCCTCAGTTGGGCAGCTGAAGCATCAGAGGGCTTCGTCATCATCATCAGCATCAGAGCTTACAAGGGCGCTGCTGTCAAACATCATCAACTCAAGACAAGCGCGTCATCACTTAACGACACACCTGCAGATGGGTAGCCCTGTTTTAATGGAAACACAAATCGCAGGCGTGCTGAGCTGATGTGCCGAGTCGAACAGAGTAAAGCCAGGCCAGCACGCGTGTACAGGAAAAGCTCATAACTGTCCTAACATTAATACACCATCTAGTCTGCCTTTTGCTGTAATTGCTTTATACAAATCGTACCTTATCTGATCTATACCGTGGCTTTTCTAGTAACGTTGTCCATGCACTTCGCTATTGACAAAAGTGTCCACCAAAACTTATGTAATGTTATGTAGTGTTATTAATTATATGCCCATCAGCCTGCCCGCTCCAGACATTAAGTGCCACAAACATGAACACTTCCAAAAGGGTGGAGAGCATTTTTATTCCTTTTGGTTGTTTTTCACCTCAGGGATTATCATTTGTATCAATTTTTAATTACCCTGCAATAAATAATTATATTTAATTACATCAAATAAATCACACACACAGGCTTGTTTGCACTGACTGCCATTTAATTATTGTTCTGCTTAATTCAGCCGGCTAATTGCATGCATATGGATAATACGTCACTGAATTGCAATATATATGCACAGCTCCACTGGAGTAGCACAGCTCTGAATAATAAAACAGCTGTTCCAACAACCTCTGCTTCCACAACTTGGATTAGGAAGCACAATAACGGAACACAATTAGAAAGCGACAAATGATGGTTTCAGCAGAATCTCAATAGTGCAACAAATTTCCCGAATAGAATGTAGCCTCTTGAAGGCTCAAATACAAAAGCATGCTCCTTTGAGACTCAGACACTGGTTTAAAAAAAGTAATAAAATACGTTGTAAAAAAAAAACAAAACATTTTATTGTATTTGCAACACTTTCTGGATAAAAATTGAAAGTGTCTCAGTCTAAATATGTAGCCAAATACAGTTAAAGACTAAAAGAAAGAGGGAAAATGTGTTTCTCTTGGGAGCCTGAAGACACAGTTTTGCAGAACAGAGGGTCACAGAGTGAAATGAGTGTTAGATGTGCTTGTTGTGTGAGGGAGACAGGAGCAGCTGACCAGAGCTACATCAGCATTAGAGTCCCTGTGCCCATCTGGGCCTGAGAGAAAGTGCTCCGCTTGCTCCGGATGGGACTTCCTCCAGTACCAGGTTGGGTTGATACATATTTTGTCCTCTGTGTTTCTGTGAGCCCTTTATTTTGTTAATACATCATGTCTTCACAGGGTAACCTGTAGCCTAGTGAATAAGGGGGCAGGTTGGAGCCTGGAGGGCTGGTAGCTCAAACTCTACTGTAGTCACTGTAAGATCAGTGCAGCTGCTGGGCCTCTTGGAGCAAGGCCAGTAACCCAGCACTGTACTGCCAGTAACCCAGCACTGCACTGCCAATGACCCAGCACTGCCCATGACCCTGCACTGCTAGTAACCCTGCACTGCACTGCCAGTAACCCAGCACTGCACTGCCAATGACCCAGCACTGCACTGCCAGTAACCCAGCACTACACTGCCCATGACCCTGCACTGCTAGTAACCCTGCACTGCACTGCCAGTAATCCAGCACTGCACTTCCAATGACCCAGCACTGCACTGCCAGTAACCAGCACTGCCCAACCCTGCACTGCACTAATCCAGCACTGCACAGGACCCAGCACTGCACTGCCCCAGTAACCCAGCTTTGGCCCTTTACCTACTCAAGCGCCAGCTGCTTTGCATAAAATGCACTGAGTAAATAGCAGTAATGCATCACTTTTTAGGAAAGGTGCTGTGTGGCTCCACTATGCTGTGGCTGTGACTGACTGCAGTGCTGCTCAGTCTATCTTTGGGGGTGGAGGGTGGGGGTGGGATTGCTGACCCAGGATCAGCCAATGTGTCCCAGGGAAGATAAGCGAGGAAGGAGCCCGGGTTTGGAAAGAGGCAGAGGATTGTTTACAGCCCTGTGAAAGGGGCCTGTCAGGGAGCTTATCAACACCAGGAACAGCAGGGGAAATTAAAAACAGCTTCCAAGCGACAGGCCGGTGACGCTCCGGGTTTAGAAGGAGGGGGAGAGGGGGGCAGTGTGGGGGAAGGTTCTTATGTGGGCAGAGCTTCTCTCTTCGAAATCTGACGTGTGTCGATCTGCCTCATTCCTCTAGATTCACTGCAGCGCTGCAATGTTTCTGGAATTTAACCCCTGACTTTGCTGCTCTTTTAGTCAGTAGCATGCGGTGGGGTTTCAGTCAGGGCCAGCAGCAACAAAATGCAACCAAAAAAAAAAAAAACCATATTTGCCGATACAGCCAACACAGCAGCCACAAACATACTAAAATAAATACAAACTCAGAATCCACTGTAATGCATTATTATGCAACAGTACTTAACACCAACATGTCAGCTGATCAACAACCACAATGCATCACAACACCACTGTGCAGCATCGCCATCAGATCATCTTCCCTTAGGTCACTCACCACTGCAGCGAACATACTATATGACACAAGACATCAAAAACAGCACCTACTGCCCAACTGCTCCGCATTCCTAAGAGGAAACTTCTAAATCACTTCAAAAGTTAAATCCATTTCGTTAACAGTGGCTGCTGCAAGGTGCTGTCGCAGGTCAGCATCATAATTTGACAGCAAAGTTAGTGATTCCATGTAATTACGTACCTTGACTAAGAGACTCACTTCTCTCCTCATGCCCCCTGAAAGTTAAAGCCCAATGCCCACCTGAGGCGAAGCGAAGCATCGAGTCAAACGGAAAGCGTTTTTAAACGCCCATTGGAAGCGTCAGTAACATCGAAATTGCCGGATGACAACAGGACCGAGAAGCAAGCCATGGGTGTCACTCTCAAAATGTTCAGGAGGACAATGTTTAATTTTGAAAACACCTACCAATACAGCTTATTTTATTAAGTGATGACAAAGTGTGACGTTCAGCTTACTGTGCATTATACAAAATACATAGGAATGATTTACCTCCTAAATTAAGTCGTCTAGGAGGTTAACATAATGATTTATATTACTTCACCCCGCAACGAGTTAGCCGCTAGCTAAATAACCAGTCCACCTTGACAGGGGTTGGGAAGGACAGCAAGGCCCATGGGCCAGTGGCCCGTGTCATGGAAAATCAATGGGCCATTTTCAACATGTATGGGCCATTCCCAAAATTCAATGCTCCAATAATTTTAACCATAATAGACCTCTAATCAAAACGTGTACGTCCTATACACATACATATACATACATTTTGCTTTGTTCGTTTAATGCTGAAAACATACTGATGCATACTGTACATTTTGCTTTTAATGTTCAGCATTACAATATTGCTTAGAATAAAAATGATCGATATGTAATAGAAAAGACAAGATTATGCACTCAAATACACAAGAGGGAAATCGGCCGTTGTAATTTCAATCGTTCAATAAAACTACTGGCTTCAGCATTAGTTTACGGACACACTGGTAAGCCGCTCTGAGTTGATGGTTTTTGACTTAACCCACACAGTTCACTACCATCTTATCGCGGCACAGGCCGCAGCTCTACATTGATGAAAATTATTTGACACTGAAGGAATCACGGCTAGAGTATGAGCCTGGTATCATAATGTAGATCAGAATGAGACCTTTCATATGCCATAACTCGATTTGATCATCATCCACATAGTGATACAACCCCGCCAAGTTTTCCCAACACGCATTTTTTCAAGTTTTCTCTGGTGAATTATGAGAAATACCTGACAAATCCACAGTTCCAACAGTTGTTTTTACTACACTATATCATAGTTATTAAATTGGTGCAGTGTTGCCATTGAAACTTCCACTGTTCTCGTGATATTGAAGCTTGAAGTTGGTTACAGAACAAATCTCGTTGAAGAAACTACAGATTTTTGCTTAAGACTGTGACACCTAGAATTGGCATACAATTGATTTCATTGCAGTTTTTAATAGTGCTCCGATATGTCTTTCAGTTCTGAAAATTGCATTTCGCCATCTTTAATACACACAAAGTTATGAGGGATCAAAAATGCTGGGAAAAATTGATGCGAGTTTGAAAGCTTAAAATTTCGACCTACTCTGGTGTACTCTTAGAGCCTGTAACTCAAAAAATATTCACGAGATCAGAGTAATATTTGGCAAGTATTCATACTGAAATTATTGTAGCCTACTAGAATAATTTGCTGATTCCGAGGAGGTCAGGTGGTTGGCACTTGTAGATTTTATATATTATGAATAACAAAGGAATTACTAAAGAAACAAATAGAATAAAGCAAATTCACACATTATGTCTCAAATCGCAAGTTAATTGCAATCCTGAGTGAACATAAATGGCTCTCCAACGTAAAAAACGTACCCTACGCGGCCACCTACCGTTTTAAAGCGTCGTCACATTAATAAACTATAAAATTGTGTTAAAAATGCCATATATGCCCGGAGAATGTTCCGCGACGTGAAGTTTCCCACCGAGCAAGCATACGTCCAAACAACGTCATTTCGAGGTCTTCCACAAGCGTCTAAATGACGTCTTCTGAGGAGCCAGAATGAAAGTTTTTATGACCTCTTAACATCCTCTGGACGTCCCATATTAACGTCCACCAGACCTCTGCACAAGGTTAAAAATGAGTTCAAATGAGGTAGGCCTGGGCGTCTTTTCAACGTCAACTGCGCACTTATTTTAGAGATTCTTGACGAAAACAAAATATATAGCTTCTGTCTCCTCCCCACCATGCGATGCCTCCGACTGTTTTTTAGGCTCTTAGCTGTGGTTCTTGTGCAATTGTTATGACAAGTAAAGCTCATTTTTGCGGTAATGACGGGATTCGTGCTCTGAATTGTTAATCACTGAGATACACTCGCTACCGACTGCACCACGAGGTTAGGTTAAAGGCACTGCGTAGTTAAGATCTGTTTCCCGACTACTTTCCACGGGTCATTTAAACGAAGTCATTGCAACTTGTATCCAGAATATGAAAAATAATGCACTGGACTCATACTATTATAGCGTTGGGAAAATAAAACAATTAAGAAAACTATTAACATGAAATTTTGTGTTTTAATGTCATCATAGTCGTCTGTTTTTTGTTTGTTTGTTGAAAGTGGCGACTCGCCCCGCAGCGGGGTTAATTGGGGGAAAGAGATCGGCTATCTGCGGTGCCGACAAGAGTTGCAGTTCTGCTATTGGCACCGCGGCGAGGGGGATAAGAGAAGCACCTCCGCTATTTTCCCCACAACTGGGCCACTAAGAGATTTCATTTTATTATCTGCCCCAGTCTTTGAACTAGCTGTAGCAATCGAGTTTCACGAGGTTTTTAAGGTTTATTACAGACAAACAAGCAAGGAAACGGCTATTCGTCCCCTAGCGCTTCGGCGCGATGCCTTTAACCTAACTTCGTGGCGCAGTCGGTAGCGACAGCAGCTTAGTAATTAACAGTTTGGAAGATCAAATCTTCTCATTACCGCAATAAGGATCTTTGCTTGTCATAACAATTGATCAAAAGTGACATCTAACAGCAAAAAAGCAGTCGATGAGATAGGGAGGTAGGTAGGTGGAGGGAGAAGACAGAAACTATTTTTTTTTTTTTTCGTCAAGTATCTCTAAAATAAGTGTGCAGTTGACGTTGAAAAGACGCCCAGAACGACCTCATTTGAACTAATGTTTAACCTAGTGCAGAGGTTCGGTGGACGTTAATACGAGACGTCCAGAGGATGTCGTAAAAAGACGTCATAAAAACTTTCATTCTGGCTCCTCAGGGGACGTCATTTAGACGTTTTTGGAAGGTCTCAAAAAGACGTCGTTTGGACGTATTCTTGCTTGGTTGGTTTAATTGGAGTAATCGCATTATACAAATAAATGATGGCCTTCATGAAAAAGATGCAAGTTGTACTTGGTTAATTTGGCTCTAAATCTCTCTAATGGATTTGGCTAGTCAGACGGGCTTCAGTGACGAGCATCTGTAACCGGTCTCTTGAGGAGATAGATACCGGCAGGCTTCAACCCCAAGTTCGCGTTAAGGCAGTGACTATTTTTACAATGGTGGTTAACTTTAAGTTGCATTTGGACTGCTCGCGATGCAGTGGCGATGCACTAATAAATACAGTTCCAAATTAATTTGCCTATAAATAACTCGGTTCGCATTACTTTATATATCATATTGCAACTCAGACTTAAAGTTCACCGATCAAGCACATAAAACACATTAATACGCGGAAAGCATATTCAGTAGGTTCGCTGATTTACCGTTCTCAAGTGTAGCCTATGCCATGTTCGTTGTTGAACTGGGTACGCGAAACTTTGCTTGCAAATTCATTCCAGTTTTTTTTTTTTCCGACGGTCTGCTACGAAATGCTGCCAAGCTCCAGGTTTTTTATTTAACATTTTTTTTCAAGGCTTTATCGAAATGAGCAAATAGGCCTATGCCTATATCACAAATCTTAACAGTTGCAAACCATAAGCCACAAATGAAACGTACATTTGCGTGTATATTTAAGAAGGGTATAATGCAGGTATGAGAGGAGGTGTTACACGTTTGTTTTTTTTCACATATATGTAAAACTATTAGGCCTACCTACTATAAAATGCAACTTTTATTGGTTTAGATTAATTGTGCATAACATCAATATTACCTTAACTACCTAGTATAATTTATTCAGAGTAAACACAGGTCGGGTTGAGATTGAAGGACGTCAATACCAGCCGCATGGCAAATGTATCATTCTCGAGTTATTTGCGGTTGCTCGGCCAAAACAAATCCCGATCGCATCAACCAAACAATCGACCAGACCGCCGTGGTGGCATTTCTAAATAAAAGATTACTGCTCGTTTGTTCGATCCAAAATTAATCTGACCTGCTTTCTTTTGTCAGAAACCCGTACGTGATGATTGAAAGTGAACCATGAACCTTTCCCGTCATGAAAACAAAGTAAACAGTCTCTGACTAAGAAAGACAATTAAGAAATAATTTTAAAATTACAAACCCAATCAGTATTGCAACACTCGGTTCCAGGACAGTGTTATTTGATACTGCATACTGATGTGAATCGGACATGATATCAAAGGACTTTAGAACGAACTCCTTCCGCTGAGAAAATACGGCTCCATATCAGTCTTTCACCCGGTGGGCATTTTCACAGCCTCGCAATGGTGATGGACCGCGCAAGGGCCTGGAATTAGAATTAATCGATCGAGCATCAGAACGCACTGGACCAACTGCGATCAGTGGAGTTTTATTTGGTACTGCATAATAGAAAAAAAAAATTAAGATTTAATTGGCACACGGGCACATTCATGGCCCGCTCAGTGGCTTTATAATGCGCCATATTTTGATTTTATGCACCATTTGCGCATGGCGCGTGGTCTTCCCAACCCCTGCCTTGAGTTAGGTACTGTCTAACTGTAGATCTCTTTATAATTTAGATGGCCTTAAAATAATTGATTTCTGTGCAAAAACCGCAACTTCGTTAAAAGGTGGCGATATCGGTTTTGACAACTGCATGTGGGGTTTCTGCTAAATGCGTGCCACCACCCATGGCAAAGCGTAATTGTTAAATAACCGAAAAGACGAATGCATTTCTACTGAGTTGACGCTCAAGAAAAAGAGCAGCGGTGAAAACTGAAAAACTGAGGCAGGTCATCCGCTGTCGTTGCTCCATTGAAACGAATGGCTGCCCATGGGCCAATCACTCAAACTTATTTGAATGACAACGCCAAGGCCAGCACAAGAAACTCTGCTTGCCCTGGGGCGTTCTGTCAATAACACATCAAAATTTGATTAGCTGATGACACGGTCGCTCAGTGTTGTAGCTCCAATAGCAGCATCCAGCTTCAATTAAAGGCTAGCAATAGATACAGTCGGCAACAATGGAACGCCCACAAACGTCGCATCCGGTTAGAGCTGAGGGGGGAAACAAACCGGTCTCTGCCATTAGCCACAATGCCGAAGAGTTGCTGTGTGCCCTCTTGCACTGCAAATAAAAAAAAAAAATCACCAATTAAAGTTTTGCATTGTACCGAATAATAAAACAGAACCACATAGGAGGACAAAATGGCTTCAAGCTATCAGAAGAGAGGACGAGTTTGGCAGATTATGGCGGGACCCCATAACAGAACGTGTATGTCTGCGGGCCACTGAGTCGGATCATTCGCCCTGTCTTCTAAAACGTATGGACAACAACCCAACCCCAGTATATTTAATTTTTTAATATATCGATCCTTGTCCGCAGGCAAGAGCAACTCAAAGTACGTTGTGACAACTTCTTAGCGTTAGCAAGACAAGATTAAATTCTGCGTTTTTACAGTATAGCGGACAGGGGGGAAGGATTGTTTCCCCCCTCGGCTCTAACCAGATGTGACATTTGTGGGCGTTCCCGTTGTTGCCGACTGTATCTATAGAGTACTAAAGTGATGAAGTCACCGCTACTTAGCTTCTGGTGTTGGAAGTAAAATCCCTATGGGAATTTATAATGGGGACACTTTCTGGCATTGCTCGAACTCGCATTAATTCTAAGAGCCGCCTCGCTCCGAGATTAGCCTACAGGGTATACAGATTCAAATGATCACATCAAATTTGTAGTTTATCAGCAAAAATTTATGCTTTTGCACTTGTAGTCCAGTTTGTAGTCCACTTCTCTGAACTACATATCCGCTACACAAGTGGGCGAGTACCCCGTGATTTGTTCCAAGCCAATGAGGTACCTCAGTTTCAGCCAACGTTCATAACGTACGACTACGGTAGCCCATCAGTGCCCTACATTGCCGTATGTCCCTGCACCTGTTCCCACATAGCTGGCTACTATTATCTAGCTACATACCTAGAAATGAAAGGATCACAATGAATAGTTATTTTGCCATTTAGCTAGCATTAAGCTACGCTAGCGAACCACCAAGCTAGCCAGCTAGTGAGCTTTTTACATCTTGTGCACATAGCTAAACCGATGGAAACAGTAAATGGTAGTTTACTGTCACTTACTGTTATTTAGCAAGCTAGCTAGTATGATTATTCAATAAATATCACTAGCTTTGCTAGCAAGTTCGCTAGCCTAGCTAGCGAGCTAGTTAAGTGAATAAAAGCAGTGAAGAGCCATTATTTGGCTACATAGCTAGCGTTGAGCTGCGAGCATTTCACAAGCTGGCATTTAACTAAATGCGCCAAAATATAAGGTTAGACAACTACCTGTTACGGCCAGGCACACTGGTCATAACATAAACGAACCAAAGTCAAAAGAACTCGTGTCTAGGGTTTTTTTATTTAAATTAAGTTAAACAATGTAACGAAAAATGGGAGAACCAAAATCACAGCAAGGCACAACTGGCGTGGGAGCCAACCGCTTCCAAAAGTCTCCAACATTCTGCCTGGCTTCACTGGTTTAATAGGGAGCGGCTCCACCCACACGCAATTGGCCTCACCTGTAGCAAGGTAGAAAAACACAACACAAATACACTGCCGAGCAGCCTAATAATGCACTGGAGAAAGCAGCAGCACCTCAGGGCAAAGAGGGACGTAACACACCCCCATACCAAAATGGTGACTACAGTCTCCATAACACTGGATAATCAAAAACATTTATGGTTTACCTTGCAAACACCCCACAGTCAGAGATGTGTGCAAGCACAATTTCTTAACTAAAAAAATATACAACCATGTTGTAATAAATATAGATACACAAAAACACAAATTAACCATGACAATACAGTTATTACTGTAAGCATGAAGGATTAGGTATTCTTGACAGAGCGTCAGCGAGAACGTTGTCAGCGCCACGCACGTGCTTGATCTCAAGGTTGAAAGGCTGTAGGATCAAGCTCCACCGCATCAGTCGCTGATTAGCGTTTCTCGCGGCTGAGGAACTTCAATGGATCGTGATCACTAAACATGAAAATTTTGTCAGACGCGCCCAAATACACTTCAAAGTGCTGAACAGCAAGTACAAGGGCTAATGTTTCCTTTTCGATAGTAGAATACCGCCGTTGCGGATGGTTAAACTTTTTTGAGAAGTAGCGAACGGGGTGATGGACATCTTCAGAACCTTCTTGAAGTAGAACAGCGCCAGCACCTTGATCACTCGCATTAACAGCCAAGAAGAAAGATTTACTGAAATCAGGTGCAGCTAACACCAGCGCAGAGGTCAACAACACCTTGACATTTTCAAATGCCTTCTGACACTCTTCAGACCACCGAAAAGGTACTTTTGGGCTAAGCAAATCGGTTAACAGGGCCACGACAGCGGAAAAGTTCCTACAAAATCCGCGGTAGTAACCCACCATGCCTAAAAATCTTCTAAGCTCACGGCGATCGGTAGGGGCTGGGAATCCACAGACAGCAACAACTTTAGCATCTAAAGGACGTACCTGTCCTCCTCCCACCACTCTACCTAAATAATTTACCGTGGCCTTTCCAAATTTGCATTTTGCGAGGTTGATCGTTAGGTTGGCAACAGACAAACCGTGGAACAGGTGACGTATTTGTTCAACATGTTCTGACCACACAGAACTGTAAACAACCACGTCGTCTAAATATGCATTGCAGTTAGACATGCCAGATAGCACCAAATTGATCAGCTGCTGGAAGGTTGACGGGGCATTTCGCATTCCAAAAGCTGACACGATAATTTAAGAAATCATCAGGCGTAACAAAAGCTGAAATTTCCTTTGCTCTACTGGTGAGCGGAATTTGCCAATAACCTTTAAGCAGGTCGAATTTGCTTACAAAGACTGCTAATCCCACCCGGTCAATACAATCGTCCAACCTCGGCAACGGGAAACAATCAGGTTTGGTAATGGCATTAACATGACGGTAATCAGTACAAAACCGAAGAGTACCATCTGACTTTCCAACTAAAATACACGGAGAACTCCATGCACTCATGCTGGGTTCAGCTATATTATTTAATACCATGTACTCGACCTCTCTTTTTAAGAGTGCGCGCTTCAATGGATTAACGCGATAAGGGCGCTGTTTAATCGGAATGGTTTCACCGACATCAATATCATGCTCTATGACATGAGTTTGCCTTGGAACATTACCAAAAAGAAAAGGAAACTGGTGAACTATTTCCAAAATGTCAGCCTTCTGGACATCTGTTAAGTGTGGGAGGTGATCTGGTAAAACTGAGAGCATCTCAGAGTTATTCAGTCGCCCCTAGATGACTGCACGGGATGGACTACTTTCAGCTTCACCACTCTCTTCCACCAAAACAGACAACAGCACCGGTGCCTCACTACAGGATTGTAAAGAATTTGATGTCACTGCTGGAGGGAGGCCAGAAGCAGAGGAAGTTACACGGTCAAAATAGGGTTTCAACATATTTATATGGCACAAACATTTTTGCTGGCGTCGGTCAGGAGTAGCAATCACGTAGTAACGATCGGATACTTTGTGCTCAACCACATATGGACCGCTGAAGCGAGCCTGCAAAGCAGATCCTGGAATTGGCAGCAAAGCGAGAACTTTATCGCCCACTTTAAAGTGACGATACGTGGTCTTACGGTCATACCACAGTTTCATTTTCGCTTGCGTCCTCTCAAGATTCTCTCGAGCAAGTTCACGAGCCCTGTGCAAACGAGAGCGAAAATTTGAAACGTAGTCTAAGATGTTCACTTCAGGATGTTCACTGAAAAACTGATCTCTTAAAACGGCTAAAGGGCCTCGAGGTGTATGAGCGAACACCAAGTCAGCAGGACTAAAGCCAAGTGATTCCTGGACTACCTCTCTACAGGCAAAGAGCAGCCAGGGAACTGCATCAGCCCAATCTTTGCCGGACTCCAAGCAATATGCACGCAACATGCTCTTCAGCGCCTGGTGATATCGTTCCAGTGCCCCCTGACTTTCAGGATGATAGGCACTGGAAACACTGTGGCGGATGTGGAGCTGCTTTAAAACGTGTTTGAAGGTACGAGACATGAAATTCAACCCACGGTCAGTTTGAATTACCTTCGGCAGACCGAAACTAGAAAAGAATTTGAGGAGCTCTTTCATTACCACCCTAGCAGTTATTTTTCTAAGTGGAATAGCTTCTGGGAAACGTGTAGCGACACACATAATGGTCAACAAGTACTGATGCCCATGTCTGGAACATTCAAGCGGACCGACAATGTCTACAATTACGTGATCAAATGGCTGGCTGATAACTGGGACAGGGTACAGGGGAGCAGGAGGAATTGTCTGGTTGTGTTTACCAACAAGCTGGCAGATACAAGTTTTACAAAATCGAATCACATCACGCTTCATCCCTAGCCAGAAAAAGTATTTGGAAATACGATCGAGTGTTTTAGTGATTCCCAAATGACCAGCTGCACCGTCGTGAGCTACACTCAAAGTTTCATGTCGGTACTCAGATGGCACAACAATCTGATTCACTGAATCACACTGGTTTGGGGCATTATAGGGCCTCCATTTCCTCATTAGTATACCATCTTGAAAATAAAAACACTAAGGCTCTATATCAAGATCGGCATCAGTCAAAGCAGATCTGAACAAAGAATCAAAAGTCACATCTGCTTTTTGAGCAGCAATTAACTTGGATCGCGACAAACATACAGACTCATTAATAGCTTTTAATTTTTCATCGGGCACCGCAAGATGAAGAGTGGAAGAGTCAAAAGACTCAGAAGGGTCAGGATCTACAAGGAACCAATCAGACAGATCAATATCAAAAGACGAGTGGTCTTTTTGTGTAGATTTGGAAACTTCTCGCGTCATACTGCGAGTAACCGCACAAGCTGGAAAAACATCGGGGAACTTCAGCGTACACTCATGCTCTGCTAGCTTGCCAGGCACAGCAACAACTTGTGGAAGCACTTCAGAACCCCGTTTGTTCCACACATTACCACCAGCTACATCATTGCCGAGTATAAAAGACACCCCTGGAACAGGCAAAGACCGGCGGACCCCAACAGTAACGCCGCCAGTTACCACACTTGACTTTAAAAAGATACGATGAAGTGGAATGACCGTAGAGCCCATCTCAAAACCTCGAACTAACACACTAGTACCAGTTTTAGTTTCCTCAGATAAAGGCAAAACCCCTTGCAAAATAAATGATTGTGCTGCACCAGTGTCACGTAAAATACGGACTGGGACTAAAGAACTATCACCAAGCAAAGACACAAAACCATCACTGATAAAAGGTTCAGAACCAGTTGCTTCATTGCTAGTAATGTCAACAAGGGGAAACGAGGATGCGGAACTGCTTTTGATCAATCCAACGCCTTTCGAAGTTTGTTTTTTTTTAAGACTGGGCACTGCGCCACTAAGTGCCCAGGCTTTCGACAGTAAAAACAAGCCTGCTCTGAACTACTAGGAGTATGGGACTTCTCCGCATGACTGGAGTCATTAGACGCAGGCTTCTGCTTCTCTTGAGAAGGCATGATGGGTCAAGACAAATTGGTCCGCCAAGACAGCAGCTTCATCTAAGGAGTCAACTTTTTGTTCATTGAGATAAGTTGAAACAGCCCCGGCAAACAGTTTTTAAATTCCCTCTACGAGGATAAGTTGGCGAAGCTTGTTAAAATTGTCAACGTCTTTAGCAGAACACCAACGATCAAATAGCGACTCCTTCACAAATTGCAAACTCAATATAAGTCTGACTTTCGGTTCTCTTAAATCTTCAAAACGCTGTCGATAGGCTTAGGGGGGAACGAGCTGATAACACCTTAAAATTGAAGTCTTAACCACATCATAATCTGAGCTCTGTTCCAACGAAAGGGAAGAATAAACCTCCTGAGCTCTCCCAGTCAAGACAGATTGAATTAAGAGAGTCCACACCTCCTTAGGCCATTTTAAAGTTGACGCGACTTTCTCAAAATGAGGAAAGTACTTCTCAACATCTTTCTCAATAAACGGTGGCACAAGCTTAATGTGTTTACTAACGTCAAAAGAATCGGAACAAACAAGATCGATATTTTCTATTTTTGCACGCAGTTCCAATCTCTTAATCTCCAATTCGTTCTGAGCCGTTTTTAAACGCAACTCCTCTCTCATTATCCAATTCTTTTTCTTTAATTGACAATTCTTTAAGACGGATTGCATCTCTCATGTCAACGGGAGGCAGAATCCCCCTCTCAACCAAAGAAGGCAGCAAGACAGATTTTATTGTGTTTTTTTAAACGCTTCTCAGAACTTGTCAACTCGATTTTAAAAAGCGTTGCTACTTCTATAAGCTGCTCTTTAGTTAGACGGTTAAATGCCTCAAGTGAAGGATCGTCCGCAAATTCTTCTGCTATAGAAGTCATGGTCGAAACGCTTAACTAAATAAATCAAAATGAAATCGAAATGGCTGCAACACGACAAAAAAAAAAATCTTAACGAAGTAGTCATCAAAATACCCCCAAAGATGACCACAGAACTCTCCGTTGGCCCAACAACCACGCCGAAAAGACTCACAGGATGACTGAAATTTAGACACAATCCCGAAATTAATGCAGCCGTCAAAAGTCTAAACCTCAAGCGTCACCTGATCAACACTACAAAAATCGCAGTGCACCAATCACTAAATGTCAAACAGCTGAGCGATTCACTGCTACATCCCAACCCCTGCCTACATACAAACGAAAATCTACCTACCTCAACCTGACTAAACTTCAGTGGGTTCCCTACCCGGTGTACTTTAACCGTCCAACTCGCAAGGATGCAGAGGACCGATAGCGCAGTCAACCGCAAACTCCGAAACGGACCGACTAGGGATGACCACCCGAAAACAATAAATTAAAATAAAGTGGCAGACTCCGTGTCTACCCGGCGGCTTATTAGTTGGGATGCGCAGATCCTACACCCAGCAATAAAAACATGGCACTCAGAGAAGAAGTCGCACTCAAAAAAATCCCTGCTGTTTCTAAGTAAGCTATGTTCTAAACTCTCGGACGAGGCCCCAATATGTTCTGACCAGGCACACTGGTCATAACATAAACGAACCAAAGTCAAAAGAACTCGTGTCTAGGGTTTTTTTTTTTTAATTTAAATTAAGTTAAACAATGTAACGAAAAATGGGAGAACCAAAATCACAGCAAGGCACAACTGGCGTGGGAGCCAACCGCTTCCAAAAGTCTCCAACATTCTGCCTGGCTTCACTGGTTTAATAGGAGCGGCTCCACCCCCACGCAATTGGCCTCACCTGTAGCAAGGAGAAAAACACAACACAAATACACTGCCGAGCAGCCTAATAATGCACTGGAGAAAGCAGCAGCACCTCAGGGCAAAGAGGGACGTAACACTACCGAAGTCGGTAAACTAGCTTGCTGGCTAAGTTAGCCTGCTGACAGTGAATCTGCTGTCAGTTATGCTTTGACAAGGCTGATAAGATCGTTCGCTGACTACCGAGTTTTTAAGCAAACAAATGTTGGCCAAAGATGACTGGCTATTAAAGTAAATTGGCGCTAATTGTAAAACTTGATATCTAGCAAGGAAAGCGTATAACCAAGTGGACCGTAGAGTCGCTCACTGATTAAGCAAACAAACGGCTATAGCAAGGTGCTGGAAAATTCGAGACGGGAGACTTCTAACGCGTCCTGAACTCATCAGCCCGGGAATCAGGAGGATCATGGGACGTGTAGTTTTTAGACTACAAAGAGGATTAGCATGGTGGCGAAAAATTTAAATGATTTGAAATATAGCTGATTCCGGTCAAGAAAAATTACATTTGTTTTTAGTCGGAAATATAATGCAAAATCTAAAAAAAAGATGGAGGCTTGAAACAAAACAATGGGAAGTGATTCAAAAGTGAACTGAAAAAACAGTCTATGGGTAAAATGAATGGGAAATTTTACTTCCGACACCAGCGTGACGTCATCACTTTAGTACTGCTGGCCCCAGCAGAGGAAAGGTGCGGTGATGCATTTATGGGACATAGAAAATTTCTGCTCAGCTTTACAAAATATAACCATTCATTTTCTGGATAAAGTTGCATACTCGACAAGTAATTGACTCCAGACACATTTCATAAACATTTTAATTATGAAAAAAATATATAATTTCCATTTTTGACAGGGCCAGCAGTGCTAGCCTTGCTGCCCCTGACTGCACACCTCTGCTTTTAGTATTTTATTAAATAAGGACCAGAGCTGTCAACATTGTTCCACAAGAGTTAGCGCTGCGGCTGATTTTCATACACGGTCCCTCAGTGAGGGAAAAATGTCAAAATCACAACAAAACTGTGCTACATTACATTAGAATTACATTTGAATCCTGAAAATATATCAAGTCAATAAATAAATATTAAGAACGCACACCCGGATGAATCATTCGCTAAAATGAGGCACACTCCATTTTCTGGGGCTGAAAGCACTGGAAGGGTAATAAAACCAAAAAAACGATGGGTCATTTTTCGCTGCAGGACTGGGGCTTTTGTGTGTGTGCGTGCGTGCGTGCGTGTGTGTGTGTGTTTGTGTGCATGTGTGTGTGCGTGCGTGTGTGTGCGTGCATGTGAGTGTGTGTGCGTGCGTGCGTGCAGTCGAAGGAGGTCAAATGAGTAGACGAGCGATTAAAGGATGCGCATGTAAACAAGCAGCCCAAAAACCCCAGCGAGAGAGAGAGAGGACATTTGCATCCTATTGCAAAGCTGTCAGGAGATTCGCCTGAAGTGATTCATTTCTCAGCAACAGCAAAACCTCCTCTGCAGCTGGACAGGAGACGCCTCTTCTACACTGTCTTTATGTGGAGCAGAGAGAGCAGGGACAGCACATACACACATAACACTGCAGGTGTAGCACACAGTATGTGCTAATAGTGTGTACTGGTGACACACAGGAGCTCAGCAGCCAGAACTGAAGCTACACAGCAGGTGAGGTAACTACAGGGGTTTGACTGGGGAAACACACACAGTGAGTGTGTAAGATCGGGAGAGGGTCACACACAGGAATAAACACCAGTGCTGGAATAAAGTGAAATCAGGAGAGGCCACCCACACAAGTGAAGGAAAATGGCACTGATGTATAATGTGTTTTGAGAGTAAAAACCCTTGATGAACCACAGGTCCAGTGTGAATATGGCTCTATTTTACAAGGACGCCCCGATGGAAATACCTGAGACAACAGAGGCTAATAGACAGTGGCAGAGAGACACCAGCGCAAAGACCCCAGAGCAGTTATGGGGTTAATAGCAACACCAGAGGAGCTCTTTCCAAATTCATCCCTCCAAATGCGAGTCAGAAAACTGAACCCCTCCTGAACTCAAACCAGCAACCCAGCTGCTGCTCAAGTAACTGACATTAGGCTGCTCTTACACCCCTAATGCTGATGTAATGACCCCCACACAAATGTACTGTAGGTTTATACAGTACTGACACCCTGTTGGTTTTATCTTATTTTATTCATATAGACAACTGCAATACTGAAGTGTGAAAGAGGTTTCTAAATATAAATGTCAGAAACATGAGTTTAATGTAAGGTTTTTTGGGCAGAAGTTACAAACATCAGAAATAATTCAGGAAATCAGCTCCAGAACAACAGAGTTATTTGAGATTTTCCTGAATACATGATGTGATCAGATGAAAAATGTAAAATCTGACACTGAAAGCAGAGCATGAGAAGATTCAGGCAAATCAAAGCTGCAAATAAACTGCCTGCCTCAAGAAAAACCCGCCTTCATTACAGTTTTGAAGAGGAGAAAACATCTAATTAATTATCTTTGGGCTCGACAGTGAAAAAACCTTCCATGAACACAAAGCAGACTATACAAACACTGGAGAATTTGTGTCAAGAAAGCAAGAATAAAACTAAGAAAGCTTAAAAAGTAATGTTGTTAATATACAAAATACCACAGCAAAGAAAATGAAATAAACTTTCACTAAGTTAGAGAAGGTATATAAAAAATGAATATGTTTGTTTTTAACACCCAAGCGCGCACACACACACACACACACACACACACACGCATACATGTAATTACACACACACACAGACGTGCATATGTCCGCATGCATGCAGACACACACACACACACACACCCCACAAATACACAAACACGCACAAACACACGCATACACCCACAATCACACACACACAAATGTACACGCATGCACGCATACACACACACAAACACACAAACAAACATACACACACATACACACCGAAATAAACAGTAACAGCCACTGGACCCACCATACTAAAGCAGTACAGACTGCATGACAAACGAACACAGTTAAAATCAGACCAATCAGCTCCCCTCACTTCTGACCTACAGAAGCTTCCAGAGACACAGTTTACAGTTTTCTCTGTCCTTCATGAAGAAGAAAGTGACCTTTCAGTCAGATCAATACTTAACACAGAGCAGATCATGGAAAAAGAAACACGACAAAAAAAGGAAAACAAAGGAAGCTCTTTGCGCATTTAAAATGGTTTAAAAATTGAAGAAAGGTCCGCTTTGTTTGGTGTCGGTTTTCGCACTTGGGCTCAAAGTTTTTCTCTGTGCGAATAGCTAGAGTTCGGCACTGGCAACGTCGACCTTGTGTTAGCAAGGTCGATGTTGCAGAGGCTACACATTCTGTACTTTACACACTACTGACATACTGACATCCTGACAAACGCACAAAGGCACAGACCTGCTTAGAAAAACGGTCACACCAGAGACGCAGAAAAACAGAGGAACTTTGACACGCAACATATGAATGCTAAATTTCTGTGGTTTTTAAGAGTTGCTGCTGGGTAGAATACAAATAATTCAAAAGCAGGTCATTCATCTGCAATGCATTAGAAACCAGGGATGAGGTCAAGTTCATTTCATTTAATAAATTAAGGAAATAAATTGATATTCAGACTCATTTATCTCATTGAAAAATCTCCATCTTAGACTGTGATTGATTCATGAATCGACTTCACTGAAAGTCATAAAATGGAAATGAGCCCAACCTCAGGGGGAACAACAATGCCGCAGTAACTGCTTAACACACACACACACACACACACACACAGAAAGTGGCACACATTAAAGTTTTTATTGGAGAATGAATTACTTGCAGTATTACTTTAAACCTACTGTACATCCAGGTTCATCAGTGAGGACATTGCTTTAAGAGTCTAAATTCATTCACGAGGGCAGTGATTTAAACATTTTGGAACGTTTAAATGAGAGCGCATTGCTTTAATCATCTATGAGCTCTTAACTGTGAGGGCATTGCTGTGAGCTCTTAATTGAGAGGGTATTGCTTTAAGCACCTCTGAACGTATAAATGAGAGCGCATTGCTTTAATCATCTATGAGCTCTTAAACGAGAGGGCATTGCTTTAAGCATCTATGAGCTGCTAAAAGAGGATTTCGCCAATACGAAAAAAATGCCCAGATGTAGCGCTTTTGCAAAATATCTTGCTACATCCGGAACTCACTCACTTCCAGTATATTGCTGAGATCACGTCTATCGTTTACCGTGAGCTAGTTACAGTTTAGTATTGTATGCACGCATACATATATACGGTCATTGTGCGTATTAGTCTCTCATCCAGGGGTATTTCTGAAGTTTTTTTCCGCTTATTTTCGTTCGACGAACACCTGGCAGCTTCACAGTAACGATCCATGGACTTAATAACTACAATTCAGTTACTGTTGGGCTCTGCAGAGACCGGAAGCGACTGGGTCACCGAACTATCCCATAATGCATCTGAAACGGGGCACGAATGCAACATCCGGGCATTTTTTTTGTATTGGCAATACCCTCTATTGGGAGGGCATTGCTTTAAGTGTCTGCTCTTAACTGTGAGGCCATTGCTACGGTGGCCGACAAAGGCCAATGCGCTGCAACGGCCAAAAACATCTCCAATCGGAAAAACGCGCTGCAAAAACAGAAATGATGCAAATTCAAAAACACGCAAACCACAAAAGCAAATGCAAAAGTAAAACGCTGCATATCCATGTCAACACATACCCGCTGCAATGGCCCAAAGCATCTCCAATTGGAGAAACGCAATGCAAAAACAGAAACGATGCAAAGACAAAAACACGCAAACCTTAAAAGCAAATGCAAGAGAGAAAAGCACTGCATTTAGATATAAACACAACAGAAGTGCTCCTAGTCACTATGGGGAGCGCCAACTAAAACAGCTTTTACTTCTGTTCTGAGCGAGACTGGCCCGCTAAGCCTTTCTGGCTAACTAGCCAGCTACCTAGCTAACGTTAGTTCGCTTGCTTAGCTACCAAATTCGCTAGCCAAGCAAGCCAACTGTTTGTTGCACGGAAGTCAATAGAAAATAAATGAATAAAAAAATCCATTATTTTGCTATTTCACTTAGCTAGAGTTGCACCGCGAGCTTTTATGTTATACCAAATATAGCTGCTCCCTAGCCTTAATTTGCTTGCTAAGCTTGCTAGTTTGCTAGCCTAGCTAGCCAACAGTTTGGTGCACAGAATTCAATAGAAAATAAATGAATAAAAATTATCCATTATTTTGCTATCTCACTTAGCTACAGTTGAACTGCGATCATTTATGTTATTCCAAATATAACTGCTCGCTAGCTAGCGTTAGGTTGCTTGCTTAGCTAGCTAGTTCGCTAGCTTAGCTAGCTGACAGCTATATTAAGTATAACGTAAATGCTCGCAGTTCAACTCTAGCGAAGAGAGATGGCAAAGTAACAGATTTTTTTATTCATTTATTTTCTGTTGACTTCCCTGCACCAAACTGTTGGCCAGCTAGGCTACCAAATTGCTGGCTAAACAAGCGAACTAACGTAACTGGCTAGCTAGCCAGAAAGCCTTAGCTGGCTAGTCTTGCTCATGACAGAAGTAAAAGCTGTTTAAATGCAGTGCTTTTCTCGTTTGCATTTGCTTTCAACGTTTGCATGTTTTTGGCTTTGCGTCGTTTCTGCTTTTGCAGTGCGTTTCTCCAATTGGAGATGGTTTGGGCTGTTGCAGCAAGTTTGTGTTGACATGGATATGCAGCGTTTTATTTTCGCATTTGCTTTCGCAGTTTGCGTGTTTTTGAATTTGCATTGTTTCTGTTCTTGCAGCATGTTTCTTCGATTGGAGATGTTTTTGGCCATTGCAGCACATTGGCCCCTGTCGGCCACCGTACATTGCTTTAAGCGTCTCTCTTCTTAACTGTGAGGCCATTGCTTTAAGCATCACTGAGCCCTTAACTGTGAGGGTACTGCTTATAACCCTTGAGCAGTGAAGACACACCCTCTAAAACGTCTCTTGCCTTGATCTCTTTCCTGTATGAAGAATGAGTCCCTGCATATTTACTGGAATGGATTCTTGGAGCGGAATGAGACATGACCAATTCCATCATCTACCTAATCAGAGAAGGAGAATGCATCATGGTGCTCATACCTGCAGTAATATCCTCTCTGAATGCATCATGGTGCTCATACCTGCAGTAATATCCTCTCTGAATGCATCATGGTGCTCATACCTGCAGTAATATCCTCTCTGAACGCATCATGGTGCTCATACCTGCAGTAATATCCTCTCTGAGTGCATCATGGTGCTCATACCTGCAGTAATATCCTCTCTGAATGCATCATGGTGCTCATACCTGCAGTAATATCCTCTCTGAATGCATCATGGTGCTCATACCTGCAGTAATATCCTCTCTGAATGCATCATGGTGCTCATACCTGCAGTAATATCCTCTCTGAATGCATCATGGGTCATACCTGCTCATACTCTGAATGCATCGTGGTGCTAACCTGCATAATATCTCTGAATGCATCATGGTGCTCATACCTGCAGTAATATCCTCTCTGAATGCATCATGGTGCTCATACCTGCAGTAATATCCTCTCTGAATGCATCATGGTGCTCATACCTGCAGTAATATCCTCTCTGAATGCATCATGGTGCTCATACCTGCAGTAATATCCTCTCTGAATGCAACAGAGTGCTCATACCTGCTAATACCTGAATGCATACCTGCAGTAATATCCTCTCTGAATGCATCATGGTGCTCATACCTGCAGTAATATCCTCTCTGAATGCATCATGGTGCTCATACCTGCAGTAATATCCCTCTGAATGCATCTCTGTAATATGAATGCATCATGGTGCTCATACCTGCAGTAATATCCTCTCTGAATGCATCATGGTGCTCATACCTGCAGTAATATCCTCCTGAAGCATAATATCATACCTGCAGTAATATCCCTCTGAATGCATCATGGTGCTCATACCTGCAGTAATATCCTCTCTGAATGCATCATGGTGCTCATACCTGCAGTAATATCCTCTCTGAATGCATCATGGTGCTCATACCTGCAGTAATATCCTCTCTGAATGCATCATGGTGCTCATACCTGCAGTAATATCCTCTCTGAATGAATGCATCATGAATGCATCATGGTGCCATGCAGTAATATCCTCTCTGAATGCATCATGGTGCTCATACCTGCAGTAATATCCTCTGAATGCATCATGGTGCTCATACCTGCAGTAATATCCTCTCTGAATGCATCATGGTGCTCATACCTGCAGTAATATCCTCTGAATGCATCATGGTGCCTCATACCTGCAGTAATATCCTCTCTGAATGCATCATGGTGCTCATACCTGCAGTAATATCCTCTCTGAATGCATCATGGTGCTCATACCTGCAGTAATATCCTCTGAATGCATCGTGGTGCTCATACCTGCAGTAATATCCTCTCTGAATGCATCATGGTGCTCATACCTGCAGTAATATCCTCTCTGAATGCATCATGGTGCTCATACCTGCAGTAATAATATCTCTGAATGCATCATGGTGCTCATACCTGCAGTAATATCCTCTCTGAATGCATCATGGTGCTCATACCTGCAGTAATATCCTCTCTGAATGCATCATGGTGCTCATACCTGCAGTAATATCCTCTGAATGCATCATGGTGCTCATACCTGCAGTAATATCCTCTCTGAATGCATCATGGTGCTCATACCTGCAGTAATATCCTGAATGCATCATGGTCTGCAGTAATATCTCTGAATGCATCATGGTGCCTGCACCTGCAGTAATATCCTCTCTGAATGCATCATGGTGCTCATACCTGCAGTAATATCCTCTCTGAATGCATCATGGTGCTCATACCTGCAGTATATATCCTCAGTGAATGCATCTGATATCCTCTGAATGCATCATGGTGCTCATACCTGCAGAAATATCCTCTGAATGCATCATGGTGCTCATACCTGCAGTAATATCCCTCTGAATGCATCATGGTGCTCATACCTGCAGTAATATCCTCTCTGAATGCATCATGGTGCTCATACCTGCAGTAATATCCTCTGAATGCATCATGGTGCTCATACCTGCAGTAATATCCTCTCTGAATGCATCATGGTGCTCATACCTGCAGTAATATCCTCTCTGAATGCATCATGGTGCTCATACCTGCAGTAATATCCTCTCTGAATGCATCATGGTGCTCATACCTGCAGTAATATCCTCTCTGAATGCATCATGGTGCTCATACCTGCAGTAATATCCTCTCTGAATGCATCATGGTGCTCATACCTGCAGTAATATCCTCTCTGAATGCATGCTCATGGTAATATCCTCTCTGAATGCATCATGGTGCTCATACCTGCAGTAATATCCTCTCTGAATGCATCATGGTGCTCATACCTGCAGTAATATCCTCTCTGAATGCATCATGGTGCTCATATACGCAGTAATATCCCTCTGAATGCATCATGGTGCTCATACCTGCAGTAATATCCTCTCTGAATGCATCATGGTGCTCATACCTGCAGTAATATCCTCTCTGAATGCATCATGGTGCTCATACCTGCAGTAATATCCCTCTGAATGCATCATGGTGCTCATACCTGCAGTAATATCCTCTGAATGCATCATGGTGTAATATCCTGCTGAATGCATCAATACCTCTGAATGCATCATGGTGCTCATACCTGCAGTAATATCCTCTCTGAATGCATCATGGTGCTCATACCTGCAGTAATATCCTCTCTGAATGCATCATGGTGCTCATACCTGCAGTAATATCCTCTCTGAATGCATCATGGTGCTCATACCTGCAGTAATATCCTCTCTGAATGCATCATGGTGCTCATACCTGCAGTAATATCCTCTCTGAATGCATCATGGTGCTCATACCTGCAGTAATATCCTCTCTGAATGCATCATGGTGCTCATACCTGCAGTAATATCCTCTCTGAATGCATCATGGTGCTCATACCTGCAGTAATATCCTCTCTGAATGCATCATGGTGCTCATACCTGCAGTAATATCCTCTCTGAATGCATCAATTATCCTCTCTGAATGCATCATGGTGCTCATACCTGCAGTAATATCCTCTCTGAATGCATCATGGTGCTCATACCTGCAGTAATATCCTCTCTGAATGCATCATGGTGCTCATACCTGCAGTAATATCCTCTCTGAATGCATCATGGTGCTCATACCTGCAGTAATATCCTCTCTGAATGCATCATGGTGCTCATACCTGCAGTAATATCCTCTCTGAATGCATCATGGTGCTCATACCTGCAGTAATATCCTCTCTGAATGCATCATGGTGCTCATACCTGCAGTAATATCCTCTGAATCATGAATGCATCATGGTGCTCATACCTGCAGTAATATCCTCTCTGAATGCATCATGGTGCTCATACCTGCAGTAATATCCTCTCTGAATGCATCATGGTGCTCATACCTGCAGTAATATCCTCTCTGAATGCATCATGGTGCTCATACCTGCAATAATATCTCTCTGAATGCATCATGGTGCTCATACCTGCAGTAATATCCTCTCTGAATGCATCATGGTGCTCATACCTGCAGTAATATCCTCTCTGAATGCATCATGGTGCTCATACCTGCAGTAATATCCTCTCTGAATGCATCATGGTGCTCATACCTGCAGTAATATCCTCTCTGAATGCATCATGGTGCTCATACCTGCAGTAATATCCTCTCTGAATGCATCATGGTGCTCATACCTGCAGTAATATCCTCTGAATGCATCATGGTGCTCATACCTGCAGTAATATCCTCTCTGAATGCATCATGGTGCTCATACCTGCAGTAATATCAGTAATATCCTCTCTGAATGCATCATGGTGCTCATACCTGCAGTGAATATCCTCTCTGAATGCATCATGGTGCTCATACCTGCAGTAATATCCTCTCTGAATGCATCATGGTGCTCATACCTGCAGTAATATCCTCTCTGAATGCATCATGGTGCTCATACCTGCAGTAATATCCTCTCTGAATGCATCATGGTGCTCATACCTGCAGTAATATCCTCTCTGAATGCATCATGGTGCTCATACCTGCAGTAATATCCTCTCTGAATGCATCATGGTGCTCATACCTGCAGTAATATCCTCTCTGAATGCATCATGGTGCTCATACCTGCAGTAATATCCTCTCTGAATGCATCATGGTGCTCATACCTGCAGTAATATCCTCTCTGAATGCATCATGGTGCTCATACCTGCAGTAATATCCCTCTGAATGCATCATGGTGCTCATACCTGCAGTAATATCCTCTCTGAATGCATCATGGTGCTCATACCTGCAGTAATATCCTCTCTGAATGCATCATGGTGCTCATACCTGCAGTAATATCCTCTCTGA
Source organism: Gymnothorax javanicus (assembly GCA_029692085.1). Taxonomy (NCBI): domain Eukaryota; kingdom Metazoa; phylum Chordata; class Actinopteri; order Anguilliformes; family Muraenidae; genus Gymnothorax; species Gymnothorax javanicus. The sequence continues at coordinate 50,756,578 of CM056209.1, forward strand.
ATGCATCATGGTGCTCATACCTGCAGTAATATCCTCTCTGAATGCATCATGGTGCTCATACCTGCAGTAATATCCTCTCTGAATGCATCATGGTGCTCATACCTGCAGTAATATCCTCTCTGAATGCATCATGGTGCTCATACCTGCAGTAATATCCTCTCTGAATGCATCATGGTGCTCATACCTGCAGTAATATCCCTCTGAATGCATCATGGTGCTCATACCTGCAGTAATATCCTCTGAATGCATCATGGTGCTCATACCTGCAGTAATATGAATGCATCATGGTGCTCATACCTGCAGTAATATCCTCTCTGAATGCATCATGGTGCTCATACCTGCAGTAATATCCCTCTGAATGCATCATGGTGCTCATACCTGCAGTAATATCCTCTGAATGCATCATGGTGCTCATACCTGCAGTAATATCCTCTAATATCCTGCAGTAATATCTCTGAATGCATCATGGTGCTCATACCTGCAGTAATATATCATCTACCTGAATGCATCATGGTGCTCATACCTGCAGTAATATCCTCTCTGAATGCATCATGGTGCTCATACCTGCAGTAATATCCTCTCTGAATGCATCATGGTGCTCATACCTGCAGTAATATCCTCTCTGAATGCATCATGGTGCTCATACCTGCAGTAATATCCTCTCTGAATGCATCATGGTGCTCATACCTGCAGTAATATCTCTCTGAATGCATCATGGTGTGCAGTAATATCCTCTGAATGCATCATGGTGCTCATACCTGCAGTAATATCCTCTCTGAATGCATCATGGTGCTGCTCATACCTGCAGTAATATCCTCTCTGAATGCATCATGGTGCTCATACCTGCAGTAATATCCTCTGAATGCATCATGGTGCTCATACCTGCAGTAATATCCTCTGAATGCATCATGGTGCTCATACCTGCAGGGAATGCATCATGGTGCTCATACCTGCAGTAATATCCTCTGAATGCATCATGGGCTCATACCTGCAGTAATATCCTCTCTGAATGCATCATGGTGCTCATACCTGCAGTAATATCCTCTCTGAATGCATCATAATGCTCATACCTGCAGTAATATCCTCTCTGAATGCATCATGGTGCTCATACCTGCAGTAATATCCTCTCTGAATGCATCATGGTGCTCATACCTGCAGTAATATCCTCTCTGAATGCATCATGGTGCTCATACCTGCAGTAATATCCTCTCTGAATGCATCATGGTGCTCATACCTCATGGCAGCCTTGGAAATGCGATCCTTCTTCCACTCCCAGGGCTGGTCGCATTACTCCTCCTGGGGGGATCTCCTGGGGCAGGCGGCTCTCCCCGCGGGCAGGCAAGAGGTGGGTGGTCAGAAAAAGGAAGAAGCTCGACAGGATCGTACAATTTGGATCTCTGCAAAATGGCCTCCCATTTCATCAGGATGGAGACATTTTCAGACAGACAGACGACACGGGAAATCGTGGTTGGAGGGAAGGCAATTTCTTTTTCCACAAATTTTTGATAAATATATTTTAATTAGCTCAATTTATTAACAGAATGAGCAGAATGCCCCAGTTCAATGTAACATAAAACTGTTTGGTTCAGCAAATGTCACCTCATGGATTTGGATTTCGTTTCTAGGTAGCCGGTCAAATAATGTCCAATGAGGAGGGCTGCCGTTTGAGTCACTGCTGTTCATACTTTTATGCACACCACACTCACTGGCACCCTAGTGGATTTACCACTAAATTATCCCATTATTGAAATATAAAACCTTCACAAGAAAGTAAAACTAAAAACCTTGATGAAAAATGTATTACTCCATGGTCAGTATCAAAACTGAATGCATTATTAAATGCTTACCAAGACACAAACACCACAGAGCAGCAGAGGTCCTCAGGCCCGTGGGTCAGAAAATAACATTACGGCCATACATTTCTTCTACCAGTGACCTCAGTCAGCAGAGGTCACTCATTATTAACATCACCTGGCTGAAGAACTGGGCCAATTAGCAAATCCAGGTGGTTTGAACAGAAATACTGCAGCGGACCTCTAACTCCAGGATTTTCTAGCTCAGCACCGAGTTCTGGACACAATACGAGTGACACAGCAGCACAAACTTACAGGCCCATCAGCTGTTAACCCTCAGCCCTCATTAAGCAGATGCAGACACAGGTGATTGTGTGGCATGGTGGTGCGGGGGTTAGGACTGGTGCTTTGCAATAAAAAGGTTCCAGGTTCCAGCCCCGGTTGGCCAGGACCTCCCTGTGTGGAGTCTGCATGTTCTCCCCGTGTTTGCATGGGTTTCCTGTGGGTACTCTGGTTCCCCCTGCCCTGAATAACATGCCCTATAGGACCACTCCTCCCAGAGCTCCTGACCCAGGCTCTGGATCTATCACTGACCCCCGGTGCTGCACTGAGGCTGCCCACTGCTCCGAAGTAACTAGGATGGATAGTTAGGATAAAAAACTACCCCAGGAGGTACAATAAAGTAAATCTTATCTTATATCTTATCCACAGAGGACCCTCATCTACAGACCCTTCTATGACAGGCATAAAAATGATTAAAAGTCCAACTGATGAATTAAAACATTCTGCAGCACTAAGCTGAATGAGTCGGGGTTCTCCTATAGAATCAAAGAGGGAAAGCCTTTGGAAACCCTTTCCTCAGAAAGTGCTGCTCACTTTCAGTTTAGCAGTGATGCACAAACATGTCACACTGTTTATCTTCACCTGACGCAAGCACTACAGCACTATGGTCAGCGACAAACTAGTTTAAGTGCTAAGAGGTTCCACATTTAATGTACCAGCGGATTTCACCTTGCAGGCCTCGATTCCTGAGAGTCTCTGAAGAATGAACGCTAATGTTTTGGACGGCAGCTGAACTCCTGAGAAGACGCTGCCTTTCCCCCACAGCAGCAGGAAAAGATCCAAGAAATCAACTCTCCACGACACCTTGAGAAACATCTGGCATTTCCACCAGATGTGCCCCAATAACTGAGCCAGGCTGGCATCTCAGATCAGCCTATCAGCAAACCACCTGAAGAATCTGTTTATGATCGGTCTTTTTTTTTTTTGCAGTATTCACATCACCTTTTGTTAGGAATTCTAACACTTCCCTAATCGCCCCTTGCTCTGTGTTTCAGGATGGTCCTGTTTGCGAAGAGGCTTTAATCTCAATGTGACCCGCGAGTAAAGTAAAGTTTTCCTGTTCATTACCACGATGTGGCTTGTAAATGAATCTCTGTACGGCAGCAATCACCGTGACAACCTGTGATGCGCAAACACTTTTTAAACGGCAGCAGCTGCTGCGATGTGGGAAGTGGGTTTATGAACAAGAGTCAGCAAAGCAGATGAGACGTATTTTTTTATGTTGGCGCGTTTCTGAAAGTAGAGACTCAGCCAGCCTCGTCAAGTAAAACCTCTCCCCCACATTAATCATCTTCGCGCTACGCTGCACCTCCTACGGGCTGTCGGGAGAACACCCTGGCTTTCCTTCCGCACAGGAAACAGTAGCATGCCTTCAGTAGCATGCAAACTCCAGTGTTCCTCGGAGGTAATGGCTGCTGATTAAGCTTTTAGTGCCAAAATGGTAAAATATCACCACTGAAATCCACTAAAAACTGTGCCTTAATTGTGGTGAAGTTGTTCAGTTTTGAACAGTACTGGCCTCCAGGTACCAGTGCTACTCAAGTTACTGATCTATTTATTTTTACCTGAGCAACGTACATGAAAATTACAATTATATTGCTTCACTAAGCAGTTCCCATAGGACCTCCATGGAAATAAAGAGCAGAAGATGTTCTTCAAACACCTCAATGGCGACTAAACACACTCCTGTCCCATTTACACACCCCCTCTGGGGATATTAGCATGTCTGTGAGTGAGTGAGAACATGGACTCTGGTTTTAATGGAAACTGGCAGCAGAACCCTGACACCCCAGTAGCGTCTGCAGACTGTCTGCTGCACCACACTGGTGAGAAAGGGCCCTCCAAACCCCGAAATCAGTCATGTGACCCCAAAAATTACAGCAGATCTTACAGCTGAAAAGACATAAAAAATCAGGAGGGTAAAAACATTAGTGAAACATCAGATGGAAGTAAGCATGAAAGCTGCCATGACCTTTGACCCCTCACTGCACCAATCGTCTTTCTGGGCTGGTCTTTTTTGTGAAGTGAATGCTCTTCCGGCATCTCACATTAATCTATCATTTCTTGAGTTGTTCTTTTATCATTGTTTTAATGGTTGTTATATTAACATAAGTATCTATTGTCTATTATTACTTTTTAGGCTATACATGCTTAATATAGACTATATTTACCATCTAGAATACAGCTGAGGCTCATGAAAGCAATTAACCCATGGTCTGTTTGAATTATACCTCATCTAGCCCATGATCAATTACTGTATGTGCTCACTGTAAGTCACATTGGCTAAAAGAGTCTGCCAGAATAAATGTGACATCATGTAATTTTGGGCAGCTCTCAGAGTCTGTACAGTATTTATGCATTGCCATAATTCAGGTAATATGCTTAGCTTGAGGGTAACATATATAACAGCATCCATTTGGCTTCCACCATTAAGTCAGCATAGCAGCCGTATCTGTCTCATGTATTAGCACAGCAGCAATATACTGAAGCTCATGTTCTGTAGAACGGGAGAATATGGTGTGCCCCACCTCAAAGGCCTCAGGATTTCACTGCGATAACTGACGAGGGACTGCATTACAACTTGTTTGGGGTATATTTGAAATAACTCCTTACACTGGCTGCAAGAAAATCAAAATAAGCATTTACTTTATCATCCAATACCGAATCGTACGTATTCTAACTTGGTTGAGGAAGTCAAGTCTCTACATGAGGTAACATTTGTTTGTGTTATTTTTCTGATGAACTCAGGTAAACACTAGTTTCAGGGGCCCCAGGCAGTTAAATACACAGTGTGTTTAAAGTTAGAAAGGAGACAGCAGAAGGAATTTATTGACAGGAAGTATTCTGCAGTCTGTGCAGGACTTCACAGAAGACTCTCAGTGCGGAGTGACACTGGTACACAACCACACAGGCTGCTTAACACCACCCCATCATTAATCACTCCTGCCATGGAAGGACTGTCCACAAGGTCAAAGGTCAGAGGTCAGGGCAGCCCTCAGCACTGATCCACTGAATGCTCCATTGTAACACTTCAGATTTTCCTCACCGCCAGTGAACTCTGACAACATTAGTAAAGACTGTCCACCTAAAAGGAAGAGCCAATGCAATGATGGATCACGTCATCCACACAAGCATTCTGAAAGAGTGAATAAATTCAGCCTAAGAGAGCCGAGTTTGAGCTGATCAGGAGATTTGTGCCAAACTCTCTCCTTCTCTCTCCCTCACTCTGAGGTATTCTGTCGGTCCTGAGGGTTTGAGCAGATGATCAGAGAGGCTCGGCTCGGTGACCTGTTTCGACTCACCGGGGGACGACTGTAGCGGCCCGACATTCAGACAGGATCTGCTAAGACCAAGTGTCACCATAGTGTCTTCTGTTCCCGAAACCTTCAGAGGAACATCGACAGGAGTCCATAACTGAGACGGCATGAACATGAACATAACCTGCAGGCAGTGCAGCATCACTGGAGCCAGAGCGGCCAGGCAGACGGGGTCGGGGCGTAACTGCTGTTAATACAGGCAATATAACCCAGAGCCCCATCCACTCGCTGCCATACTTTACTGTGAAACAGCTCAATTTCATGCTACTTTTATCAGAGAGACCGTTGCTTTGGTCCAAACTGTGTTCCCTCCACAGAACTGGACGGAAGAACATATGACAAGAGCAAGAAAGTCGAAGCTAAATTTGCTAATGGCCAAAACATCAGCCAAGGAAAGCTTTTTACCAGCACACTTCAAACAGTCTCTTTGCAAGGGCTGGATCAGGGATAAATCATATCACACAAATCCTCCTTTCAAAAAAAACTGAATCAAGATTTATAACAGAAAAAACAGACTGTTTATTAATTCTAGCATTAGACATTCTAGCAACTGACTCTACTGTAAAGATGAGGATCACAGAATGCCCGAGGTAAAAAAGTGGGTTTAAAGTATCATAAAGAAGTGTGTTAAAGACGGCTAAAATAAGCATGAATGCACAGTTAGAATGGAATGTGAATGGCTTCATTACTATGGGTGGGAACTTGTACAGTAGGCATCTTAACTGTTAATTATGCTAAAACAGGGGCCCTCTGAAGTTAAGGGCCTTAATCAAGAGCCCAACAGCTGCTATGATCTTGTCGCAGACACTCCAACGCTCAAACCACCAAACATCTAGGTCCCAGACAGCATTGTAACCGCTGGGCTATAAGCAGCCCATAGGAGGCCTCAGTATCTGCAGCAGCCATGGAGCTCAAATTCAGGATGCAGTTTCCTAGTTCTTATTTTCCCCTCCAATCTCTCTTCCGCACCAGACTCCAGCTGACCTCATCGCCCTTCCCCGTCACAGAGCAGTTTACTCCCCCTCTGCACGGGGGCTGCCTTAATTTCACTCTGTTGATCAGGAGCTCCAGGGTGGAGCGACAGAGGCAGAAAGGGGCTCGTCGGAGCGAACAAGGAGGCGACGTTAGGAAGCAGGTGGGAGGTGAACCTCTGAAAACAAAGCGAGGAAGAAAGGGGGAGTGACGGCACAGCGCCCCCTGCTGAGAGCTTTACTCATCATCCTCGCGGGCTGGGTGCCCAAGTTTCACAGTGTTAGCACTAGCGCAGGTTAGCATAGCATAGCGAAACATAACACTGAAAAGTACAGGCCATTCTGCCTGACACTGCCATTATCCCACCACTGAAGTGTGCCTGTTGCTTATTTTACTTCAGAACTAAGCAGGATCTATATAACTATGGGCTCACTTAACTCACTTATTTTATCCTTCTGTCTTCTCATTCCTTTGCCATCAAGCACACCAATCAAGGTCCGCCATCTTTTAGGATATACCACCCAATGAGCAAGCAAAAAGGCTTCTGCAGCGTGAATCACATGGAAATACAATAAATTTTTCTCTGAGGAATGTACGTTGTATTTTGAAAGGCTTGACAAGTAAGCAACTGAACTTGATTGACAGTGTCATCTTCGATAGCGATTGATATTTCCAACTTTTCCCATTTCTGCAACATCTATAACTAATGTGGCTCCACACTGACGTATGAGAGAGCAAGGCAATGCCATTCACTTAAATCACATATTTTTCCGGATCAATCTATCCTCACATCCTTTCCTCACGTTCTTTCCTTCTGATAGGCGGAGCTGGGAGCAAGAGAAGGATGCAAGGACTGGTAATAAGGGGATGAAAAATAAGCAATAAAAATAATATCATGTTCATGGATTTTTTTATCCATAAAATCATCAAGTGTGAAATGGTGGCTCTGATTCTGTCCCCCGACAGCACTGCTGGGCCATCTCCATCCTCACGCTCTGGAGAATAATATAAAGGGCCACTTTTCCAAAGGCCCCGGGGCCCATGTTACTCTAGAGGCTACTGAGAGCCCCTCACTCGCTGTGACAGAAATATGGTTTGGGAGGACAAGAGGCAGATGCCATCTCAAAATGCTACTGATGCGTAGCCGGGAGCGGAGCAACATAATTTGGGTCTGGCGAGAGCCGTTTTCTGTTATTTTGCAAATAAATTGGAAAACAGGCCGGCTGTCGTTTGCGAGACGAGACGCCCCGGAGGCCTTTACCACCGACCTCGTAGAATGTCTTTTGCAGGAATTTGACAGGAAAAATGCGCACAGTAAATCCTGACAGAAGTAATTTGGTTTGGGAGGTGCTTCCATTAGTCAGTGCAATGCGAATGGCATCATAGTTGTATATACATAAAACCCACTTCAATTAACCCTGGTACTACACGTGTGTGTGTGTGTGTGTGTGTGTGTGTGCTAGTGTGTGTATGTGTGCATATTTGAGCTCAAAAGTTAATAGCACGCAAGAGGGCAAAACAAATCACACTTGTTATGTGGGTGTGCGGACTAGAGCCACTGAGAGATGAGGTTAAGTGCTCTCATTCAGCGACACGGCAATAGCAATATCAGTCCTTTCTGCTCTGTGTGGCCTTGGGGGAATGGCTCAGTGACAATGCTTCTTCCTGACAGCACTTACAGACTGTATATATGAGCTGCACCTCACACAAAGCTATTGGCAGGAACAGGGGAGCAAATCCGAAGACACGTCAAGGAGAGTGAGAAACGGAGAGAGAAAGAGAGAGAGAGAGAGAGAGAGAGACGCCCTGTCCTAACAGCACTTAAATATCTGCTGCAGGCTCTAATGAAAAGTGGAGTGTGATGCTGTAATGTGCCTTTCTTCTCTGATACAGCAACACCATTCCCCCGAGGCAGGAAAACACAACAAGCTCCCTTCAGGAAATCATCTTATGTTTCATACACCAATAAAAGGTGCACCAAGCAATATCTTACCTGTCAAAGTCTTAAACAAATTGAAAAATACATGCTCTCTCTCTTCCGTCTCAGTGAGCATTATAGCATTATAGAACCTCCTCTCCCTGAAACACACTCGAATGAAAATTCACAAAAGTTAATTATGCGGCGACAATAGAAAACTTGTGTGAATAAAGAATTAAACCTCTCAAAATGAATATCCAGACGACTTGAGCAAGTGAGCTGAGCTAATATGAGTTTGCTGCGCAAGGAAATGATAGAATGACGGCAAAGCCTGAATGTACCAGGAGTCAAGCTATTATAGAATATATTAATGATAAAAAAGAATGACAAATCTGGTTTAAAATAATCTAATTGCACAGCATGCAAGTATATTATCTTGCACAAAGATATTTTTCATATATTTTATTGGCACAAAGACAAAGAGACAAAATAAAAATAATAAAAGCCACACAAATACACTTATAAATAATTCTATTGACCCTCAGGGCCCAAATGAAGCCCTCATACACACACGCACTGCTGCACAGGCAGAGGAAATGATCCCGTCAGAGGAAGAGGAGCCATTACGACTCATTAGGGCACCAGTGACAGCTCATTAATGGAGAATAAATGAGATCTGTGGCCTGAAACGTGCTGTCTGTACTCATCACAGCCCCAGAGATGGCAGAAGAGCAGGTCATCCCAGCAGGAAAACATGACAAGCAGATGAAAGAGGGAATGAAGATTACTTAAAGGATACATTACCTGAAAAACACATTTTCCTAGTTATTGCCTGTATACATCCGTCATCCCTCACTCTGACAAAATCTGAGATGTTTTAGAGTCAAAGCAGCTTCCTTCCTTCCTTTTTTCCTCATCAAACCCAGAGGCATGAAAAAAGGCGATTTCAGTTTGAGCATATTGATGACGTGTACCTGCGCGGGGGAGGAGTCGAGGTGTGGCTAGGGAGTAGCAAACCGCGCCCACTGTTTTCCGCAAACACGCCCAAGCAAAATATCAGAGACGACAAGAGCTACAGGTTCTGGTTCACAAAAAAAATCTATATTGTTGGCTGCCAAAATCCACATAAAAACGTTTTTAACATTCCATCGGGCGATGAATCGCAGAGGAACAAGTGGATTGCATTTATTTTTGTCGACAATGTTCCTGCAGGCCCTGCCACAATCCTATTCGTGTGCTCAGCATCTCACGTCGGACTCTTTCTCCAACATAGGCCAGTACAAAGCTGGCTTAGCTAAAAACCTGCATCTCCAGAAAGGTGTTGTTCCAGCACTATGGAACCCGCCACTTTAATATTGTCAGTAAATGTCAACTTTGGCACTAGCTGACAACTTTGTTCCCCCAACTTCAATGTTATCATTATATTATTGTCAGCTATTGGATGGAGTGTGGTGCAGTTCAAAAGAAACTTGGCAGTATACCCGATACTTAAACGCTACCCTCACAGCCTGAGGGTTCTCCCGACATGCCATATTTTTGAGGCTGTAGCGGGCTCAATTTCAGCTAAAGTAAAGATACACACATCATATCGAGGGCTGACTGCAATAAACAGTGATGTCCAATGTCAAACATCTGGACACAACTGTTTTTTGCAGTCAGCCCTCGATATGAAACTAGACAACCTAAGGAATAAGGAATCTATAGATGCCAAAAACGCGATGCTATGATGTCGGTAAGCAGGCGAAATAACACTCCAAACATACGCTAAATTTCCGCTAGCAAAAAGCTAACATTGGCTAGCGGAGTTAATTAAGGCCAGCACTGTGCACATTCTGATAATTTGTTGATGGTTAGCTGTATATTATTGTCTTTTCATGCTTTCCAAACGCAGCGTGTTACTCTTGATTATATGATCATGGAACTTAGATGTACTAATGTTAGCTTGCATGTGACATTTATATTCCCCGTTTTTAGGCTAATTCGCTAGTACATCTCACGCAGGGCTCAGTGCATCGCACTCAGGCCTGTTTATACGTACACGGTTATTTTGACAAACGGAGACATTTCCCTGAGTTTTTGCCCTTCGTTTACACGTAAACGGAGAATTCGCCTCTGAAAACGATTCTTTCTAAAAACTCTGGCCAGAGTGGAGATTTTGGAAAACTTCGGTTGCAAGTTTGCATGTAAACTGAGAAAAACTGAGTTTTAGGCAGCCGATGTCAGGTGGTAATCATGGATGATCGTGATTCGTTTCTGTTGTAGCTATTTTTGGAATTCTGATCGGCTAACGTGGGCTTGAGCTTATCGTTACACTGCCACCTACAGGTTTGACATGCTCTTGATGGCATATACACAGGTACGTGTAAACGAAAACTTTCCTGAAAACTGATACATGTGCATGATATTATTTTTGAAAACGAAGACGGTGAAATGTTTGTTTATGAAAATAGCCGGCCACGTGTAAACAGAGTGACAGACAGCAGGAGCACATCTAAGCCACCCAGAATGGTCGATAGATTCAGCCATGATAAGGTCACACGTTGTGTTACTATGCACGCATTGCTATGGCCGTGCTCTCAAACAACTCCTCCCACCCTCGCGAGAGCAGGATTGGCTTGATGAAAAGAGCAAAATAAATGTGAATGTTGCGTAATTTTTGCTAATTACCACAAAACATATGTTTTAGACCCAAATCACTTATTTTTAACAGGTGTAAATACCAGGCAATGGATCCTTTAATGAAGGCAACAGAGATGCTGACTGGTCCAACTACAGAAATAAATCATCGATAACATACAGTGTATTCTACAGTTTTAGATGTGTAAGAACATGAGGTTAAATTGCAGAAACTCAGCTTTTATTGAAGGGCTTTCAAAACAACACATCTGAGACAGAAGCGCAGCCCAGCCTGTCAGCTTCAATTTGAAGGCATCTTCATCCGTATCAGGCGTTCAATACAAAAACGAGAGACTGTTCCTTAGACCTCAGTTTGACTTCAGCTACAGTATCAATAACAGCGTGTGCATCTCTTTCGGTGCCACTTCATTAATCTCCCAGTCCACTTTACCAAGCTGAAGAACTGTGATGATTTTGCAGCATGAAATTCTCTCTGACGGTACAGAGCTTGGTTTCCGTTTTAGCGAGCGACACTAGTTGTGAGAGACAGATCAAGCCCAGTGAGAGAACTCTGGTGCGGTTTTTGTGGCAGAAAAGCTACTTTAGTAAAATGCTGTTTTTTCTGACAGCCCTTCATTCAGTTTTTCCTTGGGCTGAGACAAAAATGGCAGGGATTAGAGGAGGGTGCATCCAGAGTTCACACGCGCATCTGAACCAGCAGCCGCAATGAGAGCGAAGCTCCGACTCGGCGCGGTTATTTCAGGAGGAGCCGATTCGCCGCAGAGGCTAATTTTTCCCCAACCTGTAACTGCCCCCTCCACCGCAAACAGCAGACGATGCTTCGGCGTGGCAGTGATGAACGAGCACTCGACCCGTCTCCTTACTGAGGGTCAGCAGCTTATTAGGGGGTCTGTCCTGGTGACAGCTGCCTGTTAACTTTTTCAGAGAGAGACGCAGGCGAGCCGTCGCTGCTGGGTGACTGACTGACATCGTGACTCTGTTTGGGACGATAAACCAAAGGCAGCAATTGCAAACAGAAACAAAACTAAAGAACAAGAGAAAGTATGTGTAACACCTCCAGTATAAGACACCACATGTAATGGTTTACTGTAATGATTATGAGTGCAGTTCCCTGCAAAATTAACCCCAAACCGCGAACATTAGACCATCGCTCTGGCTGGGTAATGGCTGGACTTGTGCTCAAGACCGCCGGCAGCAAGGCTCTCTCCTTATTGTGCAATAATCCGATAAACCCTCCCTCCCTCTCAACATTTGAGATGGCAGTTGGCGAAAAGGGAAATACGCAGAAAATTAAAGCTCCTCGCTTCTGCTGATACGCACATCTGAAGAGCTCAGACACCAAATCCCCCCCGTCCTCTGGCTGGCCCCAACAAACTCAGCAACGCAGAGCAAACACCATCGCCGTAGCTCAGTTACGTTACATTACCGTTATTTCGCTGATGCTTTCGTCCAAAGCGAGGTTCAGTGGATCAGGTCACGCAGGGGCTGATGCTCCCTCAGGGCTCTTGTGATCTGGAAAAACCTAGTAGGTTTATCAGTGGCAAAAATCTGGCAATTGAACAAAAACTTTCAGGTTCTGCACTTTTCCTAACATAAAAAAAAGATAGAAACTTGATTTTGAAGTTCAAATGACACTAATAGCTAGTGTTTTAAGATTTTTACCACTTTTAATTACTGCAAATGAAGGTTAAACTCAGTTTCTACCAAAAGTGACAACCATACTAGGTTTTTCCAGATCACAGGAGAGAGCCCTCCACACTTTTGAAATCTCCTGTCTGTAAAGAAAATTATAGGAGTCTACCGAGTGCAGCGAAAAAATTACCCAGAGGTCTGTGGTCCACAGCCTTTAGGATGTAGAGACACTTGGAAATGTATTCTCAGAGATTATAATCACTTGCAGAATACAAGCAAAGTAATCCCATTATCATTGATATTTACAGTGAATATTCAGAGGAATTTTGAAGAGTGCATTTCCCGTCACTGCATTCTTTGAGGACTCAGAGGTCTATCTGGCAGTACAGTCAATGACAGATGCGAATCACAGTCACACAGGAACAGAAATGACAGGAACGTGGTTAAGAAGCCTTTGCGTGCCAGCAACATTGACCACGCATTATCAACACCAGGCAACTCTGTCTTTGAGTTCACAATAAATATGTCTACTACCCTCTGTTATCAAAAAATCAGGCATGGGTTTTACTCTAAGCTCTTTAAAGACAGAATCGCCAGCATGAGGAAACGAGAGCACATTAAAGCCAGCTTGCTACCGTTAATGCTTTTTGCAAACCGAGACAAGTGAAGACATTGCCATTGTTGGCTATAATTTATGAGCTAGTCATTTTATTCTAACCTTACAACGTCCTGTTGGAATTAATTTACCACTTGCCTTTGTGCAGCGCTGAAGCTGACTTTGTTGCATTGTTTCCGTTATTTGATGCTTATGGAAAGAATTGCAAGCTAACTATGAAGCTACGTCACGCTAGCCAGCTAGTTACATATTGTCATGTTAACTAATTTTTGCGAATGTTGGTTAATTCTTGTGTTGCAAAAGGTTTGTGATGCTCCCACTGAAATCCACGATGATCTCAATAACATTATCTAGCTAGTTATCTCGCTAGCTTAGTTACAGAAAAGTGATTTGTTTTATCCATTGTTTCAGAAAACTAGTAGCTGCCTTGTTCATTCTCTATAATCAACAATATGTAGCTAGTGTTTATCGAAAGCCATTGTAACAAACAGATTTGTTACATTGTTAGATTTGTTACCAACAGAGGCATTGCGGTTATAAGAAATCTGATTTTGAAGTTATTCCGTCAGCCCACTATTGCTCTAGACAAGCCCCAATGCTTCACTTAACATTACGCTACTGTTAGCTCCGAGCTTGCTAGCCAGTGACGTTAACGGCATGATTTCCGGCCCTGTGAGGCTAGCTAGCCGTCTCCCAAGACTGCTCGGTACATTGTCAAGTATTCCTTTGAAACGGAGCCCAGTTTATTTTTTTGGTTGAGACTATGACAAAACCACCCGGTGGTACAATGGAAAACAGCAGTACGTGAACCGCCGGCTGCTGGCCTTAAAGAAGAACCCTGCTCCCTGAGGGGTCCAAAGCTGTACTGATCCTATTTTGACTGCATTGGGCCTTGAACCAGCTTCAGAGTCCAGTCAAACACCTTAATCATGAGGCTACAGTCACCTTCAGTCACTGTCCTCTCAACACCGCCTCTGTCAGCCAGCCTTTCTCCACAGCTCCCTATAGAGTCTCCATTTTGATCTCCCCACCGCGCCGGTTGTCCCCTTGACCCCTCCTTGGGTCCATAATTAAAGGCAGGACACCACAGATGCAGTGGATTACAGTCCGCAGCTGATGGGAGATGAATCCTGTAGTCATCAGGACTCACCATATTGCGAGCTCTGCTTCCCCATAAAACATGCGCCATAAAATTTAAGATAACTACACACTTCGAACAGAGTGGATAAAATTCTTTACAACATAAATGCCCACATAAATATAAAAAAGAAAAAGCACTGCGGCTGTTTCACCCGGAGAGGAGTGAGGGATGTGAAAGGGAGGGAGCTGGAACTGAGGAATGACATCACCTGAGCAAAGGTGCAAAACACCCCGCTCTACAGCAGGGCTGCCGTTATTAATAATCATTACTGTAATTAGCTTTCAGACATTCTTACTCAGAGAGACTTACAGCACAAAGCCAGTGGGTACAATTATGAGTAATGAAGGGAAGAGAAAAATACTGAGAAAGTGATAATTAATCCTCAAACCTGGACTGTTCAAAATAAATAACGGGATGCAAGAAGTCAGAAATGAATGAATCTTCATGCACAATGAGAAGCTTAAACACATAACCAGTGCAGGATTGCCTGGCCTCGTCTCAGGTACCTAGTGGGCACAAACGGTGGCTGTGTTAATGCCAGCCCAAGGAGAAAAGGACACTAAATCAAAGCCCAGAATGCACTGCAGGGAAGAGCGGACTGAACATTGGGGTAGAGCGAGCACAGCGGCAGGTCTCAATGACATATGGTTAAATCACGATGAGCACTGAATTCAAAAGCATTGAAATAAACACATACACAACAGCTATATCTCAATGTCAAGATCACAAAGTCTGCTTGTAGCGACCTTCAGATGTCTGTGTCATGGAAAGAGCGCACTTTCAGGATAAGAAGTGCAGGAGACATGTTTTTATGCATCGAGAAACTGCCAGCCCGTGCCATGTGGTTTACAAACAAGCAGCAGCAGGCTATCCCAACAGTCTCCATTTGCAAGCGGTTACCTCTCTCTCATTTCAATACAGTTGCAGAGTTAAATATGATTCATTTTTGTCTTCACTATTTCTTTCAATTGAGTACACCAGCACCAATATACAGTGCCAGTGCACAACGAGCCCCATAGTACCGGAGTCAAATGGAAACTAATATATGTTGAGACCGATTTTTCTGCTGTAGAATGTATAGCTGGGTTTTTTTGGACCGATTTTGATGGTCAGCGGTAGGCAAGAGGTTAATCAACTGACATTTTGGAAACTGCAAATAGGATTTTAATCGGTCTTGGTTTTAAAGATGTACTGATAGGGCTAAGTATAAATGGAGGGAGGATAAATTATAACCAGATTCTTTCCAGTTCGAAGACACAAGGAACGACAGGGGTAAACGAGGCCTAAAATACAGGTAAAGGATGAATGGAGTAAAGCACAACACATCACGTGGTGAAAACTGAAAACCCTGTCCAACTTTATAACAAGTTCACAAGTGTTTTGTCCAAATCATGAAACTTAACATCTCATATTCTCAAGCATAATTAGAAATAGTTTGCTTGTTTCAAGTTACAAAATGCTAGGCAAGTGTAAGTTTCTTGTATAGTGCATAGTAATTCCATTGTAAATCATGAAATTTGTTGAAACAAATTGTCCTTTTGTCTGACTGAGCAGAGAAGTAAGAGAATAGGATTTCAAGCCAAAACACGAGACAAAAATGTATTGTTCTGCTTATTAGTTATTTTTGTTCCATGTTTTGTGATTTGCAAGTTTGCAGTGTGCTAGAAGTGTCTGTGGTTTCTGTCCCTATCAGCTCTACTGCAGTAACGTCACATCTCCTGCAGGGGGCCAGACCACCACGCGCTATGAGCATGTGCAAACTGGTGCATCACCAAACTTGGAAGACACTGTATGCAAACACACTAAATTTGAAGCAGGGGCCTATTGCACAAAGGCGGGATAAGGGATTAGTCCAGGATCAGCCCGGGATTAGCCTGATCTCAAGCCCCATTTCGGTTGCACAGAGTGTGTGGGCTAAGCCACGGCACTAGTTACTATGGAAACAAAGTCTGTGGAGCTAGCCAGCTCCAGAGCTGGCTTACCTACAGGCTAAGCTCCTGCCTCCAGCCAATTTCACCTCACCTCAGTCAGCAGTCACCCAAATTGAAAATCACTGTCCTGTACAGTCGTTCTAAATTGTCCAGTACACACTGCTATCTCAATTACAGTAGGCCCAGAGTTATTATCTTAAAAACTTGTGGCCATTGATGTCAGTAAAATAGCCAATATTCAATCATTATATTCAAGTATCCATGTGACAGTGACCATCACAGTTCAATCAGTCCCCCTTCCATGTAACATTTTAACCATATTTAGAATCCGTCAGTATCAGATTTGTCCTTATTCCCCAGACTTCCATTTGAGTAGAAAATGAGCAGTGCTGCATGGAGGGGGTTACTGTGTTTCAGCGCGGTCTTAAATCGCTGCGGTAACCCCCTTCATACAGCTCTGCTGCGACTTTCCTCCGTTTTATTCAGACTGCGACGGGTAAGGTAGGATCGCTGCCCTAGCGCTGTATACGTGTACAATGTCGCTTGCTTCACGATACTGGAATGAAACATTTTCAGGAGACTCCTTGATGTTATTTTCTGACGTTAACATTTTACTTTTTAATTTGAAAATGCCTCCATCAGTAGTGATTAAAAGCAAAAAGTAAAGTCAACTAGTCTGAAAACGTCTTCTAGATCGGACTATCATTTCAGAGTTTGTGCAGGACAAAAAAAGGGCTTGTAGCAAAATTGCGGTATATAAGAAAAATATGCTTGTAAAAATTTGTGAGAACTTGGGTTTGCCTGGCAGATCTCGTGTGCATTTTATGCGCAATCCCACCTGCCTATTTTCTTGTCTCGATGTTATATCTCAAATATGCCTGGCCACGACAGCTTATCCCATTCACACAGACGCCAAAGTGCATCGGCTACTCCTTTTCGACGGCGCTGAAACACCTCTCGAGTTTACTTTCTCTATAGTTTAGCTCACTTTAAAGGTGCACTATGCAAGTTTGTTTATTTTCACTTCTGTTGACATTCAAACTCAAACAAAACAGAGGTAGCCCGCCCCTCCCTCCCATAGTTCCCTCCTTCCCATGCTTCGTAATTGTAAACTCTTGTCGGTGATTGGCCGGGATGGTTTGTTATGCTATGGGGCACAGCCTGTGCCCCTTGTGTTTATTTGCAGTTTGTGATGCCTGTGCGGTCTCCAGAGCCCAGATTTTTTAAATGTGAATTTAGGGGCAGGCAGCTAGCAGATCGTGAGAGATATTGGCGAATTGAGACAAAAATATAATCGCGCAGAAAGTAAACAAACTTGCATAGTGCACCTTTAATACTGCCCTCAAACGCCTTGCACTATTCAGACAGAAACTAAGAGAGTAGCAAACAGAGGCGTTTCGGGGACAACATTGTCCCTCTGTCTGGACGTAGTCTTTGAGTGAAAGCTGGCGCATGCGTCTGCTGCATCTACTGAGTATCCATGGTGAAGATCAGCGATTCTGTGATCGATCTTGGGGTCTATTCGAAGTAAACGTGTGCGCACCCTCAACAGGATCAGCTGCAGCGGGCTTCACTAAACTGATCCTAAGCCATTGGCTTTGTGCAATCAATTAAGCCAGTGACGCGCAGTTTGGGATATGGCAATCCCTGCTTTGACGTTGATCCAGGATCTCAGTATCCGACTTTTCTGCAATAGGTCCCCGGTGTATTATTATTATAATTATTATTATTAGTAGTAGTAGTAGCAGTAGTATATCCCTTGACAACGAGTTGAGGACACTATGGATCAGTGTTTGTGACACCGTGTCCGAGTTTGTAGACATTTTCTTGTGAGCGCTCGACAGGACACAAATCAACCAATCGTTTCATATTTGCTACGGTCGTTGTGAGTGGTAACGTCACAAAGCCTATCGATTTTGGGAGCCATTGCTTTCAGGGGTCCAGGGATACACATCAACCAGCAGGCAACCAGTTATCTAGTTATGGTTATGATTATAATTACTATTACTATTATCACCCCCGCAATAAACGGGCCAGTTGTTCAGGTTGTATTCCTGTTGGGATCGGCTCCATCTCCCAGCCATCGGCCCCCAGCCCCCAGAATGAGCAGGTTTGTGAGATGATCCATTATTATTATTGCTGTTATTATTATTATTATTATTATTATTATTATTATTATTATCATTGATGCATAATACAGCAAAATACATAGTATAAATATTTGTAAAAAAAAAAAAATGCATGCCTATTGCTGCGCAACTAATTCTGTCGAACAATAAACAACACAGGCTGTAGGTTTCAACAAGAAGGAAGTGGGATATTTTCCAAGGCCTCCGACAGTTGATCCTGAACCAGAAAAGATAAACAGTCGGCCATTATTGTATGAAATTTCTCCCTCGCGAGAGCCTGAAGCCGACCGCTTTTCTGCCCAAACCACTTAAAAATGCCAGCTCGGGTAATTACGACACCGGCGAGAATGTTAGCCACAAATACACACAAACCGGCCCAGAGACAACAGGAGGTTACAGAGGACACTGGTGTGTGGTCGACACATTATTTGTAAATCATGCTCTGCACATCTGACAGCACAGTAGAAAAACTAAATTTTACATTTGCCCCAAAAATCTTGTCCAGGTGTATACCATAGGTATTATGTTTGTTAATGAAATCCTCACTAAATTTCCAACCATAAATTAAAGCCAACCATTCCTTAACAAAATCACAGAGAGAAGAGTAAACAACACATAAAACTGGCCTCAGAGGTGCTCTTTGTGGACGCCTCCTTTTTCTTCAACATTTCTGTCTTCAAAATAATCAGAATCTTTCTGGCAGCTGGCCTAGGAGAACCAGTGGCCACATTTTGGCTGGCTTTAATTAATGTTATTTTTGATTTTGGCTTCAGTCGAGCAGCCTGAGCTCAGGATTAGATAACAGTCAGAATCTCAGTAGGGCAGTGATCAAAGGGGGATTTACTGCAGAACACAAGCAGTACTGCAGGGGAGATAGGGATGGGGCCAGGTGACTTTTAATAGGGCGCTGAGCTAAACCTGCGGTTTCAGAACGAGTCACGGCCATGATCTGAAGCGCAGCCCCATCTACAAACTACCCCTCCCATCACTGCCAGGACACGGGATCCCATCTGGTTCGAAAGGGCAGAATGCCCCCCTCGATAGGTACTGCGCCCTTCTGTGTGGAGTTAGCAGGTAACCC
Organism: Gymnothorax javanicus; assembly: GCA_029692085.1. Classification (NCBI taxonomy): domain Eukaryota; kingdom Metazoa; phylum Chordata; class Actinopteri; order Anguilliformes; family Muraenidae; genus Gymnothorax; species Gymnothorax javanicus. Next base: position 50,776,087 of record CM056209.1, read on the forward strand.
AGGGCTGTCAATAAGTTTTGAAGTAGGCGTCTGACATGTGAAAGTAGGCAGTAGGCTTCTTCTTCAGCACCAAAAGCACGAGCCTCCTAGTGAGGTTTGGGGGTACGCCCCCCTCAGAAAACTTAGAAATTTAGATGCTTGGAAATGATACTTCCAAAATTTTCAGTAAGTATTTGGGCCAAAAGAACAAGCAATGCTAACGCTATATTTACCATGTCTGTTGTTTAGCAACTGTTCTTGTACTGAGAATCTCTACGGTCTCAATCAGAAAATCTTTCCCATTTATAACTGCTACAACATAGCCTCTGTGCAGACAGGAAACTAATGAGGGCCATGCAAGATGTAAAAAGTTGCCACTAAAAAACACAATCAGTGGCTTTTAGGAGAGTGTGATAAATAAATCTTCAAATGCTGATTCAATAAAATACAATGTTTAGAACTCGTTATGTTTTCCTCTGGTCTTTGTCCTATAATGACTTGTAAACCTACAGCATTGGGAACAATATTGTAAGTTACAGTAAGTCTTCTATATCAGATTCAAATACACTGGCTTCTGAAGAGAATGACACTTACACAAGTTACACTAAAGGCCAAACGTTTGGGGCCACCCTCAGATTAAAAAAAAAAAAAACACAACTGTTCTTTCCTTATTTTTTGCACATGAAATGACTTCAGTGCATAAAATATAGGAAGCCAATAGGTTTTGGGTGAATACTAGACCTCAGACCACATTTTAACGCCGTCTTGACTGATTGATCACTGACCACAATGTTTTATAATTGAGTTCCAATGCTTTTGTGTTCGATGATTTTATGTCACTAGGGCGTAAACAGTTTTATGTAACAAGAAGGCATGCTGTATAAATGCCTTCCCCAAAACCAAGGGGTCACATTGCACTTGGTGCACCATTAAAAATCTGAGGGTGGCCCCAAACTTTTGGCCTGCAGTGTACATAAAAAAAGCTTGATACAATGACGGCTTCAGTTCACAGACTCCAGTGATCTGATAGATCGACTCTGAACGACGCAGGAGTTGCACATCAATAGGCTTATGTCCAAACGATGCGGCAGGATAAAGGACAGGATTCGTTGGTTTCAACATTTTATGGCTTTCTTAATCACTTAAATCATATTTTGTCCACCACATCAGTGGTGATTGCTCTACTGAATGAGAGTCCTGTTCAAAGAAATCCGCAAGTGAGCTACATAGCGATTTATGCTTGTTATGGTTTTAAGCATTGAAAGAAAAAAAAAGCTTTTCGATTATGCAGGCAATCACTGCCAGAAAGGAAAGACAACAGTGCATGCCAGGAAAAAAACTGCACGGGCACTATCGATCATTCCCGCCAACTCTCCGGCGGGCACTATTTTTTTCACTCCTGCCATATGTTTGGCAGGCATGTTTTTCACCTACCGGCTCCCACTGTACTTCAGCTTTTACTGCACATGTATTTGCACCCCATTTATTTCTTCTCTGCTTCATAAGTATACTCATATTGTGCATGTAATGGTACCTGCTGGCACTCAGCCGCCTACTCCATTCTTCGCCTGTCCTGGTGTCCTGTCCTGTCCTTGGCTTATAGACTGCCTTTAGTATGTTGCAAAGAGTATAGCCTATTGTTCATACATGTATTTTATTTTGATAACCTCACAACTGTATCAGTTACCATGGTTACCAGTACAAGTACCAAGCTTAAAAAGGCAGATTTGCTTGAACTACTGCTTCCAAGCTGAGATCCATCCATCCTCACCCAGTCCCAAAATGTACTAAGTTTAAAATAACCATAATGTTAAGAGAGAGGAGGGAGAGAGATTTTCCATCGTCAGGACTCTACTTTTCGTTCAGATATATTGAGATGAGAGGTAAAGAGACCCCTGAATTTTTTTTTTAATGGTAATAAAACTTTGCACATACTGAAAAACACATTAATAACATAGTGAATTCGAAAAGTAATGTTTTTCTTTATAAGAAATACACGGTTTGATATCCTTATGAAGCCGGTCTTATAGTTCAGCGTTGTGTTGAGTGTATATAATAATAATAATATGAATAATAAGGCGAAGACCACTCCTCTCTTGCCAGCCAGCAGATTTTTATTCTACGTGCAATGCATTAATGTCAGTAGAGCAACTTCGCATGTCACGTTTCTACATCCACACCTCTCCACAGCAGAGCTTAACACGAGCTGAGTATACAGCATGTCATAACATTTTCTAGTTAATGGGACTGAAAACATTGCATCCTTTTAGTTTTGATGGCGGAGGTAATTAAGAAACGGGGAGCTCATGTACCTGCGTGCAACACATTAATATCAGTACAGCAACTTCGCAAGTCACATTTCTACAAGCACACCTTTAAACTAGAGATAGAAGAAACGGCGAACCGCACGAGAAACCACCTAATGCTCCATTAGCTTACGATCCACTTACGATAGGTAAATTAGCATGCTTCACAAAAGTGCCGTACACGATAAAATAAAAATGTATAAACTCCAAAGTAACCATCAACGCAATAATGAACAAAATCTTTAACCTCTACAAAGAAGTATCTTTGCCTCCGTTTAGCATTTCACTGCGTTTTACAACACCATTGAAAAGAGCACTTGTTCCATCTTACCTCTCCATGGCAGAGCTCAATACTGAGGAGAATACCGCGAATTTGGAGAAAGTTACGTTGCAAAAATGTCAAAGATCAAACAGCATTAATACAAAAATACTAATGAACAAAAGAAAACCTCCCAAAACAAATTATGCATAAAACAGGAAAAGAATAATAATGTGCACACAGAAATAGATTTTTGGTGAAATGTAACATTGCATGTACACACGAGTTACACTTTTGATACCTAGAACAAAACCCCAATGATAAAGACAAAGAATTTTTTTTCTCTGTGAAATTTTTACCGAGATCCAGACCTCGGTGACCTCATAGCTAGTTACGGCGATGATGACGGGTCGGATATGCCGAACTGAATATGAGATGCCTCCTCGCAGCTGGCACTGGTTACCTCGGTCTGAGAGAATGTTGCGATTACTAGTTTTGATTATGACAATGTCGTCATCGTCATGGTCGTTACCGGGGTAGGTAACATGGGATAATGCTTGAATTAAATCATGGCGCGCCCCTGAGGTGGCTGACGGGCGTGTTAAATTGCGGCCCTGAGGAGGAATTGACGGGTGTTTACGGGCGCGGGCGCAGGCGCAACCAGGCCCGTCTCGTGGCATGCACTGAGACAATATAACCAATGCTCGCAAAACCGATATACACCCAGAAATGGAGCAAATTTGCCTCCCGTACGCCAGCGTGGTTTCAGCGGTTAACCCTGGGGGGCAAAATGAAATTATTCCATAGCAAATCACTGAAAGAAACACTCGCTAAATCCTGTGATGAATTTTTCTAATAACCGTGCATAATTGATTTAAAAGTGAAATATCATTGGTGCTGACCCGCACAGCAAAATTGGTGAGTTTCTGAGTATGTTAAAGCCCCCAAATAAGCGATTTACTTTTGTCGTAATAATAATGAAGAATAATAATAATAATAATAATTCCTGCGATTACAATAGGGTCCTCGCACCGTGAGTGCTCGGGCCCTAATAATAATATTAACATTAAGGGTCTTTGCACACCGGATGCCTTTTTTCATGCGAATAAGGCGCACAAAAAAAACGGGCATTTATTTTCGCCATCCTTATGATTGTCACTCAGCTGCGCATGGTGCTTAACGACGCCCTTTAACCGTGACTACATTCGGAAAATAGAACCGATTCTGGTGTCTGACTGCTTTATGAGCCTCGCAAACTAATTTACCCAAATCTGTGCTGCTTCACAAGCTAAACGAGCGTAGAGTTTAACTAGAGCCTCTCCTAGAGTGCAAACCTCCACCACGGCAGCACAGTCGTAATCTTCCTGAGCGAACATGGCTCTTAAGAAATTTAAGGTTTATCGCATAACTGAAGTGCTTTTCTCATAGCCCAGCTCATGACACACTTTTGATATTACCCTAGATATCTTTTTTGCGAAGATCGCATTGGCTGAGAATTGGGGGGAAGGGAATCGCTTAGCGTTACGTCTCTGCTGTTTCTACTAAGCCGAACTGAATACCGAGTGTAACTTTGCTTAAATTGGTATGGCTCAGTGCTGCAGCAGGCTAGTTAAGCGCCACTGACAAAACTGAGTTCACGTTACTTAGCTAGGTAGCGTGCACGCAATACTTTTTCAAAACCAATATGTAACATTCATGTGTTACCCAGTGAGCTAATATTAGCTAACTACTCAGTTGACTGAATTTACAAAGCGCTGCTTGTTCAGCCACGAATGTCTGTGACTCAGAGACCGAGTAAGCAGAGCAATGTAATTAGCGCAGTGCTAACATGCATTGAGCAATAAGGGAAATTACATTTGCTTTCCATGAAATTCTACTATTCAGTTATGTGATAAACAGAATGAGAAAATTATGGAAGTGGTTGAATAAATTTTACGCATCTTAAACCCCTTCTCAGATCTACTGGTACACCCGAAGGCACAACAACCAATCATTTTTTTCAGTTTTCAAAACACGAAATGCAGGGACGTAGAAGAATTCCCTAGGAATTAGTATAAATTGATCGACCTGATGGATACAAAATTGATCTCGTGTCACGTGACCAGCTTTTTTTGATACCCCCTATGTCGCTACTCTCAGTATAAAGGGACTCTAGTTCAGACCAAAGATTCGCAACGCGACGAGACCATTTCAGAACGTCGCAGGGAGGAGTTGCAGCAGTGTGAACAGGCCCGTCTCAGCTCGACGGCTGATGGCGTCGCCAGCGATTCAGCTTGTCAAATCGCAGGAAGCTGCTTTTGGAACTTAAAGCATATAACCCATCTCAACAGCCAATCAGCTCTTAGCGAATCCAGCTGGTCGTGTCAGTTACAAACTGTCAGCTGGTCGGAACTGCGCCAGTAATAACCGAGGGAAATTTACAAAAGAGGGTAGGTCTCCCGTTGTGAGCTCCTGGCACAGATCGGCATAAGCGCCCTGGGTATTTCGTTGAAGCACCCATGGACCATTGGCGGAGCCAGAACTTAAAATTGGGTGGGCACTAAAAATCTCTTTAAAACAATTATTAGTTTTGACTCGATCGCAATCATTTTTTCAATTAACTATTCCTTGAATCCGAAAACAATCCGAACTATCAGGTGTTGCTTGTTCACCAGGTTAAGGCAAAACGACAATCATTTATTTTGATGCTCAAATACCACATTCCTGCTAAACTTCGCACCACAAGACTTTTAAGTCGATACATTCTCACCAGAACCAAACTCAAAAAAATCGCACGGCCTGTAACAAACCCAGAGACGAACTATATGAGTTTTCAATTGTGTGTTGCTGGTTCTTTGAAAAAAGGTAGACATCTGACAAACTTTTGTTACAGCTTGGCCGTTTTCTTTGGTAGGCCTTGTTGCTGAACAGGAGGAAGAACAGGTGGTTTTCACACGAGAGATATGACACAAACACATAAGAGAGGCAGTAATGTTGTTATGCAGTGCTGTTTAACAATTTCTGAACACATCTTTGCCGCTGTATTAGCATACCTTGAAAAAATGAACAAATGTTGCATATTTTTGTGCTTATCCACTTAAAAAAAAAAAAAAAAACTTGAACAAAAAGGAGACTTTATGCCCAGAGACTCAGGGCATCGTACTGACTGCCAGCGACAAACTGACTCAGTCCCAATGTCAGGCTAATGATAGCAGGCTTTATCCTATGGTTGGTTTTAATAAAGCCATTAAATCATTATGCTTTAATACTTGGTAATATCCATCAGGAAAGAGTCATCAATAATCCCTGATTTAGTGTTCTAAATTAAGATGCTAATTTCCCCATAAATGCTTTTTTAACATTGATCTATCGTTTAAAGTTTACTTCAGCAGTTTGGGTGCTTTCACTCTTGGGTCTTGGGCATGGATTAGAGAACACTTGACCCCAAAGTCCAGTTCATTTGGTAAGTGTGAACACGAGTCCGCTTGGGAGAGGTGGTCTCAGGCACAGTTCATCCGTACTCGTACCAAATGTGAAAGCGACTGTACTTGAAAGCGAAAGTGGACTGTTATAGGACGTCTTAAGTATTTGGCTTGTTTGTTCCAACAAACTAAGAAATTGAATGCTTGCCCGAAATCTGGGTAGACGAAAACATTCAATCACAGCTGGACACTACATTCAAAAACGCGGAGATCCATGAAATAATTTGTGTTTACATTTGCCTGGTTATCACAAAAGAACAGAACAGTGCCGTGACAAAACTAAGGAAAATTCGGCTGCGATACCTCGAAGTGTGGGACGCGATGCAAAAGTCTGGCAGCTCAAGTGATGAAAAAGATACATTTCTGTGGTATGAGGCAGTGAACGGCATAATTGGCCAAAAACCAAGGAGTGAGCTGGACGTTATTAATTCACGCAATCCATCACACCACCTACAGCACCAAGAGGGTTTGCCTCTTCTTCTTTGAGTACATTTCTCTGTTTAAAACCACCAAGGCCTACTATGTAAAAAAAAAAAAAAAAAGATAGTGTGCTTCGTATTCAATTCTTAGGAAACCACACTCTGCTCCTGTCAACTGCCTTACGTTATAATATCACACAACATCTGCAAACAAATTTCACCAGGAAGTGGAAAGTTATTTTGTTGTAAACAATGGCTAAGCAAAGGGGACTCCCCTGTACCTATTTGGAACAAAATGAGAAGGAAGATAAAACAACTTTAGTGAAATGTTTAGATTCTGGGACGGATAAGTGCAGCAACCAATAACTCCTCCATCTTTCTTTCTAAACCGGTTCTGACACAAAATCAAAGCTTGCCGACAAAAGCAGTGTTCAAACGCCTGTCAAACTTAGTGAAAATCACGAGAAAACAAGGCGCACTCAGCTGTTCGAACACATTTGGTGTGAACGTCCCCTGCATCAGTAACTCCGCCCATTCGGATGTTAAATGGCCGCACAGCGATGTAATGTAATGATTGCAGGGCTGCCCATACTCACGCTGTCAGGAAAAAACTTGTTGAATTCATTATCCCTCCATTTGCCCAATTTTCTCAGCGTAATGCAATCAAGCGGAAGCGCAGCGGAATCCAGGCTGGTGCAGAATTGGCTGTTACTGCCCATAGTTTTCACCCAGGTCCATTAAGCAGACGTTAAAGAGGAAGTGAAGGTGTGTGGTAGAAACTCAGATCAACATCAGAGCGAGCCGATGTGTGGCAGCTCCTCACCATAATGGCTCAGCACCAGACCTACAAGTCAGGTTTCTTGGTAAAAGCTCAAACTAGGCATGGTTCGGACTCCAAACTGGTTTAACATGGAAAAACCTGCATTTCTGTCAGCAGTTCACGGTCCCTGGCAGGTCTATGGCCAGATACTGCCAGGTAAGCAGGTAAAGTAAGTTGTTAAAGTAGGCATGTATTGATTTAAAACTGTATAAAAAACTTGTCGTATTTGGATCATCCGAAAGGGCATGCAATACTCTCTCTAACAATCAACACTTTTCACCCGGAGATGATAGTAGAATAGAGTAATTATGGATGTTAAACGGGCTTTTAGCAACCCTCAATATTGTCCCTGAACAGTGCTGTAAATTGGGCCAAGAGCTGTGACGTCACTTGTGGGATCAATTGAGACACATAAGCTATCATTTCTGTATTTTACATTGCAGGAAAGACGTCGAAATCCATTAAAAATGTCAGAATTTTTGCCTGACTTGGACATCGAAGTTGAACAGGGTGATTCCAGAGCGAGTTCAACAACTGGCGACAGTGATGATGACGATGGAGAGGTAGGAGAGATGGAAAATGAGGAAGAAATCGGCGACAATACGGATGCAGCTGAATGCCAACAGCTACCGCTAGCATACCAGCACGAACCGGAGCCTCGGGCATGGGCGAGTGAGCGAGTAGCAAGCTCTGGGGTGTGTTTCCCAAAAGCATAGTTGCTAACTTACTTAGTTGGAATCATTGACTGTATTTGGTCAAACTAGCTTTGTATGCTTTTCAGAAACCCACCCCTGAGCGAGGGTGGAAGGAACCCGAACATGTACAAGCTTAGCATTTTACTGACTAAAACCGTTACCCAGTACCCGTGATAAGATCCTGCAAATTCATCACCCATCATCATGTCTTCCTTACTCTTGTCTCATCCAAACCTAGAAACAGGTCGAGCCGATCTCAGTGAGGAAACGCTTACAGCCGTCACAGGTGGGTAAGGAACAAGTAACACAAACAATCCGGGTATGGGCACGTGCACTCACACAAGAAGCGCTTGCGCAATCTTGTCATTTGTGTGTGGGTGGATTCACTGGTGTGTGACGGAGTTACCGTGAGGATACAGGAGTGGCGGTATCTGTAACACCCCAAGCGGAGAAAAAAAAGCTCTAGTCTGACCTACAAACCCCCCGAGATGTGACACTTTCCACATTTCCTGTCAGGAAGAGGAAGACCTAAGCTGACAGGAACCCTTATTCCAACTTCCCCAAATTTTTGGCAAACAAACCAGCTACATTCACTAAAGGGTACCAGCAGCTTTTTGTGAAAATGCTTGGGAGACTAAAGAAGATGACCTCTTGAGAACATTCATTAACACTAAAAATGTTGGTTTAGACCAGTGAGTTATCTGTAACACTCCAAGCAGAGAAGAAAAAGCTCTCATCTGACCTACATCTGAGACCTCCCCACATCCTCTCCGACTGAATTCAGTGGTGAAAGTGGGGCAGCTATTGACACCGCCTGACATGTTAGGTTATATTATATCAGAAAAACATCTGTCCGAACACAAGTCATTACTCCGTTTCTCACGCTGTTCAAGGACCTGCTTGTCAGGATGAATTGAAAGCTATGTATTCAGTTTTCTGTACCGTTCATGCGATCTGAGACCGCTCTTTTAGAAACTGTCAAACTGCATAAACTTTCACTGATTGGCTGACTTTCAGACTGACAGGTGGAAGATTAGCCAACACTTCACAGTACATGCTACCATAGCTAAGTGCCTTCCAAGCGGAAAACAGAAAGTTCAAGAAAAGACAAACTTGCCATCAGTTCATTCCACATTTTCTTTCCCCAAAATTGATTTTCTGACAAAGAATCCATGAAAGCACTTACATGCAAACTTAAGCTCATTTTAATTGATTTGGGAAAGTATGAGCAAATACAGAATGCAGAGCCCTTTATGACAGAGATAGTGATCTGGGTGGAGTTACCCATGTAATCATGCTGCGTTTATTGTCAAGGAGTCGCATTTAGGTTCTTGGCTACCCGAACTCCATCGCGACAGGACGAGTACACAGTTGAGGTCAGAAGCTTACAACCACCAAGGCCATATCCATTTAAGCTCAGTTTTTCAACAATTACTGATATTTAATCCAAGGAAAATTCCCTGCCTTCTATCAGTAAGGATCGGTACTTTATTTTAACATGATATATCAGACGAATAGTAAAGAGAGTGATGGATTTCAGCTTTTAGTCCTTTCATCACATTCCGAGTGGATCAAAAGTTTACATGCATGTAATATTTGGTGGAATAACCTTTCCATTGTTTAGCTTCATTGAGTCAAACAGTTTTGCTCGTCTTTTACAAACTTCTCACAAAAAGTCGCTGGAATTTGGACTCATTCCTCTCGACCGAAGTGGTGTAACTGAGTCAGGTTTGTTTGCTCGCTTGCTCACACATGCTTTTTCAGTTCTGTCCGCAAAGTGTCCTTTGGACTGAGGTCAGGGCTTTGGGGTGACCACTCCACTACCTTGATTTTGTTGTCCTAAAACCATTTTACCACTACTTTAGAAGTATGCTTGAGGTCATTGTTTGTTTGGAAGACCCATTTGCGACCAAACTTTAACTTCCTTGATGATGTCTCGAGATGTTGCTTCAGTGTATGTAAATAATTATGCTTCCTCAAGATGCCATCTATTTTGTGAAGTGCACCAGTCTCTCCTGCAGCAAATCACCCCCACAATATCATCCTGCCACCCCGTGCAAGCTTGCAAAATGGCCCATTTCATATTCCAGAGCAGCAGATCCTCAACTATAAAGCATATTTATTGCTCAGCTATGAGAACGAATGGCATAGTGATTAAATACTGCTCTCCTTCACAACAGTGCATATGGGAGAAAAAAAAATGAAGGTTTTTTTTTTTTTAAAAACACAACTAAACTGTCAAAACAGTGAATAAATAAATCATTGTTAATGCACCCAATATAGCTTAATCAGGGGTAAATCTGGTACAGTTCCGATCAGACAGCTTCTGCTAATTTCACACCCTGGTAACATACCAATTTATTTTGCACAGGCGCCAAATTTGGGAGGCGTTTCATAGTGGCTCTTGCAATCCGTTAAATAAATGAGGGGTTTCCTGTGACAGGAAGACTTGGCATCTTACCAGGAATTGAGAATGACTGTACCATATTACGAGCTCATCTCCACCATCCCATTCCGCAAGATCCGACTGAACATTTGCCTCCATTTCACCTCACTCTATAAAGCTGCTTATGACAATCTTTAAAGAGATCTGTGATGCTTTTACGAGCTAAACTACCCGAGTGGCACGAAGTGACAATAAAACTCATCTCTCCATCCATCTCTCATGGAAAAAAAACCTCAGTGAAATTTGTCTGTCCTGATTAAATTGGCCTGTAAGCAAAACTGTCTCTAAGAGTGATTAAAAACATAAACATCATATCCAGAGGTGTGTAGCAGAAAACACTAAGTAAACTCCCGGCTCTTTTCTGAAGACCCACAATAAAAATGATGTGCTTACAGTTTAAACAAACACCAAGCGGCTTCACTAATGTCTGCTCTTCCTGTTTGTTTTCCATTATGATCCTCCTGAGAATGCATCATGGTTGTACATAATTTTAAGAATAATTAAAAAATGATTGCGAGGAAAAGAAATGCCTTTATTATTGCGCTGGGAACTCAGTGACTCTTCATGCAGCAGGATTTTTAACATTACCGAGGCTCCAAGAGAATTTTACTCCATGAGAAGCTGGGGGACGTCTCCATGGCGCAGACCACAGCCCAGAAAACCATCTCTTTGCGCATAACAAATTAGCGAGAGACATTAGACGATTTGGAACAGCCATGGCTCTTCCCCTTCCCACCCTATAAAATAACCACAGCAGTACAGATATGACTCGGCGCCCGCTGGTTTAAAAAGGTCACAGGAGGAGAGGCTTATTCAGTGCCAGGGCTGTCATGCATCCTTGGGTTTGTGAAGAACCTGGAAATGCAACCGCATACATGTAAACACAGCGATGAATCAATAAATGTCCATCTTAACAAGAGCCTGAGTCTTGCAGTGAAATCTTGGAAGTACTTTTTCCCCTCTGAAGAAGAGGGAATTAATTTTAAATTATAGGGCCTGCTTGATGAAATTATTTTTCTGAACGCACTTAAATTTAAAAATGAAACGACTAGTGTCACTTCACTGATAACATTTTTAAGATCTAATTTAGCAAAAAACTATCATTAGACTGAAATACTTGTTTAGACTTGCTCTCTGCTTTTTTGACGCAGACGCAGCCCAACAGTTCTGAGGGCTTTGACGCAGATGCAGCCCAACAGTTCTGAGGGCTTTGATGCAGACGCAGTCCAACAGTTCTGAGGGCTTTGACGCAGACGCAGCCCAACAGTTCTGAGGGCTTTGATGCAGACGCAGTCCAACAGTTCTGAGGGCTTTGACGCAGACGCAGCCCAACAGTTCTGAGGGCTTTGACGCAGACGCAGCCCAACAGTTCTGAGGGCTTTGACGCAGACGCAGCCCAACAGTTCTGAGGGCTCTGACGCAGACGCAGCCCAACAGTTCTGAGGGCTTTGACGCAGACGCAGCCCAACAGTTCTGACGGCTTTGACGCAGACGCAGCCCAACAGTTCTGAGGGCTCTTGAGGCACTAGTGATGCGCGACACATTTCCAAGCCGCCAGAGGAATGTCAGGAATGAGCAGAGGATGTGGAGGAAACGGCAGGATACCCTCCAGCCACACGGTGAAGCACCACTTTAATCTCCTGCTCACCAAGGGGGCGGTGCTGGGGCTGACCCTGAGCACATGTGGATGGTGAGGGAGCCAGAAGTGTGTGGACACTCCTGTACCTGGTGCTGGTTTTAATAACTTGTGCTGGACCTCTTAGTTCCACTGAAGGAAAATACTGATGCAAGAGCTTACAGCGACACTCAATGTGATTCTGCTCAGTGCAAAATATCCCAGTCTTAAAAAGAGTTTTACTCTCACTGTGATACTTAAAATAATAAACTGTATCTTATTTTAAGCTATTATGTGCCAGGTTCTGAACACTTCAGAACCGTGCCGTATGAATGTATGCATTACCCGTCTGTTGGTGCTCAAGTGTGGATAAAATGAAGCAGAAATCTCCCTGTAATACACCAGCACAGCCCCCCTGCCTCTCACACACACTGCAGATGGGATGCTAACTCACAGACAAATTAATGCAGGTTTCTGTTAATCTGTTTAACCTTGAGATTTTTCTCTGTTCCCGTTGAGATGACGCCTGTCTGACCTTCCCTGATTTCCAGCTCTGCATTTAGGGAGAGGCTGGGCGATGAAAATAGCTTCTAAGCAATATCTGTCCTCAGTTACCGAGACAGTTCTTACAAGCAAGTCACAAATCAGCACTTTACACCCGATTCCTCCTCAGCACAATGAGCCACTCGACTGTTTCTTATGCTACAGACCATAATACTCACTCTCAAAGCCCACAAAAGTGCTGCCTTGTTCTGTTTCCACCACAAATATGATCTTTGCTTGAGAAATAATCATTTTAACACTGATGGGCTTCTAAACACTAAACACACACCAGCTACTTTTAATGCTTTCCCAAGCCTAATTCCTGAGTGGTTTTTGTCAAATTCAATTCAGCTCAAGCACTTATACTAAGATGAGTGAATTTCTGTGGTTGAGTGCAATAAACTGAATGATTCAAGATGGCCTCACTTATCGGAAATGATGGATGAAGGTAGTTAATTTGCACATTGCAAACAGAGAGAAGGAACAGATGAGAATGTCTGTTTAAACGCCATTACAGTCGTGGAAATACTGCAGTGAGGGAAAAATATTAAAGCAGGCAAAACCTGTTAACCCAATCATCCTCTGCGACTTGATGTGGAGATTCTCTGCTATTTCACAAATACTGTATGTTACTCTGGTACGTATCTGATTGTTGCTTTGCCTGGATGAGACGGTTATGTGAAGATTAGATACAACAAACATCATAAACCTGACACAGGGGCAGCATGGTGGTGCAGTGGGTAGCACTGTTGCCTCACAGCAAGAGGGTCGTGGATTCGAAATTGTGGGTTTCCTCCAGGTACTCCGGTTACTTCTCACAACCCAAACATATGCATGACAGGCTAATTGGAGAACAATTTGTATATAGTTATGAGTGTGTGAGTGAATGGTGTGTGATTGGTGTGTGCGCCCTCTGATGGATTGGTGATCTGCCCAGGATGTGTCCCTGCCTGTCGCCTACAGTCAGCTGGGATAGGCTCCAGCTCCTCTGTGACCCTCGTGAGGAAGAGCGGTGTAGATAATGGATGGATAAACCTGAAACATCGACACAGCTTGTGATCAGACCTAAACCAGGAGTCAATTAACTTCCCATTTATGTGTTCATTTTTGCTCATTTTTGTATTCAAACTGCATGTGAAGAAAGACAAATCGAATTACATGTCAGTTATTAAATACATACCTAAGGTGTGCTTTATTGTGGAATAATAATTGATATTTAGCCATAGAATAAACATGGAATAAACATTTTACATGGTTGAAATGTTTTGGTTTTTTCTTTTGGTGCACCAGAAATGACAAATTCCTCGTAAAAAGCCATGCTGCTGAAGGCCGAAGCTGAACCCAGGGGCAGCTATATTGGACTGTGCTGTGACGTCAAGTCGCTGATTGGGTCAGCTGGCCAGTCACTCGGTGCATTTTTCGGACGCATGGCTCGGCCCTTGAAATGGCAGTTTTCAGAAGCTATGGAATTCCCAAGGGAAAGTGGGTATATTTTTGAACAAGCAATGGATTGTTCTGGGAAAACTGCTAGTGATGAATCCGATTCTTTGGACAGCTTGGTTACTGGAACCGGAAACTGAAGAGAAGGCCTTAGCTCAATGCTCAGTGTGGTGCCAGTGTGTCTCAAAAGTTTGACTGAGAGGGTTATTTCGGCAAAGAACACAAACTTACAGTAAATGATGGATGAAGGGGCAATTGAATGTCTGACTCTGTACACAGGCCTTCATTGGAAATGCTCTTTATTGACTGTATGATCCGACGGTTTGTGAAAGGCTCAGCGCCATATCAGCTGTCAAACTGACAAGCACTGACAAAATCTTAATAAGTTCATATTATAAAGATAAAGATTGCTCACAGCCCATCCATGCTAGCCTGTTTCAGTTCCTCTACTCTTTCTTGCCTCGGTATGACTGTGTTGTGTGTTTACGAATGACAGAACTTGATTAAGGTTATTGATTAAGGTACTTCATTAAGGCTACATTTTAAGAGAAAAGCCAGCTATATTTTGTGGCGATGTGACTCACAAAGTGACATCAGCAATCCTAAAGTTTACAATATAACTATGGTTCTCTGGTTGTAAAAGTACTTAAGAGTTGTAGTTACGTCAGACTAGCTCATTATATCAATCACAAATTCCACGAAGACAAGTTGATTTGAAGTTGGCTGATGCTAAATTTGGAGCCGCAGGCGTGTTTTACTTCTTAATGCATCTTTGATATTGTATTTTTTTATTGGACTTATTGTTTATTGCTGACCCTGCTGATCTGTTGGTACCGACAGGAGACATGTGGTTGTATATATGCTGCTCTGAATGTTTGCATTAGTTTGCTGTTATTCCCTAATTGTTTGGATTGGTTCAATAAGGCAGGGTAACTGTCAACTGAATTGCCCTTTGGGGATCAATAAAGTCCTCTGAATCTGAATTTGAATCTGATTTAAAGTTGTCACTTTCTTGCCATGCTATATTTGTGCTTTCAATAGCGACTTAGCTTTCACCGTAGCTTGCCGCTGTTTCTCCAAGCCCCCCTCAAACTGACGACAGCACTTATAACTTTTACATCTAAATGTTGTATCCAATTCCGGACATTTCACTTGGGTCGTATTAGCATTTGGTAAACCCATTGAGTACCTGCAAAATGTCAATGGCTGTTTAAGGAAGTGATTCATCTTTTGCTGTGTTCGGGATTTGGGTAGTTTTAGCTTTATTAGCTAGTTAGCTTGCAAAAATCACTGACTGATTGGACATCAGACGAAAGATCAAGAAGCATCCTTTCAATCTAGTTTACATTTTGTAGTTGTTAGCTGGCTAGCTTATGGTTACAACAGTACATGCGAGCTGTAGCCTAATTAGCTGGCAGTTAGATAAAGCTAGCAAGCAGTTATTACAGCACAAGCTAACTGGAGCCTAATTACCAAGCTAGCAACCTAGCAGTTATTATAGTACAAGCAAACTGTAGTCTAATCAGAAAGCTGGCTAGCTAGGTAGCTGTTACTAAAGTGCAAGCAAATGATGCACTGCAAAAAATGAAAAGAAAAAAATACTAGGTAAGATGAATTTACTTATTTTCAGACTTAAAACACATTTCTATCACCATTTTTCTTAGAAAGACAAAAAATTTGTCCTTGATTTGAGATTATTTTGACTAGCTTGCCGATGGAATAAGTCCATTTTCACTTGTCAAGCAAATAGTGACTTAAAACAAGTTCATCTTACCTAGTATTTTTTTCTTTTCATTTTTTGTAGTGTGGTATTATGTTCTCTAATGTCTCCTGTAGAGCAGTGTGGGATTAAGGGCCTCGCTCAAGGGCCCAACAGCTGCTCTGAACCAACAGCCACTACACTGGGACTAGAACCACAAACCTTAGTTTTACTCTAACGAAAATCACATCCCAGAGGGAGCTTGTTTCTGTCTCATGCTCCTGTATCAAGGAGGCTTTAAAATAATGAGAAGTCTAAACCGGAAAACGCTAGTGCTCAATCTTCTGAAAATAGCGCTAAAACGGATTAAACCTGTCCCAATGCTATGCTGCTGCTCAGGATGTGCAGGGATCGGGCAGCTCACCGATTTCCTGTCACTTCACAAAAACGTCTCCAGAAATCCGTCTCAATTACAACGATATGAATTCGATGGTGCTGCATGTAATTTTCAGCGGCAAAAGAAATTCTGGAGCCACAGCAGAGTCAAGCAGGTGGTGAAAAAGTAAATAAACATATAAAATCTAGCAACTCGGGCAGCTGCCATTCTTTAGCGCCGTCAACGAAAAAGAATTTTCCAGACATTCAGAGTTACGGTCCAGTGAGTGACACCGGGAAAATTTGCTGCCAATTTCACTTTCTGACAGGGACACAATTCACGTTGTCAGCTTAAAGGAGACTGATGCACGATGTGCGGCTTTCTTTCTACAAAGAAAAACAAGATGTTATAAAACATCCCCAGGGGAGAATGGAGGAGTGAGACCGTTATGAATAATAAAGAATCTGTAACAGATGCCATCATGAAACTCTGCCCTTCTCTGAAATAACAGCAATAATATGAAGAATATTTACTGTCCTGTTTCAGTACACCTGTATTCACATACAGCAGCGCTTCCTTCATTCTGAAGACAGTCAGATGGTCTTTACGTAAATTCTTTAACTGAGATTTTACTTAATTACTTTAGTTAATTACTTAACGGCTTCACCTAATTTACTAGAAAAGCACTGTTATGGTGTTATGCTTCCATTATTTTGCACACACACACACACTCACTCACGCGCACACACACACACACACAGACACACACACGCACGCGCACACACACACACACACAAGTGCGCACACGCACGTACACACACACACACACACGCACGCACGCACGCACGCACACACACACAAGTTCGCACACGCACGTATACACACGCACACACAGACTTACACACACACACACACACACACACTCACACACTCCTGTGGAGCTTTATAAGATCTGTTCCAGCACTCCTGCTTCAGACAGAATGCCCACTTTAATTCTCTACAAAAGTGACTCCTGCAGCCACTCTTACAGAGCACCCAGATAATAACCTGGTGAATAATTAATTCAGCATCAAAGACCGTTTGCCTGGAAAAGGAATAGAAGGGGCTGCATGGAAGTTAATTTCTGTAGCTGGGAGGTTCAGTGATGCAGGAGTGCGTGGGGTCCAGGGCCAAACTCTGAAAACATGTAAAATATGTGCCCGACCCTGAACTCCCACAGCCCCTTATAAACACATTAGTGCTGCAAAAATGTATACAGTATATCCAAGGTGGTTTTGCCTTATTATGGGACCTATAACCTTTTTTTCTCAAGTAGAAACACAAGCACAAGCTTGTTTAAAGTTAAAGTGTGAAATATTCTTAACCCAATGGGAAATCATATATATTAATTGAAATTATCAAATTTCATTGGCAGATTATCTGATGTGATAAAAGTGACCAAATATTGAGCTAAAAAAAGTAATGGAAATAAAATTCCAAGCTTGTCATCTTTGTATTGAGATGGACTTATATTTTAAGTTTTGCTACATAACACAGCAGTCACACCACAGTTTATCTTAATCACTCCAAACCTGAAGAAACACAAGCCGTGTTGGGTTTGGTAAGTGTTTGGGTGGGAAAACTCCAGAGGAGACTGAGTTGGGATGATGAGGAGGTGCGGTGGGCCGAAATCGAGCGCAGCTCCCTCTGGAGCAGATAAAGCGAATCCAAAGTGAGGCACACGGGGCTGTGGGTGAATCTGTCCTCCAGGTGAGAAGTGATGATGAGATCCTGACACACCAGGGTCATGAAAGATCCAGAAACTCCTTCTGACAGAGTGTTGGTGCTGAACACGCCTCTCCATCCATCTAACCATGATCAAACCCGCTTATTTTACAGCTCAGGATCACAGGGCGGGATCTAGAACCTTCTCCAGTCCATGGAAGGGTAACCTGGATGTGGCAGTAATGAAATTCTCACACAGGCCATGTAAGATGTAGAGGATCCTCTCCAGAGTTCTGCTCCAGTCTCCGACATTAGCTGATTAACACAATTCTACAGTCATCAGGTCTAACTAATCAGCTAAATCTGCCCTCTGAGTTCATGGGAGGAAGACTTTTACTCTCTGACCTCTGAACTCTCCACCTCTGACACTGATACTCATGACCCCAACAGCTCATCACACTCTTTATATTGTATTTCACCCAATGTGCGTCTGTCATGGCCGTTAATAACCAGAAAATGCACTTAATAAAAAGGTGATTTCAGCAAATAAAATAAATGCCACTCAGCATAATGGAACCAAAACAAATGAGTAGCACTTTTTAACTATGTAAATAGAAGTCGAAACTCAAGGACAAACTGCTAACTGCATTAATTGAGGTTGATATGAACAATTTCAGAGTTTAGAGTGATGTATTTTGGGCAGCCAATGACCATTATTTTATCCAATTTAGCAGGTGCTCATTAATGCCAGTAGCGCAACATTGGGACAAAGATCACAGTTACTAAGGGAATAAATTTGGGATGCGCTTCAATAATGCTGTTCGGTGAGGGAAACCATTTTTGACTTTATTCTCTGAGGAAGGACCAATTATTTTCACACGATGAAAAACATCTGATGCTTTTATCCAAAGTGCCTTACAGTTGGCTGGACTAAGCAGGGGCAGCTGTGGAGCGATGTACGGCTGAAGACAGTGTTCAGCAGCAGCGCTGATCTTACTGTGGTCACACTGGGGCTGAGCCAACAACCTTCCAGCTACCAGCCAGGCACCTTATAGCCACAGGGGAACAGATAATGAATCTAATTTTCCACTGTCTCATTTCACCTTCATTATCCCGTTTAGTGAGTATATCTGAGTGGTGTAATGTACAACACCAACATGACTTCACACAGCAGCAAGGTATTTTATATTTTAATTACACGTCACTTTCTAGGATTACATCGGGCAAAATGAAAATGTAAGTGGCTGCAGTTCCATCCATGTTGAATTTCCTCTCCTCCCTTCAAGTTATTGCAGTTTTAATTGACCGCTGGCTGACGTTTGGAAAATGGGTTGTTCAGTCATGATGGTGCGTCCATAGAGAACCGGCAGCCATTTTAGCCATCATGTTAATTACACCTGAGGGAAATGACACGCTGAGTATTCAAATCATAATGCCAGTGCATAATTGGTGATAATTTATGAAATACATTTTAAAAGAGAATTCACAAAATGTCGGCTGAATTACCGGTGGAAATGAAGGTTTCAGGTGTCTCATTTTTTCTGCCGCTGGTCCTCGTTTTGAGCTCCAAGGCAGATAATCCCCTGGTAAATCTTTACTCAAATAGCAAGCCTAATTCTGCTAGCAGCTTGTTTTAATAGGCAGTCACAATGCTTAATGAAACAAGACAAGACAATCTGTTGAGCTCTCGAAATACATACTGAAATCAACACGACTGTGCAAACAATACAAGTTGTTTTTTTTCTTTTAAGTCCTCGTCGTTCATGCTTGGCACTGAGAATTGTATTAAATTTCACAAAGGTGACTTTTATACCTAAGCACTTTGTAAGGAATACATAATGTTTTCTATCTGAACTGGATGTCTACCAGATTTAGGCACTTCTGACAGAACCTTTCACTGTGGCATGCATACAAAATAGCTGGACTACAACTTGTTTGCACAAGCCAGTTATGAAACTGCAAAAACAGACCATGGGTATCATGTTAACCGCCAACTCTCTAGAAAGCGGCAGTGCTCAATGCTGAACCTCTTATTTGAAAGAGAAAAAAAAAATCAAAGCAATCTCTTATAAGCGTCTCGACTCAACATTGTTTATCTGTTATTTCAGAAATTGTACATTGCTAACAGCCATGCTATTTACAGAGATAGAATTCGTCCTCCACATAGAAGACCCAGTATGCAGAAAGGGTCATCTATTTTTTGTTCATTTCTTAAGAGTAAGAAAGATGAAAGATGAAGCACTTCACTCCAGAAATACTTGCTTCAAGAAAAGGACAAGGAGACCGAATGAGGTCAGAGTAAATCCTACAATCCTACACTGCAAAAGTGGCCATCATTCAGTGCTTTAATCTTCATAAAAGATTTAAAACTGTGTTCTTTGTTGCTTGAGTAGAAAATATTAGCATGTTTTCAAGCTGCTATTTGCTTGATAGGATTTTTCTTCCACCATTGGCAATCTTGAGGTGAATGACAATCTCACAGGACTCTTACATTATATCTGCAATCTGTCAAATCAAGCAAAAAAAAAAAAAAAAAAAAAAAGTAACCAAAACAAGACTATAAGTCTAAATATAAGATTGAAAATTTAAAAACTCATTAACTAATTTTTTTTTTGTCTGTTACATCTCAGTCGGTAAACTAGCTCATAATGAGCACTGATTGGGTGCAGAGCTTAGCTTAGCGTAACAGTGCACAGGGGAGTTCAGTGGTGGTGCTGCCATAGAACCTCAGAATTAGACGCTTAATCTGACCTGCATCTCAACAAGTGCATGTATGCTGTAGCGTTGCTGGGGTTCATGCAAAACCAACACAATATAACAGAGCTGGTCCTATATAATTTTAAGTGTTGTTGCAATTCTAAAATGTGTTAAATTAGGCCCCTTCACTGTGTGACACACAGGATAAAAGTGTTAGATAAACCGCAGGGTACACAGTAATGTCTAGAGCAGCAGCAGTAGACTGTAAACGGTAGTAGGGTTGGTTGAAACTGGCCAGGTTTCCGTGGGTTACGGCTGTATTGGTTAGCTCCAGGTGTCTGCAGGCAGCACTCCCATATAGTGAAAAATGCACCAATTATTGGGCGAGCGCCCCAGAAGAGGACGCGTCCTTCATTCACAGTGTGCTGCACTGCACAGTCCGTTAGGGTAAGGTCTCGCCTCATAAGGTCACATGCAAAGAGCCAGATTCACAAAACTTTGTCTTTCAAAGCTTTTGTACAGTTAAACGGGGACATTTCTTTTGTGAACTGTGCAGAACCACATAAATAAGCCCCTCTGCAGGTCAGAATGCATCTTTTGAATGGGGGTTTCACAGCGAGGCCACTTGATTATTTGTTAATCGGAAAAGGTCAACGCACATAACCAAACATCTCTGTACATGTGCCAAACTCTGCCAGGGAGGCTAATTTCCATCGGTAGACCAGAGGATACAAGCTTTCGCTGTGAGAGGAAACCAGCGTATCCACAGTAAACCCGCATGAACGCACAGAAAACAGAAATAATCCACACAGGGAGGACCTCTCCCCTGCCAGACAGTAGTGCTGTGTCAACCACAACATCACCAAGCTGCACACTCACATGCACACACGCAAGCAAACACACATATGTACACACACAAGCAAACACACATATGAAGACATATGCATAATCTCAAATGCAAACGCATACGTGCAAACACACACACACACACACACTCTCTTGCTCACACACACAAGCAAAAACACTAGCATACTCTCTCACACACACTTCTACTCGCACACTCTCTTGAGCATACTCTATTGTACATGTACCATAACATTACCATGCTCTCACAAAGACATTTGTACTCTCACATGACAGTAAGCACATGCACACTCTCACACTCTCACATGCACTCTTTCAATCGCACACTCTCATGCACACAAGCGCATGATGAGCTTAGATCTGAGTATCGTACGCAGTGGAAACACAACGGAAGACAAAAAAGCTTGAGTGAGAGACAGTTGCTGATGAAGTCGGAGTGGAATAGGACTGTGCAGAGCTGCCCTTTAGCCTCTGATGATCCCGGCATAAACACCTGCCCTCGGCTCTGATCCCACATCAATATTTAAACAGCTCCCAGCTGACAGCTGCCCAAATCCCATCAAACCAGGTTTCAGGACTGGGCTGAAATGAGAAACGTAGGCGGTGTTGCGAAAACTGCCACAAACACAGCAAAAACTAAAATAAATAAGTCAACTGCAGCTGGCTTTTTTTTTTTTTTTTTTTGTCCGACGCTTAGATCTCTTTACTTGTCCATTAACCAATCAAACAGCCAAAAAGCAGACAATAATGTGACTAAGTTTAACATTTTCCAGCACAGTAAGAACATTTCAATGGTCAAGCACAGAATAACTAAGCTCATGCTTTCCATGTGGTCTGAGAACAATCACAAGTCATGAATAAGACGGAAAAAAAACATCCAGGCGGACATTTTTAGTGTTAATACAAATGAAAAAAGGAGTTTATTCTAGTTTTCTGCCTTTGGCCTGAATATGAAACTGACGGTTTGCAGATAGGAGTATTGTGGTGTTATTTCAGGAGGCAGTGATACAGTGCTCTCCAAGAATATTGGCATCCTCTGTAAATATTCACAGCAAAAGAGTGGTTGCTCTTCATCCTGTAAATCTTTTATATATAATACAGATATATATATATTACAGAAATCTAACCAGGACATTCTTTGTCAAATGTCTGAATTTCAGAGAAACGTCCCACTTGACTATCTCAGATTTGGCTGAAAAAATTTCAACTGGTGCATTCACCTCCTATCAGGATAAATCCAAACTTTTAGCTCTCAACTCCTAATAGTTTAGTCATAAAAAAATATTTTTGCTACTAAGTTCCAGCCCTTTTTGAACGGCGATTTCTGAGGAGCCACTTTCACATGGCTAAATCTAGAAAAGTATTTCAGCTAGGTCCTTCAAATTTTCAGGGGTGAAAATATGCTACTAAAACCTGAGGAATATGGATTTATAAAGGTGTCCCTTTAGTTTATCATATATTTCTGGGTGCTAAAAGTTGCTCAAAAATTTTACTCTGCGCTCTGCAGTAGCATATTTTAAGGACTGTAAAAAGCCTAATTTCAAAGACAGGGATTTGGTATTGCACATACAGCTTCCCATATATGTTGTGTATTTTGTTTTCTAATTCTGCCCCTTTCTTATATATATATATATCTAGAATAATCTAGAAAATATTAAGGCTTGAAAAATTTTTAAAAATTTGTGCTATTTTTAACATTTTATACCAAAAAAAATGACACCATCCACCAACATAAAATTGACTGTTTAGAAAGATTAGATGCCTGTTATTAACATATCCAAAGCTTGTGATGGTGTAAGGGTTGGCACGGAGGCCAGGAACACATGGACTGGACTCAAGTGCAAGGATGGATTTAGTTCAGGCATTTATTATGCTGACCGTGCAAGCAGGACGCATGAGCAAAAATAAAAAACAAAACAGGAATTGTGGTTCAAAAAGAAACTATAGTAATACAAACAAAGGTGTGTAAACACAAACAACACTAGTATAACTATGAGAGAAAAGGAAAAGGAAACGAGGTTCCTTAGTTTCTATAAAGTGCTGGATCTGCACAGCACTAATATCAAAGATTAAATTCATTAGTATAATACACGCCAAACGGAGCGCTAAGCTACGCAGGCGTGTGGCTTGAGAGAAGTTGAAAAGAACAATGAGAAAGCAATGGTATATAAACACATGCTGCCACTGCGCAGCAGTAATCACACACAGCTGCTCCTCGTGTGGCTGAGGGTGGCAGCGCTCCAGGTCTTAATTGACCTGCATGCTGGGTCTGGAGAGACGAGACCTGACAGCACCCCTCCCGAGGCACGACTCCCGGCGTGCTGGATCTTAATCCGGGAGGGCGTCCTCTGGGGGATGAAGCAGGCTGGTCCGGACGAGCCCGTTGGAATTCGGCTAGAAGCTGGGGATCCAAGATCTCATCGCGGTTGACCCAGCTCCTCTCCTCTGCACCATAGCCTTCCCAGTCCACCAGGTACTGAAGTTTGCCTGCTCGCCTTCTGGACTGGAGTTGGCTACACACCTGGTAGGCTGGGTATCCGTCCACCTCCAGGACAGGGGGAGGGTCTTCGGGGGGGCTGCCTCTGCTAGGGGTCCAGCACGCACAGGCCTAAGGAGGGAGACACGGAAAGTATTATTGAGTCGGTAATCGGACGGCAGCTGAATTGAGTATGCACAATCATTGACCCTCCGAAGAACATGGAAAGGGCTGGTGAACCGTGGGGAGAGCTTCTTGCAGGGCCGGAGGCGCCGGTCCCTGGTGGAGAGCCAGACCTTGTCCCCCGACTGGTACTGGGGGGCATCCCGGCGCTGTCTGTCTGCCTGAATCTTCTGATGGCGGAGCGCCCTCCTGATCTGGACGTTGGTTCTCTCCCAGACTTTCTCCTCCTCAGAGAACCAGGCGTCCATGGCCTGGACCTCTGTCTGGCTCTGATCCCATGGGCATAGGGGAGGTTGCCATCCGAGCAAACTCTGGAAGGGGCTGAGTCCAGTGGACCCACTCCTTACCGAGTTCTGGGCATATTCCGCTCAGGGCAGGTATTGTGACCAACGACTCTGGCGCTGGTGGCAGTAGGCCCGGAGATCCTCCCCGGATCCTGGTTGGCTTGCCCCGCCTGCCTGTTGCTTTGATGATGGTATCTCGAGGAGAGACTCACTGTAGCCCCCAGCTTCTTGAAGAAAGGTCCCCACACACGGGATGCGAACTGTGGCCCACGGTCCGAGACTATGTCCTCCGGAAGGCCAAAGTAACGGAATACCTGCTGGAATAGTGTTTGTGTAACCTGGAGTGCAGATGGTAGGGCTGAAAATGGCACAAATTTGCAAAACTTGGAGAATCGGTCAATGACGATGCAAGTGTTACCTTCAGAATTAGGCAAATTCGTGACAAAGTCAACTGCCAAATGTGACTAAGGCCTATTTGGGACGGGGAGTGGGTGTAGCTTACACACAGGCAGCTGGCGCGGTGATTTGGTGATTGTGTAAACTGCGCACGAGTGCACAGCCGCCTCCACTTCGGAAGCCAGGTGGGGTCACCAGTATTTACGGTTGATTATTGTGGTTGTTTATTTGGCTCCGGGGTATCCTGCTGACAATGACGTATGTGCCCACAGAATGACGCTCTCCCGAAGACCAAATGGTACAAAGGTCTTGCCTGTGGGAACGGGGGTAGTGGGTGGATTCTTCTTTGTTTCTCTTGCGATCTCCCAGTCTAACTGCCACTTGATCGGGGCGAGAACGCAGGAGAGCGGCAGGATGGTTTCTTCAGAATCCAGATCCTTTTCCACTTCGTATTTTCGGGAGAGGGCGTCTGCTTTCACGTTTTTGGAGCCTGGGCGATAGGTTATTGAAAAATTAAAAGGTGTAAAAAAAAAAGTGCCCACCTGGCTTGCCGCAGATTCAGCCTTTGTGCCTTTCTCAGGTACTCCAGGTTGCGGTGATCCGTTAGCACGAGAAACATGTGGCGGGCCCCCTCCAGCCAGTGTCTCCATTCCTCAAGTGCCAGCTTGACCGCTAGTAACTCCCGGTTTCCCACATTGTAGTTGGCTTCAGCAGGAGAGAGCTTACGCAAAAAATAGGCACATGGGAAAAGCTTCTCTGGGATGCCGTGTCGTTGTGACAGAATTGCACCCACCCCCGCATCAGATGTGTCAACTTCTATGACAAAGGATTTTTCTGGGTCTGGTAATTTGAGCACAGGAGCTGTAGTAAATAGGTGCTTGAGTATGTTGAATGCGTGCTGTGCTTCTGGATTCCATCCCAGCGTCTTGGGTTTCCCCTTAAAGAGGCGTGTCAGGGGATGGGCCACGGCACTGAAATTCTTAATAAATCGGCGGTAGAAGTTAGCGAATCCCATGAATCTTCGGAGCTCTTTGATGGTCCATGGGACTGGCTAATCAGCTACTGCCTGCAACTTCTTCTTCTCCATCGCCACTCCCTCTCGTCCAATGATGTAGCCGAGGAATGAGATGGTGGATAGGTGGAATGAGTATTTTTCGGCCTTCGCGTACAGTTGGTGATGTAATAGGTGCTCGAGCACCGCCCTCACCTGTCTCACGTGCTCCTCACAAGTGCGGGACTAGATCAGTATATCGTCGAGATAGGCTATGACGTATCTTCCCAGCATGTCTCGTAGCACGTTGTTGATAAATGATTGGAACGTGGAGGGGGCGTTAACCAATCCATTCGGCATGACCTGGTACTCGTAGCCGCCGGAGGTGGTACTGAAGGCTGTCTTCTACTCATCTCCTTCTCTGATGCGAATTAAATTATAAGCACTGCGGAGGTTGAGCTTTGTGTCGCCCCACGAAGCTGCTCCACAGTGCTCGGGACCAGGAGGAGTGGGTAGCGTGTACTTCACCGTGACCTCATTGAGCCTCCGGTAATCTATGCAGAGGCGGAGACCTCCATCTTTCTTCTGTACGAAGCTGGTGGATGCAGGTGAAGTGGAGGGCCGAATGAAGCCTTGCTGCAGAGCTTCCTGTACGTATTGTTCCATAGCTTGCGTCTCAGTCACGGATAGTGGGTAGACGCAGTTTCTCGGTGGGGAGGCGCTAGACACTAGCTTTGTTGCACAGTCCCACGGACGATGCGGGGGCAGCTGTGTAGCTCTCTCCTTACTGAAAGCTGCTTGTAGGTCATAGTACTCCCAGGGAATATCAGGCTGGTCCACTTGGTTAGGGCTCTCAACGGTGGTTGAGGCTAGTAGGAGGGGGCCGCGGTGCTGTTGGCATTCTGGTGCCCGGAAGTGCAGCCGTCTGGTGTGCCAGGTTATGGCAGGGTCATGCGTCATTAGCCAAGGGAGTCCAAGGATGAGTGGGTGACTGGAATATGGGAGAACAAGCAGCGGGATCGCCTCCAGATGGCGCTGTTGGATCAGGAGGGAGACCGGCGCCATTTAGTGCGTGACACTGCAGTTGCCCAGAGGTCTTCCGTTGATCGCAGCCATCGTCAGGGGGGAGCAGAGCTGGTGAAGGGGGACGCCGAGTCGTCGCGCCAGCTGGCAGGAGATGAAGTTTCCTGCAGCATCGGAGACAATCAGAGCCTCTGCATGAAGGGGCAGGTTGTTAAATGACACCTCCACAGGGATCTTGAACCGCTGTCTGGTAATTGTAGAGGGCGACACCTTTACCTTCAGGGGCGTGATCTCATCTTCTTGACTCCGGGTGTAGGGGCCAGCTCTTCTTTATGGGCGACACTCGGTAGATCTGGCTTGTCCCAACTCCATGGGCTCCGCCCCTTCACCCGCTGGATCTTCGGAAAACCGGGTTTGGCCCCATCGCCTCTTCTGCAGCTGCTGGTCCAGACTTATGGCGGCTTTGATGTAGGCGGGTTGGGGCATTTCTAGGTCCCTGCAGGCCATCTCTGCACGTAGTTCTCGACGTAGCCCCCTCCTGAAGATGGATAACAAGGCTGGTTCATTCCAGCCACTGGCTGCAGCTAAGGTGCGGAACTCTATAGCCCTATTCAGACAGAGCGACTATGCTGGCTCTGAAACGCCTCTGCAACTCTGCAACGATTCTCGCCGATTGCGGTGTTTGTTTTGGAGCAACAGTGTTGGAAATAGTACCATATTTAGCCTCCATCAATGTCGAATAAAATCAGAACCTTCTCAGCTTACCATAATGTTTGGGTACCGAACCATTCGGGTGCGAATAAATGTCAAGCTTACATCCAGTCAAGAAATTTTAGAGTTTAATTTGTAGTGCTGCTGTACGTGGTAATAGCATATAACGGCAGCAGTTGTGATACTGATGACACTCCTGCAAAATTTTTTTCGTAACCAAGCTAAGAATATAAACCAGTTGAAAACCAATTGGAACATTTAAGGGTCAGGGTTAAGGTTACGGGTTAGTATTCTATGAACCTGTCACTGTGCATGTCACAACGTTGTACAGTCATTAATATTAATTTTCAACTGGTTTCTGTCCTCGCTTGGTGATGAAAAAAGACGTCCCACCGTTGTTGCTATTTAGGGCATGCGCAGCATGCATTCACTGTATTAAGTATATATTAATAAATGGGTCATTTCGTAACGCAAGAGTAACAGCACGACAAGTCCATATCAGCATGACTCAATAGACGAGTTCAGTTTAAGGCCGGAAGACCACGCGCGCATGCGCAATAGAGCTGATGTGGGGTAAAAGGAAATATAGTAACTACTTGTTGCGTGGTGGGGTGCACAAACCGGTATCGTAAAGATGGGGAGATAAAATTTTTTCGTGTTCCCAGTGGCAAGAGACAACAACAGGCGTGGATTTGAGCTATAAATTGGAGGCACTTGGTCCCGAATGATCACACTAGAGTCTGCAGTACTCATTTTGTCAGGGCTGGCCCGACTTCGTTAACCCAAATAATGTTGACTTCACTCTGTGTTTCCCTACAAATGAAACACACCGATGCAAGCTAAAAGGAAAGAGCGATCTGATCGGAGAAATATAGTTAAGGTACTGGTTGATATTAAATTATTTAAGTTGGCCCACTAATCGACTAAGAATTATTTCATCTGTTGTTTTTTCAAGATGTTATTGTCCTTGCAGTGTCCAGTTTTTGTATCCAGATTTTGAAAAGGGACTGGCTTTGTTCGATCCTATAGGCTATATATACAACGCTAAGAAGATGTTAAACTCTGCCCAAACAAATATCAAGCCACAGGGGGAATGTTAGTGCCATACGATGTTTACAGTCTAGGTCAGCGCTGAGGGGCTTACGTTATAGAACTTAGCCCCTCAGAGCTAAGTGTAGGTGTGGTTTTCATTTTGCTGCTTGCAATAATCACTTGGTTTCCTTGTGATTTTGATTTCATAATTACTTGCTATATATAGCCAACAAAGTTGAATTTGCTTGCCAGTCAGTTTTTCGGACGTGAAATGTCATTTACACCACTATGATTGGGTCCTACGCCATAAGTCAGCTAATGGCTACAGTGTTCTTGCGACAGATTCGCATTGTTCAAAACAACCGGCAAGCACACATGATCCTAATCTCCTCTCAACATGGATAAGTGGGCAGGTACACAAGTAAAATACAAGGCCATATCATTACTGTTTGAATGAACGCTACACATTCAATTTCGGATTTTCATCAGTGCTGAAAATAACGAAGTCAAGGACTTACCTTTACAGTATCTTGCCAATATAGTCTCTCAAGTCTCTGTTGCGCTGAAGAAGTCAATGCTTTCAGTTTGTAGGAGAAAACTAATAGAGCATAGTCTATATCGTCAGGGGGAAAAGAATTTTGGATCCAACCTCCACTTTTTCCGGCTTTTTATTTGCCAGAACGATTTTAAAAGGGGGGCGCCAATATGTTTTAGGGGGCTTTTATCAGTGAGAAGGGGGTTTAGAATTTAACATTAATATTTAATATCACGAATGTATATGCTTCGCCTGCCCTAGCAACCCGGTGTGTTATCAGTGACTTGACAGCGGCCGTTAACGATATGCTACTAACACAAACAGCAGCACTTGAAACCAAACTCTAAATTTTCTTAACTGGACGTACAGTGGAGGTGTTTACATGTCCTAATGTTTCTCTGGGTACCCAAGCATCAATCGATATTAGTGTAGGTTGAATACAGAATTCTTAATCTCCCCATCCAGACACAAAATGTACGCTGCACACCCTGGAATGCTCCTGAACAAAAAATATTCCTATTCATAGTCCGAAGCTGCCTTTTACCGCACGGAAAGTGAAAGATCTTATAATTCCCCACTGTTTCAATGCGATTTGTTTCTTCTGCCCCACATAGTCTGCAAAGAGCATGCGCGACCCAAATCTCGCTTTTACACGTCCTTAAAAACCGAAAGGGTCCATTGCGACAGAGAGAAGTGCCGATGTGGACTGCAATCTACACACTTCCCGTTCTTGTATCGCGAGACGAGCGGAGTTCCAAAAGTATCCGCCGCTATGGCAAGGACTCCGCCTTTCTGGTCACTGTGTGAATGGTTTAACCCATTTAAACTGGGACAGCATGTGCGCATTTTAACCTTTAAAACCTGGGACGCTGTTACGCATTTCTACCCTTCAGGCCGGGAAAGTGGATACGTCATTTTGTAGTTTTCATTACTTTTCCGACCATTTCCGGGTTCATAGCTGTTCTTTTACTGGCACTTTATACTAGGGCAGATGCCATAGTAACACTTCAAGACACTTTATTTTTTATATTTTTTGTTTATTTTCATTTTATTTGAACAGACACTTTATCATGCCTGCCACCCAGTAGCAGAGCTACGGGGGCAAAGACACGTCCCTTTTAGTCCTGGCTAGATCTCAATCATTTTCCTTTATTGACGTCTTTTCCAATTATCGTAACTGGCAACTGAAGACACGGTTTCTCACCATATGCGATCTAACAGCGATGAAATCATGGGCTAAATTCAGTGCAGAAAAATAATTTACTTATTAATTGGCCAATGCTTCATGTGATTGAACTGGTCCGTGTTCCAATGAAAGCTTTAGATTTAAAAAAAAAAAAAAAAAACAGTGGCACTCGGCAATTAAATAGCCTAGGTTATAACAAGCGTGTGGCTCAAGCCATTTGCATGAGAGTCGACAGGTAGGCTATGCAATTTTGAATAACGTAGATTTAAATACAGCAAATACGCGAGGAATGATTGTCGTCTTACCTAATCGGGGAGAACAAGCAGCACCTGTTAAGTGCGGAGAGCTCTCGGAGTGAACCTTTTGTTAATCATGAAGATGACTGAGAACAGGTCAGGATTTATAATTGTTTTAAACGGCTGTTTTGTGCAACCCAATTCTCTGTTCCGCCACTGTGCTGAATTTAACCCGCGATTTAATCGCTGTTAGATCGCATGTGGCGAGAAACCGTGTCTTCAGTTGCCAATTACAATAATTGGAAAAGACGTCAATAAAGGAAAATGATTGAGATCCAGCCAGGACTAAAAGGGACGTGTCTTCGCCCCCTCCGTAGCTCCGCCACTGCTGCCACCTGTTCCAGAGAAAGAAAAAATGTTTGTTATTCTCTAGTGCAGAGCCTATACTTTTATTTATTAGGCCTCTTTATTCCATTTGAGTTGTGCATGTTATGTAGATAGAGATTTGTTATTTATTTTATTGGTTTTATTATATTTTATAGTTTGTTATAGTTTGTTCAGTGTTTTGAATATTGTGATGAAGATTTGCACAAATAAAAAACATAGTTCCTATGAAAGCCACAGGTGTAAGCTCTCAAATACTTTTTGAATTTTGTTTCTATCTGCTACAGAGGCTGAGATATCAGCTTTTTACAAGATGTTGACACCTGGGTGCTGTTTTCCAGAAAACCTCAGGTTTTAGGGGTTCTTTTCAAAATCGCCCACAGGTTTTCATAGGCATTTTTTGAATAGGCCTCAGGTCTAAATGGGTTAAGACGGTGAAAAGGCGCAGCTGCTATGCCAATTTTTCGCTGTCTGAAAGGGGTTTCCGGAGCGATTCCAGACTGCTCTGAACCGCCTCAAATACACTGTTTTCTATCTGAAACGGCTTATCATCTATCTAAATCCTCTGACCTAAATCAAATAAAAAACCAGTGGATTGAGCTGAAGAGGAGAGTCTATAAACACGGACCAAGGAATCAGAAGATTTGGGGAAATTCTGCATGGGGGAAAGGCCTCAGACTCCCTGCCACGTCTCCCCAATCTCAGAAGCCTCAGAGCTGTTATTCTGGCGAGGGAACGCTGCACACAGGATGAAGGGGATCCAATAATTACTGCACAGATTACGGCAAAGAAGAAATAGGATATTTATGTCATGTAAGTAATGATTATTTTCCTTCAATGATATTGTTATATTTTTGTTAAAATTTTGAATGAAATATCAAGAGGATCAAAAATAATGGGGATTGATGGCAATAATTAGTAATTAATTCATGAACAATTTTGTTCATATTTTCCAAAGATGCCAATGTTAGTGAATAATGTATATTTAAGTAATGCTTAATCTCTATTGACTGAGTATAATTGATGTTCTCATATTAAGCATGAGGCCTGATAATGTAAAGCGAATGAGACCCATTACATCTCTGTCCCACGGGCCGGTTCTGGAGGAATTACGTCTTAGTCCACGCCCATAACAATTTATAATGAGTTTTTTTGGTTTGGAATGCTTTAGTAAAACCCACTTCAAAAACAGATTAACTAACCATGGTGAATTTCCTGTGGTCCCATAAAGTTAAAAAGAGTCACAAAAGTCCTCTTAATAATGTAGGAGGAAATATACAGGCAAGACACATATTTTAGCACAAAAGCGAGGTGCAGAGCGCGATGCAGGCTCACCAATTTAGGATCAGCGAATAGCTAGGCTAACGACGGAACACTACTTCAGCTATTGCTCATGGTAACCTGACACCACTGTCTCATCACCTGTCAATTACCCCACCCCCCTACCCACAAAACAATTAACCCAACCCTTTACCCCCACAACAATTCATCCACCCCCCACCAGCACCCAACAATTAACCCCACCCCCCACCCACTCAACAATTATCCCACCCTCCATCCGCACCCAACAATTAACCCACCCCTCTACCCACTCAACAAATATTCCTCTCCCCTACCCATTCAACAATTACCTCACCCCCTACCCACAAAACAATTAACCCAACCCTTTACCCCAAAACAGTTCACCCACCCCCCATGCGCACACAACAATTAACCCACCCCCCTACCCACTCAACAAAGATCCCTCCCCCCTACCCACTCAACAATTAACCCACCCTACTACCCACCCAACAATTACCCCACCCCCCTACGCACAAAACAATTAACCCAACCCTTTACCCCCACAACAATTAACTCACCCCTCTACCCACTCAACAAATATCCCTCCCCCTACCCATTCAACAATTAACCCACCCCCCTACCCGCCCAACAATTAATCCACTCTCCTACCCACTCAACAATTAACCCACTCCCCTACCAACTCAACAATTATCCCACCCCCCAATCAACTCAACAATTAACCCACCCCCTACCCACCCAACAATTAACCCACCCTCCTACCCACCAACAATTAACCCACCCTCCTACCCACCCAACAATTAACCCACCCTCCTACCCACTCAACAATTAACCCACCCTGGCCATGGTAGTGCCCTGTAACAGTGAAAATCATGGGCCAACAGTTCTCTTCAAAAATAAATGCTCCCAAACAGCTAGGGATGTTAAACCACCCCCCAAAAAATGGGCGTGGCCCACGCAGCAGGGAAGGGGTTGATTGGAACAGACATAGATACAGTCGGCAACAACGGGAACGCCCACAAACGTCACATCTGGTTAGAGCCGAGGGGGGAAACAATCCTTCCCCCCCGTCCGCTATACTGTAAAAACGCGGAATTTAATCTTGTCTTGCTAACGCTGAGAAGTCGTCATGACGTGCTTTGAGTCGCTATTGCCTACCGACAAGGGTCGATATATTAAAAAATTAAATATACTGGGGTTGGATTGTTGTCCACACGTTTTAAAAGACTGGGCAAATGATCCGACTTAGTGGCCTGCAGACATACACGTTCTGTTGTGGGGTCCCATAATCTGCCAAACTCGTCCTCTCTTCTGATAGCTTGGAGCCATTTTGTCCTCCTTTGTGGTTCCATTTTATTATTTGGTAAATGTAAAACTTTAATTGGTGATTTTTTTTTTTTTTTGTTTAAAAAAGGCACACAGCAACTCTTCGGCATTATGGCTAATGGCAGAGACCGGTTTGTTTTCCCCCTCGGCTCTACTTT
Source organism: Gymnothorax javanicus (assembly GCA_029692085.1). NCBI lineage: Eukaryota > Metazoa > Chordata > Actinopteri > Anguilliformes > Muraenidae > Gymnothorax > Gymnothorax javanicus. Next base: position 50,809,630 of record CM056209.1, read on the forward strand.
TGTGGGCGTTCCCTTTGTTGCCGACTGTATCTATGGGTGATTTTTCTATTCCAGGCATAGAACTTCAAAACTGTGAAATAGGAACAAATTTGGAGATGCTGAGTTTCCACCCCTCATAATGATTTTCAAGTGGAGTTTAGCATGAGTTCATCAATATCGGCGCGGATGGACATCAATAGTCACCAATAACCTCTCCAAACCAAAAACATGCCTTTTCTCAATAATAAAGTTCAGTTTTGTCCATTTTTCTACAAATCTGCATCAGCAAGCACACAAGCTTGTTAAAGGAACTGCTTATTTTATGGTCAGAATGTTCATCCCATGACTGAAAGCTTGCTATTTACAATTTCCATCATCCAAGCTTTTCACATAAGGAGCAAGTAGAACTCACTAACACAGGAATATCTGAAATATACCTAATTTTAACAAAACAGACATTTCACTATCAAGAAAAATCAGGCAATTTGCAGCTTTTGACTGAACAGAAACGGAGCAATGAGCGTTGCAGGAGTTTTACCAAAATCCTGGAGCTGTTCTCATTTTAAACAAACAAAAACCTAGGCATTCGATTTCGTTGAATGTGACATAAATTCTAAAACATAGCTACTGGATAGCTCACTCGGTTAAAGCACCGCATTGCGGAGCAGAAGTGACTATCACGGCGCGGGTTCGAGCCCCGGTCGTACCAACCGGCAGTGGTCGGCAGCTTTTTTAGAGTAGCGCACAATTGGCCATTGCGCTACAGGGTTGCAAATTGGGAAGGGACTGCCGGGAAGGGAAATTAAAAAAATTGTTGCTTTGTTTGTTGCTCAAGGGCCTCCTGTTGGCCAGACGGGGGCTCTTCAGGAAGATTCTAAGCTTGCTCATGTTCGGGGATCCTCCGCCCTCGTTCTGAACTTGCAAGGATTCAACCAATGATTGTAAAGAAGCAGTGGCTGACTGGCACGTGCTTCGGAGGAGAGCCGTGAACCGTCCCTCTCTCCTGAATTGGCAACAAGGGGGCGCATACGAGCAAGGCTTATACATAGTCCCCCAATTGGGCATTCCAGATTCGGGTGGGATTGGAGATGCCAAATTAATGAAAAAAATAAATAATAATAAAGTAAATTCTAAAACATCACCACATTGAGCAGAATGCTGCCATATACAGTGTTATTAGCAAAGGCTAATGGTTACTCATACTAACCAATGTGGCAAACAAGCTCTGTGATCATCATGGTTATAGTAAACCGAAAATAAAAAAAACAGCGAGCCAGCTAGCTAGCAAGCCCTAAGCTTTCAATATAACTCAATTGTACTCATTGACAAATGAAGCAAAAGTCTCCATCTTTGAAGTTCTCCTTCAGATAAACAGAGCAACAGAGCTTTCCGGTACAAGGAACCCTCAATTACTGTTCCATTTGGAATAAATCCCATTATCCATGTCAGTATCAAATTGGTATCATGTAAATGTAACCTTGGCACTTCTAGGTTGGTTTGGGAAGTCTTTTATTTCTCTTTGTACTCGGATCATTCAGCTGGGTAAAAACGCGTCAATAAATAGATAATTACCGGGTTATAGTTCAGGTGGGCGTGAACTGTAACTGTGCTTTACGCATATAAGCCTGAGCAAGCATGAGACACACTGGATATCATTGAAGGATTGTATGAGGTTGTGAGGAACTACTGAATTTGTGGTGAGATGAATCTGTGCGTAATTCAATGGTAGGGAATCATGCAATTTTGATATCTGATGACAACAATTGATTGCAGAATGATACAGTATCAATACCATGTTGAATTTTTTTTGCCTCAGAAAACTGATTTTTCTGTACTACTTAATTGAGATACCTTTGGCCTATTATAGCTTAACCCTTAAACGCCCCCTGTGACAAATTTGTCACACAATTTTGGGGGTTGTCAAAACCACTGACCCCACATAAATTTTGCAACCTAATGCCCATAGTGACATATTTAGACCATCAGTGCTGCCATCTGGTGCATAAAAGTGGAACTGACACTACACTGGCTGCACCAGCTAACCTTTCCAATATGGCCGCCCCCATGGTGGAATCCACACGGTAAATCAGCACCCAATCATCACTGGATAAAGTAGACAAACAGGTAAGCTAATGAAAAATAAGCTATGACTAATACTTCAGCTATATGTCAACTACCAAAACAATGATGGACAAAAGTTATCTTTATATCCTAGAAACTTAGACTGACATATATGTCACAAAACTAAAATGAAGCCACGGTCACCAAAAATTAAAAATTGCTATTGGGTTGTTATTAGCCCCTCCCCAGGACATATTAACAGAATACATAGATTTTTCTTTCAACTTTTACTATAGTTGGGCATTTAAGGGTTAATTGGTTGCAACAAAGGACAACGATTTTTTATGTCACAGGAGATCACTTTTATTAACTGCTGAATAGATATGACGGGTAAGTATATTAGGCAGTGCACATCAAGCTTGGCCGAGGAGTTTAATTCATACAATTCCGGAGAAACAGAGATGGGACTTAACTTGTCCATATTCTAAATCGGTAGCAGGCCTGGCTCTCCCGTGAATATTCAATAACCGTTTCGGGTGCACTACCTATTGATAGAATTGTGTAGCTGCGAGCATAAATAGAGCTGCTTTATGCCCATCTGTGCAGAGGGGTTAAATAATGTGGGGCCCTCTGTACAGGTGCACTGAATGTGGAGTCAGTTGGGCCAGAGAGACCAAGACACGAATGGTCCTGTGACGGAGTGGACAGGATATTTCCATCAGATGCTATGGACCCCATACAGGCAAGATGCTCAGGAGAACCAATCTGGCCAAATTTGGCAAGCATTGCCAAAAAAAAAAAAAATAGGCCTAGTAATCTTAAAGAGATTAGGCCCATAGGTAGTGAGACCTCAAATCCTACATTCCTCAGTATTACAAAATAATAACTTGGTTTTAGGTATTGTTTGCATTGCAAGTTCCGTTCTGCCAAATGGCCAATCGTGTAACGAGTTTGACTGATGCGAGAGAATCAATCATTGTAACCACTGGCCTGCCTCTTGGGCGGCATCCCTGTTTTATTGAGCGAGGTACAGTGAAGAAACAGAAATAAGATTTTAATTACAGCAATAATAGTAGTAGCAGTTCCCTTAACCTGTTGATTTTTGTGGTCTGTTTCTACCAGTCTCCGCTCCTCCCTAAACCCATAGTTAGACCCAGAGCGGAGCTGCATCTCATCATGCCGGATTTTTTCTATAATTATTTAACCCATATCAATACTACCCATGAATCCTAGTCTGATTTTTGACATGTAAGCATGAGTGCAGCTTTATCACCAGATGACATCATAATGAATGCAAGCTGTGGTCCTCTGGTGTGTCCAAGCAATTCCCACAATTCCCTTTATCAACTTAAATAATTAGGCTGTTGTGACCGGCACACCAGTAACTCAAGCACCACATATTTGTCCACTTTGAAACTCTGTATCTTCCTCTCGCCCTGGAGACTTTCAGAACAAAGTGCAACTAATTACACATTTCTGAACAGACAAATGATTGTAATTAGAAATCAATTTTGGAAAAAATAACCTTTGTAAATGCTTTTGTAATTAAGGTTCAGAAACATTACAAAGTGATGTGTTGTTGAGATCATTTGTCAAGGGTACTTTCACTATTTTGTCCACCCCAGTGCATCCCTCTACAAGTAAGCGATGAGACACAGAAAAATAATATATCCACGGACTGGTCACTTGCCACAGCAAACTCCACTGAAACCTGTGGTGCAGAGTGGTGATTAACTCATTAATGGTCATTAATTTCATTGCATTGATAAGCAATGCCACCAGTAAGACGAGATCATTGGCGTGACGATGATACCGCATGTCCCAGGCTGCGATAGATGCCGGCTGACAGGTTAAACAGCACATTGGTACTGTTGCTGGCTTCCTGAAAGGCCCATCTGTCACCGGCCGTCAGTGGGCAAGGAAATTAAACTCAGACGAGGCACTCAACCGTCAATTGTGCCGAGTCAACATCCGAGCAGACTGTGATTCGGCGAAGAAAAGAAGTGTGTGAGATAAAATCAATGAATATCGCGTAACGGTGTGATATCACCAGATATGTCTTCTGTGTTTATGTCCCAAAAAGTCACTGTTTTTATCAGCAGCGCACTTACCCACAGCAAATCCCTCTCTTACTTTATAACATCGATAAATGACACAGAGAACAACACCACATGCAGCTCTGCACCATTGTTCCATGTGATCTTATCCAGCGCTGTGTGTCAGAGATGCTCCTAAGCCTGCTGTGTTTGATAATCACAACGACCTTCTTTATTCACATCATCAATACATCTAACAACCTCACGCACGCCATTTCATTATCTTCTCCCATCTCTCACAAACACACGCATGTACACACATGCTAATAGATAAGTATCCACACAAATACCCACAGAAAACACACATACAAAAAATAGACACAACCTCACACACACCTGCACAGACTTGTGTTTTCCTCAGCCAAAATAAAACTGACTAACCCCTGCCATTTTTCCTGATACATCACTTCTGCTGTGGACGCTAAAGTATCATTCCAGCATGAACATCTTCAACTGTCTCAAGTCTCTGTTTCTGAGCGATTTTACTTACGGAACCTGCAGGCGTCGCATCAACCCAGAAACTTCAGACAGAGGCTGTGCATGCCACAAACGCCCTCCGCGCTGTTAAAACTGGCTCTAAGGATTTTCATTTTACTCTCCTCCACAGCATTTGTCCCTTCCTGTCCTGGAAAAGCATACATGCATACAAACTGGGCTTTTCTATCCCTGTTCTACTTTTCAATTACGCCGGAGCGAACAGCGCTGAGAATTCTGCACTCAGGGCTCTGCTGTAGGTAATATACAGGGAAAGGGGAGAGGGGAGCAGAATCGCTGTTTGTCATTCAAAATGATCGTTTGGAAATGAACATCAAAATAAGAACCAATCAAATAAGACTTTTAGCAGCCCCAAGAATCTAACTGAAAGAGCGTTACTCAAACATCAGTCACTTGAAGAGAAGTTATGGCGTTTTTTGACGTTCCATGAGCGGAAAGCTTTTAAAATACAATTAAAGTGCGCCATGCTAACGACTGCACGTCTCTGCTGCGGATTCCTGGTTGCCTGAACATTTATGCGTTTTCATAAACCAGGTAAATAAATATACACCTCCCAACACGGCCGTGAGGCATCGGAGAAGCAAAGCCAACGAGCTGAGGAGCGGATACTGGGGAAAGGTTAAAAAAAGAGGCGGTAAATATTCAGTGAGTGCGCTCCCTGAGCGGGGAAGACGCCTCGTTCAGAATGCGTGAAGAAGAGCTCCTGAGGGCTTAAGCGGTTTCGAGAACTCCAGAGGTTAAATGAGCGAGGCCTCGACAGCTCAGCTCGATACGAGCAGCTAAAAGGCTAATGCCTGTGGACCCAGGTGTCCCACAGCCACTGCTCACAACTTCAACATCAGCTCACGGACTCCCCTTTACAACTCCACAGTTAACTCTTCCGGAACAATCCTTCACTCAACACCAATCCATGACCAGGCTTTAAACCACATGCAAACAAACCCTCCCCACCTTCCTCATCAGCAGTTACTCAGGTAACCCTAGGCAGAGCAGATGGGTGGTTAGAACAGTATCTTCTGTTCATAGCAGGGCCAGCCTCAGTCGGATATGAAATATATCAGCCCAGTAATTCATAAAAACTCTGTCCAGTCCCCGTGGTGCTCACACCAAGCACTTCAGGGCGCTTTGTAACTTTACTGCGCCGCCAAGTCTCGGGGCAGCAGTGCTGACAGGCGCGGAGGCCTTATTGTTATTCTAATGGCTCTTCAGAGCACCATCGGCGAGCGCCAGGAAATGGGCCTTCAGGGGCGATTCAGAGCTGATTGGCTGTTGCTGGAGTATTGGGGACGGCTGCAGACGGGCCTCTTGAAGAGAATAAAGTAGGTGCTGAGAGAGCGTTTCACCACCACTTCTCCTCAATGTGCTGCAGGGGGGGCACTGATCACGGAACGAGCTCGCACATCTGCGCTTCCACATGACACCTCGAAATCATTTCTGTCAAACTGTGTTTGAGCAGTTATTTCAGGGTTGCGGGAATAAAATAATAATAATGAGGAGACGGAACAATGACAGAGAGACATTAGAATGATTGAGGAAACACAGTTAGGGAACAAAAATAATGTTATTGTGATTATGCTACCTTATCCCCTTAAATAATAGCAGGAGTGAAATGAACATGCTTCTGCGTTATCGGCAGTCAGGCTGGAAAAGAAATGGATGAAATAAAAACAAAAATAAATGCTGGTTAATATCAGATTGTTGACACTCATCTATGAAGGCCAAGTCGGATGTATGGAAGGAATTTGGATTTATTATCGACGGGGCCGGGAATGTCATCTGATGATTTAGTGCTTATTGAAAGTGCCGCCATTTAAGGCTGCTTTGTTTGTCAGCCAAACTGTAAATATAATAAGCACAGACACTTCAAATGAAATGTGCAGTTGTGTTTTCTATAACAGACGCGGGACGGATAGTTCGCAGGTCGGATTCAAAATTGATTTTGAGATAAATGCTGGTCACAGATCAGTCCATGCCAGACTCTAACCTGAATTGTCCAAATGTTTCAAGCACTCCAGACTTTCTATAAAATTACGTGTTTTCGATTGAACGAAAATTCAGTTTTAGGTATGATATGCCATGTCTTTAATGGCCCCCTAACAGCCACCCCTCCAGGGGGGATACCCAAGAAGGAATGACAAAGTTCGCCAGTATAGAAGAGTCATGGCTTTATCCAGAATAATTTGCGATTACATAAGTACTCTTACACATTAAATCACAAATCACCAGTATATTGATATGTTCCTTTATGATTGAAATACCTCAGAGCACTCAGAGATGAGGCACGTAGTTGCATGGGTGTGTGATTGGTCGAACTCACCATTATGACTATATTTTAAATATCTTGATTTTCACAATAATCTTTCACATTGTAATCTTTATATTTTTAGTTGTTTGCATTTGCATTTTACTTGTCCGTGCGGGTATATCAAGCAACGAGTACGCACGTTGTGCACTCACTTAAAGGCCCATAATACTATTGCACCTGTAAAAAAGCAGTTAAAAACTGACAAATGATTTGAGACCAAATTTTTGTAGTCAATCGTGCAAATGCTTTCTGCTGCCTCAAGATACACTTGTGCTCACAAGTTTGCATACCCCAGCTGATTTTATGAAATGTTGCCATTTATTTTGAAAATATGACTCATCATGCAAAAAACTTGTCTTTTATTGAAGGACAGTGGTCATGTGAAGTAATTTATCATCACATAGGTGTTTGGCTCCTTTTTAAATCATAATGATAACTGAAATCCCCCAAATGGCCCTGATCATAAGTTTACCCTTGAATGTTTGACTGTGTTATATAGACACAAGGTGACACACTGAGGTTTAAATGGCTATTTAGGATTAATTTTCCACACCTTTTTATATTGTAACTAGTGTCTGTGTAAAGTCATTGAGTTTGTTAGCTCCCGAGTGGATGCACTGATCTGGCCGGACACTGAGCCATGGGGAGCGGAAAAGAACTATCTAAGGACCTTTGTAACAAGGTAGTTCAACTTTTTAAAGATGGGAAAGGATATAAAAAGATATCCAAAGATGTGAAACTGGCAGTCAGTACTGTTCAGTTTGTGATTAATAGGTGGAAAATTAGGGGATATGTTGATACTAAGCTAAGATCAGGTAGGCCAAGAAAGATTTCAGCCCAAACTGCCAGGAGAATTGTTCAGGTCACAAAAAAAAATCTACAAGCTACCTCAAGAGAAATACAGGACGCTCTGGAAAAAGATGGCATCGTCTTTCAAGGAGCACAATAAGGAGGTACTGAAACAATAATGAGCTGCGTAGGCGAGCTGCTAGAGGGAAGCCATTATTGCGCCAATCCCACATAAAAAGCTCACCTAAAATATGCCAGACAACACCTTGACACACCTCACCACTGACGAGACCAAAATAGAACTTTATGGTCACAATCATCAGCACTATGTTTGGAGTGTAGTCAACAAGGCCCATGGTGAAAAACATACCATCCCTACTGTAAAACATGGTCGTAGGGGTGTGGGAGCTCTAAAGGCACAGGGAATCTTGTTAAAATTGATGGCAAGATGAATGCAGCATCCTATCAGAAAATACGGGCAGACAATTTGCATTCTTCAGCAGGACAACTGCACATGGGACGCACTTAGACCTTTCAGCATGTCAATGATCCAAAGCACAAGGCCATGTTAACCCTCCAGTGGTTACAGAAGAGAAAGCAGAAGGTTCTGGAGCGGCCATCACAGTCACCTGACCTCAATATCATCCAGCCGCTTTGGGGAGATCTCAAACATGCAGTTCATGCAAGATGACCAAAGAATTTGCAGGAGTTGTAGGTATTTTGCAGGGAAGAACGGGCAGCTGTACCACCTGAGAGAATTGGGGGCCTCATTGACAACTATCACTAAAGACTGCACGCTGTTATTGATGCTAAAGGGGGCAGAACACAGTATTAAGAACTAAGGGTATGCACACTTTTGAACAGGGTTCATTTCATTTTTTCCCTTATTGCCATGTTTTACTTGATGATTGTGCCATTTTACATGACCTACAGTTGGAAATGAATCCAATAAGAAATAAAAGAAATGTGTTTTGCCTGGCCATTCATGTTTTCTTTAAAACATGTTTTACATTTTACAGTCAGGGTGTGTAGACTTCTGAGCACAACTGTAGCGCCACGCCAACCATGTGCCTACCCACACTGCATTTTAAGACCAACACGCTCATGCGTATGTAGCACACTGCATTTTAAGACCAACACGCTCATGAGTATGTAGCACACTGCATCTTAAGACCAACACGCTCATGCGTATGTAGTACACTTCATTTTAAGACCAACACGCTCATGAGTATGTAGTACACTGCATTTTAAGACCAACATGCTCATGAGTATGTAGCACACTGCATTTTAAGACCAACATGCTCATGAGTATGTAGCACACTGCATTTTAAGAGCAACACACTCATGAGTATGTAGCACACTGCATTTTAAGACCAACATGCTCATGAGTATGTAGCACACTGCACTTTAAGACCAACACGCTCATGAGTATGTAGCACACTGCATTTTAAGACCAACACGCTCATGAGTATGTAGTACACTGCATTTTAAGACCAACACACTCATGTGTATGTAGCACACTGCATTTTAAGACCAACACGCTCATGAGTATGTAGCACACTGCATTTTAAGACCAACACACTCATGTGTATGTAGCACACTGCATTTTAAGACCAACACGCTCATGAGTATGTAGCACACTGCATTTTAAGACCAACACGCTCATGTGTATGTAGCACACTGCATTTTAAGAGCAACACACTCATGAGTATGTAGCACACTGCATTTTAAGACCAACACTCTCATGAGTATGTAGTACACTGCATTTTAAGAGCAACGTGCTCATGAGTATGTAGCACACTGCATTTTAAGACCAACATGCTCATGAGTATGTAGCACACTGCATTTTAAGACCAACACACTCATGAGTATATAGCACACTGCATTTTAATACCAACACGCTCATGAGTATGTAGCACACTGCATTTTAAGGCCAACACGCTCATGAGTATGTAGCACTCCGCATTTTAAGACCAACACGCTCATGAGTATGTAGTACACTGCATTTCAAGACCAACATGCTCATGAGTATGTAATACACTGCATTTTAAGACCAACGCGCTCATGAGTATGTAGTACACTGCATTTTAAAGGTGCCCTGTGTAATGGCAGCCAAAAATTAAATTCATACTCTACACACTCCAAAGAAAATGGGGGCAGTATACCTGCAGAAAGTGAGTTGGTCTAACCTAGCGTAACAATCGAGAAATGGCACAGTCCCTCCTCCCATCAAGCCTACTGTCCATGGTCCACCCCCACCTTCCCAACGACCCCAGAGCCATAGACGCCCATCTACAATCAGGGCCGCTCTGACTCCAAAACCCTGAGATATAAACACATGAACGAACGTCAGTTGATGTCAAGTGATTCTGTACTATGACATCTTCAAGCTACTTCCCCTTCACCCGATCCAGTAAATATGTCCAAATTACGTGTCATTGTTCATTCAAAATAACTTCATTTGCTAGATAACATTCGCTGCTGTTGAGCAAGCTAGCATCAACGTAACGTTAGCTAATGTTAAGCGCTAATGCTGAACCAGCATTTGCGTGAATAAATCTATTGAATGCCGGACTTTACCATAACCAGTCTCTGATCCCAAAATCAGCTGGCCAGTCGATCGCAACTGTTAGTTGACCATCACTTTACCGTACGTCGTCAAAACATTTATAGCGGAGTTCAAAATAATGAAGTAATCTTAGCTGCACATGTACAAGTAAAACTAGGGACAAGATCATTTTAGAACGTTACATATGCCGCCCGCCTGATGCTAATTTCACAGTATGCAAGCAGTTTGCCTGATATGCAGTCTTCATTAGCAAGACCTCTTCTAGCAATCAAGTATCTGTCATGGTTTGTGAGGTGTGCGTGTGGTTTGGACTTCTCTTTGCGGCTCTCGGGACGATGTAGAATTCCTTGGCTATCGGATTCTTTACCCAGCTGGTTGATTGAGCTGGGGCGGCAGCTTCCCGGACTCTATATAAGCAGGAAGTCCGGCACGCCTCCTTCGCTAGAGTGTCTGTTTTTAGTTTCGCACTATAGCCGAAGATATCTGTAGTCAGGTTTTGTATGACTTTCTATCTTCTGATTATCGGAGTTTCTTCTCCCTTTTTCTATCTCGCTTTGCCACCGTGTTTTGGACTATTATACGTCCTTTGGAAGCGCGAGTACTTTCGTTTGGTCTGTATTATTCTCTGTGTTTGTACTGTGTCCATGCTGCTCACTTTATCTCTGGTCGTTGCGCTTGGCCTCCTAATGCTACCGGTCATTACAGTATCATTAGTCACAACAAAACATTCTGTCATGTTTCATTACATTATGCAATGTTTTCCGTTACGTTTCATGCGTTCATTTAGGGTTCATTATCATCGAAGCCATTTCAAGCTTCTTAGCTAATGTACCTTCCACACGATTGACAACAGGTTCAAATACGCCCTCAAGCTGTGCGATTTATTCCTGCACTGCAGTTTGGCTGGCTGTTACGTTGCCCGCATACCGCCACCCATGGCAGAAACTGGTATTATAACACAGGACGGTGCGCAGCTAGTGATTTACCATGCTAATTCAGGTTGATATCTCTGCAGCACTATACCTTGTCATCTTTTTTATGACATCATTGCCCTTATTTCTTCTCATTCTTTTGCTGTGTCTAGCTCATTTTTTGGATATTTTGATCTCAATTCTTACACAGGGCACCTTTAAGACCAACACGCTCATGAGTATGCAGTACACTTGCTATCAAAGCAATCTGAGCGCTGGATGGGAAATCGGCATCGGTCATAAACTAGAAAGACACTTGCGTCCCGTTTGGTGCCGCTGTGCACTGGGTGGAAGACAGAGCCCCAGGAGTCCGGCAGCCTTCCAGAACCGCTACATTCCCGCGGCGGTAAAGGTGTGCCAGTCTCTTCACCAGAACAGCGGCCGGAGGAAACAGCAGCCGCGATTCGGCTCTCTCTTCACGGCTAACTGAATAAAGAGAAATACTGCCTTCTTCTTCTACTACCCTCTCTGACTGGGACAGAGCCCAGAGGCCCACAGTCACCATGGAGACGACATGGAGACACCACCAAGAGCCCGCGCCCCCTCCCTCACCCCCCCTGGTCTCCAGAATCTGCCCACTATAAGAGGAGGCAGCTGCTGGGCACAGCTGGGAGGGGCTGATGGGCTTTTCTGCACAGCCCAGTGGTGGTGCGGAGCAGAGAGGGCAGGGAGATGAGCCGCGGAGACGCCAGCGTTTTGATTGCGGGAGGTGAGTGCTAAGCAGCTGCACCCCGCCTGTGCTCTTGAGGGTGATGGATACCTCTACTCCAATAAAGGCTGTGAGCAGAGCCGTCTGTGAGTGCAAGATCTACTCCAATAAAGGCTGTGAGCAGAGCCATCTGTGAGCGCGAGATCTACTCCAATAAAGGCTGCGAGCAGAGCCGTCTGTGAGCAGAGCCGTCTGTGAGTGCGAGATCTACTCCAATAAAGGCTGTGAGCAGAGCCATCTGTGAGCGCGAGATCTACTCCAATAAAGGCTGCGAGCAGAGCCGTCTGTGAGCGCGAGATCTACTCCAATAAAGGCTGCGAGCAGAGCCGTCTGTGAGCAGAGCCGTCCGTGAGCGCGAGATCTACTCCAATGAAGGCTGCGAGCAGAGCCGTCTGTGAGCAGAGCCGTCTGCGAGCAGAGCCATCTGTGAGCGCGAGATCTACTCCAATAAAGGCTGCGAGCAGAGCCTTCTGTGAGTGCGAGAAGATTTGACAAGACGACAAAACACAGGGTGACTTCTGAGGGATTTTAATACAGAGATGAAAATATTTCAACCAACAAACTTTTTCAGGCCTGATCACTATGGAAGAAAAAAATCAACTTTATTTTATTTTAAGATATAATTCTGAGTTTAACTTAACAGCCAAGAATGGAAAGAGTTGTGAACAGAATCTAATTAATATGGATGATTTTTGCATAGATATTTGTACAATAACCAACAGTTGCACACTTTTTCAGCACATTTCCTAGTTGTCTTCTTTCGTAGTTTGATTTTGCTTCTTACTTTGGGATCAGAGACTGTTAAAGTGCCAGTTTCATTTCTGGTTTTTTAATGTTTTGATGTAACAGTTGTTTAATTGCATGTTTTCAAATGTCCAGGAAAGTTACAATTAAGTTCACCAAGTTCAAGGAAGGACATCATTGATATTTACAGCATTTTCTGAAAACTAGCAAGGTTTATCATGGCAGCTAAGAGGCTATTTGCACTGTGCAGTTCAAATAAAGCAAATTAATTTCAAGTAAGCAGTGTCAACAGCTACCTAATTTCTCCTCACGTAAGACACATTAAGGATTAATCTTAAAGCATTTTTTTCATTTTGAGTTGGTATTTTCACAGCAAGGTCTTGTGTCCATGGACTGTATAAAAAGATGGACGAAGCAACAGTGACGTCACCCATTGCTTTCAGCATACCATTTAGGAAGCCTCGATTTTGGCAATTTGAACAGCACCATTTTGTCATTTTGAAACCGGATGTGATTCCTATTGGACGAGAACGTGAATTGAAGATCTGGGAAGGAACCTATCTGACGAGGACCAGAGGATAGCCACGTCCCTCATGCATATCTGGCTTTATCCTTTATTCTAGTCTGTTTGGGACCATAATTTACAAAAATGAACATCACGATATATCGAAGGAGACTTGAAACTTGTGATATGTACCATAAAATAATGTGGCGAATCATTATTGAAATAATAAATCAGGTGGGAAAGTAGGGTGATTTTCTCATAGACTTCTACAGCATTGAACTTCTTTCTGCAACCAACGACGTTGCCATCTGCTGGCCATGAAATAGAATGCAATTTTTAGAGATTTCCGCATTGGCCTCACTTTTCAGACCCGAGTGCTGCGTCCATCTTTTTATACAGTCTATGCTCTTGTCTTAGTGCAGATATTTGACTCCCAAAGACCTGTGAGTAATGTTGATAAAAGAGGCCGTGTCACAATTTTCCTGAGTGCAGTGATCTCAGATTGCGCATGCCACAGGAAATGGCCTTGACTGAAAATAAGATTAAATATAATCTTTGAAGAGTAATAGCGCAATAAACACAGCCACAAGCTCTGCAGGCAGAACACTCCTGTCCTAACTTTAATGTAGTAACGACACCAGGGATAAAAAGAGCCAAGAGAGGAGCAACAGTTAGATGAGCAGTGGTGGGGATTTCTGAGTCTGACCACCCATATGTGCTTAAAATGCTTCTAGAACAGTCAGGGGACAAACACACCCATCACAACAAGTATTATAGTATCACATCTGGAATAAAAATGTTATTTCGGTTATCTTTCTGCTCAGTATGACAGCTGAGGACTGCTAACTTGTCACACAGATTGCATAGCCATAACACTCAGTATCAGCTAAGGATTGTGGGAGCACACACAAAAGCTAACACACCACCTGTTCCCTGACTGGAGAAGTGTGTTACGGCAGTTTCCAGATCTGTACATAATCTCTACACCTCCATAAAGTGCCTGGCTCCCCCATACAGAGCATTCAGCTCACCTCTATGGAGAGCCATATCAAAACAGTCCGCTCCCGATAGGGGCCGGTATTTCGACAGATGGCCATCCTTACGATAGCAGCTCACTGCTACAGCCCTTTTTTTAATGTCCAGCAATTTGGTTCCAATTTTAAGAACTCATCATGAGGCATTAAACGCTGCATCTGTTATGCAGTGGCTGTGCTTCAGGTTGTCCCAACAGTCCACAGGGTTTCCTGTGAGGAGAAAAGCAGGTGCGGTCGGGGCAGTTGGAGACGAGGGGCTAATTTTTTTTCCTTCCTCCTTCTTTTCCTAACCTCGTCTCACCGTTTGCCCCTGAGAGCCAAAGAAAATATATCAGGAAAGGAGGTGGAGGCAGAGGCATCAAGGAAATGTGAATCAGGAAAATGGAATTAAATCCAGTCATTTCATCCCCCAGAAAGGGAGAACCGTGAGGTCCTTCAAATCATGGAGGCAATCATAGTCAACCTGCCTCTCAACCCATTAGGCTCCGTACACTAAAATATCTGTCCTGCCTCTCAACCTATTAGGCTCCGTACACTAAAATATCTGTCCTGCCTCTCAACCTATTAGGCTCCGTACACTAAAATATCTGTCCTGCCTCTCAACCTACTAGGCTCCGTACACTAAAATATCTGTCCTGCCTCTCAACCAACTAGGCTCCGTACACTAAAATATCTGTCCCCCCTCTCAACCTATTAGGCTCCGTACTCTAAAATATCTGTCCTGCCTCTCAACCTATTAGGCTCCGTACACTAAAATATCTGTCCTGCCTCTCAACCTATTAGGCTCCGTACACTAAAATATCTCTCCCGCCTCTCAACCTATTAGGCTCCGTACACTAAAATATCTGTCCTGCCTCTCAACCTCTCTCAACCTATTAGGCTCCGTAAACTAAAATATCTGTCCCGACTCTCAACCTATTAGGCTCCGTACACTAAAATATCTCTCCCGCCTCTCAACCTATGAGGCTCCGTACACTAAAATATCTGTCCTGCCTCTCAACCTCTCTCAACCTATTAGGCTCCGTAAACTAAAATATCTGTCCCGCCTCTCAACCTATTAGGCTCCGTGCACTAAAATATCTGTCCCGCCTCTCAACCTATTTGGCTCCGTACACTAAAATATCTGTCCCGCCTCTCAACCTATTAGGCTCCGTACACTAAAATATCTGTCCTGCTCAACCTCTCAATCTATCTGTAGGCAATCTATTAGGCTGACACTAAAATATCTGTCCTGCCTCTCAACCTACTAGGCTCCGTACACTAAAATATCTGTCCTGCCTCTCAACCTATTATGCTCCGTACACTAAAATATCTGTCCTGACTCTCAACCTATTAGGCTCCGTACACTAAAATATCTGTCCTGCCTCTCAACCTATTAGGCTCCGTACACTAAAATATCTGTCCTGCCTCTCAACCTATTAGGCTCCGTACACTAAAATATCTGTCAGTGGGTAACAGGGTGGCAAATGCAGACCAGGCTTTTGAATCTTAATCGGACCAGACTTCCAAGAGTATTTGTCTTAAACTCAAACACTTCTCTTTAAATACTTTGACTAAGCATGCTTGGAATATTGTAGGAACTGAAATGATATAAACCCCTCCTGACAAGACTCAAATGCAGCAGGAAAGATCAACAGAGGACAGAGAGGTATTTAAAATACTGTTTGGAGACAGGTCTACTCTTAGACTCAGCAGTTCAGATCAAATCTGAAGTCTAGTTGAGCTAATCATTACTGAAAGTTCAACTACGTAGCCAGTGATTGGTTAAAAAGTCCCCCAGGTAAAATCTGAGCAGGATGTAGCTGATACCAAACTGTTCAGACAGTAATGACACACTAATCTGTCACCTATGACCGACCCTGAACAGCTAAACTGGTGGATTGAATGAGTAACTGATGTAAAAGAGCCCTGTGATATCAATAGAGGATCTTTCTGCAGGGGAACAAAACTAAACCAGAACTGGAGGAGTCATTTCAACAACTGCAGGAGCAAGAAAACTCTACATTAAAGGAGCAAGATATTTAACTGAAAAGAGTTATGAATCCTGCCCATAAACTACCTCAGCAGGTACATGATAGAACATCTGCGGAGAGGAGAGCGATCATCATGCCCCTGTATGAGCGTTTACCCTCCCTTTACCTCTCTTCCAGTGTCAGGCATTAGCGGCTCTTCCTTTGTCCTTCATCACTTATTCCCCCTGTCCTCAGCAGGAAGAGCATCTTGCCCCAACCCCTTGTACCCTAATAACCCCCCTCAGTCAGACACTATATTAAGTTAACGGCCAGCGGAACGCAATTACAGCTGCAGCCCGTCGGCCAGACTGAGGAAGCAGCTCGTCACGGCCGCCCGCAGTCTACTGCTATTGATTGATAAGCTGCATTTGGCAAACCCTTGCAGAGAAGCAGTGTGTGTGTTTGTGTGTGTGTGTGTGAGAGAGAGAGAGAGAGAGAGAGAGAGAGAGAGAGAGAGAGAGAGAAGAGAACAATAAAGCAACGGAAAGAGGGGGACAGAGAGGGAGTGACAGAGTGAGAAAGAAAGGCCAAGAAAGCAATAGAGGAAGAAAGAGAGAAAGAGGGAGAAAGAGAGGAAGAGAGTAGATAAAGAGTGAGAGTGAAAGTGAGACTGAAAAAGTGAGAGACCCGGGGCAACAAGAAGCAAGGAAGTGGGAGAGGAAGAGAGCGAGAGAATAAGAGGTAGAGAAAAGCATGACAGTACATGTACATGACACTAGGAGTGCTGTGTAGCTCAGAAAAAGCTCCTATATTGTTGACGCTCACGTATAGAAAGCCGTACATGAAGCCAATCATTGCATATATTCACTCTGCCTGTGACCCTGGTCTCCTTGTGCTCTGCAGCATAAGTGATTCAGCCGCACCTTCATTTACACAACTATAATAAATTCCATTATAACTCAGCAGTGATACATAATGTAAACCTCTACAGTCATTAGGCCAACTAACACATTAGCTGACAATGCCAACCAGTCATGCTAACAACATTAGCATAAGCAAATGGCTGTTAATTTTGAAGAATACAGCAAATTACAGAAAAATGGTGCGAAAAAACAAAAATTTGACACACCAGAGAAATGAGCAGCTTGATGACAGCTCTAGTTAGGGTCGGAGTGAGAACCTGCAGGGCACAGGGTCTCCAGGAACAGGGCTGGGCAGCTGTGCTCCGGCTGTTGCATGAGCAGTGGTGTGTCTTTGGCGGAATTAATGGCCGCCTGTGGTTTCTACACATTTCATTGTTTAATTTCGCTAAATCTTTTGCAGTATATGCCGCCTGATCAGCAACAAAACATTCATTTGCTCAGTTTGTAAGACTAATTGGTAGAAAAAATGTCCAATGTATCTTTCACATTATTACAGCACATTGCACCACAAAGTCTTCCAGAGATTGCAAACTCCTATAGCTAATGAAACAACACAGATTTGCATTCAGATTTGCATTTGCACCCACAAAAACATGCATTACAGGAACACTCCTACCGGAGCCCCTGACCATGGAACTGGCTTTAGAACTGGAGTTGGTCCCCGGGCGCTGCTCTGTGGCTGCCCACTGCTCCTAACTATAGTATGGGTAAAATGCAGAGGACAGATTACCCCAGGGGGTTCAATAAAGTTTATCTTAATAAAGTGTATCTTAGATACCCGTCACAAATGTAACTGACCCCTAATAAAGAAGACGAAATCACAAATCATCTGCTGTCACCTCAGGAGATGGCTACCCACTAAACCGATGCTTTGGTCACGAGTATCCAGGCCTGAAGGGACCAATAGAGAGAGTGTTTTACAGTGCTCTGCAAGTACAGCTGAAACGACCCCTACCACTGATACACTGACTTATCATGTTTATGAAATCTGATTGTCTCCAGTCCTCTTTAACAGCAACATTAGAAGGACACTGTACTGCAAGTACGCCTGGAAGGATGTTAAACTAATGTTTTAAAGTGTGCAAGCCCAGAAATACTAGCAGAAGAGAAAAATGCATCTTTAACAGTGACACTAACAACATACAACAACAATGAACTTTGTGCTATTACTGGTTTGAAAGGACAAAGCACAGAGCGGCTCCTTCTCAGTCATATTGCCACCACATTGCCGCAGCACCATCAGAAGTGTCCGTTTGACGGCCGGCTCAAAATAACGAGCCTTCACTCGCCAGATGAACCTTCATTGCCGGGCCTTTGTTCCCAAGTCCTTCCTCGCGCTTCATTAGCTGTCCACCTCCGGTGACACTTCCGCCATTGAAGTGGCCGCACTCGTCATCCCCGCGCACTTGCAGCTCTTGGACAGGCCGTCTCATTAGGCGCCGAATAACTCATCTGCAACCTGTCATTGGCCGCCGGCAGAAAGTGCTAACAGACCAAATTACAGGCAAGCGTACGTGCGTGCGAGCATGTGACTAGGCGAGCGCGTGTGAGAAGGCTGTTTGGCGCATGTAATAGAGTTGTGGAATCTACATACAGAGTAGCCTATACAGTATATAATACTTCAAGCAGGTCAATATTGTCTTCATAAATACTCTGGCGAGAGGATATCCTTTTACCCAGTTCCCTGAGCCATGAAATTTTTTTTTTAAACATTTGCTTTACAATGAAAGGCAAACAGAGAATCCCAGAGAGGCTACAGCTGTGTAAATGTCATATATAAACTGGCTCAAAATGGAAAGACTGATAAAGAAAAAGGCCCTTCGGTCCACACAGAAAAGACCAGAAAAGACAACAGGCTTGTTACACGGGAGGCCATGGATTATGAGGTCTGTCCAAATGTCCCTTGTAGCCTCAGTTCTGTAAAATAACAGGAGGCTCAGAGCTAAGGGGAGACGCAGGGCACCATCGTCCATTTTAGAGCCAGACACACCTCATACCCCGTCAGACAGCTTCCCTTTATTCATCATTCACAACTTCCCATAATCCCTCTCAATCTCTCCGCATTTGCAGTAACTGCATGACACACAAGGGAAAAAATTCTGCACATCTGCACATCTCACACGTGACCAGATTCATATTTTAACAGTGTTTATAAATGTAAAGGTTCCTGAACAGGCCCGAGAGGCACATCACTTATGCATGTTTCCCTTCCATGTTTTCTTAAGCTCTTGATAAGCTTGATCGACAAGCCAACTTATTTAACACAAATAAACAACTTAGTCAGTGAAGAATGGTGTCAGTTTAGCAAATTCCTGCCCTTAAAAAAAAAGTAACACCACTTTCAATTAAAAATTTAAGTATTTTCTCTCAGCTCACCAAGGAGCTTTAAATTTAACAAGAGTGAAATAATAAATATGTCAGCAGAAATCATCAGTGAGTTCTGATTCATTATAATCAAGTAAACTTCAACACTCATGTTCACTTGTGTTAGAGAGAATGACTAATATTATAGAGGCCAGAACTGAAAAAAGCATAAGTGTTGTGTGTGTGAAGCCCAATCAAACCTGATTAACTAAGATCTCAGCTGAAGCAGAACAGACTCACACATTCAGCCCTCAGGATCAGGATCTGGGAAATGAGGCTGGATGTGATTCTCACTCAGAAATAAATAGGCAGTAATTGACAGTCGTTTAGATTGCCCTGAAATGAACTTAATTATGATATGAGGAATCATTTTTGGTGAGACTGATCTCATTTACAGCTAACACTGAAGGAGCACCACAGGTAACTGTTATAATTCTGTAAAATGTAGAACTGGGCCGCCATTACAGGCAGTGTTCCCGTACACAGTCTTAGGCCTCTGCTGCATGAAGCAAATTGAAAAGCTTCAGCTTTAGGTCATGTGTATGCATTCAAAATTGGTGGAAGTTGTTGTCAGCCTTATTACCAGCCATAAAATGATGAGACCAGCCCAAAGCCAAAGTGAGATGTCATCCTGAGTATCACACAGAGTATCTGTTTGTCTGTCTGTCTGTGTGTATGTCTGTCTGTGTGTGTGTCTGTCCGTTTGATAACTTTTGAACGCTACATTGGAAATTGATGAAAGTTAGTAGGTATATGGCTTGAGTGAATACACAGTTTGGGATTGAAAATGGGGGTCGTTGGTATATAGCTTGGGGGCTTGGAGGCAGTAAATGGGGGTGGGGGTAAACAGGGGGTACATGGGGGTGGGGGGGCTGCTGTGATCCCATCTCCAGATGCTCTGCAGTTCTGTCTGCAACCGGCACTAACAAAGGCTGCAGCAGATCAGAGGCCCTGACTGGAGATAATAATGAATCTTTCAGGGGAGCCGTTTCTGACAAAACCATAAGTATTGAAAACCTCACATTCAATAATACTCACTGAATCTAGCCTAAAACATTCAGTTGGCATTTCATCTGAAGTCATAGATACAGTGCTGTGAAAAAGTATTTGGCCCTTTCCTGATATCTCATTTTTTTCCACATTTGTCACACTTAAATGTTTCAGCTCATCAAACTAATTCAGTTGGCATTATGACAGAAGTTTGGAAGATATATATTTTTTGTTTTAATCACAGGCATATCAAGCCATTTTATTATTTAAATTCTGGATGAGGAGATTACCTTGCCACAAATTAGGGACATGGGCCGACATTTTTCTGGCTGATAAGACAGGTGAGTGGGAGAGATTTAGATGCAGCAGAGTCGAATGCCGCAGTCGATGTGATGGGGACAAATCGAGTCATAAATCTTTAACGATAATGGAGAGCTTTAATGACCCCGCCCCGTACAGTGGAGATTTACCCCCCTCTGGATTTTTAAACCCCCCGTGCAGCGACCACATGATGGATGGGTGGAGGCCGAGCCCATCGATATCTGCGACCCTCCTCTTATTTCCGTGCCCAGAATGTTGCTGTGCTTGCAACTGGTGCCCTGCTGGTGGTCAAAAAACTACGGACGTTGCGCTGCAGCACTACAGGGAGACACCGGCACTGCAATCTGTGCACCATCATCATTATTTAGCTGGTGCTCTTATCCAAAGACACATACAGTAGTTCAGATAAAGCAGAGGCCGATCCCTCCTGGAGCAGGGTGGGGCTAAAGGCCTCGGCTCCGGGGCCCAACAGCTACAATGATCTTAAAGAGCCTACAGTGGGGTTTGGGCCCCCAGCCCTCCAGTCAAGCACCTTCACTACACGGCAGCAGCCTGAGCCTGATGGATCTACTGTTTGCCCATTTTAGGAGTTCCAGCTCCTGGAAAGTGATGTGTGCTAACTGCAAAAAATATTTCAAACCACATAAATAAATTGGAATGCATTGAGAAGCGAAATTGTCATTTTTATGTGGGACATTGAAAGAAAATGTTAGCAAACATTAGCAGAGCACTGGGCCCAAGGATTGAACAGGGAGGCCGTAAATGAGGGAGGCCATTTTGTTAGATAGCGGTTGGGAGAGTTAGCTGGCAGGAGGGTCAGCGTGTCACTCAGCTCGCTGCACAGATGGCGTGTAAAAAACCCCACATTTGCCACAATCAAACAAGAGATACGGTGCAATTCAACGAACCGAGCCCTAGCACACCAGAGCCAGCGAACCGAGCCCTAGCACACCAGAGCCAGCGAACCGAGCCCTAGCACACCAGAGCCAGTGAACCGAGCCCTAGCACACCAGAGCCAGCGAACCGAGCCCTAGCACACCAGAGCCAGTGAACCGAGCCCTAGCACACCAGAGCCAGCCCATTAAGAAGAACAGGGCAGCGACACACATTCTGCTCCACACCGTCACACGCCGCTCACATGAAAATGTTATTTATTATTCTCCTGGCCTTCAAAACTCACATTGTGAGACAGACTATGAGGGGAAAAAAACAGCCAGAAGCTGAATAAACGACCTTGATTCTGCCAAAACCAAAAGGCCTTTGAAAACACAAATGAGAAGGAAAGCAGGAGAAATTACTAAATTAAACTGAACACAAACTGGGAAAAGGTGACTGCAAAAGCTCATATTTTTAATATTACCCATTCAGTAAAGATGGATATTTTACTCAAGCAGGTCCACTTTATATGTGTTATACATTATATATAAACTAAATACTAAAGAATAAATAAAAAGTGAGACACTCCAAACACGTGCTTTTAAAAGGTGGTGCACACAGCTTGCCCGTGGTTCATTTTTAAAGTGATCATTTTCTTTTCACTTTATTGTCGAGCTCTCATTAGACACTCGTGCTAAATGATAATACAGGAGTAAAATTTCTGGTGTTCTGCCCAAGGACAGCCTTAAAGGTTTAGCTTTACGTGCATATGGTAACCATGACAACTAGGTTTTGCACAAACATCCGTTGATCGATGTGAAAGACAGCAGTTTTATGATGATGCTCGTCACGGACGTGGGACACTCAGTTCCGAGGAACGGCAGCAGAAACACGATTTTTACGCTTTGATTTGGAGGGTGGATTTTGACATTTTCTCCGGAGCGTCCATAAGTAATTCACAGGAGCCGCGGCAAAGCGCCTCTCGATAGCGCGAGCTTCCCCTCTCTCGTCCGACAAGCGAGTCGTAACACCGCCACCCCTGAGCCCCTTCACAGCCCTCTGGCTCTCTTGATTTGGCGATTTAGCTGAATCCGTGCAGTGTGTGTGCGGAGCAGAACATACAGGAGAAGGATAAAGGGGGATAAATCCCTGTGCTGCTGCTAATGAGAACTTCACACTGCTTCAACGAGCATCAAAACACAATTCTGAGGCTGTGCTCTGAGAGGTGTGTGTCGCACCAGCAGGGCTAGAGTGATTCAGAATGGCACACCTACAGTATAGCGCAGTATATTAGCATCTGAACAAGCACGCTAAATAAAAAGCACCCCAATTCCTATATCGTTCATACAGTGTGATTTTAAGTGCCCACAAATTAAAGTTCTGCAGCCTACTTCTAGTTTTCAAATCCTATGTCCAGCCGTAGAGACTCAAAAAGCACAAACTGTGTTCCTGTACAAATACTTATGGACAACAAGATGCAATAACAGCTGCACTGATCTACTAGGGCTAAACTGGGGCTAAAACCAGTTACCTCTAATATCCTCTCAAGCTCCTTCACCATTAGGCTGTAGGCAGCCTACACAAATACTGATGTTAGCACGGTTATTCTTTATTGGATTACAGTGTATAGTCCAGTGAGCAGTTAAGAGGGTTTGTACTGGAGTGGCAATATGTCTGCACCTACACCAGACAGCCTGCGGTCAGACTCTCAAATGAAAATGCACAGAAGTCACTTTGCATAATCTGCCTCCTCGAGGTTCTCTGTAAGTGCCGTAATAAATAAAGATGCCAGCTAAAAAACAATGAGACAAATGAAAATGAAGCAGGAAACCCAATCTAACTAATGTACATGCAGCTTGGAGCTGCGCTATAAACCCGTCCGCTCGTATTTTTCTCAAAACAAGTCTATAGACCCACACCAACATGCGTAAATTACTTTAATAAGCACACATCTGCTAGGCCGTAGGAAGTTGCCACAGCAGGTCAGTATCCACTAGCATGCTTAAACCCCGTGCTTCATGTTTTACGGTAACCGCAACAGGGAAAGGCTGGTCTGAAGTGAGTCACGGTAAACAGAAGCCAATACCGAGGGCCCTCATTAAGGAAAGTGCTATTTTATTGCAAAATACATTGCAAATGACTGGATGGGAACAGGAAGCAGGGGTTATGACCATGTTAGGTAATAGCTTTATTTTCTAAGCCCTGTTTACTCATTGCCTCTTTAAAGCAATTAAGGCAGTGAAATTTCCTAAAAATGAAATTCGAGACAGTCGAGTTACTGTTTGTTAGAGACACGTCTACTGGAGCAGGAACTATGGATGGATTGTTTAGAAGTTTGAGCCAACCATACCTACTCAGGCATTTTGGCCTGTGCGACCATTAAATCTGAGACACTTTAACATATTTGGTACCATAACTAGCTTGCCGTTTAGTTAGTATGCTAACAAGCGGATTTATCTCTTGGGTAAACAACTGCTTACATTTGCTTGGCATGTTTTAATTTTGAACAGTCATGATCGAATAATAAGCTTCATGGTTTAGTTATAAATTTGTACTTTAACTCTTTAGCGGCATGTTTGGCTACTTGAGGGTGGAAAGTAATCTTGGTTTAGCAGAAATTTTCACGCATGATCATTTTGAACTGTACTTGTCTTTTTAATTGTTAATTCACCAGCAGACAGGTAATTTCAGCAAATTATGATGCCTTACTCTCGCTATTTGGACTTGGAATTATCTCAGATACCCTATCATCGCCCATAACAGCACCAGTGCAGACTGGGCAAAAGTGTAAGTTTAAATGAAGTCTGTTGTAAACTGTGCTAAATACTTGTCAATCGTGACTTTGATTCTGTCTGAGGATATAAATCCCACCCTGGCCCACCCAAATTTCGGTGTGTTGCCTGCCAGAAGGGTGTGAGATCCAACAGCCGCACTACAGAATGTGACCTTTGCTCCCAGTGGACTCACTCGAGGTGCAGTGATGTGAGCAGAGTGGTGTACGATGCCAGTGATGAGAAACCCTTCACATGATCTCGTTGTCTGACCATTCAGCTGCCGTCGCTGGAGCCTGATGACGATGATGGCCACAATGACAGTCATATTGGTCAACATGACGTCCCGTCGACCGAGCAGGACAAGACTCTCCCATTTCCAGAGAGTGAAGCCGAGGACGAGTCACTTGATTCCCAGGACTCTATCCGCAGTGAGTTCAGAGGGCGTGGTCTGCATGTGCTCCATCTCAACGTGTGAAGGATCCGTCCCAGTCTGCAGTGTTGGGTTTCACGGAAACATGGTTGGACAACTCAGTCTCTAACAGTGAGATAGACATTCCGGGATACATCTGCATTTGGAAGTACAGAAATGGTCACGGTAGGGGTGCATGCATACGTTAGTGATGACAAGAAGAATGAGGCACTTGAGGCTCTCTGGGTCGAAATCCTCCTCCCGAAGACCAAGCCCTTTCTCATCGGCATAGTGTACAGACAACCAGACCAACAGGACTTTTACGGTATTTGTGCAGAGCACCTGACTCCTTGTGATATGTTATAATCTTTAGAGTGTATCATCTTGGGTGACTTAAACACAAATGTTACCAATGCAGAGTCTAGTAATAACTTATGCAAAGGTTTGAAAAATATATGCACAACCCCAATTCCAAAAAAGTTGGGATCTTGCATAAAATGTAGATAAAAACAGAATGCAATGATTTGCAAATCTCATAAACTGACATTTTATTCTTAATAGAATATAAACAACATATCTGATGTTGAAAGTGAGACATTTTACTATTTCATGAAAAATATTAGCTCATTTTTAATTAATCAAAATACTGTAAGAGGGAGAAGAGCTGAGATTCATCAGGCAGGTAAGCAGCAGCGTACAAGGTGAAAAAACCACTACATCCCACTGCCCTCCCTCTTTCTCTCTCTCTCCCGCTCTCTCTTACACACATACGCACAATCTCTCTCTCCCTCACACACACACACACGCACGCACACACACTCTCTCTCTCTCTCACACACACTCACACACTCTCTCTCTCACACACACACACACACACATACACACACGTATGTGCAAAAGGAGAAAAACACCTCCATTGTTGCGTAATAAAAGCCGGAGGAGCTACTGAGCGCGCTCTGTGTTACGGCAGGTCCCGATCTCTCTCTGCCCCACAGGGTTTGGGGGGGATTATCAGCCGAGGTCTGCAGGTGACCGAGTCACGGCCTCCATCTCCACGAGGTTAATAAATCACCGGCCCTGAGCCTCTCCTCTCTGACTGCATTACTAAGAGCTCTCAGCTTCACCGGAGCACGATACCAGCTCTGGGCAAGAGCCTCTCAGACAGACTTAACACCGCAGTGTGCGGGTGATTGCATCATCATGTTCACACTCATGTTTTACGCAACTAATTCAAGGGAGATGAGCTTCTTTCTACAAGGTAAAGAGTAGATTGTAAGTTCAAATTAGTCAAAGACTGTGTTCTCAAATTCACCTGCTGTTATTACTAGTAATGAATGTTACATCAGCATTAAAATTCTCAGCTAATAATATTCTAATCACATATGTGTGACCTTACACAATAACACCACGGGAAAAACAATGTGTGCTGCCGTTTAAGCCAGATATTCCCTCTTATGACGTCTTGCTATTGGCTCAAAAAATGGAGGGATGCGAAAACAGATTGTGCTTTTCATAATTCAGTGTTTCAGCTCCAGTCACTGTGCCTCTTAGATGGTGCAGAACATGCTGGAAGCCCAGTGAAACATCACTGAAGAAAACACTGTTACTGCGCTCGGGAAAAGATGTCCATCACACGCTCAACTCACAACTAAATGGAAACAAATCTCTGAACTGAAACATTTTCAGTCAGGTTCCCAGCATCCTGCAATGACTCTTCTCACTCTTGCGCCCTCTAGTGGTGGGAGGTCTTCCTGCGAGAACAGCCGAGCTTCAGCAAAGAGAGGTGGGCAGAGAGGGGTGATGCAGAGGATTGGGCTGCTTTCTATTGTGGCAAAATAAGGCGGTTCCTCCATGTTTGCACAGATAAACTGAGGTGATCAAACTCCATCAATCCACAACTCGGTTAAATACAGTGTGTCTGAACCTCCCACCATTTCAGTTAATAATTCATTAGTCAATTTAAGAATCACCAAATGCCCATCTCAGAAGTAAATAATTAAAGAAGCTCTGTTTAAATTGATTACCCAGAGTGGACAGTGATCTTGATAGATGGCTTTAGCATCTATCCGCTTTACAAATAACAGTCTGTGGATTAAAATGAATGTTCATCCCATGGTTCCTCGCCCTGGCACTGCCAGACGGTTCTCCATCTCACATCTGATCTGTTACTCTGCGTCACCTGCAGCTCCACGGCTTCCCAGCAGCAGCTGATGCAGGGCTCAGAAACTAGGGCCACGTCTCCGACAGAGTAATGCTGAGTATTACTGATGTAAACAAAGTGCTCCACATGAGAGAGTAGTTCAATTCCGTATTTAAAATACCTGATCTCCATCATTTTGCAGAGAGTGGTAATCCCCAAAAATACTGCATCCCAAAGACGCACTATCTGCTGAAAATACTCTGCTAACTGTACAATGTTTCCTCAGAACTATTTTACAGTGTGACAGAAGGTGTGTCTTAAGCAGACTTGTGACAAATTCCTTTAGGTCAATTCCAATTCCAATTCCTTTTTAAAAATATTCTTCAATTCCAATTCCTTTTGGTCAATTCCAATTCCAATTCCAATTCCTTTTAAAAAATATTCTTCAATTCCAATTCCTTTTGGTCAATTCCTTCAATTGGAATTGAAGAATATTTTTTAAAAGGAATTGGAATTGGAATTGGAATTGAACTTTTCAAGGTAAAAGGAATTGGAAAAGGAATTGTGGAATTGGAATTGGAATTGACCAAAAGGAATTGGAATTGAAGAATATTTTTAAAATGGAATTGCCATTGGAATTGGAATTGAACTTTTCAAGGTAAAAGGAATTGGAAAAGGAATTGGGGAATTGGAATTGGAATTGACCAAAAGGAATTGGAATTGAAGAATATTTTTAAAAAGGAATTGGAATTGGAATTGACGAAAAGGAATTTGTCACAAGTCTGGTCTTAAGGTATCTGCCCTTGTAACAAAAAGCACCCACATCTTCTTCTGTGATTTTATATTTTAGGACTGCTGAAAATATATGCTTCACTTCCTGGACAGTGTTTACTCGAATGCACAACCCAAACCATGTAAATACAGTACGTCTGCAATCTGGGGATTTCTAGTGAACATTTCGGGGAATATGATGCAACTCAGTACGCTGTTAGGAGAAGCGGTCAGTATTCGGGTGGGCAGAAGGTAATTGGCAGTATGTTTAGTAGACAGTGTTTATTTTGAGGCCACAGCAGTTAAGGGGCTGTTTCGAACACATCGGCCATGACTGGACAGTCCAGTTTTTCCAGTTACCTGCGTTCCCAGAAGCTGAGAAAAACACAAAGACCACTTTCTTGCATTGTGCAAACAGAAAGTGTGAATGAAGTTCCAAAGAAAGTATTTCTTCATTGGGACTCTCCAACGGTATTCCCTCAAAGTACTGCGTGATACCTCAGCCGAGTGCTATTTTATTAGAGATGTGCAACACACAAGTTTCACAAGATGTGCAAAAAACACTATGTGCAAGCACAGCTGATGTTATATAGGCTCACAATTAGTCACAAGTAAATATATCCCAATTAGTACATTATAAGACACCAAGCACTCTTAATCCAACAGCCAGTTCTTTAAAAAAAAAGTGACTCAAGCTTGCACAAACACCGAAAACATAAATATACATTTGCAAAAGTAAAATATCTGAAGAATATTGAGTACTTGTCCAGTTTCTACACTGAAGGCTAATCCTTCAGAGACACTCCTGCCCAGCTCGCTGTACTCCAGGGGTGTTCAATCTAATCCTTCAGAGACACTCCTGCCCAGCTTGCTGTACTCCAGAGGTGTTCAATCTAATCCTCAAAGGGACGGTGTGGGTTTAAGTTTTCGTTTTAGCCCAGCGCTACAACACCGGGTTCATTAAGTAAACGGGGTGGTAAATCAAGACCTTTATAAGTAGAATTAGGTGTTAGTGTTGGCCTATAAAAAATACCATGCAGCACCCGCATCAGCCTCTTGCTAAGAAGAATGGACGCCCCCTGCTGTACACCGATCCCAGATCAGCACTCCCTCAGTAGATTAACATAAGGCCTGCAGTTTGGGCCACGGCCCTATAGGGTTTTACATGTCCTCCACATCCTAACCTCTCCCAATCACTCTCAGCCACACGGCACCACAAAGCCCTAAAAAACTGGAGGGAAAATATGGGTTTAGCCTGCCAGAGCTGGCTGAGAGAACAGAACAGTAGACGCCCGCGTGTCCACTGACCTCCCGCTGCTGTATACAGAGATTACAGACTGTGGGGAGGGTGGCAGCAACAGAGAAAAGAGAAGCTTCTCAGAGCGGAGGGGTGGAGAGAAGGATGACACAGAATGAGCTGTGGGCAGAAAATGGCGCCTGCAGAGATTCCTCACAGTGAATGAGCAGACATCACACCCGAGAGTAATGCACCATCTCTAATAGATATAAAACATTACCTTCACTCATTATCACCCCAGAAACCCCAATTAACTGCATGCGTTTTTTCCTCCCCGGAACAAAGCATAAAGTCACCATCTCCATATTTTCACAAACAGGTAATTTCAGAAATTTTATGCAAACAGCCAAGGAGGCGTTAAGAAGACATTAAATCCATAAAGGTTTTTTACATTCGATTGAATCCGTCTGATTGGCAACCGATGAGAGAGGTATTCTATATCTCACTCTACTCCAGAGTGTATCAACATTTTTATTCCCCTTAAAGACATGCTAGATTTCTTTTTCTGGGAACAGTTTGGAAACTTCAGCCATCTGAACCAACAAAAGCCCATGTAAATGAGCTTTTCCAAAGGGTCTGTAAACTATAAAATTATACTACGCATATTTATGCATTTATTTGTATGTATGTCTCAGTGTGGCTCAGATATTATGACAAAGGTATCTTCACACATTTGACAGAGTGTGAAATATTCTGAATAAGATATAGAGGCATGAAGATTATGACAGGGTCCCAGACGGTCAGTGTTACAAGCCTGAATATTCAAGTCCCAATGACAAGATCTCATGAGCTCTAGGGCCCTTAAGAAAGACCCTTCACCCCACACTGCTCAAGGGAGGGTCGGCCCCAGATTTAACTTATAACTGTCAGTGGTTTGGGAAGAAATATAGTCAATCCGTGTTGTTACTATTAGAATTGCACATTTCTCTCTGTTCTGTGTTACCACCATGTAAAGGTGTATCTGGGTAAGACAAACACTGACAGTGTCATAATCAAAACAACTTGCTTTTACTGTAGGTAGAGTAACAGCCTAAATAACAAGCTATGGACAACAGACAAAACTTAATGTGCTGCATGATTCCATCAGTCTCTGAGAGTGCGCGCGTGTGTGTGTATGTGTGTGTGTGTTTGCACACACGTGATCAAGCATGAACATTGTGAGTAATGGCGTCTAGCTTCAGTCTGCCACAAGCTAAGCAGAACAAAAAGAGGCAAGAAATTACACCTTTGCTCCGTCGCTAGCTGCTGCCCACACATTATCATGAGGAAATGGCCACAGAGCTCAGCAAAGCTACACTGGAGTGACAGGAAAATTTCTACCATTTAGTCTCTCCATGGCTTTTAAAAGAAACTCTAGACCAGATCTGCACTGAATGAAGACACACTGCTGCATGTGTACTGTATAAGCATTCTCTGTGTGTACATACGTACAGTATAATGTATATATGCAGATGCATTTGTGCAAGTGCACAGTTGTGTGCATTCGCCTGTTTGTTTGTGTGTGTGTGTGTGTGTGTGTGTGTGTGCTCGCATGAGTGGGAGTTAGCGTCTGCACATGCATACGTATGTGTTCTATGACGGACAAAGGTTTGCTGTACTTCACAACATATGCCAATCACATGATTGACAGATAATAATCCAGGCCAATCAAGTACCGTCAGTTTACAGAAAATCCTCCTCATTATTTTGTTGTTACTTTTGCATAATTTAAAAAATAAAAAGGATAGTTTTGATCTCATTTGCATTCAAGCATCCACTGGAGCGCGGCGTCCTTTAAAACAATGTGTTTATTTAGGTGGCATCTGGGCTCTTCCCGGAGAGTTTCACATAATGTCTCACTGCAAGAGCACATACTAGAGACATCACGGCATGACACTTCACAACACTGCAGGCCCGGGCTTTGTGTGTCCAATTAAGTCTTAAATATTGTGCAGACAGAACCTGACAGCCGGCATCGACGGAAGCTTCTGGAAGGGCTGGAGGTCAAGCCAATGAGACATACAAACGCGAGGAGGGCTGACGGGAGAGCTGTTCAAACTCTCCCCGGCTTGTGGGAGACTCTAAAATGGCGGCTCCAGCGCACTGGAGAGTTAGCGGAGGAAGGCTGGGGAGAGGAGGCCTGCAGAACTCCTGCAATTATCTCACCTGCCAAGTACTGCTAGAACCTTCTTTCCTGCCCACATGATTCTGTGTGGTTCTCTCTGCTCGTCTGGGCTGCAGCAGAGGCTGATGTGATCACAGGTGAAGGAGGAGGTTGGCGAAACCTCAGGGAGTCGGTGGGGCTCCAGGTATAGACACGACAGGCCAGGGACCCCATTACAGTACATTACTGTTATTTAGCTGACGCCTTCATCCAGAACAATCTATAGATGATTATTTAGTTGAACTGGGCATTTCCACGGTAACTTGCTTTACACTCCAGTGCATTTTCGAATTTATATTTAGGCCTGTACCTTTTAATGCTGAATTTTATCACTCCATCATGTGTGTGCTGGAAGGTGTTGGTAAAAGCTATAAAAAGGTATGAGCAAATATCCATTTGATTTCATAACATGGCTTTAATTAACACTATTTATACCATGACTTGCGTAACATGAAAATGAAAAAAAAAAACACAATAAATTCAGTTGCAATTTCTCCTTAAAGTATACAACATAGAATACTTCTAAATGTGGTTTTAAAGTGTACTGAAGGGAATTCAATTTTTACAACCAATATGGAGAGATTTTATGCAATGAGCATGACTCGCGTTACCAAGTCATAATGTCCGACACAGCTGCATATGAGGACTAGATATGCATCGTGGTAGGAAAATTTTGTTAGGTATGGGCAACAGTAGAATTTACAATTACAGCTTTCCAGGGGTTATGGTGAGGGAAGAAAAAAATATATGATTTTGTGACTCGCGTTACACCACCACCATCACCCACTTTTAACACAGAATCCTGAAAACCTGGAACAGATGGGGAAGCTTAGCTATCAAAATACACTTGACTAAGGTTTCAAAATATAAAATCAACACAGTTGTCAAGAATGCACCCAGAAACAAGATGCAGAAGGCAGGTGGTGTTTGAAGCCCAAAATTAATGAAATTTTGTCATTTTAACAAGTAGGATTCTGACAGAATTTGGCTGGAAATACTGAATTTAGTATTTTTCCTTAACCCCTTTGTGGAAATGTAGACGCCAGCGGACATGGAGCTGCAAATTTATGAATGCAGTTACAGTATTCTATCACTAGATGGCACTCCCGAATCATTTACTGAATATTCACCATCAAGCCGAGCTCGAACACGGTTTAGAATATGGACGAGTTCACTCCCATCCCTGTTTTTCAGGAGTTGCATGAATTAAGCCCCTCAGCTAAGCCTGATGTACAAACTGCTCAATATCCTTGCCCATAGTATCTATCCAGGAGTTAAAAAAAAGATCTCTTGCTACAGAAAAAATCGTTCATCTCTGTAGCAACCACTTCAGCTACAGTGAGCCAATGGTATTCCAATTTGTAGTGAAGAAAAATCTGTTTTCTGAAGCAAAAATTCGACATAGTATTGATACTATGTCATTCTACTATCAATTATAGTTATCACATATCAAAAATGCGTAGTTCCCTACCGTGAATATACGCATAGATTCCTCCATCAACGAATTCAAGGCTCCGTTACATCCTCCAATGTACTCATGTTGATAACCTGTCACTCAATGATTTACTTTGGCTCATCTGTGTAATCCACTTATAGTTCACGCCCATGTGAAACTTCCCCATAATGATGTATTGATTGACATGTTTCTTATCCAATTCCAGAGAGAATGAACTTTCCACAATAACTGAAAGACATTACTGAGTTAGGGAGTTATACTTGTTCCTTATAAGGTGCGCAATGTGTTTATATAAGGTTGCGAGCTCGGAAGTGGGAACTGCTAGCTTTTCATTACAGGGAGAATATTCTGACCGCTAAATAAGCAGTTCCTTTAATGAGTATGTGTGAGTACCAAAATCATTAAAATAAACTGAAATAGGATGGAATTATAAATACTTCAAGTGTCTTTACTCAGTTAAGCCATTCTCTGTGAAGCTGCAATCTTGAATTATGAAGCCTTAAATAAGGTAACAAATAAAAAGCCAGATTTGGCTTCAGCACAAAGGGGTTAAAGTATATGATGTTCCACTCTCTAAAATTACAGATTTCCATTGATATTTTTGTGAGAAAATTCTTGAAGGTCTTTGTATCTATTTTCATGGACTTACCCCACTGCTGCTATAGTGGCTGCACCTGAGCTGCCAGGTACCCGTGAGGCCTCAGTCAGACGTTAAAAAATAAGCCATAAGCCCTTCCCATCAAATCTCAAACTCACATCCTGGAGGCCTAATGCATCTGGGAATCTTTCATGTGCTCCTGCACTCAAGAGCTTAAGTTGCTGATTGGCTGCACAGTCTGGACACCCTGACCTAAATGAGCTCCTGATTGAATGAAAATCCAGAAAACCAGCAGAGACTCTGGCCCATCAGGACTGGAGCTGGAGTCACATGTGATCCGAACCCATGATGCACCACAGGGCCTGGAAACCGAGGCAGCAGGTAAACCACAGGCACAAATCACTCTGCCTGTGAAATGGCAGCACACTGTAGGGCCCGAAAACACCTTGGAGCAGCTCTTATGAGAACAGGCAGAGGCTGTGCTTTTTTAACATAAGAAATAGAGGCACAACTGCATCTTTTTTTGGCAGTAATTATCACACAGCAAGACATCGCCTCTTCCGTTACCTCAGTTTCCCTCGCACTGTGTCTGCTAAAAAGGGCCTCAACAAGCACTTCAGCCTTGTAATGAGATTTAAAATCTTATGAATTTTTCTCTCAAGCAAAAGATATCAGTGACCTGATGCTTGACAAGTGAAATGTTCTCACTCCATTTGCAAATCATTAAATGAGTCTGACAGTCTCACCTCACTGGCAGCATCTAAAAATAATAGAAAAAAGATAAAGCCTAGTAGACTACAATAGCTGCTGAGTGCAGAACACACAGGTGTGAATGTACTCCTCGCGAGAAGTTCATGACCCCATGAGAGGAGCTATGGAGAAATGAATCACCTATTCTCTTTATAAAGGTGAGACTTAAAACCAAGCCGGAGCAGAAAACTCTAAACCGCAGTAGCTGTGCCGGGAGGCTGTGTCCTCTTTCATCTTTAAACAACAAACATCAACGCTCAAGAGGAATATCAAGGTGAAAAATCAGGGCGCTCTTTCAGCTATCAAATTTGCTAAAAATGTCTTCTTTGCAGAAACAAAAATACTATCCTCGATCCAACCCCTCCCCATCAATTTTGGGAAACTGTAAGAACTTGTTCACAGTTATAATAGAAGCCAAAGATGAACTTGTTCAAACTAAAGATTGAAGTTGAAGATGAACTTGTTCACAGTAATGACAGGAGTTGAAGATGAACTTGTTCACAGTAATGATTGAAGTTGAAGATGAACTTGTTCACAGTTATGACAGAAGTTGAAGATGATGCTCTGAAGAGGTCAGCTGAGCTGTGATTGAAATCAGCTGGAGCCTTGGTCTTACTGATAACAAAGCCTGCCATTGTAATATGGGCCATGGTTTCAGATGAACAGAATAATATCCAGGCTGTCTCTCCTCCAGCGTTGTATGAACTCATAAAAATGCCCATATTTAAATTACCTTTGGAAAGTACCACGTTTGTGACCTTATGACCCCCCTATGGTATTCACACCCAAAAACAGACTATCACCACACCGACCATAAACTTCTGAGTAACAGGCTCTCTGCCGTCTATAAACAGAGCTCATACAGCACCTCTAGATTGATTCAATCATTCAGCCGCTTTGAACAGATTTACACTGATTTGCTCTTGCAGCTGCTCTCGACCAATCAACGCACAGGGCAGCTGTAGACGGATCACCACACAGCCAATCAAAACTGATTCACTCCGACAGAAGCTTTGAACAGAATCACTCATACGGCTGCTCATGACCGATTCACTCAAACAGCCAGTCTAAATGGATTCACTCACGTTATATACCCACATACGGTATACAGTAGCTGTCGACAGGTGAACTCGTACAGCCCCTCTAAACTTTTTCGCTCACACATCTGGTCTTAAACACTATCTGCCAACAGATTAACGCATACAGTTGTTCTAAAATGATTCACTCATTCACCCGGTCTCCAAAAGTAGCCCCAGGCAAACTAACCCATGCTGTAGCTCTAAACTGATTCACTCATACAATTGCTCCGGACTGATTCACTCACTCAGTAGCTTTAAACGGATTCACTCAAACAGCCACTATAAACTGATTCACGTAAACAGCCACTATAAACTGACTGACTCCTACAGCCGGTCTCAAACAGTAGCACCCAACAGATTAACAGACACAGTAGCTCTAAACTGATTCAATTATACAAAACTCATTTATTCACACAGCCCCTCTAAACTGATCCACGTATACAGTAGCTCAGAATCGATTCACTCATAAGCCAGTCAAAATGGATTCACTTATATACCCACATATACAGTCGCTGTCGACAGATTCATTTGTACAACCCGTCTGAACTGTTTAACTCATACACCCGGTCTTCAAAATACTGATTCCAGACAGATTAACTCACACAGCTGCTCTAACCTAATTCACTCATACACCCAGTCGCAAACAGTAGCTCCAGAAAGATTAACCAGTACAGAAGCTCAAAACTGATTCACTAATTCAATAGCTCCAGACTGATTCACTTATATAGCCATTCAAAACTGATTCACTCCAACAGCTGGACTCAAACAGTAACTCCAGACAGATCAGCTCATAAAGTAGCCCTAAATTGATTCACTCATACAGTATCTCTGTGCTGATTCACTCATACAGTATCTCTGGGCTGACTCACTCATACAGTATCTCTGCGCTGATTCACTCGTACAGTATCTCTGCGCTGATTCACTCATACAGTATCTCTGCGCTGACTCACTCATACAGTATCTCTGGGCTGATTCACTCATACAGTATCTCTGCGCTGACTCACTCATACAGTATCTCTGGGCTGATTCACTCATACAGTATCTCTGGGCTGACTCACTCATACAGTATCTCTGTGCTGACTCACACATACAGTATCTCTGCGCTGACTCACTCATACAGTATCTCTGGGCTGATTCACTCATACAGTATCTCTGGGCTGATTCACTCATACAGTATCTCTGTGCTGACTCACTCATACAGTATCTCTGCGCTGACTCACTCATACAGTATCTCTGGGCTGATTCACTCATACAGTATCTCTGCGCTGACTCACTCATACAGTATCTCTGGGCTGACTCACTCATACAGTATCTCTGTGCTGATTCACTCATACAGTATCTCTGCGCTGACTCACTCATACAGTATCTCTGGGCTGATTCACTCATACAGTATCTCTGGGCTGATTCACTCATACAGTATCTCTGGGCTGATTCACTCATACAGTATCTCTGTGCTGATTCACTCATACAGTATCTCTGCGCTGACTCACTCATACAGTATCTCTGGGCTGATTCACTCATACAGTATCTCTGCGCTGACTCACTCATACAGTATCTCTGCGCTGATTCACTCATACAGTATCTCTGCGCTGACTCACTCATACAGTATCTCTGGGCTGATTCACTCATACAGTATCTCTGGGCTGACTCACTCATACAGTATCTCTGGGCTGACTCACTCATACAGTATCTCTGGGCTGACTCACTCATACAGTATCTCTGTGCTGACTCACTCATACAGTATCTCTGCGCTGATTCACTCATACAGTATCTCTGCGCTGACTCACTCATACAGTATCTCTGCGCTGACTCACTCATACAGTATCTCTGCGCTGACTCACTCATACAGTATCTCTGGGCTGATTCACTCATACAGTATCTCTGGGCTGACTCACTCATACAGTATCTCTGCGCTGATTCATTCATACAGTATCTCTGGGCTGATTCACTCATACAGTATCTCTGCGCTGATTCACTCATACAGTATCTCTGCGCTGACTCACTCATACAGTATCTCTGTGCTGATTCACCCATACAGTATCTCTGGGCTGACTCACTCATACAGTATCTCTGCGCTGATTCACTCATACAGTATCTCTGCACTGATTCACTCATACAGTATCTCTGGGCTGATTCACTCATACAGTATCTCTGCGCTGATTCACTCATACAGTATCTCTGTGCTGACTCACTAATACAGTATCTCTGCGCTGATTCACTCATACAGTATCTCTGCGCTGACTCACTCAATACAGTATCTCTGCGCTGACTCACTCATACAGTATCTCTGCGCTGACTCACTCATACAGTATCTCTGCGCTGACTCACTCATACAGTATCTCTCGCTGACTCACTCATACAGTATCTCTGCACTGATTCACTCATACAGTATCTCTGCGCTGACTCACTCATACAGTATCTCTGGGCTGACTCACTCATACAGTATCTCTGGGCTGACTCACTCATACAGTATCTCTGCGCTGATTCACTCATACAGTATCTCTGCGCTGACTCACTCATACAGTATCTCTGGGCTGACTCACTCATACAGTATCTCTGCACTGATTCACTCATACAGTATCTCTGCGCTGATTCACTCATACAGTATCTCTGGGCTGACTCACTCATACAGTATCTCTGGGCTGACTCACTCATACAGTATCTCTGCACTGATTCACTCATACAGTATCTCTGGGCTGACTCACTCATACAGTATCTCTGGGCTGATTCACTCATACAGTATCTCTGCGCTGATTCACTCATACAGTATCTCTGTGCTGATTCACTCATACAGTATCTCTGCGCTGATTCACTCATACAGTATCTCTGCGCTGACTCACTCACTCGCTGACTACAGTATCTCTGCACTGATTCACTCATACAGTATCTCTGGGCTGACTCACTCATACAGTATCTCTGGGCTGATTCACTCATACAGTATCTCTGCGCTGATTCACTCATACAGTATCTCTGTGCTGACTCACTCATACAGTATCTCTGCGCTGACTCACTCATACAGTATCTCTGTGCTGACTCACTCATACAGTATCTCTGCGCTGACTCACTCATACAGTATCTCTGGGCTGACTCACTCATACAGTATCTCTGCGCTGACTCACTCATACAGTATCTGCAGACTCACTCCATACAGTATCTCTTTGCTGACTCACTCATACAGTATCTCAGTATGTGCTCATACAGTATCTCTGGGCTGACTCACTCATACAGTATCTCATACAGTGCTGACTCACTCATACAGTATCTCTGGGCTGACTCACTCATACAGTATCTCTGGGCTGACTCACATACAGTATCTGGGCTGACTCACCATACAGGATCGCTGATTCACTCATACAGTATCTCTGGGCTGACTCACACATCATCTCTCTGGCGCTTGATTCACTCATACAGTATCTCTTTGGCGCTGATTCACTGACTCACTCATACAGTATCTCTGGGCTGACTCACATCATACAGTATCTCTGCGCTGACTCACTCATACAGTATCTCTGCGCATACAGATCTCGCTGACTCATTCATACAGTATCTCTGGGCTGACTCACTCATACAGTATCTCTGTGCTGACTCACTCATACAGTATCTCTGCGCTGATTCACTCATACAGTATCAGCTATCTCTCTGGGCTGATTCACTCATACAGTATCTCTGGGCTGATACATACAGTATGCTTCATACAGTATCTCTGGGCTGACTGCTCATACAGTATCTCTGGGCTGATTCACTCATACAGTATCTCTGGGCTGATTCTCATACAGTATCTCTGGGCTGATTCACTCATACAGTATCTCTGTGCTGATTCACTCATACAGTATCTCTCTCACTCATACAGTATTCTGGGCTGATTCACCATACAGTATCTCTGCACTGATTCACTCATACAGTATCTCTGGGCGCTGACTCACTCATACAGTATCTCTGCGCTGACTCACTCATACAGTATCTCTGCGCTGACTCACCATACAGTATCTCTGGGCTGACTCACTCATACAGTATCTGTGCTGACTCACTCATACAGTATCTCTGGGCTGACTCACTAATACAGTATCTCTGGGCTGACTCACTCATACAGTATCTCTGCGCTGATTGACTCATCAGTATCATACAGTATCTCTGTGCTGCTCACTCATACAGACTCACTCTCATACAGTATCTCTGGGCTGACTCACTCATACAGTATCTCTGCGCTGACTCACTCATACAGTATCTCTGGGCTGACTCACTCATACAGTATCTCTGCGCTGACTCACTCATACAGTATCTCTGGGCTGATTCACTCATACAGTATCTCTGGGCTGACTCACTCATACAGTATCTCTGGGCTGACTCACTCATACAGTATCTCTGGGCTGATTCACTCATACAGTATCTCTGCGCTGATTCACTCATACAGTATCTCTGCGCTGACTCACTCATACAGTATCTCTGTGCTGACTCACTACAGATGCGCTGACTCACTCATACAGTATCTCTGGGCTGACTCACTAATACAGTATCATACAGTATCTGCGCTGATTCACTCATACAGTATCTCTGCGCTGATTCACTCATACAGTATCTCTGGGCTGACTCACTCATACAGTATCTCTGTGCTGATTCACTCATACAGTATCTCTGGCTGACTCACTCATACAGTATCTCTGGGCTGACTCACTCATACAGTATCTCTGCGCTGACTCACTCATACAGTATCTCTGGGCTGATTCACTCATACAGTATCTCTGGGCTGATTCACTCATACAGTATCTCTGGGCTGACTCACTCATACAGTATCTCTGGGCTGATTCACTCATACAGTATCTCTGGGCTGACTCACTCATACAGTATCTCTGGGCTGATTCACTCATACAGTATCTCTGATTGCTGATTCACTCATACAGTATCTCTGCGCTGACTCACTCATACAGTATCTCTGGGCTGATTCACTCATACAGTATCTCTGCTGACTCACTCATACAGTATCTCTGGGCTGACTCACATCATACAGTATCTCTCTCGCTGACTCACTCATACAGTATCTCTGGGCTGACTCACTCTGATTCACTCACACTCATACAGTATCTCTGGGCTGACTCACTCATACAGTATCTCTGCGCTGATTCACTCATACAGTATCTCTGGGCTGACTCACTCATACAGTATCTCTGCGCTGACTCACTCATACAGTATCTCTGGCTGATTCACTCATACAGTATCTCTGGGCTGACTCACTCATACAGTATCTCTGGGCTGACTCACTCATACAGTATCTCTGCGCTGACTCACTCATACAGTATCTCTGGGCTGACTCACTCATACAGTATCTCTGCGCTGACTCACTCATACAGTATCTCTGGGCTGATTCACTCATACAGTATCTCTGGGCTGACTCACTCATACAGTATCTCTGCGCTGATTCACTCATACAGTATATCTCTGGCTGACTCACTCATACAGTATCTCTGCTGCTGACTCACTCCATACAGTATCTCTGGCGCTGATTCACTCATCTCTGGGCTGATTCAGTATACAGTATCTCTGGGCTGACTCACTCATACAGTATCTCTGCGCTGATTCACTCATACAGTATCTCTGGGCTGACTCACTCATACAGTATCTCTGCGCTGATTCACTCATACAGTATCTCTGCGCTGACTCACTCATACAGTATCTCTGCGCTGACTCACTAATACAGTATCTCTGGGCTGACTCACTCATACAGTATCTCTGCGCTGACTCACTCATACAGTATCTCTGCGCTGACTCACTCATACAGTATCTCTGGGCTGACTCACTCATACAGTATCTCTGCGCTGATTCACTCATACAGTATCTCTGCGCTGACTGACTCACAGTAATACAGCATTCTGTGCTGACTCACTCATACAGTATCTCTGCGCTGACTCACTCATACAGTATCTCTGGGCTGACTCACTCATACAGTATCTCTGCGCTGATTCACTCATACAGTATATCTGGGCTGACTCACTCATACAGTATCTCTGGGCTGACTCACTCATACAGTATCTCTGCGCTGATTCACTCATACAGTATCTCTGCGCTGACTCACTCATACAGTATCTCTGCGCTGATTCACTCATACAGTATCTCTGGGCTGATTCACTCATACAGTATCTCTGGGCTGACTCACTCATACAGTATCTCTGGGCTGATTCACTCATACAGTATCTCTGGGCTGATTCACTCATACAGTATCTCTGTGCTGACTCACTCATACAGTATCTCTGATTCACTCATACAGTATCTCTGCGCTGATTCACTCATACAGTATCTCTGCGCTGACTCACTCATACAGTATCTCTGCGCTGACTCACTCATACAGTATCTCTGCGCTGACTCACTAATACAGTATCTCTGCGCTGACTCACTCATACAGTATCTCTGCGCTGACTCACTAATACAGTATCTCTGGGCTGATTCACTCATACAGTATCTCTGCGCTGACTCACACATACAGTATCTCTGGGCTGACTCACTCATACAGTATCTCTGCGCTGATTCACTCATACAGTATATCTGGGCTGACTCACTCATACAGTATCTCTGCTGACTGGCTGATTCACTCATACAGTATCTCTGCGCTGATTCACTCATACAGTATCTCTGGGCTGACTCACTCATACAGTATCTCTGCGCTGACTCATTCATACAGTATCTCTGCGCTGATTCACTCATACAGTATCTCTGTGCTGACTCACTCATACAGTATCTCTGCGCTGATTCACTCATACAGTATCTCTGGGCTGACTCATTCATACAGCATCTCTGACTCATTCATACAGTATCTCTGGGCTGACTCACTCATACAGTATCTCTGCGCTGACTCACTCATACAGTATCTCTGCGCTGATTCACTCATACAGTATCTCTACGCTGACTCACTCATACAGTATCTCTGGGCTGACTCACTCATACAGTATCTCTGCGCTGATTCACTCATACAGTATATCTGGGCTGACTCACTCATACAGTATCTCTGCGCTGACTCACTCATACAGTATCTCTGCGCTGATTCACTCATACAGTATCTCTGGGCTGACTCACTCATACAGTATCTCTGCGCTGACTCACTCATACAGTATCTCTGCGCTGATTCACTCATACAGTATCTCTGGGCTGACTCACTCATACAGTATCTCTGGGCTGATTCACTCATACAGTATCTCTGCGCTGATTCACTCATACAGTATCTCTGGGCTGACTCACTCATACAGTATCTCTGGGCTGATTCACTCATACAGTATCTCTGCACTGATTCACTCATACAGTATCTCTGCGCTGACTCACTCATACAGTATCTCTGCGCTGACTCATGCATACAGTATCTCTGCTTTGATTCACTCATGCACACACTAGGGCAGCACAGGCGAGTGAGACTTACCCGCCATCATCTTCTGCGCCTCGTAGGGCTCCATGTAGCCGTCGTTCTCTGTGGCCTTTTCTGAGGAAGCCTGGGTCCCACCCGCCTGATCAGCATCAAATGGGTCTGCATAGTCCTCCAGGATTACCAGCTGTGTGTGTGTGTGTGTGTGTGTGTATGTTTGTGTGTGAGAGAGCGAGAGTGAGAGAGAGAGGGAGGGGGGACAGAGTGAGAGACAAAAATTTAGGACATTGCTCAAAAATACAAATTACAAAACTTTGAAAGAAAAAAAACGAACAAGCAATAAATCGCCACAGGCAGCATTAGATGGAGTGAGACGGGTTGATAGAGAAAGACGGCTTACAGAAACATGGCTGGATGACTCCGTTGAGTCAAATGAAATTCTTCCTGAAGGTTATATCCCGTATCGCAGAGATAGACGTGGCAAACGAGGCGGCGGAGTTTTTATTGGGATTCGCAAAAACATACTCTCCCGCCGACGCCTGGAATTAGAACCCAGTAATTGCGAAGTCATCATCTGCGAACTTGTGCCTTGTAAATCCTTGTAAATCAATCATCTCGTGCTATAGACCTCCGGATAGCAATCAAGTATCTTTTCATGATTTATTGTCAAACACGTTTACTAAATGCAGTGTGGAGTACAAAATTACTTTCGCACTTGGCGACTTTAATCTCCCAGACATACCTTGGTGGGATCAATCAGCGAACGCTGGCCACACACTGTGTGATTTGGCTGACAGTTTTTCCCTTACCCAGATCATCGATCAACCGACTCACATTAAGGGCAATGTACTTGATTTAGTTTTTACCAATACCCCCGAGCGTTGCTCCGAACCAAATATAACATTTGGTCAGTTTGACAGTGATCATGCTGTGATAGAGTTCAGTTTCCAAACTCGAGTCAACAGACTTCACACATGCGCGCGTAAAGTGTACAATTTCAAGAGAGCTGACTTTAATGGGCTTCAATCTTACATGGGCAAAGTGTCATTCCACTCTGCTATGCTTCATCCTGATCTTAACGTTAACTGGCAAAGCTGGTTCGATCTTGTGCATTCATCTGTCAATGAATTCATTCCTACTACTGAAATCAAGGATGTAAATTCTCCTGCCTGGATTGACAGTGAAGTACGTCACCTGAGCAACAAAGTACAATCCACACGGAAACAAGCTAAAAAAACGCAACACTGCAGCATTGTGGGCAAAATTTCGTAAATTAAGGAACAAATTAAAAAATTAATGTGCTTTTAAGTATAATCAGTATTTAGATGTTCTCAGTGATTCTCTTGCCAAAACACCAACGCGCTTTTGGGGATTTTTCAAGAGCAAAACAAAGACAAAAAGTGTCCCTAGCGTTGTTGCTTATGGTGAGAAAACTGCCTCTGATCCTTGCGCAAAGGCTAGTCTGTTTAATGAGTATTTTCAATCCCTTTTCACCCCCCAGCCTTCACTACGTTCATATCCAGACATAACAGTTTTTAAACATGCTTATTTGGGTAATGTAACGATTACTGTCCAGGATGTCAGATCTGTTCTGACTGATCTTGATACGAACAAAGC
The DNA here is from genome assembly GCA_029692085.1 of Gymnothorax javanicus. Taxonomy (NCBI): domain Eukaryota; kingdom Metazoa; phylum Chordata; class Actinopteri; order Anguilliformes; family Muraenidae; genus Gymnothorax; species Gymnothorax javanicus. The sequence goes on from CM056209.1 coordinate 50,853,689, forward strand.
GTGCGGGCCAGACAAGTTACTGGCTCGGATTTTAAAAGAATGTGCTCATGAATTAGCGCCATCACTTTGTAGCCTGTTTAACAAATCTCTTCAAACTGGAGAGCTGCCTCTTGAATGGCTAAGAGCAAATGTTATTCCTGTGCATAAAAAATCTGATAAAGAAAATGTGAGAAATTATCGACCAGTATCGTTATTGGGCATATGCAGCAAGGTGCTGGAAAGGTATATACTAAATTTGGTTTATCCTCACGTTGTGTCTGTTTTGCATCACTTACAACACGGTTTTGTAAAGGGACGGTCGACAACAACTCAGTTAATTCAGGTTTTTCACGAAGTCGGCAAAATCATGGATCAGTCTGGACAAATTGACATTCTATATTTAGACTTTTCATCTGCTTTTGACTCTGTCCCCCATGACTTACTTCAGCATAAACTTCAGGTTTATGGATTTCATGGCAATCTCTTAAAATGGCTTACGTCATATTTATCTAATCGCAAATAAAGAGTTGTTGTCGATGGTGCTCTATCCTCCTGGTCTCCTGTTACATCAGGAGTTCTACAAGGATCAATATTAGGTCCTTTAATGTTTTTATTGTACATCAATGACATGCCAGACTTTGTAAGTCCTGAGACACAGGTTGCTTTGTTCGCGGACGATTCAAAATGCGTAAGAGAAATCAAAAACACTCAAGACTGTTCAAATTTGCAGTGCGACCTTGAAAACATCTTGGTCTGGAGTCGCAAATGGGATATGAGATTTAACACTGCCAAATGTAAACTTTTGAGTGTTACAAGGAAGCGATCTCCCATTCTTCACCAGTACACAATGAATGGTAATATAATTGAAAAAGTCGATTGCATGCGTGATCTCGGGATTGTGGTGTCATCTAATTTATCATGGGATGCACATGCAAATGTACTGGTCAGTAAAGCAAATCGCATGCTAGGATTAATTCAAAGAACTTGTGGTCACTCATGTTCAATTCAAACAAAAAAAAAAAACTGTATACTTCGCTCATAAGACCACTTTTGGAATATTCTACCCAATCTTGGGCTGTAGCATCCAAAAAATCTCTCCTTCACATCGAAGGTGTGCAAAGGAGAGCAACTAAGTACATTCTTGGTTACAGTGATTGTGAAGGTAGCGATTACAAAGTTCGTCTAATGAAGCTGAACTTATTACCGCTTGGCTATCGGCGTGACATAATGGACTGTGTATTTCTGTGTAAATGTTTGAGGGGTGACTATGACATTTCCTCCGTGCATTTTGTTTCATTCCAATCTGATGATACTTTTTCAATACAAATTCCAAAATTTAGGACGGAAACTTTCCGACATTCGTATTTTAATAGAATATATTACTTATGGAATGCCAATGCACTTTATCAACCTTCTGATATCACAGCTGTTTTAAAATCAAAGTTATTCAATCATTACACAAAAAAGTTCAACGATAATTTTTTCGCCCAACAACTCTTGTACATGGGTTGGCAAATGCCATTGTACACGCTGCCGCCTAATATAGTTAAACTTTTTTTTTCTTTTTGGCCGCTTTTATTCTGTATTTCTGAGGCTTCTTTCCTTTGTTTTTAATGGTCTTTTTCTTTTTGCAATTTTCTGTATATGTAATTGGAGGATTGCTCACAATAAGTGCTTGTCACCTGTGCGATCTCATCCTGACTGCTGTCAAAGTTTAATAAATAAAAAATAAATAAGAGGGAGAGAGAGTGAAGGAGAGAGATATTGATGAGACGAAGAGACCTCAGCTGGAGAGATGAGTAAGTGAGAGACACACAGCAGCCGAGACAAACACTAAACCCCACAGAGCAGGAGTGGAGGAGTGAGAAAGAACCAGAGAAGAGGGGAAAGAGGAGGGAAGGAGAGGAGCAGGGGTCAGAGCAGAGAGAGCGAGATAAAGCGAGGAAGAGAAGAGGTGAATGTTCTCCAAGCCTCCTCTAACATCATCACCGCTCTGCTTCTACAGACACCTCAAAAGGCCGCTGCATCCACTGTTTCATTAACACTGTCTAAAGCAATGATGTCCGTTACATTTCAGCGGACAAAACACAGAGACGGGACACAAGCCGGAACGAGAAGAGTGCCAGTGAGAGAAAGAGCTGTCAAATACACACAGAAATAAACAAGAGTTGGCAGAAAGAGAAACTAAATACAGGCTTTCCATTTTGTGAAATTACATTCAGTGAAGATGCAAAAGAGTAATATTAGTCCACAATTACAGCAGCCCTTTATATTCACAGCATTACAAAGCAACAGAAAACCTTGACGATACCTGAACCAGCGATGAATGCAGTAACATACCGTCTTTCTGTGCAAAAGTGAATATTTTATACAGCATGTTACCAGGAGTATTTCTGTGGGGAATAATTCATAACAGAGATATCTGTATATCTAATATATAATAAGCAGGTATGAATTCATCCAGAACATTTGCACTTTATATTGACCTGCACAAATAAAAAAAATCAATGGAGTTCTGAACAGGATGACAGTTGCTAGATGAATAAGTCATGCAGGCATACATGTTAAAAACAGTAGCAGGACTGTAATCTGCGACTCTGGTGAGTCTGTTCAGTTGATCTGTGAGGATCTGGAAAGATGCAAACATGCTCTGAGCATGCTCAGTCTTCCTCAGCTCTGCACAGTTTACCATACGGGCCATTTGGATTCGTGTTTCAGAACGAGCGGCGAAGTACAACCAGTGAGGCAGCGCCAGTCGATCTACAGCAGGGCCGCGGGGACAAGTGAGTTGGAGGACCGCGAAGATGAGGACACTTGTTCTCCTCTCTCGAGCCGTTTTAACAGGCTGCCATCGAAGCGGATCGACCACCAGCTGGAGGCTGAGCAAACGCTGTTTTGGGGACTCGCAATGCAGGAGCAACGACGGGGAAAACAAGAATGTACCAGTCAGGAACAACTTCTGCCATTAAAGTCACTGGATTCCACTAAAAAAGAAACCTGTAATTAAGAGGGAGAACATATGGGAGGGAGATAGAATGAGAGAAAGGGAAGGATATTTTAAAATAATGAGAGAGAAGGGACTGTAAAAGGTGAGAGCCGCTCTCATTTAGAGTCACGTCTCCCTAAGGAAGGGCTTCTCATGATTACCTCACCGCTATGGAACAGAAGAAACCGAAAAGGCCAGCATGAGTGTGTCTGGCCCTGCTCCTGTTCATTCTCCTAACCCTGTCCCAGGCCATCTCCCCCTATACCCCAAAATACACCCCCTACACAGGCAAGAGAACATCTCCAACTGTCGACTGCATTGCAAACTTCACAAACTGCCACCAAGATGCCGAACAAACTGCCAAGGGGAGGGACTTAATAAATTTAGCCAATGAGGCAGCTCTGTGAACTGTGAACAGCCAACCAATAACAGCCTGCCAATCTCCTGGCAATAAAAGTTGGCAGCACAATCCTGACTCACGCACATTTAATGATGTGGGCGATGCACCTTGGTTTCACTTCTGTTGAGAAAAGCATTGGCTCTCCTGTTCTGCTAGTAATTAGGCAGTGACTGAACTAGACAATGGTGAAATAGCCAAAGGAAGATTCAGTAAAGGCATTTATTTTGGAAGTAAAGAGCTCATTAGTTTCATTACAAAGCATTCGGCAGGAAGGACAGGGTCACAGCTGTGAGCAAAGCTGGAATATCTTCCACAAAGACAGCTAATACCCAACAGCCCTAATAGACAAATTAAATCGGCTTAGAGGAGCCATTTAAAAGGAGTGAGTCAAATGCATAAAGTTTGTGCGGGCATTTTTACCCAATTACTTTGTCTGTTTTAGTGCAGAATAATTGTCAGGTATTGCCTTTTTATTTCTTGCCTGGAATCCATACATATCAAGTGCTGGTCGCTCCCAACGGTCACTCACGGATATGTCTGGCCTCAGTCAGTAGGCCAGCGTTTGACTTTCAAATATTCGCACAAAATCCATGCGAGATCTGTGATTGGCTCACAGTCGCAAGGGTGCCCCGCCCCTTTAGACAGACTTGCGGCGGGTCCTGAATGAATTGATTCCAATGGGGAGAAGTGAATGCGAGCACAGATTATCACCGATTATTTTGCCCCATTGTCACAGAATTAAATACTGGACTTATTTTTCACAGGCCACATATCTTCCAAATATTCTGGTGCTGCAATGGCATTTTTAAGACCAACAGACCAGGAGAAAATGAACTTTGTTTGAGACCTGTGTCTCTCTCAGCAGCGGTCAGGTAACATCTGGCAATGGACTGCGGCAAACTACCAATTAAACTTTCAAACTGAAATAATGCTTGTGTTGATATTTTCAGTGATACTGTTATTGCCATCAATGTTTAATCGTTTTTAAAGGGAAAAGGAATATATTTGATCGCTATGATCTTGTACTGGATTGATATCAGATATTAAACAAGCGGGGAAAAGCGGCAAAATAAGCGTTAGCCATCCACGAATGCCGAAACGTCGTGCAGCAATAGGTTGCAATAATAGGAACAAGCTACCCATCTTCTCTTTTCCGAAGAAAGTAGACAGGCAAGGAATAAATTAGCAACTGTCGTATTACATACCACCTCTTAACCTAGCTGATGCAATCATGCCCTTCAAGCTATGGCTAATGCCAATTACAGTGAAATACGTAATGCAATTTGAGTATTATTTAATTTAGCCTTCATTATACTGGGGAATCCCACTGAAATAAACAAAATGCAGATATGGCCAAACATTATCCTGTTCAAAACCTAACAACCACTCCAAGAGTAAACGCAAGCAAGCCACAATCTAATTTTTAAGCTCATGTTAAGTAACATTCACGAATGCCATAGCTGGCCAGCCAACTCATATTCGTATTAATGAGTACAGCCGTTAGTTGTGTTGTAAAATGCCTGATGTAGCAAAGTAAAAGGAAATATACATGCAACGTGCAGATATGAGATAGATACTTATATATCCCAACATTTATTTGCTCGCCTACTTAGCTACCACATCTGACAACAAGATGCGACGGATAACCCGGTCAGCATTCATCCTGCAAATGGCGCTGCGCGATTGGTGGTTCTCGCCAAAAGGTCACCCAATCAGCCAAGAGCAGAAAACGTGAATATTTATATATCCAGTTCATAAGTGACGTAAGGGCTAAATGCTGGCCTATACGACTGAGGCCAGACTATATCAGTGAGTGACCGTTGGGAGCGACCAGCACTTGATATAGATGGATTCCGGGCAATTTTATTTCAAACAGAAGGGATTCAATGTTTTTTGCATTAAAAAAAAATTTCAGTTTGTCGGAACCAAACACTGTCCACGGTTTAAAAAATGGAAGTTCTTTTTTTAAAACCACAACAGCATTTGTTCAATTTTTCATGTTGTTCAGAATGACACTACAATAGTTACACGTAATGTGTTCAGTACCTTGAAGGTAATGTCGATCAACAACTCCATACAGTGAAGAAGACGCGACAGGATCATGAGCCGCAGAGATTGGCCAGTAACATTGTACACAGCGAGAACCACACACGGGAGTGTGACCACATGGAACATGCCAGTAAAGGGTACAAGACACTGACAGACATCTGTTTATGTAACAAGCACACTCCCCAAAAAATATCAGCTTTGTGTAAAAGGAGAAAGTAAATCTATCCATAATGGAGACGGTTATAAGCTTCTCACTGCTACCATAGAATCTATCCATAATGGAGACGGTTATAAGCTTCTCACTGCTACCATAGAATCTATCCATAATGGAGATGGTTATAAACTTCTCACTGCTACCATAGAATCTATCCATAATGGAGACGGTTATAAGCTTCTCACTGCTACCATAGAATCTATCCATAATGGAGACGGTTATAAGCTTCTCACTGCTACCATAGAATCTATCCATAATGGAGACGGTTATAAGCTTCTCACTGCTACCATAGAATCTATACATAATGGAGACGGTTATAAGCTTCTCACTGCTACCATAGAATCTATCCATAATGGAGATGGTTATAAACTTCTCACTGCTACCATAGAATCTATCCATAATGGAGACGGTTATAAGCTTCTCACTGCTAACATAGAATCTATCCATAATGGAGACGGTAATAAGCCTCTCACTGCTACCATAGAATCTATCCATAATGGAGACGGTTATAAGCTTCTCACTGCTACCATAGAATCTATCCATAATGGAGATGGTTATAAGCTTCTCACTGCTAACATAGAATCTATCCATAATGGAGACGGTTATAAGCCTCTCACTGCTACCATAGAATCTATCCATAATGGAGACGGTTATAAGCTTCTCACTGCTACCATAGAATCTATACAGAATGGAGACGGTTATAAGCTTCTCACTGCTACCATAGAATCTATCCATAATGGAGACGGTTATAAGCTTCTCACTGCTCCCATAGAATCTATCCATAATGGAGACAGTTATAAGCTTCTCACTGCTACCATAGACATGCAGAGCATAAGGATTGTTGCGGTCCTCTCAAAACCAGGTGAAAATCAAATGAAAAAACCTAAAATCAGATCAAATACACTCTTATGGGGGGGTGAAGGAGCGGATTGATTTGAATAAGGTGACAGCAGCAGGAGCGTCGTGCAGACCGAACATCACTCTCCAGTACGGCTCAGTCTGGTCAGGCTCCCGTCTCCACAGGCCGCTTCACAGATCTATCACTTTCACTCACTGCTGAATCCACAAAAGCAGAGGAGTGAAGTCCAGCGGTCAGAAAGTAAAAGTCCTGTCATGTGACTCTTCCATCTGTGTTCTCAGCCAGCCCATTTTTCTGATCATCTGTTCCACCTCCAGACACAAATTCGTACATCCAGGTGATCAGAATAAAACACCGGCCAGGAATTTGACTTTCTCAACCAGAAACTTATACCACAGCCTCACTGTCAGAGGTGCAGTAAAGGAAGATTTTTGTCCTTTAAGTAAAAAAAAAAAATCCCCCAAAATCCCCATAAAATATGGCAATCTTGTATTTGGATAATAGTTTTCCATGCAATAAAGGCAACAAACATACAAATTAATTTGATTAATTAATTCTAACTTGTACAATTTTTATACCATTAGGTAGCATCCCAGTTACAAGCACTTGAATGTTTTGCCTCTTTTTGAACTGTGTACCTGAGTTTATATTTGTGATTTGATAAATGAACCAACAGCAAACAACAGCAGTACCTGTATCACTGCTCTAAACCTGAGCTCATCACTGAACTTAGGTTTTTGGCGGCAGCACCTGGAATGTCGCCCACAGGTAAGAGTGTGTCGGGGAATACTGTGGGATCCCTGCTATGGATCTATCAGTTACCCAGGGTGTGTTCCTGCCTCGTGGCCACTGTATGCTGGCATAAACTCCAGCCCCACAACCCCCATGTGACCCTGAAAAAGTGGATTAAATAAGGGATGGATGGATCTATGAGTCTTTCTGCCAGTCACTCTTGCTGCCCCTGCCCTCCCTCCATAATGCCGGTAAAAGAACATTCTCAGTTACTCTGGTCGCTCAGAGTCTGAGTCTCAACATGTCTTACACCTGCCAGCCCCCAGATAACCTGAAATCATTCCAGAAAGGCACTGGGGCTGTTTAATATGCATTACAGTTCACAGCGAATGATTCCATTTCAAAATGGGTCCAAGTTAACCAGCTGCATTAGCAGAGAAAAAATAAAAATAAAACAGGCACCTGCCATTCCAGCTCTGCGTTCTGCTCAGTTACTGAAGCCTCAATGATTAAAGTTCGATTGTCTGCCAGACGTCCATTACGGCAGCGTGAATCCACCTCTCTCACACACACACACACACACACACGCGCGCGCGCATAAAATCACAGGGGAATCAATCGAAAAGGCAATTAGAATTTAAAGCAGCAGACAGAATAAAGAAAATTAAATCCTCATTTTAATTTTATGCAATAAAGTTGCCAGTTAGTCAGCGGCACCAGTTTTGATTCCGAAGCCTATTGCATTCCTCATTCCCTTCATGCCAATCCTCATATTACTAACGAATTTAATGAGGCTTTTGAAATGTAATTTATTGAATCATTTTATTCCAAAAACTCTAGAACTCAATTCAGTTACCAGTTGCTACTGTAGCATCATCGTCAGAATATTCAGAACAAGCTTTGACCTCAAATGGTTAAAAGCCCAGACCTGCACCCTTCCATAGAGATAACTGCTCCTTCAATGATTAGCAGAGTGGAGACGCATTACTGCTGCAAGTCCACAAAAACGGCCGGCTTCTCCGACTGCAGTACATCCTGCCTCCAGCCCACCATTAGTTCAGTCTCCAAATTAACCTGAGAAACAAACAGCAGGGCACAAATAAATAAATAAATAAATTTATAAACGAGTGTCCGAAGCATATGCTGAAAATACTCGGGAGACGGTCAGAGAACAGTGTGGCTGAAGGAAGAAGGGAGGAGGAGGAGAGGTGGAGGAAAAAAGATGTTAAAAAGCTGACATCAGTGATTTATGTTTGGTGCCACTGGGGGGGTTTCAGCCCAGGATAACCTAATACCACTGCAGGCTTAGCAGCTCTATTGCATTACCCAGTTTCAAAGGGCTTTTTCTCTGTGTGGCTGCAGCTCTTGTTCTTTAATAAAAAACCCCGCCATCGGAACGAATGAAAGCCGTCTCCCAGACGGGCGTAAACAGCTGCAGCAGGTGCCAACCCAAAAATGAGTAACGGCGCTCCCGTCTCTCCAGAGGTGCGTCCATGCAGACGAAGCACATCGCAACGCTTTCCCCGGAAAAACGGTAGATGAGCAAAACATAATGGAAACAGGGGCCTGGGCTGCTCCAACCAAACTAATCCTTAACTCATTTGCGCAGATCCGTAGATGCCGGTGACTCAAGATCAACGTCATTGTAAGCACGTAACTGCTTATACGGAGCACATAGCTGCATGATTGAATATTCATGAAGCGTTGGTGCCCTAGAACTATTCAAAAGATGGGAGTTCTTATGTCTAAAATAGTCAAATAAATATTTCATGAGTCATATCTCCCCATAAAGGCTGATCCGCTACCACCCTGGCATATGTGGCTACAGAGGCTACTAGGTATTATTTAATTACATATTGTAACTAGAAAAGAGCAGTTCCAGAGAACACTGCTTGGGCAATCTGGAAACTGCTTATAATGTGAGATTCAAGTTGTTGAAAATGTAAGGTTTAAGCTGCTAAAAATGAATTAAAATTATTTATGACAGTAGTATATTTTGTCCTTTAACTATGATATAAAAAACCAAAACAAAAAATGAGAAAAATCTCCACACTTTAAAAGGTATGAAAATGCCAAAGGGAAATACTAGTTAAAGGGTTTTGTACATAAAAGAAAGTAAAGGGGTTTAAGTGCTTCAAGTAGTACTGTATCGACGCTTTGAAAGATTCAAATGCGAATGCTACGTCTGTAATTGAGATCATTGTGACAGATAAAACAACTGCCATTTAGACAGTGGACTATTTATTCTTGTCAGCTACTTGACTGAATATAATAAAGGTAAACAGAAATAGCAACATTTTATGTTGCATGAATATTTAGAAAGAAACAAAATTATTCTGAATATTTTGTAGGAGCAAAGATCCCCATATGTGCCATAAACACTTAACATATTGGAGTATAAACAGCAGAAATTCACCAGGAGGGATTAACCAATATGCTGGGGCCGGTCGCACGCACCTACTGGACTTACGCCTGACTATAATCCAAGTTGCTCGATCGTAGAGGCATAACTTTAAGACCACTGCACCAGCTGGTAGTAAACAATATTCACGAAGACCGGGTGTAAATTCAACGCCTATCTGACGGGAGGCGTAAAGTGAATTTCATGGCCGTTTCCAAAGGAAACCACTTATTAAGGAAGACCTCCCCAAGATGCAACGTTACCACACATCATACCAATTTCATATTTCTTTGAGATAAATGAATGCCGTTTCCTACTGAAATGTTGACATAAAAATACGCGGTATAATTAAGAAAAACCACTTCGTTCTCACACAATATTTATTTTTCGCAAAATTGCATCTATATATTTACACATATAGCTTAAGATTATGGAAATTATTCAAGCGCGACATTAAAAAAAAACACACTAACAAGGCTAGGCTATATGTTGTCCGATTTTTGCAACTAGTTCATTAATTTTTCAGCCAATAAAAAGCCAGAAACTTCAATTTAAAATCAAAAGCACATTTTAAATTGAAGAAAGGTTAATAGCAACAGAATCATCAAGCCCAATAAATATTTTGAGCAATGTCATTAACAGGCATATAAATGATTAAATCAATTTATTTTAGGTAACGTGAGCTTACACTGTCATAAATTGACTGAATTTAACAGTTAAATTAACACATTGTCTCCTTGTTATTTTAACTGTGTGTAGAGTCCTGCGCGCACTTAACCATGGTTTACAGTTAACACACACAGAACATCGGTTATAAACTGATTGTAAAATTACAGTTGAAATAACTGGCAAAAAAGGTGCCAGTTTATAACAGTGTAGCTAGATCAGATGATCAGAACAACAACGTGCAGCACTGTAAATTAGGGTGTCATTATTTATCAATAAAAATTTCCGTAAAGCGATTGGTCTGTGTTGTCTGTGATGTGTTACAAAAGTCAAGCGATAATGCAATAAATAAATGAATAAATAAATAATAATAATAATAATAATAATTGTAACGTCAGATGGCGGCATTGATCCATTATAGAAAGCCAAACGACAAGGGGCTACTGCTTACTCCGGCCTTAAACCTGGCTATTTTCAAACACAGGGAAAAGTCATGTAAAGCGACGAACAAAAAGCGACTGGGGACATCATTTTTTGCCCTTAATTATCTCTGTTCTGATACCAATATTTTGCCTGTTTTAGATACGATCGTAAATATATTTAGTGCGAACAGTTGCGGGTATATACTGGAATAGGAGCTCGAGCAATTTTTTTCTGCTTTGCAATTTTTACTGTAACGTGTTCTCATGGACGTGCCTTGCAAAAAAAAAAGACCTGTCTTTGCTGCGGTCAATATGCTCTCTTGGAGCTGGTTTGAGTGACTGCACCAACTACGATACCAAAAATTCTTTCATTGAGTTTGACGCAGAATTAGATTCTTCTGTCAGTTGTGTCAATCTTAATCCGAGCTATGATAATGCTGTAAAAGTCCAGCAGAGGGCAGAATCGAAACGCAAATGATCTGTATCCATTTCACTGACTCACTCAGCCCTTTGCGCTTATGGCGAAAGCAGTTGGTCCAACGGAGATTTTAGCTGAGGCGTTTCTTACATACTAGTACTTCTACCTCGAAGACAGTGAGTCCAATCTACGAAATTGAGGTACCACATTAAAGAGGAGAGCAAAATTTGTCAAAATTGTGTGTGCAGTGCCAAAAATGTGGGAATACTAGCAAGTTAGAAAAATGTGCATTTCGGCTTTGCAACCTGAATTTTCTTGTCTTATTTAACATTGGAGTTAATCGAGTTTCAGTGAGCGGTCCCGTTGCTTTTCGGCTCATACAGCCAAAACTGTTTGTCCAATTGCTTCCATAGTTACATTTTCGTGACCAGCACAACTTTTGCTACAACTTGGATATAAAAATATTTATGTGGAGTGAAAACTGTGGGAGTGAGAGCAAGTTTAGGAGAAGACTTCTTGATGGTTTTGCAGCTGTTCGCCGCTCTAACCGTGATGTCACCACACTCTAAGTTCCCAGAATTTATTGTAAAAAAAAATTTTTTTAAAATTATAATTAAAGAATTATATAACTTACAAACAAGTTGAACAGTAATGAAATTATTCAAGCTTAGCTTAACATTTTCCAGTTTGAATGATGTTTCTAGCTAAAGGTATGACAGTAAAACATAGCTGAAAATAGCTAAATTTTGAAAAATCTGTTTCATTGTTTCCTATGGGACAAAAAAATAGAAATAAAAATTAATAACTCAAAAAATATGAAAGATATCAAGAAGATGAATAAGAGCAACATAATTCAGAACAAGCTGAATTTTTTAAAGTTTTAATGAAGAGTAGTTAGTCAGCACAAAAATCGGAGAATAAAGAAAGAAAGAAAGAAAGAAAGAGTGGGAAGAACATGAGTGTGCAAGCTGCTTCCAGCTTGCCCACTAATTATGAAACATTTGTATAACCTCCTAGCAACAACATAAAGCAATACATACTCAAATGAACCAGAATACAGCAGTCAAACACAGCTCAGGGAATACAAAAAAATACACAGTAAATTCAAGAGTTGTCAGTTAATTGTTAAGATCTCCCACTTAGTATTACTATAAATACAAAATGTTATAGTTGCTCATGTGCTGAGAGGTCCCTTTAAAAATACAGAATTTATTTAAATCTCTCTTTCGTGAACCCCCGGGGAAAAAAAATAATGAATCAGAAAAAATAGCCATGACCAAAAATGGTTTCTCTCTGCACATCTTGTGAAACCTTAATCAGGGCTCTACGAAGAGCAACAGCTGTTTAGTCTGATAGAAGACAACATTCATTTTTCAAAGTACTTCTTTAATTATAATCTCGACCCTGAGGGGTCGTTAACTACCGCGTAAAGAGACCTTAGTTTTTGCATTTTATTTCAACTCATTAATGCATGCAGGAAAATGGTGTTCAAAAGACTTAGCCCCAGCAAAATAACATTATCCCATCATCCATTCCCCCCTTCACATATGGGCTGGAAGTTAAATGTCCCATTGTCATCAAGGATTGACACTTACATCACAAGCAGTTATAAAGCCTAGATAAGGTGCATACGACTGATACAAACGGTAGTTGTTCTGCTTCCTAAATTTAAATTACTTCCATTAAATAATAATTTTTCATTGTTGTGTTAGCTACAATTGTAAAAGCGAACTTGTGCCTTTTGCCAAAACAGTGCATTTCCCCTGGTATCAAACACAACTACTGGATGTACTGATATTCCCAGAGAAAAAGCGCAAATACGAATTATGTCCAAAATTTACATTAAGTTGCGTGCGGATTGATGGGAAACAGTGACCTTGGTCGTACTTCATGCCACTTCACTATAATTATGATAATATGCTTCGATGTACTGCATAATGTACAACTGAGAATATCGTTGGTACGTATCGCTAACACGAACACTGTGAGAGTAAGTTTGCCTTATTTTTCAATCTGGGAAATAGATTACGTCACATTAGAGGATTGAATCAAGTTTTTATAGCTGTATAACTTTTAGTTTGTTTTGTCTGGACAGCGAATGGGTTGGTATTCCATGAGGCCCCCAAATTTTGACTGTCAAAAACATTTAAAAATTACCTTATTTTCTTGCGTTTGATGCAAAAGTTGTTCCATGCATGAAGACAGTTGGTTGGCAGAATAAGATTGCATTATTGCAATTCTGCATAATTGATAATTCACACCAAAGCAAGAATCTTTCAATTTTTTAGCTGTTTGGAGAGGTAGGGGGCAGCAGTATTTTGCTTCATAGATTATTATTTGCAGTGAGTAACACTGTCAGATTTAGCTGACTTCTGGTCAATGAGATTATGATTCAGGAAATGTATTGCTTTACCTCCAAGCTCTTTTTTGTTTTTCAGTAAGTCAGTGCAAAACTACTTCAGCACTGAATTTTCATGAAGTTTCTTTTGTGTTTGTGGCACTTTTTTGTCCCAAAATTTAAATAAATATATATATACATGAGAATTTTACATGCATTTGGAAAAACATGGAAATTTTGCAAATATATTGAAGTTTTATTTCTGAATGATTCAAGTGTCTTGCTTCACTTAAATAATTTTTTCCAGTCACCATGATGCTCAAATCCTGAGTCACAAAGCCTAAAACAGGGGTCGTGCGCAATCGGCAAGGATGGGCTTCATGTTGCAAAGGGGTTAAAAGGGCAATAGGCCTTCTGTACCAAAGCAAAAAAACACCTCACCGGTTATTATTATTTAATAATGCTACACATTACATGATCTTATCACAGTACAAAGGCAAAGTCCCCCCCTAGAGCCCTTGCAAGAGGGAGAAGTTGTTATGAAAATCGTGAGACGCACCTTCCCTAATAAGTGTCTGGTTGTGCGCTACACAGCAGGACGCCCCCGCCAAAGCAAATTCATCAAGGCTGAACTAATTTCCGGTGCACAAAGACCTCAGTGGAGCCGTGTCTTTAGCACAAGGACAACACCGCGGTTCACAGTTTATATTAGTGTTATAACCTCTGTGGGGGAACAGAATGCTCTCGGTCATGTTGATGCGAGACCAGAGTCTCCACAGCTTACAGTATTACGCTCAGGTACAACAAACTGGGAAAAAAACCTTTCTAAAACAAGATTTATAAGCACTCACTAAAGTCACAGAGCTAATGTAATCATTCTGCAGTGAGATACATCAGCAACCTGTCCCCTAGAAAAAAGACAAACTTAAGTGCACATCACTAAAAGAAAGAATAACATTTTGTCTTTGGGTGAATTCATCGGTTAGCTCTGCTTTTAAACTTATTAAAGCCTGTCAAATCCAATAGTCTCAGTTATGGCTCCCAAGTAATATTGGAGCGATGGATGAAAAACAGTGAGAGAATGCAGAGCCCAGGCACTTTGTACCTAAAAGCACTTTCACTTTCAAGGCCCAGCAATCTTGTCAGGCTGTACGCTGGGCAATTAATGTAATCCACACAAGAATGTCACACAAGGAAGAATAAATGTATTCCATTTATTTATTTATGCTGACATACACTCATGCATATGATTTTTTCACCCTTTTCTGAGAAGAGTGTCATGCACTTTCAATGTTGCATTGTTTTATTTTAAAAATACAGCAAAGAATTATGGTAAAAAGGGTAAAATAAATTTTCCTCTCTCTACAGCCTAATTTCCCCAGGCCCAGGTTAGACAGGCTATTTCACCAGGAAGGACGATAACTCTTCAAAAGAACCGCAAGCTTTAGCAGCCAGGCATTTATCGGGGATGAAACTGGCTGGTGGTGAAATTCCTTAGAATTACAGGACCATAACAGTTAGGCTCTCTGTACCAGTGCGGCACAGCGTGTAAACATGAGGAGGACAAAAGGTAATGATAAAGTTAAAGGAGAATTATGGAGGGTTTATGCCAACAAGAAGACAGCTGTTATGGGTGGTGAGAATTTGAGATGTTATTTCGACAGTCATAGCTCAAGACATCTTTATGCTCTTGAAAAATGCAGCAGTGATAATTGGAGATGGCAACAGGAAGAGAGGATAGGAGGTTGCATCACTAATGAAAAATGCCTTGAATTCAACATTTATGGCCACCAACAGTACTTGTATACAACTGTGTATACAACACTGCGTCAACATTTGAGACATGACCAATCAGTTCTACCCCAAGTTTAATCCAAAGCAAATCAAACTTGCCTAAACCAAAGGCCCGACATCTGCACTGGGATTTGAGCCACAAAACTCCCAGGCTTCAGATAAACACCTCAGCCAAAGGGCAGCTGGCATCACAAAAACCAAAACCAAATCTGAGGCCGTTCAGAGAAAAGGTGCGCAATGAACACAGCAGGTATCCTGTCTCTCAAACAAAGGTGAGAAAATCTCGGCTCAGAGAGTTAAATCCTGGAGACAGAACTATTGAACTCAGCTGGCTGGCTCTGTAGGTTGAAGAAATACATGGAAGAAATTTCACTTTCTGACCCTGCTTAAAACTAACCACGTGCCGCTACAGAGAGTGAAGCGTTTCCTGAACAGATCAGTGTATCTTCAGTACATAAGTATTTAAGCACTCTGGAACAGGAGATTTATGTGTGCATGAGCTATTGAAGATTAGGCTCAGTAACTGTGATCATAATAGTATGAAGTGAGTATTACTGCACACACATGAGCAACAGGTGGGCCCATTCCCCCAGAAATGATTTTTAGATTATTCTTACTGTAAACCTGTGTGCACACGGTAAGCACACACAGTAGCTTTTGGGTTTTTGGGAGATCAGCAGGTACGTGCGTGTGTGGAGGAGAATAACGGGAGTCATGCCAGCAGGTTTCAAAGCAGCTGCTTCTAACGCTGTATCCACAATGTACAGCAGACAGCAAACCATCATTACAGGACATGGGACTGCAGTAAAATCAGACTAGCGTAACAAAAAAAATGCAGCGGATAGCAATAATGGATGGAAAGTTTCATTGAAATTCAAATTAAGTGTTATGTTCAACTGAGTGCAAAACCAGACGCGACGAAACATGACACAACAATGCAGCATGGACATGAAAAACAACATTATTTTACCTCAATATAGATAAAGAGCTTGGCCGACACCAAGAGCAATCATCTTCAAACTATCCAAGTAGAAAATAGACTGTGGTCAGGCAATCACAGAGCAAAGCATCATTTATTTGCAGCTGTCGCAACCTGCTTTATTTACCGCCTTTACTGGCCCAAAATTACCGTTTTCTCATCTACGGCGTACCATGACACACGTGAACACAGCATTGCTCGGTTGTCCTACAAACTTGCTGTGTGATGCAGTTTGGAAGTGGGCCAGATAAATAGATTGTATAATATCGGATCTCCATTCAGCAGTTAACAAAGTGACTGTTTTTCTATTAAATTGTCACCATGAGCTGCAAGGAATCTAAACACGTCACAAAAACTAGACAGTCTGGGCATTCACAACCTCATGGGATTGAAAAAAAAATCATAGTTCTGGGATAACATGAGCAAGATCTTAAACTGATGAAAAGACTTGAAAGCACACAAACTATAATTTGTGGCAGCTGTTTGCACATCAAGTGCAGTAAACTTTCTTTGACCTTTGATTTACCTTTGAATTGTTTAATTGCGTGAGCAGCCATAATAATGCAGACAAACAATCACACACGCGCGCGCACACACACACACACACACACACACACACACACACACATCCTTGTACTTCTATCTTTGTGAGGACATTACATTGACTTCAATTCATTCTTTCTGTGTCACTACAACCTTTCCCTAATCTGAACAATAAGTAACATGTGCCTAACCCAAACCCTTACCCTATCCTTAACCTATCCCTAATTCTAACCTTACCCCAAACCCTTACCCTAACCTTAACCTATCCCTAATTCTAACCTTACCTCTAATCTTAACTAATAAGTCACCATTCCCCTTTGTAGTAGTGAGAGCATTTGAAAATGTCCTCTCTTCCCAAAAATGACCCCACTGTGTAGAAAAAAAAAAAAAACATTTTCTGGCTCTCATTTCATATCATGTACAAGAACACACACACAAATACGGGCGCATCCACCCACACACACACACACACACACACACACACACCACTTACAGTGTGAATACTGAGTTATGTATTAGCCTAGACATCTCTTTCTTGATTTCAAAGCTGCAAATCTGAAAGGAAGCTGAAAGGAAACCAGATCTCAGTGATCATGCTTAAGCATTTCAGAAAGCACAGATGGTCTGATTAAAAAAACAAACATAACAAAAATAGACTTCATATCTTCAAGAGGAGGCTGGATTTGGTACAGACTGGGCACAGGAGGAGCCAATTGCAGAATTGACGACGAGCCACTACGGTGCGTTATAGTGAGGAGGATGAGGGGAAATAGAAGGAGGCTTGGAGAACCCGCTGTACCTAATAATTAGCTCACTAATTATTTAGCTCCCTGGAGGAGCCACGAGGGAGGAGAACCAGAATTTAGAGTAAACCGTCAGAGAAACCCCTATGCAGACAAAAATCCAGCCCCGACTGAGACAAAACCAGAAACTTACAAATACAAAACAATCAAACAGAAGGGAGTGGCCACAGCTGATCACAGTTAGGGAATCTGGGAGTTATGAGACAATCACACAGACTGCCGGAACAGGGCAAGAACTCATGAGGGAGGAGGATTCTAACTCAATTACACTTCAGTAAAAAGAAAACCATATATCATTGTCTCAAAGCGCGATGTGTGAAGGAGCCAAAAGACAAAGAAAAAGAAAAGCACTGGGCCAGTGAAAGGACAGGACAGGAGATCACTGACACGAGCCCTAACATTGCAATATTTCTGTTCATCTGATGCCTCAATCCCAAGAGACTTACAGTTGATAGTATTCAGCAGGGGCCAATCCCCCTGGAGTGATGTGGGGTTAAGGGCCTTGCTCAGGGGCCCAACAGCTACACTGATTCTACTGTGAGTGGGGCTTCTGCTCGGAGATCCTAGAGACCACCAACCCTGCAGGGTATTTCACAGTATATGATTAAGCTGGATAACTCCATCCACTACAACCCAAAACAGATCTTCGTACTTCACTCCAAGCCCCCATTTCGGGAGGGCGTCATGTTTTACTTCAGCACAGTTTTCCAGCGAACTCAGTGACCCAGCTTTGTGAAACACAGCCCTGTTCTCCTCATTACCCTGATGACAATGAGGTCCAGTATCAAACAGCATCTTTACAGGACGTCCCACGTGAGCTGAGCAGAGACAGGGATGGGGGGGGGTCACTTCAGTCCCACCACCAAGTGTCCGATGACAGCTGACCTCACCATCAAATACACAGTAACACTTTTTACATCATGCAAAAATTATGTGAAATAAACTTACAAACAACTAATAGCTCATAAAATTAATCACAAGATTCAAAGTATTCATTGTCATGGGCACAGAAAGAACGAGTTTCCCTGTCCAATGAAATTATTACTTTGCTGCCCACAATAAATGCCAGTAAAACAATAAAGAATAATAATAGTAAAAAATAAATAAATAAAAAAACAGAATCGTGCGATGTTCGGAATATAACTTAACAAAAGTGGCAAGGGCAAATATACATTAAAAATAAAAAATTAAAAGCAGCATATACATATGTGCAACAAAAGATCAGCTATGTAGTGCAAATTAGAATGAACGAATGTGCAGATTGTATGTGCATCTATTTATATTCGGTAGTCCTGTCAGCTGTTCAGGAGTCTGATGGCAGCTGGAAAGAAAGAGTTCTTAAATCTAGAAGTCCTACATTTCACACCTCTGTAGCTCCGGCCTGAGGGCAGAAGTGTGAACCGTCCGAGCTGGGGGTGAGTGGGGTCCTTGAGAATGGAGGCAGCTCTACTCTGGTCTCTGTGGTGGTAGATGCTCTGCAGAGAGGGCAGTGGGGTCCTGGTGATCTTCTCAGCAGTCTTCACCACTCTCTGCAGGCGTTTGCGGTCCATAGCAGTTGTGCTGCCATACCACACGGCGATGCAGCTGGTCAAGATGCTCTCAACAATGCAGCTGTAGAAGTTGCTGAGGATCTTGGGTGACATGCCAAACTTTCTCAGCCTCCTCATGAAGTACAGCCGCTGTTGAGCCCTTTTCACCAGCTGTGTGGTGTTAAATGTCCAAGTAAGGTCCTCACTGATGTGGACACCCAGGTATTTAAAGCTACTCACCCTCTCCACTTCAAGCTCCCAGATGAACAGTGGCCGATGAGGTCTCCTCTCCTTCCTCATGTCCACTATCATCTCCTTCGTCTTGTCTGTGTTGAGGGTGAGGTTGTTGTCCTTGCACCATGACACCAGACTGGCCACCTTCCTCCTGTAGGCCGCCTCCTCCCCACCAGTGATGCGTCCTATCACTGCGGTATCATCCGCGAACTTTAAGATGGTGTTGTCCTTGTGGGAGGTGACACAGTCATGGGTGAACAAGGTGTAGAGGATGGGGCTGAGGACGCATCCCTGTGAGGTGCCAATGTTCGTGATGATGCTGGCTGAAGTCTTATTTCCAATCCTGACAGACTGAGGCCTGCCAGTCAGAAAGTCCAAGAGCCAGTCACAGAGGGTGGGGCGCAAACTAAGTGTGGACAGTTTGTGGATGAGTTTGTGGGGAATAACCCTGTTAAAAGCGGAGCTATAGTTGATAAAGAGTACCCTGATATAGGAGTCTTTATTTTCCAGGTGGAGGAGGGAATAATGGAGGGCAGCAGCGATGGCATCTGAGGTGGACCTATTGGGCCAGTAGGCATACTGCAGGGGGTCCAGGGTGTCTGGTATGCTGCTCTGAATGTGGGTCAGCACCACTCTCTCGAAACACTTCATCATGATTGGAGTGAGTGCAACTGGCCTGTAGTCATTCATGCAGGTGGGTGGGCTTTTCTTGGAAAGAGGGACGATGGTTGTGGTCTTAAAGCAGAGAGGAACAATGCTCTGTCTAAGGGAAAGGTTGAAGATGGAGGTGAGAACATCCACCAGCTCGTTAGCACATGCTCTGTAGGCCCGCCCAGGGATGTTGTCTGGTCCAGCTGCTTTGCGGAAGTTGATCTTCCTCAGGACTCTAAGTACCTGGCTTGATGAAACAGTTGGTGGGGGGGAGGGGGAAGGGTCTGGGTGTGTGTGTGTTGCCCCTCTGTGCTGTAACTGGAGGTCTCAAAACGGGTGTAGAAGTCATTGAGGTCGTCCGGTAGACTGTCCGTGGAGCTGATGGTGCAAACCTTGCCACATCTGCCCGGAGTCAGCAGTAGAATAGAAGCCGTCCAACTTCTCTCTGTACTGCCTCATGGCCGCTGTGATGGCCGTCCTCAGTTCGTACTTTGCAGCTTTGAACTCCGCCTCATTGCCTGATCTGAATGCAAGAGAGCGAGCACGCAGCATGTGGCGTACCTGACTGTTAATCCAGGGCTTCTGGTTCAGGAACTTTCTGACTTGTATGGTGGGCACGATGTTGTCAACACAAGTGTTAATGTATCCCGTCACATACTCAGCGGAGTCTTGTATGCTAACAGAAGAGTCTTCCAGGATGGCTGCATCTTCAAACACATCCCAGTCTGTCTGAGCAAAACAATCCTGCAGGATGCTCTCAGTCTCTAAAGTCCAGAGTTTAACTCGTTTGCTGACAAGATTTGTTTGTTTAAGTTTTTGTCTGCAGGCCGGATACAGGAACAGAGAGATGTGGTCCGAATGTCCAAAGTGGGGGCGGGGTGCAGCCCTGTATGCACCACGTATGTTACGGTAAACATGATCCAGTGTGTTCTTAACACGGGTGGGAATGTTCACATATTGATAGTACTTTGGAAGCACAGTCCGTAAATTGCACTGGTTAAAGTCGCCAGCGGTGATAAAAACAGCGTCAGGGTGAGCCATCTCTAACGCGCTGATGACGCCATGGAGTTTGCTGAGCGCTGCCGTGGAGTTAGCACGCGGGGGGATGTAAACAGCGGCCAAAAACACAGCAGTAAATTCCCGCGGTAAATAGTAGGGACGGCATTTCAGCAGTAAAAACTCTACATCTGGCGAACAATGCTCGTGGACAGTCCTTATATCACCACACCACGAATTGTTGATAAACACACACACCTCCCCCTTTGTCTTACCGGAGGCTGCAGTCCGGTCTCCTCGGTGTACGGAGTGAGTCTGTGGCTGAACGGCACTCTCTGGGACTTCATCTCAAAGCCAGGTCTCGGTGAAAATTAGAGCGCAGCACTCTCTTATTTCCCGTTGTGATGTAATCCTGGCTCTTAGCTTGTCCAGTTTATTTTCCAGAGACCGCACGTTAGCCAGTAGAAGGCTGGGTAGTGGTGGACGGCTAGCGCAAGCTTTTAGCCTAGCATGGAGCCCTCCCCTCTTGCCTCGCT
The DNA here is from genome assembly GCA_029692085.1 of Gymnothorax javanicus. Lineage (NCBI taxonomy): Eukaryota > Metazoa > Chordata > Actinopteri > Anguilliformes > Muraenidae > Gymnothorax > Gymnothorax javanicus. Next base: position 50,875,218 of record CM056209.1, read on the forward strand.
TACTCCGCCGTCTGCAAAGCACTCTCCTGGTGTCAGCATGCTCACTCGAGCTCGGTGCTTCGGGGCCCTCCTGGGGGTGAAGGTGGTGACTACGGGAGCAAACAATGAGTTGTAGTTCCAGTGGTATAAAACCAGTAAATTTTGCGTGTCTCTGTGAGTTGGCAATATCCAGCAAAGTCTGCCTGTTATATTTTAGCAGTGTGTGACTCTCATGCACCGCTGAAAAAACAGAAAACACACACAAAAAGAAAAATAACTGGCATTCGCGAGCGGGTCAAGCAAAAACGTCTGCCTCGGGGGCGCCATGATACGTTAGGACATAGTTTATATAGTTCAAATACCTCCAACATGAAAAGAACTTTTCATGATTTATTAGTCAGCAAAATATGACATTGATTACTAACAAATAAGAATAGCTTAGGATAAACTCATTAGTTATCCATTCATAAATTACACGAGTTGGATAAAACGTTTTTATTTGTTTTTGTTCCATTCTTACAAAAATTGGCATGAACTATCAATCATATTAGCTCATGCCAATTCATGCATACCATTTTGTAAAGTGCAGCCAAAAACACATCAATTTGTCACAAGAAAAGGAAAAGTCACTTCCGAAATTCACCCTTCAAAGAAAAATAAGACGAAAAAGAAAACAAACGACTCCCAGGTTTTCTAACACCTAGTGCAGACTTGCCCACTGAAAAACTGGAATGCTGCCAAGTTTCTAAACACTTCCTGCCAGGAAAGGAGAACTTCCTTAATTCCGAAGCAGCCCTCTTGGCCTCTGCATTAGACAGAATGAAAGCAGCTGCTGCCCGTCTCTCCACCACAGGCCCGATCCCCTGACAGACACAGACCTGCTGTTTGAATTCACCTGAAACAACTCTATCCTGGCTCAACAGGTGTTAGCACCAGGGACTAATGCTAATGGTTACTGTTGCCCTTATGTGTAGCTAGGTAAGCCTCTCTGTGATGACTCAGACTTCCTCTCCTGATGTGCACATAACACAGGTAGAGTTTGGCTGTCGTATCAAAGCTTGTACTGATATTTTCATTTAACTTTTGCTTTGCACACAAGGATTAAACAGTCTGATGTTTGTACATAGCATAAACATTGGTGGGGTAAAATAGGACTTCATTATATATGATGTATCAGTCACTGTCTTTTAAAATTTCCAGGCGAGTGGCTAAAAGTTTGCCTAGGAATTCAAGACGAGCTTTTTTTGCGCGGCTCGTTCCAAGGCTGGGGCGACCGGCAGAATGAAAAGATTGGATTTCTCCTTGTTATGATGGGCATGTTACTCTAAGATAGACTCATTCTGAGGTACAGGGCCCATTATGATGCAAAACAAGTTTAAACTTGGTTTACCTCTTACACAGAACATGCTGAGATTCTGAGCAGCATCCTGAGCCTCATTCTCCAATATAAGCTTAAACCTCTTAATGCAGCTGCATGGGCCAAACAGGAGTCTATCCTGATTTACAGAAACAAAAAATTTACTTTTTTATCAAAATGTTTTTATCTAAAATTAAAGAAGGAATACAATGAAAAAAAAATCGTCAGAATTATGAAATTCTCAGTTGATATATAGGGGCTTACCTCAATATCTGCTTAACCAGATAAAGAATCACTGAATCACTATCAGAAACGGTAGTTGCCATTTGGCTGCATTAACAAACCATGCACATGGACTCCGTAGCGTAACCTGACCAAATTTGAAAACCAAAACAAACGTCACTGTCTGAACCTCGTCCATAGTACCCAGTGACGCTTCAGCCAAGTAACACAACGCGTGCCCACAGCAAATGAATTTCTGGGAACGAGAATCGTTAATTTATGCACATATCAGCTGTAGTCAAGCATTCTCAAAAGCCGTGATTCACCTCGGAATGTCCCATTTTGTAAAAGTTTATTCCCTAATGGCATCTACAGCCGCTCCGAAGGCGAAAATGAAACATTGGCGATTGGTTCAAAAAGGGTCACTTGGTACGGGTTGCCCAATCACAGAACGGTTATCTCTTGCTTTTGGTTTCCCAGTGTCTACGAAGTCTTGTTCCCATCTTTTCTACAAAGCAGTGTTGGCGCTACAGTTCTGTATCATATGCAATGTCTACCAGCAGCGTGTAACAATGGAGACGGAACCAGTCTAGTTTCCATGAGGCGCGTGTTTTTTTCGACCTTTGTCTCTGTGAGGTGCGTGCTTTTTTCCTCGCCTCAATTTCTTTTAGGCACGCTATGGTGCGCGTGCACTTTCGAGTGCCTTAAAACAGTGGCTGTTGTGTATATGTTGTAAATATGTACCTAGGCCTGAACTGTTTCTTCTATTTTTATGGTGAAAGGACATTTTTTGCACCTGCAATCTCACTGTATCTTATTTATAGTGACAATAAAGGCATCTTATCTCATATACATCCTGTACATTTATGATAAAATATACTCATATCCCTTCTCAAACATGCTGAAAAGGAGCACTGTTGCTCTGAAGCAGAGAGAGAAATAGAGAATGATCACCGCTATAACATTAAGATAAAAGCATGTACTATTTGTTGTCAATTTTCACACTCTGGCTGTACTCCGCAGTTTGTAATACACAGGGTTCAAGAGACTGCGAGCATTCACATAACTCAAGATGAAGAGAAGAGAGCCACTCAAAGCATTGCTCCAGCTCACGCCTTTATCAAGCAGAGGTTAAGGAAGAAGAGCACTGCTTTAGCTCCAGCCTTTATCAACCCCCCAGTGCAGATGTAGATGCCAGCGAACACGGAGCTGCAAATTCATGCATGCAGTTACACTATTCTATCACAACACGGCACCCCCGGTTCAGTTATTGAATATCCACTAGCAAACCGAGCTCGAACATGGTTTAGAATATGGACTAGT